>CM070834.1:28918928-29576428 GCA_036326025.1 Chrosomus eos
CTTTTGCAGTGCAGTCTTCTGACTGGGCGAAATCCTCCTCCTGTGATTGGCTGAAGTAGCCTTCACTCGCCTGCGGAAATGCAAACATTTGATGGCTAAATATGTAAACATATAAAGCTCCACGCAAGCACAGTGTCCTGAATATGCATTACGATAATGTCAAATATAGAAAGTATATGCTGCCATCTAGTGGCAAAATAAATATCATGCATAAGTAAATAGGAGATTGATAGGCTGTTTTAACAGACCTGGGTCCCTTCTTTAAGCAGCGAGTCTCCATTGGTCAGCAGCAGCTGTCCGTTCCAGTCCTGCGCGAGCGGACCGTGTGGAGGCCTGCTGGTACTCCAGGTCATTGTGGCCCGACACATCCACCAAACTGGAGGGCTCGTCTTCGGGGCCGGTGCAGTAGGGGTGTCGGGCACTCAGTCCGAAAGCTCATGAGCGGCTGCGGGAGAGCGGGGGAGGAGCGGGGCATGCGGGCTCCGGTGTCCTCCACAGTCCATGATGTGGGCGGGGGTGTGGGGAGGGGGCAGAGGCTGGCGCTGGGCGCTGTCCCACACGGTTCCTGAAGCGAGACTGTCGTCTGTGCTGCGGGGCTGGGGGGACACACTCGGAGAGCTCTTGCTGAAGCCGGATTCCTGCACTGGAGTTTGCTTGGGAGTGTCAAAGGCTTGAGGAGGGAAAGGGGCATTTAGGAAACACTCATGAACTGACTTCAGCCGAAATGCATCTTGTTCCTGTTATCACTGTAAAGCTGCATTGAAACAATTTGTACTAGGGCTGGATGATTAATCGAAAAATAATCGAAACCGAAATTCAGAGCCTAAAACCGACGTAATTTTACCATGTCGGTTATTTCGGTTTTTGAATCCTATTAATATTTCCGCCCACTGCGTGTTAATGTACTTTCCCTTTAAAACATATTACCGCGTGTGTAGTCACGTGACTCCGCACCGTCCAGTCTGCGACATTGAAGCAACATGAGCCCCTTTCACACAGGGCGTTGATCCCGGGAAATTGTCGGGAAATTTCCTTCTGTGTGACCGCAAACACGACCCGAGATTGATGCCGGGTCGGGGACCTAGTAACATTGCCGTGTTCAGTCCCGAAACGCGCGCTGTGTGAACAGAAGCTGTAATCAATGCCGTGTCGTCGTGATGATGCTGAAGCCGGGATCGTTCGCCAGCGTGTTTATGATCGAATCAGAGAATAAAATGCACAAGCGTGGTTTCTCGAGAGAGAAATCGCAGCTCATAAGCAAACTGTAGACGCTGCTGAGACATTACGTTTGCATTGCTCAAAAAGAGAGAGACTGACAAACGCCCAGCAAGTTCCTCCACAAAGCAGGTATAACACAAGCATTTAAAATGCTACACAATATGAAAATGATTTGTTTTTTTAGTTTTATACAAGTTATATTTTACTTTTAAGATGGCAATATTTACAATCATTTATTTTGTTTACAAAAATAACTTTTTAAAAGTTCTTTATTTTCTACATTTTTAGGAAACTTTATTTTTACATTAAAACTTAAATTACGTTTTTTATAAGACGTTTTTATTTCAAGCATTGTATGCTTTGTTTAATTCAAATGTTTGAAATATTTAATAAATAAGCATTAATAGCTATCTGTGGGTTTCCTTATTTTAGAATCACAAAGATAGGATTATGCACTCTTTCATTAGAAAAAATAACCGTAAACATATTTACAGTAAAAGCCTTGCCAGTGACATGAGAATTTTTTAAAAAATAATCGTTCAATAATCGTAATCGAGGTGACTTGTTCAATTAATCGCGATTATGATTTTAGCCAAAATCTTCCAGCCCTAATTTGTACTGTACAAAGCGCTAAAGGTGACTTGACTTATGTTCATGTTAATGAAATGTATTTGTAAAGAACTGCAATAACACTTTCTATGAAATCTACAATGCATTACACCAGGGGCCTAACATTTCAGAGAGAGAAAAAAACTTTTTTTTAATCTACTTTACAGATAATATGGTAATAACGCCTTTTGATTTTTATTAAAAATTATATTTATGACATTTTAATAATGCAAATCTGGTTAAAATTCACAGAAAGTCGGTCCTTATATGTAAAAATAAAATATTTGAGGTATATTTGGGGTTTCTTGGCATCAGAGAGTCGGGTAATCTAATCTAAAAATATATATTTCATGTGTAAATAATTATATAATATCAATCTGTCAATATTGGTTTAAGCCAACAAAAGTCATTTTTAAGGGTCAAATCAAATATTCAGGTAACAACTGGCCATTTGCACCCTTTTACAATATATAAAGGATTTCATAACCCCACATAGTATGTATTAATTATTAATTATGCAGTTCTAATATTCAATTGCCTATTTACACTTATTTATGGTTATGGTACCTAGAAAAAGTAGTTAACACTTTATTTTACAGTGTCAATGTTACATGCAGTTACTATAACTATAAATTATGGACAATTCATCTAACCCAACTAAACCTAACCCTATACTAAGTACATGTACTGTAGTTCAAAATCACATCCACGATAAAGTGGATTCAGTACTTAAATGTATAATTACACAGTAACAAAGACACCTTAAAATAAAGTGCAACCAATGAATTGTATAACATTATTTAAGCCAACACATGACATTTTGGCTTATCATGTATTTTAATGTATTCTTTGAAAGCTTTACAATTCCCTAAAAACAACTTTATCATACAGCATAAATACATGCTAGTTATGAAAAGGAAAAATATGAAGCCTTTGATATAGCACAACTCTTCATCTTTCTCTCATCTTAAGGAAGCATTCATGGCATAATCAAAGATATTTATGGGTCTGTTTTCTTCCTGTTCTGATTATGAGCACTAAATTGAGCCCCAGTGAAGTGCTTTTCTTAAAGGAGTAGTTCACTTTTAAAAAAAACGTTTGCTGATAATTTACTCACCCCCATGTCATCCAAGATGTCCATGTCTTTCTTTCTTCAGTCGAAAAGAAATTAAGGTTTTTGATGAAAACATTCCAGGATTTTCTCCATATAATGGACTTCATTGGGAGCCAAACGGTTCAAGGTCCAAAAGACAGTTTCAGTGCAGCTTCAAATGGCTTTAAACAATATCAGACGATGAATAAGGGTCTTATCTAGCGAAACCATCGCTCATTTAAAAAATAAATAACAAAGTTTAAGTTTTTTAAGCACAAATGCTCGCCTTGCTCTGTTTTGTGATGAGCGTTCGTGACTGTCCTGTTCGAACTCGTTCATCAAAATTAACAAATCTTTTTTTGAGTCATGACTCAAAGGGTCCTAGTTAAGACCCTTATTCATCGTCTGGAGTCGTTTAAAGCCCTTTGAAGCTGCACTGAAACTGTCTTTTGGACCTTGAACCTTTTGGCTCCCAATGAAGTCCATTATATGGAGAAAATCCTGGAATGTTTTCATCAAAAACCTTTTTTGAAAGGTTCAAAAAGTTTTTTTAAAAGTGAACTACTCCTTTAAGTGCGGTCAGCGTGGACACACAAGAGCTGAGAAAGTCAGTCAGCTGTGAAGGCAAACACAACCTGGACAAACAAAAGAGCCCCAGGCTGCATCACAGGGGCCGGTTTGCATGCGGTAGATAGTTCTGTGGGAGCAACAACAGCCTCCCATCTGTCTAACTCACAACATTTTACATCCCAAACAGTCTTTGCTGACTTATTAACTAGTTTTCTGGAGGACGTGGTGGGAGATTATTTTTTGGGATCTAAACTTTTATTATTTAAAATAGCACTGCTGCTTTATATATTAAAGGTCTGTTGATCATTTTCTTTCTATCTCCAAAAGGCTCAACTCTGTGGTGTACTGAAGCGCCATAAAATAACACAAAGATGATACTAAGGGCCAGATTTACTAAACAGGGCATGAGTGCAATTCCAAAAAAATGGGAGATGGGAGTGCACATACTGACGAAGTGCACATAAAAAACACAGACGCAGCCAGATCATTTCCATAATGTCCAACGCAATCTACCAAGAGACGCGCAAATTAGCGTCTGGTTTTACACATGCTTTTTTTGGGGTGGTAAATAATGGTGCAAATAATTTACTAGCGCAAACTTTAGTAAATCACCTTGCATGTTTCATTTAAATACCCATAAATGTTGCGTCTGAAAGAGAAACTCCTACAAATGCATATGCAATAAGGTCAGCCGCAAAAAAAAAAAAAAAAAAAAACACAGTCCACGCCAAATTTTTAATTGCATGTCTTTAGTAAATCCTGACAGTATTTGTTTTACCGCCAAAAGAGGGTTTGCACTGGAACAAGCTGTTAGTAAATCTGGCCCTATATGAATATCAAAAAGAGTTCCCTTGTTTTTAAGGCCTTACCAAACTCCTTTCGAAAGAAGTCATCTTTTTCCTCGTGAATGGAGATTTTAGGGATGGGAGTGCATCCAGTGGTCATGCTGCGCTCGAGGATTCCTTCGGTAGAGTCATCTGAGACATCAAAAAGAAGGTGAATGTCGTTTGATAATCTCAAGCAACACATGCCAGACAAAATATCAATCACAACACAGATGAGAAAATTTATCAATTGCTATCAATGCCAAACAACAGCAAGCAGTGTTTTGTCTGTCAAAAAGTGAATCGTCCAGAGTGTTCTCATCAACAATTGCGACATTAAAACACAGACATGCCACTGTGACCATGAAGACACAACACGGTGTGCAGCACAGAAAGAATGAGGTTTTATTAAAAAAATGTCTTATACTTAAAAAACAGCTAAAGCAAGTTGACAGGTTAAAAAATATGTTTTTATATCAATATAAGACAAGATTTTAAAATTACAATGTAATAATGCAGAACAGATCTAGAAACTATTTGACTTGTTCATGCAATTTTTAGGAAATATCTGAATAATGATAACAACCCACTGGAAAGAACAATCACAGATGAGTTCTCTTTAAAATCTCAATTCTTTCTCCTGGACTGTAATGATATTTAATCGGCAACTAATTTTTTACAATCTCCCCAGACAGCAACGTCGTGTCGGCCCAGATCCGGCCCACATTTGGTACGCTTTGAATCCACATGTTCTAGATGTGGCCCAGACACTATGTTGCTGTCTGGGTCAAATATAGTCTAATTTCTACAGTAAAATATCACAAATTGTGCTCAGGGTTGCAGAAACTTCAAAACATCTGCAATCAAAAGTCAGAGATTTCAAACAGTAATCAAATTTATTCAATGTTCGATAAACAAAAAAATGTCCGATGAACATCCAACTAAATTGTTTCAGAAAAAAAAAATCCATGAACAACATATAAACAATGCTTTTGTGCTAACGTTTTGAGAACAATATTAAAGCTACACTGTGTAACTTTTTAAGTTTATTCTTAGCTATAAACACTTAGTTCTTTGAAAAATATATGTGCTCATTAATGTATATTTACTTCGTTCAAGTAATAAAGTATTCTCGTGAGTGTATAATATGCCATTGAAAATACATACGGGTAAGGGGTTCTAATGTCGGTCGCCATGTTGCCCCTCCATCTTGAAAGTATATTAGCCAAAGAGGGACATACCCGTTAATTCAAGCTTCGCCTTTCGCGTTTTAACACTCGATGGCCAGCAGGAACACTCATGGACGAGGTCGAACTGGAAGCCATGTTAATCTTGGACTACATTGGCCACCGTAGGAGTTAAAACGAAATTGGAAATTGAGAGGAACAGAAACTAATATTCACTGAATGGTCATATACCTTTTCACCGCTAGATGGGGGTAAAAATCACACAGTGTAGCTTTAAAGACCAGATAACTTTGAATGAACATTATATTAATGTTACTAGAAATAATGTCTGTTCATAACCTTGTCAGAACGTTAGCCAAAGTCCTGAGAACATTCCCTGATAGCTGGGAAATGTTTCATATGGAAGTCACCAATTTGAAATGCAACAAAAACACTGAAATGCAAATTTTGGTGATTAATACGATACAGCTTAGTGAAGACCTCACACGACATATAACAAACACAACTCGTGTAACCACAATGACCATTGTAAAAACTGCTTGCACATGCCGAGTGACAATTCAAATTCACCCATTTCTGAAAGTGAAATCCACAGCATCACTCTACATAAACTCTAGATATTGGGTCTTAGTACAGACCCAGTGTTTAGTCCTCGTGTTGCTATTTAACTTTATACTTGAACACACCACAAGGTCGGCTCCACAACAGTACAGTCACACAAGGTCCACGCAACGCAAGCCCGAGGGCTCGAGACCACAGTCACATGCGGTGCAGCGTGGCGTACACTCACAGGTCAACAGGGCGAAAGGAAGCGCAGGCAGGGCCACCGGTTATCCGTCAGAAAGAGCATGGGAGGAGAGGAAGGGGGACATGAGGGGAGTAACATTGGTGAGATTCAACCAGATCTCCCTAACCAAAAGAATCAGTTTGACTCAGCCCTCCAAACGTCCATGGCATAGCTTTAAAATAACACATGCTAAATGTTTCCTGTGCAAAATACAAAGTCAAAGGACAACAAGTATAGAACACATATACTTGACTATGGGTCCAGAGAAGATGGCAATATGGATCAAATAGACGTCTTGAGAAAGAAATGGATCGTGACACTGAGAAGGCCGTAGTGTAGTTAGCTAGTACAGATGGGACATACAGAACGCGAGATGGTTACTTTACAGCTTTGAGGACCTGACTGCTGTGGTTCTGTCATCATCAGGACGCCATTACGTTAGTCGCATTTATTAAGTGGCGTTTACTCATCTACTTAATATGAAATTAGAACATTTCGCTCTGTTTCGATGAATTACATAATGTTAAACTAGACTACACTTTAAGTAATCATGTAATATTTATTTAGTTTGTCGTTTTCTCAGTAGAGTCCTGTGCTGTGACTGACAATAGAACCATAAAATATACTAAAAATGCAACATAAATTCACAAAAAGTAATCAATTTTATTTGTGCACTGTAATCCAAATCTTCAGAATCCATGCGATTGCGAGGAACAGACCCAAATTCAAGCCTTGATTTATTAATCTTAATCTGCATTCTCTGCAGCGATCATAAAAGTCAAATCCAAGCAGCTCGTTATAAATTATAAATAAAAAAATTGCTGCCTCAAGAAGCTTTACGAAAGGTTTTATGGCAGGGATATCAAACGCTCATTGGCTCTCAGATCGCGACATGCCCAGTTTCGCGTGGTGTCTTTTTGAGACAAAGTGGATCGGAATAAGATCTTCAGCTATTAACAACTTAATTCTGCACTGTAACTTACACAAAACTATAGTATCCCGCCAGAGAGGACTTCGATTGTAACACATCATCATTTGGACTACTTTTGCAGTATCTATCCAAACGTAAAATGTTTTGTATCTGTAAGCGTTACGTATTAATACCAACATATTAACACATTAAGCTTGGTTGGCTCGCTTTGGACCAAAGTGTTCGGCAGGCCAAAAAAACTTGGCTATTGGCCCCAAGGAGGCCCAGATGAGGCCCGATCAAGACCAGGAAGTCCGAGTCCTGCACGCTGGTGGGTGCCCGCGGGTACAGATAGAATAAATGGTGTGCGTATTTGGCGTGCTGTCCGAGGAGAGCGTTCCGAGCTCGATATTTATCCGAACCCAGAGTACTCCCCGTATTCCTGACTGTGATAGGAACAAGCCAAGAGTGAGGAGTTGGGGTGGCGGAGGGATGCTGAAAACTGTCGAGGAATGTAGGTGAGTCAACTGTGTGTGTATATATGAATAGAGGTGGTAATTGCGGATGATGAGTTGATTGAATAGATTTTTTGAATGTGATCTGCAGACCACCAAAGGTTTCTAATTACAATGTGATTTATAGCGTTGAGCACATTTGACACTATATGTCTCATATTTGGCAATTTGTTCTTTTATTTTTATGGAGACCTCGAAGCATCTGTATAACCTATTGTGTGATTTATGCACATTTGTTCAAAATAGCCTGAATGGGCAGATTTTTCACATGACATTGGCAAAAGATTTGTATTATTTACACGACGGATGCACATTCTCATCTTTTTTTCCTTTGAATTATGTTGGGCTCCGTGTCAATTTTTCTTAAATGCATCAACTCAGAATGCCTAACGTTGGTTTGATTGCTTGTGTTGCATGAGAAAATTAAATATTAGGTCAGCCGGAACTGGGAACACTTCCCTTAAAGGTGCCCTAGAATGTTTTTTTTAATTATTTTATAATGTTTCCTGGGTTGCCCTTATAATGTTAGTATGTTTTTTAGATCAAAAATAGTCATAATTTAGAAATAAAAGGCATTTTTCCTAGCCTGATTTTAGTCTCTGATTTGAACACTCTGTTTGAAGGGGCGTGTCTGCTGTGAGAACCGGCCACTGCTGTGATTGGCTGACCTGCTTGCATATGAAATATGACCTGTGAAACTCTCTCGAATACTTTCACTACAGCTGTTATATACGTTTTAAATATTACAGCTATCGAGATTAACGAATCGTGAGATGTTTTTAAAGTATTCATATCTATTTCCATCACATAAAATGTTGCTGTGATGAGCATTGAGCAAGCAGATGACAGTCTGTTGATCGCGAGACAACGCAGTTTCTCTCTCTCATGCTTTCACCAATGCAAACAATGTATACAGTAAGAGCTTCGTTGTGCAGTGTAACAGCGTCATTGATTTCATAATGAGTTTGGCAAGAGAGATAAACTCGCGCTGTGTGGATTGTTCTTTGACCGCTTTCTGTATAGTTTATTCACTGAGAATTAGCCTAATGTTAGTTATGTAGCAGCTATGCTCGTTACTTGGAGTTTGCTTTTGTTACTGTACTAGGATCTTGCGCTGGATCTAACACAGTGTAAATTATCTTTAATAAAATCACTGCTTACCGGTTGCGGGACTATAGTTGGAATTACCCCCTTCTTCAGTTTGAGACGCTGAGAGAAGCTTGATAAAGTCCGTGGTGAAATGGGCAGAGCAAACTAACAACTAACAACTTCGAATTAAACTGTTGTGGTATCCGATTACATATAAACATCATCCACGCCTGTTGACATTTCTTTTCTGTGGGAAGGGTATGAAAAGTCCTCACATTCCCTGCACAGCCTGGAACATAGCATTTATTTCCATGATCTGCCATTTTCTCTCTGATCCTCGCTTGCTCCGATGACTCAGTGCTTGTCATTGAGGGCTGGGATATGCAAATCTTTGGAGGCGTGATCCCCGACTGTTGCGTCACAGTCAGTATTATGTGGAGATTCGCCTGTTTTTCAGGGTGTTTTTTTAAAAACGAGATTTAAATAAGAAGAAAACAATGGTGTTTGAGACTCACTGTTTGTCATGTCCATGTACTGAACTCTTGTTATTTAACTATGCCAACATAAATTCAATTTCACATTCTAGGGCACCTTTAAATCCCGATGTACACGTTACATCATAAGAAGAATGGCATCTACGCTAATTTTAGTGTCTTTGTTCATCCCGAGGTTTTCCCGCAGCCTGCCGGATCCAGGCCATTTCCAGATCTGACGAAGGACCTTCGCCTGGACCCGATGACAACGCAGTGCTAAAGTGCCAACTAGCCTCTCCCTATGGAGGATCCCTATTCCGCTCTACAGATAAAGAAATTCCGGTTCGCGTACCTACCCGAAATGATAAAATAAAATAAAATTCTGTATCAAATTTATAGGCAAGACAAGTAGTTTGTTTAGGCATGTTTTGTAGGGAATTACAAACCTGCGCACATATATTCAAACGCACTTAACTATAGAATCAATTCTTAATGTGCATGTGAACGCCATCAGCGTTTATCACAGGTTCAGTTTAAAGTCTGTATAGAGAGAACGGTGTCGTCTTATCGGCCCCTAATTTAATAACATATGATCAGTTCGACGGAAGTGAATCAATCAAAACTAACTTTAGCTGGAAATAACATTATTCAAGAACCGCTATAAAACCAAACCAATCTCTGTTACCTTAAATTATATGTTTGTCTCTGTAAAGCTGCTTTGAAACAATCTACATTGTTAAAAGCGCTATATAAATGAGGATGACTTGAGAAAATAAATATTTGTCATTGTATGGAAAAGAGCAGCTTGGACATTCTGCAAAATATCTCCATTCGTGCTCCACAGAAGAAACTAAGTCATAAGGGTTTGGAGCATCACGAGAGTGAGTAAATAGTGACAGACGTTTAATTTTAGGGTGAACTACCCCTTTAATACTAGCACTGGAAGACCTAGTGCGTCCCAGTGCAGTGCAGCTACAGTGAATGCGCTTAGTGATTCTGAGGAAGCCAAAAGAAAACTGGTAATTCAGTAAGAAGAGTGACTACAGGCTAGACTGGTGACTTGGTGATCCTACGCTGATGCAGTGGCCCTCAGCAAGATCTGTCCAGTACCTACCAGGTGGACCTGGCTGCCGCCGCATATGGGGCGGAGTGCGAGAAGGGGGCGGGCTGCAATCGGATGGACTGTGCTGCTGCCTCAAGAATGGACTGTCCAAGCGGCCTGGTAAACGGGAGACGGGACCGTCGTGTGGGACACATGGACACCCACACACACACACAAAGAGCGACGTACACAGGTGTGACAGAGAAAGACCAAACCGGATAGACATGAGGAAATGAATCCAGGGATAGAGAGGGGAGGACATTTGTGTAAAAAGTGAAAGATCAGAGAGACAGAGAAGCACGAGTTCAAAACAGAAGTGATGACGGATGTGCACCAGTTGGGTAGAGGGTAAATAAGATCCAGGATCGTCAGAAGGAGAGATGGAATGGACGGATGGTTAAAAAGGAAATGTCAACAACCAAAAGGATGGAGTGAGCAGAAAAAAAAAGAATTACCAAGGAATAGAGAGAAAGAAAGTAAGGTAGAAGGAGAGAGGTAAGAAAACAGCTGTTAGTGTGATGGTCTCACACCATTCAACATCAGATGGTAGTGAGGAGTTTGACATTCACTCCAACACTGAAAACTCTATGATCTTAAATAAACAATGAAATGAGACAGTCGCCAAGTAAATTATATTGCATTGTTCTGCAGGATCATACAGTCTGTTGGAAAATGGCACTAATAAAGCATTTTGACAGTTAATCAATATTTGCTTTAGCATCCCTGTTGAAAGAAAAAAGCCTAGGCTAAGGTGGTTTGCTGGTTTCAGATGGTTTCTCTAAAATAGCATTGAAGCTATTGTGATAAAGTTAAAAATAAGTTGTAATATGAAGCAAAACAGCAATTTGGACCAAAAAAGTAGTTTCTCAACTAAAAACAAACTTCATGACTTAGAGAAGCACAATCAACCAATTCATTCCAAATGTGATTGCATAGTGTTAGCATGTTGATCAAGGATAAAAATACTAATATTGGGTATTTGTATTGATCAAAATGACCAGCATGAGGAGGTTTAAACTAGTTTTAGCACATCCTTTGATATTCTGTTCTATAATTCAAAGGCATTCTCACATTTATAACTGTGGCTTACGATAACTTGTAGCCAGACAGCATATATTAAGTTTAGATCCTTCTCTCTTTAACCTCTGTTCTCTATATAAACATATCAATTTCTATCCGTCTATGTAATTGAACTATATGAATAATCTGTCTATGACCCTCAGAGATCCGTCATGGTGATTCAGAGCAGAGATTTCAGACAGATGGTCTCTCCTGAGTTGTGTTGTTCAATTCTCTTTAAATGACAGATTGAGAGACAAGTGAAGAGCAAGTAGCAGGACAAACAGAGGATTGCTAGCACCTCCTCCTCCTCCTCCTCCTCTTCTCCACCTTTCACTATGATCTTACCGGTCCTGTGCGTGGTGACTGGTGAGATGTCCACACTGTTGGCGATGGCTCTCTCTCTCTGCTTGAAGTATTCCCGAGGGTTATCAGGCCTCTGGGCAATGATGGCTGCTGCCTCCTATAAACATATTTAATATTTAATACATAATGCTATCGGTCAAATGTTTGGAATAATTATGATTTTTTTTTTAATATTATTTATTCCTGTAACTTTACTCCAGTCTTCAGTGTCACATAATACTTCAGAAATTATTCTAATATGCTGATTTGCTGCTCAAGAAATGTATTTTTTATTATTAATGTTGAAAAGCAAGGAATTAAGGTTTCCACAAAAATATTAAGCAGCAAAAATGTTTTCAACATTGATAACAAGAAGCAACATTAATAATTGAGCACCAATAATAGGCCTAATTGAGCACAGCATATTATAATGATTTCTGAGGGATCATGTGACACTGAAGACTGGAGTAATGATGCTGAAAAATCAAGAAATCATGAGCTTTTAACATATAAGAGGTCATCATACTATAAGAATATCCTGTAAGTTTCAGAACTGAAAACTTCCTTGTTACCCAAAAAAAAAAACGCTTTTATTGTAACCAAGACCAGATAACAACCCGTTGTGGAATGAGCCAATCTATGAGTATATCTAAAAGACAGACTCTGCAGAAGATCAACGCCTACTTCATTATTGCAACTTTGGCCCCGCCCACTGGCGTGTTAGTGAGATGACGTGGAGAGAAGAGCGATACAGGATCACTGGACTAAAATAACATTACCTTCCAAAGGATCCTAATGCTAGGAATGTGGATATTTATTTTCAACAATGTGAATGTCTCAGTTGAGCAGTATTTATTTGTATGTACATTTCACTGTGGATTCTTTGGTAAATCAGTCGCAATTTCGGCGCAGACTTTTACGATATGGACTCGACAGTATTGCCACAACATGACATGTAAGTAACTGTGTTAACTCTAATGCCTGATCTGTGACCAGTGATTTCTGATATGAAATGATTTATGTAGGTACTTGTCAGATGTTCTTTGTCTATGTGTCAGTAAATCAAAACAGTGACTAAACGGTCAACTTCACATTGTTTCTCTTAGTAGGATGAAAATAATCTGTTATTTAAACTGTTAAAATTATATATAGAAAGCCATCAAATAACGCTCCCTTCGCAATTGCTGGAGCTGTCAATCAAGCAGCGTATATTTTTCAGTGACTCTTGCCAAAACTCCCGTAATAATCGATGAATCTCTTATTTACCTCGTGTTTGCACTGTTAGTTATGATGAAAGCATTCATTAGTGTGCAGAAATCGAGTGACGAGATCACTGCATTCATGCGCTCAACATGTCTGTGATCGGCTACAATGCTCATCACTGCAACCTTTTTAATGCCACGATCTAAATATAATGCTATAGGTCTAAATATAATGCTATAATCAACACTTTTCATGATTAGATAACCTTGAGAGCTGTAATAGTAAAAACGTAGTAGAAGTTTTCGAGAGGTAATACTAATTCCACATGTAATACTAGCTAGTTTTCATGCAAAGCTGTCATCCAATCACAGCAGTGGGCGTTTACACTGAAGTCTCTCAGCAGACACGCCCCTTAAAACAGAGCGTTCAAATCAGGGTAGGAAATGGCATTTTATTTCTAAATTATGACAAGTTTTGATGTATAAATCATACTAACATTATAAGTGCACCTCAGGAAACATTATAAAATAATAAAACAATGCAGTTCATGACCCCTTTAAAAAAATCTTAATTATTCCTAACTTTTGACCGGTAGTGTATTAATGTAATAATTGAAAGCTGCGCAGGTAAGAAAGTTTTGCATGAGGATTTTTTGGCCCCTTCTCATCATAAAGATCCTATCGACTGCACACACACACACACACAGAAACACACTTGTCTTTAAATAGCCCGAGGAATCCCACTGACCCACATGTAAATCCCAGCAGAATATCATAAACATATAACACAAGTCTGCTCCACATTTCAGCTTGATAGGGTCAGTTCTCCTTTTTAAAACACTTATCTGAGAAATGAAGCGATGTTAGTGTGGATCTAACAGCTCCGTTTCAACCCACCTCAACCTCGGATTCCTTTTTCTCCAGGTTCGGGTCTTCACAGCTGGGCTCTGTCTGTAAAGAGAATCAGTGGACGTTTATTTCCAGAAGGGGGCAGCAAAAAGTTTTCTATAACAGTTTAATGTGGGTTCCTCCACATACCGATGTTTGTAACGTATTTACTTTACAAATGACTAGTGCAATAAATCTGAACAGATTTTGTGTAAATACTTCTGAAGCCTGTGTACTGCCCTTGGCCATTCAGCAGACACATATGTCCACTTATTACAGGCAAAAAATACTAAAGAAAGAAACATGGGACATAGGTCTTACCACCCATGGGTTATTATGCATTCGTTGCATTTTTCAGGCCAGAACATCTTTAAGACACAAAACCTGGTTTACTGTATGCAAAGCACACGCACTCTTACAATCAAGGGTTGATTCCTTGACCTCTCTTTGGCCTCTTCGTCCTCCAGCATCTTCTTCCTGTGACCGCGCATATAAACACAGATAGCATCATAATAATGTCTGGCTGAGGGTCATGGGTATAGGCGACTGTGGCATCAGTCTTACCTGTGTTCCTCGATCTGCTGCTCTCTCTCTCGGTACCGCTTCTCTCGGTCCTCTTGCTCTTTTCTCTCCAGCTCCATCCTCTCTGCTTCAAAGCGCTGCCGTTCCTCCGCAATCTTCCTTCTCTCTTCCTCCTTTCTCAACTCCTCTTCCCGCTTTAAACAGACACACGTCAGAAAATTATCAGTTAAATGTATTTAAATAAGATTAGATAGACCTAAACATTGTAGAACACAATACTGAACAGTGAATCAACGTTTGTAAAGGATACAGGCCTAGATTTTTCCCATTATAATTAGCAGTTTATTATATATATATATATATATATATATATATATATATATATATATATATATATATATATATATATATATATATATATATATATATAAAAAATATATATATACATATGTAATATAGTTGTATATATATATATATACATATATATATATAGTTGTAATTACATATAATTATAACTATTAACATAATAATTATATATAATTACAGTTTATATTAGATTATCAACATTTTAAACATTTATGTAAAATACTAAAAGACATCTTTGTTTTAACAGCTAGCATTTTATGTATCCTAAATGCACACAATTAAATAATAATTTAATACTGAAAATTAAATTAGTATTAATAATACTAATAATTTTAAATAAAATATTAATTACTTTTAAAAAAATAATGTAAATTTAGCATGTATTCATTAAAGTAATAATCATTTTTAAAATGGCAAAATTAAAGTATGGTTTGAAAATAATGAACAACAAAAATGGAAACAAGTACACAATTTTTTATATATAAATATAAAACATTATCAGGGCAAAGATGTTAGTGGCTGTTGTTAACCGCTTCAGCCATAATTTTTTATAAAAATGAATATAGATATTTTTCACACAGTAAATCTTACCTCTATTTAACTCTGTTTAGATGATCACAGTTTTAAAATAAAATATGTTTATAGCTAGTTTATAGCTATTTTTTTAGGATTAAAAACTATACACAAAAACAGTCCGAAATTCGCATCCGAAATTTTGCACGTAAAAAAAAAAAAATACGACCTCACGTAATGTCAATCACGCTTGCACACTGCCTCCGAAACTTTTGTCCGTCATGAAAAAAAAAAAATCGGATTGGGTTCGATTTTCTGCGTTTCTCGCATCCGTAGCAAGCAGTTTGAATGCTGTTTTAATGGTGTTTTGACAGTTCAGAATAACCAAATAACAAATACGAAAAAACGCACAGGAAAATTTCGGGCTCAGTGTGCAATGGTCTTAAGGCATAGTAAAAAATAATCAAAAATCAAAAATCCAAGACCCTAATAAAAAAATAAAAATTTGCTTTTGACTGATAAAAGAATCTGACAGAAGCACTTCCTCATTAATGTTAAAACAAAGAGGCTAGTCAGATGAAGCGTCACATTGTGCTTCCACTGGTTACAGTGGTTCACACTGCCATCCTCAGCCTCAGATCGAGCATCTTAGCAGCAGAAACACAAAGGTATCAAATGTCTACCTTGGCTTGTTCCCAGAACTCCTCTCGATTGATTTTCTTCATCTCGATCTCTGCATTTGTTTTCTGGTAGGTGGTGCCCTGTGGTCAGGAGGAAAGGGGAAGTGTGAGTATGGCTTTTTAATTGGACAGCCGGCTAAGAACAAAATGTAGATCCAAGGGAGGCACTATGAGGACAGTTTGTTTCTTCTCCAAACATAAACTCCGCTAGAGAGCATAAATGTTGGATTTTCACGTTTTATGGTGACATTCCACAAACTATATATTCTATCCGCTAAACCTAAACCTACCCATCACAGAAAACTTTTTACAGATTTAGATTTTCAAAAAACATATTTTCCAAATAATGCCCCCACAAGACCAAATAATTCTGGCATTACTATCCTTATGGAGACTGTTTGAAAGATGTACAAACTGGCTTTGTGATTAGATTATACCAACATTACTTGGTTCTTGAAATTTATTGGTTGAAACGCTGTATATGAAAGTTGTATATGATATACGTTTCTGAAAGAAGTCTCTTATACTGATCAAAGCTGTAATTTCAGCATCATTACTTCAGTCCGCAGTGTCACATGATCCTTCAGAAATCATTCTTATTTGATTTACTGCCACCAATTAGTGCATGGGTTATTAATAAAAGTTCTTATTCTCAATGTTGAAAGTTTTTGCTGTTTAATATTTTGATCATGATCATTTTTATTCAGAATTCTTTGATGAAGACAAAGTTCAATGAACAGCATTTATTTGAAATAGAAAGCTTTTATAGCATTATAAATGTATTTAATTTTATGATAAATTTAATGCATCCCTGCTAAACAAATGTATTAACTTTGTATCTTACTTGCCCCAAACTTTTGAATGGTAGTGTATCACGGTTTCCACAAAAATATTAAACAGCACAACTGTTTTCAACACTGATAATAATAAGAAATGTTTCGTGAGCAGCAATCAGCATATTAGAATGATTTCTGAAGGATCATGTGACACTGACAACTGGAGTGATGATGCTGAAAATACAGTTTTACCATTACAGGAATAAATTACATTTTAAATTATATTCAAATCACAATACTTAAATTACATTAAACTGACTTTGATGAGTTAAAGCAATGTAAAAACATTATTGTACACCTTATTGATCATATCATTTACAGTGCAGTTCTTTCATATTGTAATGATATTTTACAATATTATATAATAGACTTCTTTCAAAAACATTAAATTGTAATTATTACAAACTGTTGACGTAGTGTATACTTGGTAGAGACGTCATTCAGATAAGTGAGAAAAACAGCAGGAAGGTTCTAGGTTATTTTAAAGTATGTTTCGTATGGTACATAAGCAATCATTGTTTCAGTTCCTCTGAATCAACAATGTGGCTCTCTAAGAGCACTTTCCTCTAAAAACAGCAACAAGGCTGTGCCCTTGTGTCAGACATCACACTATTAGAGAGCCATTCACAGACAACTTGATTTGACCCCTTTCCAGTGTGCATGCAAACAAGCCCCCCCCGCAGCCCTAGTGTCACCAATCACGCACAACGTTCTCTGTGTTCTCCTCGTCTTTCATTCGCAGGCGGCTCAGCACTGGGCTGGCCACTGGAGCCGTCCCATTGGTCAGCCTCTGTCCGATGGCTGAGGGGTCGATGTCGTCTATGGTGCTAGCGTTCACGACGACGTCAACACCCTGGAAAGAGAGAAAAAATTCATCAGTAGTACTGCTGCAGACACACCACACACACACACACCCACACACACACACACACACACCACACAACACACACACCCCCCCACACACACACAACCAACACACACACACACACACACACACACACACACACACACACACACACACGTCACCTGGCAACCAGCATCAACCGCACATTTAAATGACGAGAACTCTTTTAACTGTCACAAGAGAGTCAGACAAAAGAGAAAGTCACAAAAGCATCAGGCTGCATTGACCAACTCAAGACATTTTGTGATTCAACCTTGTCATGTGACTTTGTATGAGACTGTTGTGAGGGAAATGTTAAATAATTACAGTCTAATAGCAAAAGTCTGTTCATTTCGTTTAATCAGTTCAATGTCTATTTAATGGGATTGGTTCAAAAGTCTTCAAAAGACAAAAGTCGGTGACTTGTTTATGCCACCATTAAAAAGAAGGGGGTTTGGAGATTGTAAGCTGATTAATTTCCGCAAACCAGTAAAAAAATGCTAATAATTGTCCATTTAAGAGTTTTTTTTTTTTTACAAATATTAAGTTCATCTGGCATTTTCTATTCAACTACAGACATATACTGAAAATAAGCCTGTACAATATTAAGATATAATTTTTCTAGCTAATGCCGTGCCATAATTGCAATTGGTGCAACTACAACAAAATTTACACTACTGCTCAAAAGTTTGGGGTTGGTAAGATTTGTAATGTTTTTGATTTTTTAATGCAGTCTCAGCAAGGCTGTATTTATCTGATCTAAATACACTAAAAACAATAATATTGTGAAATATTACTACAATTTTTAAAAAAAATATTTGAAAACATGGAATTGGAATTCCATTGGAATTGGACTGGAATTAGTTTCAGTCTTCAGTGTCACACGATCCTTCAGAAATCATTCAAATATGCTTATTTGCTGCTCAATAAACATTTATTAATATTATCAATTTTGAAAAAAGTTGTGCTGTTTCTAATACGGTTGTGAAAATCTGAGTTTCATCGTTCTTCAATAAATAGTATAGTATTTATTTGAAATGTCTTTACTGTCACTTTTGATCAATTCAATGCATCCTTGATAAATAAAAGTATTACCTTCTTTAAAACTAAAAAAAAAAAAAAAAACGCATTAACCCCAAACTTTTGAACAATGGTGTACATTATTAACTCATCAATAACATAATTAATGAAATCATTAGTCCAAAGTGAATAACTGCAGTTAATAACATACAGTATGAAGGAATATGAATGAGTATGAATGATTCATTCACATGCAATTAGGCTTTTCATGCAAGACAAAACAAGTCTTCAATGTGCTTGTGCGAGCATCACAGAATCTATTCCTCTAACTAAGCTTTTGTAAGAATATCAAACAAACCGACTATATCTAGTTCATGTGTATTTCTCTGACATAGCTACATGAATACTGCCATCAATGTTTTCAGCAGCTCAAAAAGAGCAACCGGTGAGTTGACTGGCACTTTAGATCAATTCATTCCTGATAGCATCGTCTCTCTTATAACCCAAAAGCACAATCTCTGTGTGGCCTTGGTTGTCTCGCTGATGTTTTATCGTGGAGTTTCTCTACCTCAATACCTCTATTCTCTCTCGCTCCCCCTTTCTCACCCACGCACCCACGTTGAAGAGATTGAGAGGATTGAAAAGCAGAGCGGCCCCCCATTCAGATGCCTCACACCGACAGACACCTCCAACACAATAGCCATGAAGAGGAGCGAGTTAGTCATCTACAAAACATCTTCTGCTGCACTATACCAGCAGTTAGGTACATACACTCAGAAGCGCACACACATCCAACAAACCCACCAAGACTCTGTGGCCCACCCACATGACTTGATTTACTCTTATCTGCTGGAGCACAGGACTGAATTACAGCACAGCTAAAGAGGCATGCTGTTAAACAAAGCCATAAAGTAAGCCTAAACAACAACAGAGGTGGTATTGAAAAGCACTAAAAAACATTAGTAATTAAAATTATTAGTAAAAAAAATTATGAGTCAATGAACACTTCTGATGAACTTCTGAAAACACCAATTATGTTTCAATGTGTGAATCTCACGAATACATGACCTCATTTAACAAAGCAAAACTTAGTTAAAAGATATGTTATGCATATACTGCAAATAAATGTACTGTTTTCTAATTATAGTCATTTCTGTGAAAAAAAGTAAAATATTGTGTTTTTATGCATACTGTAAACAATAAAATGGGTGCTCACTCTCCCTCGATGCCCTCAAGGAGCCGTCTTGCTATCCCACCAAGTTCTGTGTTACGGGAAGAAGCCGTCTCCTGAGGGATTCTGCCCAGATGCATTTAACACCGATGGTGTTTCAGGGAAAAGCAATCTCCAGGAGGGTTTCAGCCAATCTCCACCCAGCAATACTGCCAGAGTGTTGTGGACACGCAAGGTTGTTACAGCAGTTTGCCCCATGGTAAATGCTGGGCACTGTCTTTTCAATCAGAAAAGTTCCTCTGTTCCTGCATCCTTGTGTGTTACCAATTACCACGCCCCTCAGTTTAGTTGTTGATGAGTCCTTGTTAGTCTGAGTGTGCACCCCTGTTCTTTGTCTAAGTGTGCACACCTGTTCATCATGTTCTCAGCTCCCTTTATAATGTGTTCTCTTTCCCTCTTGTTTTGCCAGTGTGTGTGTGCCTACTTGTGCCACAGTGTACTTCTGTGTGCTACCTTGTGCATCGATTTTCATTGTTCAAGTTTAAGAAACTTGTCTTGTGTCGGTTGTGTCTCCTGTTTGTTCCAGTCCTGCAAGCTGAGCTTCTCTGGCTGCTTCCTCTCTCTGCCAAGCAGCAAGACCGGTGCAGTGATTGATCATGCCCTGTGAGTCTATCTACTGTATGATCCTGTCTGGCTCTCGCTGCATCCATTGGCATTGCGCTGCACATCAACCACTAGCACACCAGCCTGCTCACCTTGGGCTGGTCTCAGCGGCCACCCTCTCGCTTGCCTGTCATTGTGCTTTGTTCCCTGCCTACTGGGACTGTTATCACTACCTCACCCTCTCTCGTCTTGTCAATAAAACCTGTTAACACTCATTCTGCGCTTGAGTCCTCTCTCATAGATCCGGGACACATAGTTGCAAAATTTGGCTTTTCCCTGCCCGTAAGCTGTATGGAGCAATTATGTAAGTGTGTCACACCACAGTATTGGGTGCTCACTCTACCCTCAAGAAAATATTTCACTAACCAGTGTTTTGGGAAGCAGCCGTTTCTAGCGGGATCCCACCTGAACTCTGCTCAGCAATTCTGGCGGAGTGTGGCACCCGCCTCCCTCTTCAGAGGGCATCAGGACATTTAAGGTTGTTCATGGGCATCCGTGTACTGAATTGCATTGACTGGCTGATCCTAGCCTGGGTTAGAGAAGTTGGCGGCTTGGCATCAAGGTGTTGTTCTCTCCCATATAAAGTGCATAGGTCTGAGGCTGAACCTCAGAAAAGTGTACTATCTTCAAGTCACAGAACCACTTTTCTAGGGTTACATGGGATTCGACCACGAAGCAGGCATGTTTATTGCCAGTTATGGGCAGCATACTGTAAGCTAAGGCATTAAAAATGTTTGAGAAACTGTTTTAAAAGGCTAATGAGTCATAAGGGGAGGGCAGTCTATATTCCAAGGCATGCAATTCTAGCAGCAGGAATACGGTCAAGACAGGGACTGAGGCCCGGGGAATTGTGTTTTCATTCACAGGTGGTGGAGTCCATATGGCAGAGGTACGGTCAAAAGGAACTGGTCTTTTTTGCCTCAGAGAACTAGACCCACTGTCCCCTTTAGTTCACCCTCACAGCTTGTTTGGGGCAGGACATCATGGTATAAATGTGGCCGAGGCTTCCTCTGTACGTTCTAGTGAAGGTTTGCCAAGACTCAGTCCACCTATTATTTAGTGGCTCCGTATTGGGCAGCCAGAGTCTGGTTATAGGATTTACTGTCTCTCCTTGATGGCACTCCTTGAGAGATTCCTTTCCGGAGAGACCTCCTGTCTCCCACTGAAGGGGTCAATTTATCCTGATCTATCCACCGGAGATCTGGAAACTTTGGGTCTGGCCCTTGAAGTGCACCAGCTCATTCCGGTCTCTCAAATGAGGTTGTTGGGCTGATTCTGAATTCAGAGCTCCCTCCACAAGGAAATAGTATGCCCTAAAATGGCAGCTCTTTCAGTAGTGGTGTGAACACCACCACTTGAACACAGCCCACTACCCTGTTGGTACACTGCTGGAGTTCCTCCACAAACTCATCTCAGCAGGGTTAGCCTGCTGCCCTTAATGTATATGTGGCACTATTCCCTAGCCACATTCTTCTTTAGAGCTTCTGTAGGAGGCACACCTTGATGTCTACATTTTTTCATGGTGCCGACGGCTGAGGCGCATCTGCAAGAATGCAAGTTAATTCTTGAGACCTTCTGTGTCCTGAAGAGTTTATCAGAAGCTCAATTTAAACCCTTAGAGTCAGCCACAGAGTAGGCTCTGAATTTTTTAAGTGGCTCTTCAATTACTATAATTATATCTTTAGAAGAACAGAAGATCTGCAGGACCTTTTAGAATAACCCCCTCCTGCTTGGGTTTTGCACCCCAGACATGATTACATTCAAAACATGCTTGGTCAGTCCTTGAAGGGGGCTGACCGTATTCATTGTGAGCATTTCTCCATAAGGCTTACCGCTCCATCCTGGCTCTTTTCTCGAGGGATGGGAGTCAGGCTTCCGGTTCGGGTTCTGTGCCAGTTGAGGCAGCACGGCGGCTTAGATCATGGGGTTTGCAGGTGGAGTAGGAGGAGCTTAAGATGGGTGTCTTTCTCTTGCTATATCCACTCACTCAGAGGATCCTTTTTTGCATTTGAAAGCTCGCTCTGCTAATTCTTCGATCCGAAAGAGGAACCAATGCTGTCCGCATCTGGCTCCGAGGAGTTAGAAATAGTCACGCTTATGCGACCACACATCTGGTCATACTTCATGCCGCCTTATCTTATTCCGCTGCATGAATCACTGGAGCAAGAAAGGCTTCACCTATTCACACTCTTAGGATTTACGTCTACCGTTCAGGCCATTGGCATATATGCACTTAAATGTTGGTCTACCTAGAGGTCGCAGCAAGGGGATCTGTGTTCACATAGCAACGCCTTTCGCATTGAATAACCGATGCAATTTCTCTGGCCTATGAGGCGTGTGGACTGGCTTCGCCTCTAGGTGTCAGAGCTCACTCCACCTGGGTATGTAGCATCTTACAAAGCACTATCCAAAATCCCTAAGAGCGTCCCAAGGGGCATTCTAGGCACACCTCGACATTGTGTACCAGATTTTCTTTGGGTATTCTCAGGGGGCGCCTCTACTTATCCTGCCACCCCTGGTGATTCGGGAGGTGGAGGTGTCCGACGGGCCATTTGCCCCATTTTCGCTCACAAGGGAATCTCCCCTTCAGTTACTTCGGGTGGGCCCTCCAGTTCGCTGCTTCAGGGCCTTGAGCAAACCGATACTATCGTAAAAATGATTCCTCTTTCAGACTTTGCGGCAGCTTGGAAACTTTGGCTTTGATGGGCAGGCATCTTTCCTCAGTGGGCTAGCTTCGCTGTTGACATTCCCACTGCGGCAATGAAATGACGCAGCGTTGAGTTACATTCAAAAGGGAACGTCTCTGATGACGTATGTAACCCGGTTCCCTGAGAAGGGAACGAGAATGAAGTTGCCACACTTCGGGCATGCCTTTGTGGCTTCCTTCAGACATTAAAAATCTGGAGATTCCGTGACATAGGTGCCCTTTTATGGTCATGCTTATGTGCTTTGCTACGTAACTTGACATCACATTAACTAATCAAGATAGGTGTATTTATACATGTTTCAGACACCAGTCACGCAGAAGAGTTCCCATAGTGTCAACTCTATTATGCTGCATTTCATTCCCTTCTCAGGGAACCGGGTTACATATTAACCTGAGATGATTTATTAAAATGAAATTATTTGAATGACAATTTGACATATTTCCTCACCAATTCTCATTGTTGTGAATTAAGATTTATTTTTATTTTTATTTAATCTTCATTATTCTCAATGACGATTCCATTTGATTAAGTAATGAAGAATATATTGTCTGGACACATTTTTTTAAATGATAAAAATCTGCATGTAAAGACAGGGTATGTCAAATGAACTTCAATGAAATGTAAAAGCTTGTAAATGTTAAGGGTAACTAAACCCTAAAACAACAAACCCATTTTTTTAGTTAATGATCTGCAAGACTGGGGCTTTATTAATGCTGTTCATTGTTTCAAGTAATTTATTTGACATTTGGGTATAAAGTGTTTTAATTCTACAATATATGGTGTAAAAACGTCTGAGTGCTGCCCTCTTCAGGTTGAATGGTGGCTACTGCAGTTGAATTTTCCTATTGGAAGTTGTGGTACCCTGTGACGTAAGAGGGTACCAGCTAATCACGCCCTGGGCTACAGAGAGACGTGTGTGTCTCAGGTGGACGCGGCCCCCCGCAACAACCAACAACCAACACAACCAACACTCCTCGCATGCTCAGAGGATATATGATGTCAAAATGAGTGACAATGGGTTCATATGTCATTGAAATGGGTCATTGCCTAATTTAAAAGGGAAGTAAAAGATGTTCGTTTTACCTTGGGGAGACCCACCTGGAAAAACTCGGCTATGGTGGCTACATGGCTGGCACAGGCACACTTCCTGGCATCGGGCACATCTTCACCAACCTGAACACACATTGTTAAGTACGTGTTTATTTAGAGAATTCAACTGCAGTGTGAATGAAAAAAAAAGAAAAGTCTAGCACACTTCAGAGTACTGCCAATATATAATTGTCTCAGATTGCTCCCCTAGGTAGTTACAACCTCCAGCTGCATTCAGAAAGCCAAAAATTGATAATAACATCCTTGAACCTTAAATTGAGGTGAATATTGTGTTCCACTGCAACCATTAGGTGCATTTCCAAGGCGCCAATACATTTAAAGAGAGATTGTCGCTTTAATAATTCAACTAACAATAGAGAGACTTCTCTGATCAGCACCCATTCAAAATAAAGAAGCTCACACAATTTAAAATAATTGCTGTGATAAAGAATTGTACTAAAAATACAAAGTACAAAACATGCTTGTAATTAAACGAACATAAGAAAATAATGAAAGTATTTAAGACTATATTTAATATGAGTCGTATGCAATATATAGTACTTCGCTTTTTCAAACTTCAAATTGAATGATTTACACTACTGGTCAAAAGTTTGGAATAATTACGTTTTTTTTAAGTCTCTTATGGTTGCCAATGCTGCATTTATTTAAACAAAAATACAGTAAAACAGTAATATTGTGAAATATTATTACAATTTGAAATAACTGTTTTCTTTTTTTTTAACATATTTTAAGATGTAACTAATTCCTGTGATGGCAAAGCTGAATTTTCAGCATCATTACGGCAGTCTTCAGTGTCACATGATCCTTCAGAAATGACAATGCTCAATTATATTATATTACTGGTACTCTATTATTAATAATGTTTGAATTAATAATCACTGTTGAAAACAGTCTTCATATTTCTTTGGAAACTACGCATCCTACGCATTTTAATGCATCCCTAAAAAAGGTTAAAAATCTTATTTACCCTAAACTTTTGAATGGTAGGGTATCACATTTTCCACAACAATATTAAGCAAGCACAACTGTTTTCAACATTGATAATAATAAGAAATGTTTCTTGAGCAGTAACCTTTGGGTTACAAGTCCAACTCTCTGACCATTAGGCCACAACTGCCCCCATAAAAGACTAAATGTTTCAAAAACATAAAATAAAAAAACGTAATTATTCCAAACTTTTGACCAGTAGTGTAAATCATTTAATTGGAGAGCTAAAATAATGACTGGAGGCTTACATTTACTTTATTGTAAGGAAAATTATACAGTGATTCATCTCAATTTTTGCCCTCCAACTCATGTTCAAAAATCAAAATCCCTTCAAGTCACTGTTATACTGGCCGCTATCAGGCTGACCGCACAGTATCTTCTAATCTAATTTAATCTTAGCAAAATACAGTAGTAATTTCATAACTACTAATTCAGGATTGTGGGGGCTAAATATATGGATTAGACTTGGGGTCTCGCTCCCACAACCATAACTTCCTGCTTTTGTAAGATAAAAGATTGCATGTATAATTAAAGGGTGGCACTGATGCCGACTGACTGTGGTTATGTTGACTGCTCTGTCTTTGTCGACCTCTAGAGCCGAAGTGTTCTTGCTAACGGCTTGCAAAATGTCAGTGTCACTGAGCGCAGGTTGTTGCGTCATCTCACCCAGTTGATGAGGACGTAGCGCGGCAGGGCTGCCGTGGGCTCCTTCAGACTGCAGAAACCGTACATGATCCGGGTGTTATCGAAGGTGATGCGATCTCTGCCAGACCGCCATCTGTCATACACAACAATAACAGAGGTTAGAAAGAAATGTCAAGTTTTCCCATCAGTTAGTAGTGTAGCAATTGCAATAATATAATAATACTTGTAATGTTTTTTTTCTTGTTTTTCAGTCAAAATATGGCCCATACTGGCCCAACCACACAGTAATAGAACATGCTTTCTAATCTAATCTTCTGAATGTTGGATCTTTAGTGAAGTAGTCATTTCTTAACTACTATTTAGGAAATATGATTGTGGTTATGTGTGGGGTCTGGCCACCACCACCATCAGAAAATTATGTTCTGCTTTTGTAAGATAGTTAGAGACATTTTTCTATAGCAGTTAGTAGTGTACAGTACTAAACTGTGCTTAACTGCAAAAAAGAATAATAATTTTAAACAAACAAAAAAAAAAAATAACAAAATGCAAATAAATAAAGTCTTGTTTTCCAGTAAAAATATCAAAACATTCTAAAAACAAGATAAACTTACTTAATATAAGACATAAGATAGTAACACAGTGAAGTTTCTTTTCAGATAATAAAATTAAGTATTTTTTTTTTTTTAAGCATAAACTTTCACTAATAATTTCGTTGGGATAAGAAAATACTTATCAATTCAAAATCCTTTAAGATATTCTCTAAATATGTAATAGTCATAACGTCTTGCAGTTTTGCTTCTGAAATAAATGTATCTTGCTTTAAGTTTTATGCATGTATGTATGAATTGTATATATTTGTAGCAGTATTTTATGAAAAATCTAAATGTTTCACACACACACAGTCTAGTGGAAGTTTTTTCCAGCTCTGGAAAAAGTAAATTACACAAAGCAGACGCATAAGCCCACTACTTACTGCCCACATAAAACAATTTTTATTCCACATGCTTGATTTCAATGTCCAATTTTCCCCAACTCTGTGTACACTAAACTGATCTAAATAAAATACCAATCCTGGTCATTTAAACAGATCATTTGAAATTGCAATTGGATAAATTGGATCCTTTCTGCTTTGAAATCTGATTGGCTGAGCTATATATATATTATTTTTTTTCAAATACTTTTTTTTTTTATCGTTATATATTCTCATGTTGTCATATTTACAGGCATTTTTAACAATGCTTAGATGGCAAAATGATGGCTTTAGACACAAATACTTCAGGAACAAGAAAATCAATCTGTTCACTGTAAATAAACATTGCGGGAAATCTCTTGCAAACAGAATTCCCACAACAAATGTAACTTCTAAATCCTCTGTGCTAATCAACATGGCCCTTAATAATAACCTTCCCTCAGTCACAGACTAAATGATGGTCATCAGAGTGAAATGACAGGTTTCCCTCCTCCAGCTCTGAGGGAAAATACAGACCGTGCGGTTTTGAAAACGCAGTGAGATTTGAGTGACGGTTACTGGCGCCAGTGTTTGGGATCTGTTCTGTTCAAAGATGGCAGGATTACAGTCCGTTGAGTTTTAAGATTATTTAGAAAAGCTGCAAATCAATAAAGATGTTTGTCTGTGCACAACTCCAACAATGTTAATATCACATTTAATGCGTTTGTCTTCCGTGTCGCGTTCACCGGCATAGTCATGGTACATCAACAATGCAAATGAATGTCATCAGTCACAGACGACAGCGTTATTGCTTGTGCATGACTAGATTCTGGTCGGTTATTATTAGATCGTCTATATTTGTACATGAGGTATGTTGAGATGTAGCCTACCTCCCGATGAAGACAGGATCAAATCGTTACTCTCATCTTCATATGTGTATAAGGCCCTGGAGAACAGAGAAAGAGGAGAAAATTCAGTAAAGCGGATTTTCAATCAAAGAATTCAGCAAAAATAATAACAGTTATGAAGGAAGTTGAACTAAAATATTGGTTTTATGAAAAGCCCTTATGTATAATGCATTATAAAAGTGTTCATAACGCATATTATCTTTTCATAAATAATTGCAACCAAAATGCACTATAATACTTGCAGATTTTAAAATTGGTTGTTTGCCATGTGATTTAATGCATTACACTTTCTGCTATTATAAGTATATAGTATGTACATTGAGAACAGGACTATAAAATAAAGTGCTTCCAAACTCTACAATACAGACAGACTGGAATGCGTTCTATCCAGAAGGCCAAAGCAGTGCACTCTGGGACAAGGGTGCTGTTAGCTCCGAGGAGAAAAAGGCATTATCCTCTGTCATCTGAGAGCTGTGTGTGTGTAGGAGGATAAAATATGGAGCACTAGTACTTGTTATGCTTCTAATAAAAGTGCATCTGCTGCTTTTTTTCGTCCTTTCTCACGCTTACCTGCAAAAGCGAGAAGGATTCTGGTACAAGCGATATCTAGCGATATTAATGAATTGTGTACGCTCAGATAAAATATATCCTGGTATTTCTAACATGCCAAGGCTTTGATGTTTCGTTCTTTAAATAATGGAGATAATCATTAACATACTGTAGTGCACAGCTAATCTCATTCCCCATCACTGCAAAAATAATGAGTGGGAGTTTGGTTCCACGCTAGTAAAGACAACAAAGAGAGGAACAGAAGTTCTACTGCCGTAAGCTACAGCATGAAGCATGGGAAATAGAGGAAAACGGCGTGTCTTGCTGTTTAGATGAACTGATGTACAATGCTGTGAATATATATTGTCCCAAAGTCTAATAAAAACGTCTCGGGTTATGACTATAACCCTTGTTCCCTGAGAGGGGAACGAGACAATGCATCGAGAAATCGATACTTTGGGGACGCTCCCTAAGCGTGCGCCTCTGAAGTAAAATGAAACTAGTCCAATCCTGATTGGTGTTGCGTCGTGACGTAACATGTGACGGCATACCCGGAAGTATAAAGGTCACGCTGATGCATAGCATGCCAGCCTCGCGATGAAGCAAGACGCTCTAAGGCCTGGAGGGGCGTGGCAGAACGATGCATTGTCTCGTTCCCCTCTCAGGGAACAAGGGTTATAGTCATAACCCGAGACGTTCCCTATGTCGAGGGAAACTCGACAATGCATCGAGAAATCGATACTTTGGGGAACGAATGCCCACTAGGCCACGCACTGAATAGGCCTGTCCCGGAGTGAAGCTGATTCAGGCACCCAACTAGGACGAAAGGACATGTGCACCAGGTGTACTAGGGAGGTGTAAACTGTAGAATTTAATAAAAGTGTGTGGGGTAGCCCACCCGGCTGCCTCACAGATCTCCTGGAGGGGAACTCCCGAAAGGAGGGCCCTAGAGGAAGCCATGCCTCTAGTCGAATGAGCCCTAACAGCTAAAGGTGAAGGCAAGTCGCGCACCTTGTAGGCTAAAGTAATAGTTTGAACAATCCAATTACTAATAGTTTGCTTGGATGCAGGGAGCCCCTTTTTAGGTGACCCAAAACACACTAATAACTGTTCCGACCTCCTCCAGGAAGAGGACCTCTCAAGGTACATGCTCAAAGCTCTGACAGGACAGAGCAAATGAAGCTTCTCTTCCTCAGCCGACACATGAGGCGGAGGATGAAATGCCTGAAGGACCGTGGACCGAGCTGTATTCATAGGAACTTTAGGAATGTAGCCCGGCCTCGGGTGCAAAAAGGCTTTAACTCTGCCAGGGGCAAACTCCAAGCAAGCTGGTGTTACTGCCAGGGCTTGGAGATCTCCCACCCTCTTAAGAGAGGTAATAGCTAAGAGAAACACCATTTTTAACGTAAGATCCCTAGGCGAAGCCGACTGAAGGGGTTCGAAGGGGGCCAAGGATAACCCTTCGAGAACCACTGCCAGGTCCCAGGTAGGAACCCTGGACCTGGTTGTCGGTCTCATCCTCCAGGTACCACGGAGAAAACGAATGACCAGGGGGTGCCTCCCCAGAGGCCCATCACTTAATGGTGCGTGGAAAGCCGCAATGGCAGCCACATACACCTTAAGCGTGGAAGGGGAGAGACCCGCAGAGAAACGATCTTGAAGGAACTCCAGAACTGAAGCCAACGGGCAGTTGACTGGATCTAACTCCTGTTCTCTACACCAAGTGACAAACACATTCCACTTGAGGCCATATAATCTCCGTGTAGACGGAGCCCTAGAGCTAAGTATGGTTTCCACCACCCCAGCTGACAGACCAGCATTTAAGTACTGAACCCCCTCAGAGGCCATACCCACAGTTTCCACAGCTCTGGGTGAGGGTGGAAAATTGTGCCCTCCGCCTGAGACAACAGATCCCTCCTCAGAGGAATCTGCCATGGCGGAGCTATTAGGAGTGAAACTATGTCTGAAAACCACACTCGGGTCGGCCACATTGGGGCAACCAGAAGTAGACTGATGCCCTCTTGACGGACCCTCTCCAGGATCCCCGGAAGCAGAGCGATCGGGGGAAATGCGTACAGGCGAAGCCTCGGCCAGGCCTGCACCATGGCATCCAGCCCCAGTGGGGCTGGATGTGAGAGGGAGAACCAAAGTGGGCAGTGGGACGTCTCTCGAGACGCAAATAAATCCACTTCCATTCGTCCAAACCTCTCCCATATCAACTTCACCACATCTGGATGAAGTCTCCATTCCCCGGGCCTCAGCCCCTGCCTCGACAGGATGTCTGCTCCCTGGTTCTGAACCCCCGGAATATACATTGCTCTGATAGACAGTATTTTCCCCTGGGACCAAAGAATAATCTGATGCGCCAGTCTGCACAGAGGGCGCGATCTGAGTCCCCCTTGTCGGTTCAGATAAGCTACCACTGATGTATTGTCCGAACGTATCAGGACATGGTAACCTTTGATGTCTGGAAGGAAGCTCCTCAGAGCCCTGAACACAGCCAACATCTCTAGGCAGTTTATGTGCCATGAATGATGATGGTCCTGCCACAGACCCCTGGCAAAGCGGCCGTCCATGACCGCGCCCCAGCCAGTGAGGGAGGCGTCTGTCGAAACGGTTTTCCGGCGACATGACGCTCCCAGCACTGGCCCTTGGGACAGGAACCAAGGTTTCTTCCATATTTGCAGAGAACGAAGGCATCTGCGCGTTACTCTGATTATACGAAATGGATTCCCCTTGGGGAAAACCCCTTGGTTTTTAGCCACCACTGAAGGGGCCTCATATGTAGAAGGCCCAGAGGTATAATGTTGGAAGCCGCTGCCATGAGGCCCAGCATTCTTTGAAATTGCTTTACAGTGATGGCCTGGCCTAGTCTTAGCTTGGACACCATCCCCAGAATGGATTCGATACGTGCGGGAGACATGCGTGCCTGCATCGTAATCGAGTTCCACACGACGCCCAGAAATGTTGTGCACTGGGACGGTTCTAACACACTCTTCTTTGTGTTGAGTCTCAACCCCAAATTCCGAATGTGGCCAAGGACGACATCTCGATGCCGAACCGCCATATCTCGAGACTGGGCCAGAATGAGCCAGTCGTCGATATAATTCAGTATGCGGATGCCCTGAAGTCTCAGTGGAGCAAGAGCTGCATCCATACATTTGGTGAATGTGCGGGAGAGAGTGCTAGGCCGAACGGAAGAACCCGATATTGGTAAGCTTCGCCCCCGAAAGCGAACCTCAGGAACCTCCTGTGACATGGAAGGATGGAAACGTGAAAATAAGCGTCTTTTAGATCTATCGTGACAAACCAGTCCTCGGATCTGATCTGACTCACGATAACAGGAATTGTAAGCATTTTGAACCTGAACCTTCTCAAAGACCGGTTCAACACCCTGAGATCTAAAATCGGTCTTAATCCCCCATCCTTCTTTGGAACTATAAAGTACCGGCTGTAAAACCCGGACTCCCTGTCTAAAAGAGGAACACGTTCTATGGCCTCTTTTAGCAGCAGAGCTTGCACTTCTTGTTCCATCACCTGAGCCTGCTCTGGAACCACTATAGTCTGCACCACCCCCGCGAATTTGGGGGGGCGGTGCCCGAACTGCAGTCTGTACCCTGACTTTATTATACGCAGGACCCATGCAGATATGTTGGGAAGATGATACCATGCCTCTACAAAATCTACTAAGGGAACCAGCCTCTCGAGGCTGGCCTCGGGTGTTTTTCGAGCACTGTTCTCGACCTCCTGAAGCGAGAGACCGGCAGGATTTAATCGAAACGGTTTTTGTGACCATAACAGACACTCGTTTTTTATTTTTTGACTCGAACGGTATGATGTGCGTTCGCTGGAAATTAATGTGGCCCGAAGCGTCAGAGACGGCGGGAAACCTACATCGATTTCGTGAGGACTCCGCTGTGAGAACAACCTCGGTTGCTCTGCAGCGGGGGGGGGCAGTCCTCAGAGGTCCTACTACTTCGGTTAGGACCTCTTTCCAGAAGCCCTCCTGGCCTGAAGGACGTCTCTCAAATCGCCCCTCGGGTTAGATGGCTTCTGATGAGAGCGTTTCCTCCGTTGCCAAGCTCCCGGAGGAGGGGCTCTAGAGGAAACACTCTCCTTTTGCTCTGCACGGTGCGAGGAACTGGCTGATGGCTGGGGCTGATCTGATTGCCCCACCCTACTCGATTTCGATTTACATTTACGGGGAAGGAACTGCTGGAACGCCGCCGATTGCTTTTTCGCCTCCTGAAACCTGTCGACGACCGTTGTAACGGCGTCGCCAAACAGGCCAGAAGGCGAGAGCGGTGCGTCAATAAGAAAAGATTTATCTTTCTCCTTTATACCAGATAAATTCAGCCACAGATGTCTCTCCGTGGCCACCATAGCTGCCATAGAGCGGCCAATAGCGCGGGCCGTCTCTTTAGTGGCCCGGAGAGACAAATCTGTGGCCTTACGCAACTCCGCAATATCTTCAGGAGTTGGCCCCTCCCCCTCATCCAAATCTTTCAGGAGATCCGCCTGGTATGCCTGCAAGATCGCCATAGTGTGCAGACATGAACCGGCGCGACCTGCCGCCATATAAGCCCTGCCTATTAAAGCAGATGTATCTCTGCAGGGCTTACTAGGCAGCGCCGGGGCTTTAAGGGAAGATGCCAGTTCAGGAGATAAATATCCAGCTAAAGCTTCCTCCACACTAGGCATCTTCCCATAACCCATATCCCGTGCCCCCACCACATTGCTATAATCCACCACACTGGGACTGGAGACACGGGACGAATGCGGTTTATCCCACGATCTCGAAAGCTCTTTATGGAGATCGGGAAAAAACGGCAAGCCCCGGCGCTGAGGCTGTGATCTGTGCCGCAGGAAACGCTCGTCTAGCTTACTTTTGACTTGCGTTCCCTGCTCATCTTGTGGCCAGTTAATATTCAGTCTGGCCACGGCACGCGTCACAACCTCAACCAGTTCCTCATAAGCCTGACCGTGAACTGGTATATTTAACTCACGGTCGTCGTCACCAGTGCTGAGCGCTTCCACTTCCTCAGAAGCAGATAACTCCAGCACTGGGACCTGTTCGTGGGCAGAAGAAGCCGCGATGCGGGCTTCTGCACCACTAACAGTAGGCTCAGGATCCTCAGATGATGAATGAGAAAGTGCCTCAGCAGTCTCATTCTCATCTGCAAGATCCCGCTGCGATCCCCACGATCTCAGCCGTCGCGCTGCCTCAGCAGACGCGGGACCAAAACCGCGGGGAGCGCGAGCCCGACCGTGCTCATCAAAGCAGGCCACCCGGGAGCGCAACACTCTTATGGGCAGTGCTTCACAGTGATCACAAGCGGCTCCCTCGAGAGCCGCCTGTGCGTGTTGCGCTCCCAAGCAGTTCACACACAAATCATGCGTGTCCCCACCCGTAATGAAACGAGGGCAGGGGTACACACACTTCTTGAACTGCTCGGCCATAATATGAGATATATATATATATAGAACTGATGAATCAGACAATACAACACCAAATAAGACAGACAGTCAAAACACAGAGCGCTTGCTGAAGAGCGAAAGCTGGCATGCTATGCATCAGCGTGACCTTTATACTTCCGGGTATGCCGTCACATGTTACGTCACGACGCAACACCAATCAGGATTGGACTAGTTTCATTTTACTTCAGAGGCGCACGCTTAGGGAGCGTCCCCAAAGTATCGATTTCTCGATGCATTGTCGAGTTTCCCTCGACATAGGGAACAGAAAATTTGTGGTTTAGAAACTGTGGTTTCCTTGTGAAAAGGGAGTACACATACATGTTTTGAATGTGCCCAGAATTTATCTTACTTGCGAACAAAATAATATTGTTAATATTAAATTTTATAATATGAAACAAAAGGCTACTTAATACTAAACTGCAACTTCAGTATGTATATCAATATGTATTTAAATACATGGCATGCAAGTTTCAATATAGTACATTTTAGTTTAGCATAAATCCCTGTCATTCGGCAGTACACCTCCACCATATTTCAAAGACAATAGAAGTAATTATGAAATTACATAAAGATGTACTTAATTCCTACTCATGTGCGTTGAAAAAAATCTTAAGATAGACTTAATGCATTAAATATAAATTTAAACAATAACACATTATTATTTCAATTTTAATTAATATACAATTAAATTGTACAAAAACATTAAGTTTAGAGTAGTTCCCACTTATATTTCACAAAAAAATGAAAATTCTGTCATCATTCACTCACCCTCATGTTGTTCCAAACCTGTACGAGTTTCTTTCTTCTGTTGAACACAAAAGAAGATATTTTGAAGAATGTTGGTAACCAAACAGTTGATGGTAGCCATTTTTTTCTTACTATGGAAGTCAATGAGGGCCATCAACTGTCCGGTTACCAACATACTTCAAAATATCTTTGTTTGTGTCCAACCTAGAAACTCCTACAGGTTTGGAACAACATGAGGGTGAGTGAATGATGACAGAATTTTCATTTTTGGCTACTTCATCTGTATCCCTTTAAGCATTTTCTTCTCATAATAAAGTAGTACTCATTAAAGTATGCTAAAATGTACTTCTTTTTCACAAGGATACCAGTGCCATTGTGATATGTTGTGTAAGACACGGTGTTGCTTTTTGGTTGCTCTAAGTGTTTTTTAGTGCATTTCTTGCAAGGGTGTTGTGAATGGTTGTTAGGTGGTTGCTCTAATCAAAGTCAGTCTGTGGAACTTTTCTGCCAGTTTTATAATTCGCAAGACTAAAAACGTGTCCAAAGCACAAACAGGCAGATTTAAACAGTGAGGACTTCCCTTACCTGACACAATCCTCCAGCCTTTCTCAGCCTTTATACTGACAGGCTTACAAAGAGACCCCAATTATAATGCAAACATTCATATGCAAATATTCTGGAGCGCTGGCAGAGAAAAAGTTTGGCTGGAGCCAAGGGTAAAACTACTCTACCGCTCTTAAATAATAATTATGTTGTCACATGTTTATGGGGGTAGAACAGAGAAGCATGTCAGAGTGGCTGAAGGTCCACAGGGTTGATTGATATGGATGTGTTTGAAATATGTAGATTTCATCTGACTGTGTGTCATAATGAGAGGAATGTTGTGTGCAACGGCCATTTAATAATCGTCATTAATCAAAGATAATCAGCTTTAGTAAATAACATCTACCAGAAATCAGTTCATCTTGTCAAATGAACGAACAGCTGTTGGTTGATATTGGATATTAAATTGTGCATATACACTTACCTTATTTTTGCAATTCGATAATATTTGTTGTAATCTAAAGACCAGTTAAAGGGGTAGTTTACTCAAAAATGAATATTCTGTCATCATTAACTTCCATAAGATTGTTTATTCATCTTTGAATTATATTTTTAATGAAACCTGAGAGATTTCTGTATCTCCACTGAAAGTCCACTGTACAGCTCACTTTTGGGGGGTGTGATTAGTACCTGGTACTTTTTTTTAGTACCACCTCGGGTGAGGTTCCAAGTGAGGCGTACGATACTAAAATGTGACGTGTAGACACTGCAGATCACCGATTGGTCAGAGAGAATTGTTACTACCAGCGTCATTGGATTTGCAACACGAGACACCAAACCCACTAAATAGTCAGCAACAGCCACCGCAGTATCATTTGTTCGCATGACTTTTTTTAAACGACTTGCTTTAAATGACCGCCTTGTTTGTTTGTGTCGTGTTTACGCTGATGTCGCGGCAGTAGTACTATAATGATTATTCTATAATCCCACCCACTTTGAAGCGGTACTAAACTGCTGTGGGATAGCAAACCGAGCCAAAGTAAAGCGAGCCGAGTCGTGCCGACCCCGTCGTGGAAAAGCGTTAAAGTATTCCAAGAGACACAATCTCTCAATATTTTCATTTGCGCTTTGAAGGTGAACGACGGCATATGAGTTTGGAACATGAAGGTGAGTAAATAATGACAAAATTAAAATTTTTGGGTAAAGTTTAAAAACACTAATAATTGAATTAGTGATTTTAATGAAATCTCCAGCATCTCTAATTTATCTCAGCATCTGCCTAATTTAAAAACCTTGGTTTTAGCATTTTTATTTTTCATTTATTCAGACAAAATGGTAAAATGGGACATATTATGCCCTTTTTAAAGTCTTGACTTTGTAAAAAGTTTCACGTTTTGACATTTCACAGGCCAAAACGTGTAGTCTTGAGTTTTTTTCCGGGAATGAACATGTCCAAGAGATGCTTGTTTTCACCCCATATTGAACTCTGTTATTAGCTATGTTATTAGCTTATTAGCTAATAACAGAGTTCAAGACATTTCACGTTTTGGCCTCTAGTAAAATAGGTTTTCATGCTTGAATCTTTAAAAAAAATAATCAGCCCAAGAGCTGTAGTTCCAACCTCGTAAGTTTGCGATGCTTTTTGTGAATAATAGTTGGATGGTTTCGGAAAAATGACAAACCACTGAACAATGTAAAGACGGAACTTGCGACCATAGTTAGCTAACAATGCTTTAGAGGAACGCACCCCTGTTTTGTTCCGGTCTCTTGAAAGCCCATCCTTTTGAAAACCACAATGTGCTCTGATTGGTTGGCAGGACCAGAGTGTTGTGATTGGTCAACTGCTTCAAACATGCTTCAGAAACACGTCCCTTACCATAACAGAGTAGCCTGGGCTTCACCATGCTGCCTTGCGCGCAGTGCGATTTTATTCACGCTACAAGGCAGCCTTGATTCCATGGACCAGATTTTCGCCTCAGCGAGGGGACCAATCACAGAACGGGAGGGAGCAGCAAGACGATGACGACGTCTATGCGACACACCGAAGCAGTTTGTTTATACCTATGTATCCGACATGGCAGCAGACGCGAAGTTACCATTCGATGCAGCCTTAGATACACGCCATTGTGTACACATAAATCTCTGACCCATCGTCTTTTTCCTCGTCTAATTTCTGTCGCTCTACATTCGTCATCTGGTATAATTGAAACGATTGGCTATGAGCTAAGTACAGGCGCATTTGATAGACATTTGTAGCACCCAATAAACGGATCTGGGCATTCGTAAACCACGCCTCAAATACAAGAAAATTAACATGTGGTTCCCAGACCCACGTTTCAATATCTGTTTTCCTCCGGCCTGAAAACAGCCGGGCCAATCAACGAACAGAGGGCGGGCTGAAAGCTGTGATGTAGTCGCTAAGCGCTAAGTTTAAGATTAGGTCAGGGAAATCGAAAACGACCGCGGATATGGAGACGCGGATGCAATTCGCTCTGTTGTGGAGAATATTCCCGGCATTAGCAGCGCAGTCTCATCCCAAGAAGTCATATATTGACGTCTTGGGACGTCTTTTGACCATACGTCAATATCCGCCTTTTTAGGGTACCCTTAAACGTCGGTTAGATGACGTTATCGGATCCTAACTCTACCCCAGACCTAAACCTACCCCTAAACCTACCCCGTCACCTAACTGACGTTAAAGGTAAAGCGTCAGTTGTATGACGTCCCAGGATCGTCATATAACCGACGTTTAAGGGTACCCTAAAAAGGCGGATATTGACGTATGGTCAAAAGACGTCCCAAGACATCAATATATGACTTCTTGGGATGAGACTGTGTTAGCATTAGCAAACTAAAGCCCGAACAAGAAGAGTGTGTATTAAACATTTTGAATGGAGGTGATGTTGTGGCCCTACTCCCTTTGGGAAAAGTTTAATGTATCAACTATAACTGATCGTCAGCGAGAAACTGGGGAGCCTTTTGACAGGTCAGTGTCTCCTTTCTTTTCCAGGTCTTAAATATTGCCATGACATGCTGTAATCTTGCAATTAAGTTGCAGCATTTCCGACAGACTCGAGATGAACAAAGGGCTGTGTATAACAGAACTAATCCTGTCTCTGTCTACGAAGCAAAGCGAAGTAGCAGAGTATGGTATTACCAGGCTACAAAAGCATAATAGATCCTCTGTAATATCAGCCATAAGAGAAAAATAGACTTTTAATAGTAGTGCATCCCTACTCAGCAGGCAACTCCATATTTACTCTTTCCGGCGGCTGTAGGTGCTTTCCGGATCATTGCTAGGGGGTTGCTTGGAGGAGACCCAAAGCAGAAAACACCAGTAATACTAATGAGTTGAGATTCACTCATAGGGTGAGTGACTATGGTTCGGCTGAAACTTCAGCTGCATCCTTCAATGTTTATTTTAGTTTGAGGTTTATCACAGGCGCCCTAGAATACGGAAGAGCCTGATAGACACAATAATGTTGAAGAAGAATAACACTGTCTGGCCCCCCAGTGCAAGGTCATGCATTATGAGTTATCCCAGTACAGAAAGAGTTGACAGATTCCAATCCATCACATGTGATTACTTGGATCCTGCAATTATTATGTTGATTATAGAGGAGCTGAAAATAAGTTCACTGGAAAATATATAGCCTACAGCACCAAAATAGACCTACTTGACTATGCTCTAATTGTTTTCCATCTGAGTGGTCCCACAATTAAACATCTAGGGCAGAATTGTAAAACCTCTCCTTCTCCCGAGTTCCTCTTTCATCACCTCTAACCGAACCATTTCCCCTCAACCAAATATCACCATTCCCGTCAGGGGCCTCGGCCTGAGTCATTAGGTCCCTGGCTCATTCACAGTCTGTCTCACGATCCCCCTGGCTAACATAACGGTAAACACACACACACACACACACACAGCTGAATATGCCACGGTAAAGAGTACAAGACAAAAGAAAATATTGGTAAATAAGAAATACCGCAGACATCAGAGAAATTAATACAGGAAGGAGGTGCAGCAGTTTGCTGTTGTGCGCTTCTATAAATATTCCATTTAAATCTGACTCGTTTTATTATTCATAACAGACTCTCATGACCTAGAAACGCGGCTCAGAGCGTCAGCGAGCCTAGAGAGAAGCTGAGCTCGATTTGCTCAAGCCTATGAGTGGGGGGCTCCTCTATTGTTTCGCAGGGTGGGAAACATGCGAACAAACTCTCTATAGCCATGCTAATTAAAGCGTTCCCTAAGCGTGAATGAAACGTTGAGGCATTCCTGCCTTAATAACAGCACATGACCTACTGCAGTGTTCGTTTCGTTCTGTTTTACTAATTTATTCACATTTCAATGCAAACCATACACAAAACTTGAATACACCTCTTCTTTGAAAACCATACATTTAATTTCTAAACTAGAAAATTGTAATTTTCTGATATTTTTTGGGGGGGATTCATTGTAAAAATGCCAAAAGCGGTACCAAAAGCAGTCCAAATGATGATATGTTGCAGTCGCCTCTGTGGGTATAATAGTTTTGTATGAGGTACAGAGCAGAATTTACTTTAAGTTATTAAGCGCTGAAAAACCTTATCCTGATCCATTCCGTGAAGCCGCGCATATCAAACGCACATCATCGGACGGAAACACAGAATGTTGCGATCGGTGACGAAGCAGGCGAGAGCCAATGACAGTTTGATATCACTGCTGAAAAAAAATGTGTTGTAAAGCTTCTTGGGTGGCCATTTTTACATATATAATGAGTGCGGGATTTGATGTGAAGTCGGAAACTTTCTGATTCCAGTAGTGACGCTCGCACTGTGTTTGCATACTTTATCATAGATGAAGTGAATTAAATGAAATATTTCTCAAATACACAGACGTTTCAGAGATTTAATACTTTATGAACTGCTTAATACAGCGTCTGTTTGTACAAAAATAAAAGTTAAGCCAATACTATTTAAATACCAATAAAGTGAGTTTTATCAGTGTTATTTTGATAAACATGACACAATATAACATCGCGACTACATGAAAAGAGCTTTAAACAGTTATAAAAATGCAGATTTGTGAGCATTAGTGGAACTGAAGGTATCACAATAAACACCAAACACACGTGATCATGCAGTGAATCCGGCCAATCGTGGTAACAGCAATGTCGTCATCAGAGTGTGCTGCCTCCGATACTTGATATGGAGTGAATTTGGATTGGTGTGTGCACATGAGGATTCTCCTGCATTTGGATTGGTGTGTGCACATTGGATTCTCGTGTGCATTTTGGATTGGTGCGCGCACATGTGGATCTCTCACATGCATTTGTGGAAGGTTTTGAGACCGTTTTTACTCCATATTTGATGCCATACGTCACAGTGACGTGGCGTCGGCACTGCCTCAAGTCGGACAAAATCAAGCGCTGCATGAAGTCGAACAATCCTAAAGACTAATGACTTAACAAGACACACCTGAAAGCAATGAACAATGAATGAACCAATGAGAACGTGACACATGAGACTATGGAAACACATGACAGGATCACATGAGGACAAGGAATCACATGACAAACAGAAATCAAGACTGTGATTAAACTTAATGAAACAAAACAAGACACTCTTGAAGTTCACTGACCTTGATGCTACAAGTAAAAGTATCGGCTAGTGACCTTTAAATTGTTAATTACATAGCAGACATACAGAAATGGACAAATTAAAAGGTATGTGAGAAAAGAATGTGCACGGAATTTGGTCAGTTCCACACAGCTACAATTAGTTCCATTCTGGCTTTCGGAATTCGTTCTCGACCATGTCATAATGATTACTCCGCCGCACGCCTACGCAAGGGCTACTAATCTGATTGTTTCTCCGAGGGTCGCCGTGTCCAATCTGCCCCATACCCATGACTGCGCTCTTTTTTCCAGGAAGCCAAAGCAATCAAACATTTCCGAAACACAGCCTCATAAACTGATACCACATGTGTAATATATCTTGCCTCTCTGAGAAACAAGACACAGGTAGTTTTCTCTAAAGTGAATGCACATGTCCCTCAAAGCAGTACTGAAAGTTTCTTTCTTGTTGTGCAGAAGAGGAAGAGGTATTGTGACATTGGAGAGAAAAGGTCACGGGTTTAGTTCATGTGTTTCGTGTGGGAAAGAATATGTTGATCAGGGAGAGAAATGTCTGTGATAACAGATTTTATTAAATATTATCAGGTGTGCTTTGGGGAAGCGCTGAAACTGATATAAATAGATTGTAGACAAACATGGTTTATTCAATGCCTTATGCTGATATCTATCAAAGCGGTGTCCAATAACCAATATAATATAGCATAGTAATACAGTTTATAGATGAAAAATGTAGATATACACCCAATGCAAAAACTTTACCTTTTGCTTATCAATAAAGCACTACCTTATAAGTACCTTAAGCTAATAATATGAACACTTAAGGTAGTAGTGTGGCATGTTGGGGAAAGTTACTTACTTACAATATTGCGTTACTCCCTTAAAAAGTAACTAATTGTGTTACTTCAGTTGCTTATTCTCACGTGGGCTGGGCTTGCTTTTTTTAAAATTACAAAACCCGTTTATTTTGCGGCAAATGTAAAGGCCCTTTCACACCAAAATTTAAATAATAAGGCTGAAGGAAATGCAAATTTAGAGGGCGCCGCTCAAACAATCCTTTCAGCTGTGCTGCCATTCTGGATTGCAGAAGAATAGGATGCAGGAGAAGAAAGTTTAACACTTAGGCCCAATTTATACTTTTTTTTGGCCCAATTTATACTTCTGCGTCAATCTCATGCCTTAGCTACGTCATATGCTGTGTGTAGCACACGTACCCTTCGGGCGTACCCTGACATGCAGCTCTCCAAAATGTAACACGCGTCAATTCTACGCAAACGCAAGCGCTGTGATTGGTCAGCTAGAACCGCTCCCTCGGGTTTCACATGCTCCTCTGCATGCGTAATTGCGCGTCAACGGGACAACGACGCAGAAGTATATCCAGAGTAGAGGCTCCGGCGTAGGTCCGGAATCAGCCTTTAGGCCTACTTTACCAATAAAAACAAAAAAAAATCTTTAATTTAATACAATTTAATTTAATTTTAAAAAAAGTATGTTTTGCTTATGGTTTAACTAAATCATCGAAGGTCAGCAGCAGCAATGGCCAATAAAGTGAGATTAAATGCATCAAAATATTTGTTTTATTTAAACTGGTTACATCTTGTAAGCTTATAGTGAAAGTTTTATGAGCAGTTGATGACTAATTCATCCGGCAGTGTCATTTTTAATTATTGGGTAGGTGTTGAGTTAGTATTCTGATTGCATTTCATGATTTTATTCATTCTGAGGATACTGAAATCTGTTTTTGTGCAAGTGAGATGAGTAAAAATAAATCAGTCAATAAATGGGAAAAAAGTAACTTGCATTACTTAAGCTTATTTGAGTCCTTGCTGAATAAAAGTAATACTTTTTATGACAATTATTACTATTCCTGTATATTAGTAGTACTCAAAAATAACTGCAAAATAAAATGCACAGGTCATCTGTATAACACACACACACAGACGCACGCACGGCACGCACGCACGCCGCACACACACACACACAGCACACACACTCTCTCTCTCTCTCTCTCTGCAAATAACAAAGCTCAGCAAAACCTTCACCACAGAGGAGCTCATGCAATTAAATTCAGTGGATTGTGGGAGGCAGAGATGCCATCTAAATATAATTATCAAAGGAAATAAAAATATCATACCGTAATTCAAAAGAGGCCAATACAGCCAGTTCTAATAAAAAAAAGAAAGGATGCAATCCTGAACCACAGGTTTCAAACCCATCATGTCAGTAAAGTAATAACCCTAGGAAAACTGCTTTACAGTACAGTGTAAATGTCCTAACGGAAAAGTGTTTTCCAGGTCCAGTAGCAGTGTATAAAATTAAATCCCGCATTCGCCCTAATATAGAACATACATGTATTTTCACACAAATTCGGTTTCTACACCAAAAAATATTGAGGCAGTAACAGAATTTGTGTGAAAATAAATGGATTCAAAAATCACATAAATTCAAAATAAAAGAACTGAATTTGTTTTGTTTTATAATACCACATACTTGGTATATGCTCAAATCTTTCAGCTGTTTAACTGCAAGAAAATGAGTCGCACATCCAAAAGAAATAATGGGAGAAACAACATAAATGAGATGTGATGTAACTCTCACAGTCCATGGAAGGACCTGCCTTACCTGATTTATAAATGCACTACGTTTGATGTACTGAAGAACAGACGTTTTAATTGGAACACAAATGAGAGAAAAAAGGAAAAGCTCATTAAAGGGGAAAATGACATGCACTTCAAAGAGCGAAGGAGGTGCTAAAGATAAAGAAATGGCCTGAAATAGAACTAGTACTTCTCGTTCTCGGCTCACGGTTGATTAGGGCTGATGCTGGAATCATAGTCCAGCACTAAATCGTCAATCGTCACCTCTGTCCCGTGGCCAGATCAGGGCTGGTTTCCAACACACGGCCCAGATGTTCATTCAATAATCTGTGTAGCCTCAGGAAACAGAGCCATTGAAAATTGTGATGAAAAAGTGGATTCTTAAAATAAAATAAATAAATATATTTACATTTGAATAAGCAGTATATTATCATATAATAATTTTAATAATAATATGAAATATAGATACAAGCAGCAATTAATGGGATAAGCACTAAGAAGGCACGATAAGTTATGCTGCCCTGGGAGCATCGGACCAACTGCAACAATGAGCAATTAAAGATATATTAAGATGATTTTAAGCGAAATGGCTGAAAAAATCAAGAACACAATCACTAGTAATATGATTTAATGGCTGGGCTAGACATTAACACCCACCAACCAGCGGTGAGATTGCGCTTAATTTGACTCATTCCTGCATATTTTGTGCTCACGCCCAAAGTGCACTCACATAAAGCCTCTTCTCAGTACTAAATTTAGTTATTTTTCACTGACTTAAACTGTCAAATACACTGAACATAATGTCAAAATGCCGGTTTGTAAACACAGTTAGTTATGTTTTAAGTGAACAAATAGTTGCGAAAGAAAATGCATGTGTATCAGTATAATGAATCCGTGTGTCGGTTCTTAAAGTAACACCAAGTAACTTTTCCTCTTCGGTCGCCCTACTGGTTGGAAACGAAATTGTCCATTGCCGCTGTCGTAAATAATTTAGCCTACCGTCGCACGCGCACTCGCTGTTTATCCAGAACCGGCTTTAGAATGAACGATGTCCACAGACAAGGTAGAGTACGTTACATGATTTCATGAAAAGATGATGTATTGCGACATCAGAAACGAAGAAAAACGAAATAATGACTATTGTAGTGCTTGACGTAAAGCAGTCGAGTTTTGCAGTTCTTTTTGTGCACGGGTTCCTACCCGAAACCCGAAGTTACATAGTGCCAGTAAAAGTGATACAGACCACGTCAGGCTATGACGGACGTGTCATTTAACTTATTTTAAGTCGATGTACTATCACAAGGGTCTTGGAAATATATTATGTAGGTTGAAAAACTACATAGTGTTACTTTAAAGTGATAGCAGCCTAATATACCTGCTGCCAAATTATGAGATAGTATAATTAAAAATATCTATATGGCAGTTTTTCCTCTTGGTATCGATGTCAAAATTGTGGCCAGTGAAAATGCAGAGTGGCTAGTAACTTTGGAAAACCACTAGCCACAGTGGCTGGTGAGCAAAAAAAGTTAATGTCAAGCCTGGGTTATAGGTGGCGCTGTGACCAAACTGATGTGGTGTGGTCAAAGTAAGGTGACACTGACACATGCTAAATTTGGTGTCAATGTGCCAAATAGTCTCAGCCTCAGACGTCACGCCCACGGAACGTTGGCTAAACGTCTGATGCATATGGTACACTTAACTGGAAACACTTCAGGAATGTCGAACTCGTCATCTGATTGGTTGAATTTTATCGGATTTCCGGGGGGCACGAGTGCCGCGTTTATTTTCGGTCCGCCGGGAAACAAAGCGCAGACGTGTGATTGCGGAAGAAAAACTGTTGTGTTCTGTTTACATGAGTGACAATGAGCATTTATCAAGATCAGCTAAACGTAGGATTCTCAAAAGTATACGAGGTTCACGGCAAAGACTCTTTAAGAGATGTCCAGGAGTTTTGCACGCCGACTTGTTGCACGCCGGTCTGTTGTTGTGGGGATATTTTCACGCCCAGAAACGTGACGCTGAACGAAAGGAACTGTAATTGGTTGTTTGACATGTCGGTCAAACGGCCTCATGGGCGGGCCTTGGCCAAAGAAAGCTGCTATGAATTCCAGACCTTCAGCCGTCAGTCTGAAGGTCTGGCTACGCGAGACTATGTGCCAAAGCATTGCAGAGATGCAGCCTCTTGGCATCATGCCATCTAATTTGTTGATGCGGTACATGAAAATAGTTTCATATATCGCTAATCGCTATTAAATGAAATCCATAACTTTTTGCCGGCATAGTCTAAAGATGATCTGTCAAATCGTCTGGAGTCAAGGAATTAGACCTAGCCCTTAGTTCAAAAGTTATTAACGTAAGCAACTTTGGACAGTTGGTGGCGCTAGAGCAATTGATTTAGACACTCCAAATTTGCTGTCTTTAATGTTCAGACTGTCCTTTATCTGTGTGCCAAATTTCATAATTTTCCCACAAGCGGTTCTGTTCCCCAATCCACAAAATCAGAAGATTCTGTGTAGAGTTTCTTTTCTGTCTTACACAAGAAATAAAGCCATTTAAATTTCCAACAAGGAGAGTTTAATGGCAGAAATGTTTTATATTTTTGGATGAACTATTCCTTTTAAGACAATTAAATATGGCATGTACTCTTAATAAGGTTTGTGGACTGGAAGAAGGGAAGAAAGAAAGGGCTGGAGAAAGCAGCAGATGGACGCATCTGGCAGTGGAGTCGGGGGGGAAGGGTCATGAGTCGGGGGGTCAGAGCGACACGTGGCCGACACACGGACAGATGTCAGCGGGACACAGCATGACCAAGGGATTCCGAACCACGTCTCCATATGATGTGTGAAGATTGCACATATACTCACACATAGGGTCCTGTTATTCACACCTCTCAAAATAAGAAAATGGAGATTCTGTTGCTGAGCAATTGAACAACTGGGAGCATGCCAATGTTTTTTTGGCAGATTTGCTTGTTTTCACTGTAAATAGGATACACATGCTATTTTACTTCACCGGTTAATTCCAGTATACAATCGGAACGCACACTTTACACAATTTGGTATCGGATAATAGAGGACTGATATTTTGGGCTAATTAAGGATATGATTTTTTTTATAAATTGCATTTTGTGTGTATAATGTGCATTGTATTGTATAGTTTGTGCATTGTAATTAAATTGCACATCAAATAAAAAGACAAACTAGTGAACGCATGCACACACAAAAAAAGATGCAATTTCTTTTATACATTTTAACCTAAAATATGATTGTGCGCCAACTGCCCGTTACATGACTATAAGCATATGTTTGAACGTGTGTGTGAGTCTGGAATCTGGAGTGGATTTTAGCGTCTGTCATCACTCCCTCTTTTCCCGGACAGTTTCCCTCAGACCATCTTAAAATCCCCCAAATCAATAATTTAAGCTTAACCTTGTTCACTGCTGGAAGTGAAAAGCTGCTGACTTATTCATGACATCAAGCCTCCTCCCCTCACCGCAAAGAAAGGAAAACGACGGGGAAGGGGAAGCGGGGGAGGGGGTTATGAGACGTGAAGAAAAAGGAAAATCAATAGCAGGATTTGAAATAGAGGTGAACTACTACCACAGACATCTGCTACCCTGAGCCGAACTGTCCCAGCTGAGAGAGCTTTTCAGAGGGGGACGGCACACACACAAGACATTTACATACACACTTAAGTAGCAATAATCTTAGTCCAAAAGTGATTTGAGCTGATTTTGTGCACAAATACAGTCAATGCAAACACAAAGCAACACATATTGTCAGATTCATGCTCTCTTCTCTTCCCTCACTTCAGAAGCTTGCCCTCTCCACTCCCAGCAGAGCACCATTAGGACAGCCAGCAGCATCCCTGCCGTTACCATGGCAATGCTGGTCCACGGGCATCTCTCTGCTGGAGGGGTGTGTTCATGCTCATGTGCCGACTGCATTAGGATGTTACACACACACACACACACACACTGCATTTGCCAGATAAGACTAGCCAATTCAACACATGAGAAACACCTGTTTTAAACCCATTATGTGTGTGAAACTGGACAGTCAATTTAATTTCATGCAATAGAAAGAATTATTTTTGTTTTCCAGATAACATGACATTAATCATACTTTAATAATATAATAACTTTTGCTCTCACATTCGAGTGATAATATACTATTTTTCTGACAAACATTTGAACTAAAATGTGCCCTCCGATTCTAGTGATTATATATAAATATAATAAATATTTCCTGACAGAAAATATAACTAAAATTATTATTTTGTTCTCACATTCGAGTGATTATAATATAATATAATCATAAAAAAATGAATTGTTGCGGTTTTATGGCACTTTATTGCTTTATGGCACTTTTTGTAATACTTTTTATAATGTTTAACTGGTAAAATCACTGCAATAAATGGCCTTGAATATCTTTGTGCTTTAATATATTATATTAGTATAAACACATACAATATAAAATTCTATGTTTGGCTGTAATATCAAAAGAAAATAGCAATAATGTTTAGTTTAATGCACAAATTGAGCTCAAATGATTAAATAACTAGCATGAAGTTTATTTTTAGTGAGAAAAATCCATAAAAATGATTTAATTAGATTGGGTTGGCCCCACTCCACAGCCGTTGATCAACTTTAACATGAGAGAAATCAAACTGCTAATGAAGTTAAATATAAACCTTTGTGTCTTCATTTAACTTTAGAGAGACAAACGATCAGCGTCAGCGTGAAAGCATATAATGTCCCCAAAAATATGGTTAAATTGCAGACCGTCACTGTTCTAGTGGCTGACACAAGTAGGTCATTTTCATTTGAGCACGACATTTGTGTGTATGCATGTGCATGTCAATGTCTATTTGTCAGTTTGAGTGCAAGCTGCGGTCTTGAGTTGTCTTGTCACAGCTCGGTCCAGTCAAGCGAAATCCAATCAGAGGCTCCAGCTCATTTACAGCTGTAAAATACATCAACGTACAGTATATGTATTTCAATTTGAAATATAAATGAGACTGCTTGATGAAACATCACTTTGTGATTTTAGAAAGCTCTGAGTTTAAGTGCAAAAATACAGAGGTGACTTTACACTTATCGGGATATACAGGCATATCACACTGTTGTCATGGCAACCAAAAATTCCCATAAAATGCATAGGTTCCTCTATGCAGCATCTAAAATGGCTGAGCTACCATAATTCACTGCTCTCAAGACTGAATATTTTGGAGATTTACATGCTAATGTTCTGGAAATACCCAGCGGCTTTGTAATGCTCAAAAATTACGACTGTGACAAAAGAGAAAGCCCTAGTAAAAACAATAGCGTTTCGCTCAGCTAATGATCATTCCAGATCTTGATGCACCGCGGTTTCCTGACAAACCAAGCAAATAGGTTTTAAAAACTGGAGCATATTTGCCACACATGGAAAAAACATTATGCAAAAGTTCTCGTGTGTGGAAAAGCATTATGCTGACTAAGACAAATATTCCTTCAGGAAAGATGATCACAAAACTTGGTTCATTTTCTGCACGTAATTGCATAAAGATCCTTGTTGCAAAGGAAACGAGTTTCTGGAAAGCTGTGCTGAGGGCTGCAGATTTGCTCGGGGTCGGAGTGTTTGTGAAAAGGGTTTAATGAAGGCCTTCAAACTGCATCTCAAATACTCTCAAATATTTTGAATTGTGAACTTGCGGAAACGAAGGGTGAGAATGAATTGAAATGTCTGAAACATTAGTCAACATGAAATGACATTCACAAACCATTTTACTTCAATAACCTGACATATTTCTTGTAACAGAAAAAAAAATCTTGGTGAATCTTTAACCACTGCAATGGAATGTGAGCATGAACGACCTGAATGATTAATGTACCGTTATAAAATGAATAAAAAAAAAACTATTTAGTTAGGAGGGTTTTAATTTTTGAAAGTGTCTTATGTCAACTCTACGGCCCAACCTAAGACAGATGGACCCGGGCTCTGTTTCATTATAGGATGGCTCCCAAGTAAATGTTTAGGGGGGGAAAAAATCTGACATTTTCTGAAGAGACACGTTCGCTTTATGGGCTGAACAGATTGAATTTAGGCTTTTATTCACATATAAACATTCATCAACTCACACATGAGTTGTGGTAAATGGAAGCTCATATTCGCTTGACGTGTGAGAACCAATGAGGTTCATTCTCGTGTTACGCAGCTGCCATAACCCAAATTCAATCTGTTCATCATATAAAGTGATCACGCTCATCAGAAAATTTGATCTAAACCACTCAATGGATTAGTTGTACGATCTCTTTATGAACTTATGTACTGTAGCTGTCTATGGAGGGTCAAAAATCACTTAGATTTCATCAAAAAGATCTTCATTTGTGTTCCGAAGATGAACGGAAGTCCCAAGTTTGGAACGACATGAGGGTGAGTAATAAATGACTAAATTTTCATATTTTTAAGAACCAATTCAGTGATGGGAAACATTCTTTGCTCACTTACTGTGTATAATGTATTCCCAGTTTGGTTACTAAAATAAAGAAATTTATTTTCTGATCTGCAATAATCGACAATAATGATTTTTGTCATAATATTGCTGCTTTACCCTGTAATGAGTTCCTGTTTTTATAATCTTTATATTGGCTATTTACATAATGCAATGTTTGTACATATACATGTATACAACATTGGAGCAGCATTAAACAATCAAATTAATAATAAATAAAGACAACAGGGATCACTTTAATAAGGTAAAATCATACAAATTGGCCTTATAAAGGCCAAGGCAATCAATTCCATAGGGAAAAATTGTCCCTTAACGGAAAATTAATTTCTTACCCAGGTGCTAGGTAATGAAACATACAATAAATTGTAGCTCAAACACACAAAACCGCAAAAGAGCTAAACACAAGAGCAAAACCTCTTTAAAGTCAGTCATTGATTTGTACGAGTATGAATAAATCTCCTCAACATCAAGCATGCCAATTTTCTTGGGACACCGATAAGTGAAGGCTTATTCATATGGCATCCTCAAGATTATAGAAAATCAGATAAATCCAGTCTCCTCTCCATAGGGGTTTTTACCACAATGATCAGCCAAGACAAAGTTTTCTCAGGATATCCAGACAATCTACAGCGAAACCTCTCGAGCTCTTCCTGGATTAAAATACCTCACATGTTATGTTCCTGTTTCAGGCACATGCCAAAAAAATAAACTTGAATTGATGAGGCTTTAGAGACCGTCTATGAGGCATATGAATCATATGCACATCTCTGGAAAATCTATGGTTAGTAATCAGGAGCAGCCCGTTTCGAAAGTGCGGTGAAGAAGGAATTTGAGCAACATGACTCTAGATGGTACATTGGCAAACTATCCCAGAGGCAGATCAACCGCTCTACCAGGCCTGAAAAGAACGCAGTGAACGTAACTGGCACAGTTGTTTGTGACGAGCAGACGTGCGGGGGGGCATCTGAGTTATGTCGCCCTTTGACCCGCAGCTAGAACATGGTGACATCATTCCCTCGGCTTGTTTAGTCATCGTTCTGTAAAACTAGAGAGGCTGAGAAGGGGTGGCGTATTTCTTCAGTCTGGGAATGTGTTGGGAGTATGTGGCGGTGTATTAGCATTGGGAGGAGGTCGAGAAGCCGGGAAAATACCTTATATAGTCATGGGTACAGCAAGACCTGGAATCCATGAGGAAATGACCATGTGCTGCTGGTGAAAATGCTATTGATATCAATAAATTGGGCAACCTCAGAGGAAATACAAGCCACCTGGTGAGCTATCTGCTTTCATTACCACTTCAGTGGAACATTGAGGAATAATTATTCGTAATTGCAGTGATTACACGGGTTCCACAAGGTTTTCCATTTTGAGTTTCAGGGTAATAGGTTAGATTAGAAGGTAGAGATGGGGACGCCAAAGCTTGTGCAGATGGGGTGGGAGAAAAAGATTTTCCACAATAGGACATGAATAAAAGCAAATCTCCAGGGGATTCCTATGGAAGCTTGTTTCCGCCACAGAATTAAACATTTTAATTTTAATTTGCATCTCGCAATTCTGACTTTATTTCTCAGAATTGCGAGATATAAACATGCAATTCTGAGGAAAAAAAGTCAGAATTTCAAGTTTATTTCTCACAATTGTGAGTTCTCTCGCAATTCTGACTTTATAAAACGCAATTGCGACTTTATATCACGCAATTTTGACTATAACTTGCAATTGTGACTTTATATCACACAATTTTGACTATAACTTGCAATTGTGACTTTATATCACGCAATTCTGACTTTATAAAATGCAATTGCGACTTTATATCACGCAATTTTGACTATAACTTGCAATTGCGACTTTATCATGCAATTTTGACTATAACTTGCAATTGTGACTTTATATCACGCAATTCTGCCTTTATAAAACGCAATTGCGACTTTATACTGTATCACGCAATTTTGACTATAACTTGCAATTGCGACTTTATATCACTCAATTTTGACAATAACTTGCAATTGTGACTTTATATCACGCAATTCTGCCTTTATAAAACGCAATTGCGACTTTATATCACGCAATTTTGACTATAACTTGCAATTGTGACTTTATATCACGCATTCTGCCTTTATAAACGCAATTGCGACTTTATATCACGCAATTTGACTATAACTTGCAATTGCGACTTTATATCACGCAATTTTGACTATAACTTGCAATTGCGACTTTATATCACGCAATTTTTGACTATAACTTGCAATTGTGACTTTATATCACGCAATTCTGACTTTATAAAATGCAATTGTGACTTATATCACGCCATTTTTGACTATAACTTGCAATTGTGACTTTATATCATGCAATTCTGACTTATAAAATGCAATTGCGACATTATATCACACAATTTTGACTATAACTTGCAATTGCGACTTTATATCACACAATTTTTGACTATAACTTGCAATTGCGACTTTATATCACTCAATTCTGAGATTAAAAAGTCAGAATTGTGAGACGTAAACTCGCAACTGTGAGAAAAAAAAAGTCAGAATTGGGAGATAAAAAGTCACAATTACCTTTTTTATTTTTCATTCTGTGGCGGAAACAAGCTTCCATAGACCCAAGTGACTGTGAAGCAATAATGGGTGAGCAATAATGATCGACATCTGACACGATGATGTGGAACTTACACACCCACACATACATAAAACAAACATGCTGATATTGAGCCTATACTCTGAAAAATAAGATTCGTTATTGGCACCTATATGGTTACATGAAGAACCTTTAACATCCATGGAAACTTTCCATTCGAATATAAAAATGTTCTTCACACTAAGATTTTTTTATGCAGCCTTAACTGGGTCTGTTTATTTTTTCAATACATGTTCCTGATCTTACTGTACATGATTCATCGGTGCATATTATTGCAAAAAAAAAAAAATTCTGCCTCTTACATAACCTTTGCGCTCATTGAATATCCTGAAATCCCTCACAAAACAGAAGTAAAATGTAAAAAAATGTCAACTTTAAACACATCTACCCTGGTTCACACATACACACACATAAATAACAGCATACAGAGATGCATTAATGCAGAAACGGGGTCACAGGGTCCTCATGGAGATCAGGTCACATCCCATCCAGCATCAGCGCTGCTCTGACTCAAACTCTGTCAGACATAAATACCCTCTCCAGCACTTAATGCTTACTCAAGCTCTCTAGATTCAGAAATACTACACACATTGTGCACGCATAAACAGTGTATGTTACATTACTCTTTTTAACAGCCGAGATTTTTCATGCCTGCACACACACAAACATACAGTTACATCTGTTTCATTCAGCTAAGGGATGAGTGATAACTACAAAAAAAACATTATTCTTGAAGAGTTTCTATAATTAGGGAACCCACGCCTCTTCAAAGCCCCTATTTAATGTAGAACCGGCAGGAAAATTGCATAGATTCGAAATAGAAAGAAACGCTTGAAATCATTCATGTCAAGGGCCTTATGTAGAGTTATCCAAAGAGAAAGATGAAAATCTATTCTTGGAGCAGCGTGGATTAGTCTAGAAAAAGAAAAAAGAAAGATAAAAAAACAGAATGTACCATAACCACGAAAGGTTTGAAAAAGAAAATGCTCTTAATCTGACTTAAGCCATTAGAGAAAGATGTCAGTCGCTTGATGCCAAGTCTAATGGTGAGTCCAGGATAATTTAGGCGTAACTTCCACTGCGTCCAATCACAGCTGACAAACTCACATTGTCATTTAAATGAGGCTGCTTGTCTGCATAAAAGAGCGTCACCACAATTCATTTAAACAAGTTGTGCTACTGCCACATGGAAAGGAAACACAAAGAAAGTGATTAAAGTGCAAGTTAATTCCATCCTTGTGGGTACAGCTGCCTATTTGTCTGCAGTCATCAACATGCTGAAGTTAACGTCATTCAAGATCAAGGAGATTCACCAAAATTTTTCTTCTTTCATAAAAGTCTCATATCGGAGGAAAAAAGTACACTTTAGAATACTTTTAAAAATTATTGTTTAATACTTACACTTTAAAGTAATATACTTAAAGGAGTAGTTCACTTTTAAAAAAACTTTTGCTGATAATTTACTCACCCCCATGTCATCCAAGATGTCTATGTCTTTCTTTCTTGAGTCGAAAAGAAATTAAGGTTTTTGATGAAAACATTCCAGGATTTTCTCCATATAATGGACTTCATTGGGACCCAAACGGTTCAAGGTCCAAATGAGAGTTTCAGTGCAGCTTCAAAGGGCTTTAAACGATACCAGACGATGAATAAGGGTCTTAACTAGGACCCTTCGAGTCATGACTCGAAAAAAGATTTGTTAATTTTGATGCACGAGTTCGAACAGGAGAGTCACGAACGCTCATCACGGAACAGAGCAAGGCGAGCATTTGTGCTTAAAAAACTTATACTTTGTTATTTATTTTTTAAATGGCCGATCGTTTCGCTAGATAAGACCCTTATTCATCGTCTGGTATCGTTTAAAGCCCCTTGAAGCTGCACTGAAACTGTCATTTGGACATTGAACCGTTTGGGTCCCATAGAAGTCCATTATATGGAGAAAATCCTGGAATGTTTTCATCAAAAACCTTAATTTCTTTTCGACTGAAGAAAGAAAGACATGGACATCTTGGATGACATGGGGGTGAGTAAATTATCAGCAAAAGTTTTTTTAAAAGTGAACTACTCCTTAGTCAAACTGAATGTAATGTTTTCAGACACTTAATTTTATTCTATTTACAATGAAAATGATTATAGATTAAATTTATAAGGAAAACTTATAAATATGTAAAGTTTATTTTATGTAACTGTACATCTTTATATGTAATTTCAGAATTACAGAATATACTGCTGAATGCAAGCATTTACGGTCAACTACAATATATTTTAATGGCATTTTCATATGGCATATATATGTAATTGCACATTTGTAATGATTAAGTTGCTATTTAGTACATTTAAAATATTAACTTGTAACAACAAATGTACAAATGTAATACCAAATAACACACTTTATAATCAAGTATATGTGCTTTACTATGTTAGTCAGCAGCACAGCAAAATAAGTGTACTTCTGTGAAGCATGACAAAATATTAATTTCTAATAAGAGCATTTCATATAAAAAATTAAGTATATTTAAAAAAATCATTTCCATTACAAGTTTAAAAGTAAAGTGTAGGTCTTTTTCACAAAGGGTGGCAGAACTGCTGTTAATCCTAAAAATACAGTTGGATGTACGCCCCAGATATTAATTCTCATAAATTAATCAATCTCTTACGTCACTGCAGCAAAGACAGTGTGAATTCATGTAATGGGATAAAACCGACTATGAGTTCTTGGAACCAGGACATTGCATTTTGTGGCCTTGCGTGGAAGGACGTGTTTTAGTGTCTTGAAACCTGATTACCCAAAGGGAATTGGACAATAATTTCATATGAAACCTTGCCCAGCCATTGTAAAGTGAAGCCGGCCTTTTCCGAAGCAAATGAGAAGCCTCAGATTAGTTCTTGGCAACAGCCTGAAGACAAGCACGTCAGCTTGGTTTTGTTTGCCGATTCAGTCCCCAAATCTTGTTTACAGCTGACCATCTGCTGTCGGTAAGGCTGGGACATATCCTGGACATTTCAGCGGTCAGTTTTAGTTCTGACACTGAAAGGGAGAACAGTCATGCTGTCTCCAGAGCGACAGGAAGCAGAGGGAATAAACACTTCCAAGAGAGAAACTCAGAAATCGCTCGAGGTGATAAGGCAAAATGAAAATTACTGCCAGATTAAACAGAGAGTAGGTCAAACATATAAAGGACATGGTCACAATAGCAAAAGTCTGAATTTTTGATACTTGATACCAAAATTAATTTGCTACTACATGCTCTTCTTTGGCCCTGTTTACACCTGGTATTAAGATGCGTTTTGGTCAATCGAATCACAAGTGGACGACGCTAAATACAGGTGTAAACTGGGTCTAAAACTTTTTGAGCTTGTCCACCTTCGACCACTTCCAGAGGTTAGTCGAAAACGCATTAGATAGTGTAAACGCTCTAGCACAATATGACACACCATCACCCTCTCCATTACTGACCTGATGTGTAAACATTATTGGAAGTGCGTAAACCAGACAGCGATTAAACTTTGTCAGATTGAGACCCAAGCTTGATTTGAAGACAAAAAACTGCTGTACCAAGCATAATATTCTCTCATCATTCCTGATTTCTAACACACACTCACAGCGTTCGGCGTGGTCTTGCGGCTGTCAGAGCAGAAATGAAAGCTCAGATGAAAATGATTTGCTGTCGTCTTCGATCTGCGTTCATATGTAAATTGAATGAGCTTATTTGGTGCATTAGATTGAAAGATCTGAAAAAAAAAACACATACATTTACCCGCCCATAGACCCTGCCCTCAGAAGACATCAGGACAGAAGTGGTTGAAAAGTGGAAAAAGAGACAGATAAAAACACCAGGTGTAAACGGGAATGTGTCTCCCTCGTCTACTTGTGATCAGAACAACCAAAACGCATCTTAATACCAGGTGTAAACAGGGCCTTTATGTAATTAATTAAAGTATTTTTTTTTTCTTGCTTGTTTGATAAGTATTAACAATATTATGTCTTTTTGTGCTGCGTTTATATTCGGCTAAAAGGCACTTTTTAATAATTATATTTTAAGAGTTTTTTTGACATAAGTAGGATTAAGTGCTCTGTATATGTAAATTAATAATTACTTTTACTGTATTTGAAATATGGTTAAGCATTAAAGTATATTTTAGTTTAACCTTAAATGTCATTTCTACTGAAAATCGAATGTCATATATATTTAAATATATTTGTAATTGCACATTTGTAATGATTAAGTTACAATTTAATACATTTTAATGTTGAATAACACTACTGTTAAAATGATTGTCAAGTACTTTACATGTGCATTAGTATGTTAGTCACATACAATTAGGGTGCATACAGTAAGTGTACTTCTTTAAAGCATGACAAAGATTATGAAAACAATGATTTAAAAAGTATTTTAAAGGAATGGATTACTTAAAAATAAAAAAAAATATGTCAATTTACTCGCCCTCAAGTTGTTTCAAACCTGTATGACAGTTGATGGACCCCATTGACTTTCTTCCACAGTAGGAAAAAAAATCTGTCTGGTAAATGACATTCTTCAAAATATCTTCTTTTGTATTCAGCAGAAGAAAGAAATTACAGGTTTGAAACAACTTGAGGGTGAATTATAATTTTTGAGTGAACTATTCCTTTAAAGGGGGGGTGAAATGCTGTTTCATGCATAGTGAGTTTTTTACACTGTTAAAGAGTTGGATTCCCATGCTAAACATGGACAAAGTTTCAAAAATGAAGTTGTAAGTTTGATGGAGAATTTCTGTTCCAAAAACACTCCTTCCGGTTTGTCACAAGTTTCTGAAAGTTTTTTTCGAATATGGCTCTACGCGACGTCAGAGTGTGCGGAATTTCCTTATACGGGTCTTAAGAGCACTTCTCCCGGAAGTGCGCGCGCATCTGTAGCCTAGTGCGTGCGAGAGTGAGAGTCCTATGCCATCAGAGCGCTGCAATAAAAAAAAAGGCACAAAAAAAGTGTGTTTTTGGTTGCCAGGGCAAGACAACACACAAATTTCCAAAGAACCCAGCGTTAAGTGACCTGTGGATGGATTAAGTTTTTCCAGAGCAGCAACGGAGTTGTGCAAGTGACGTGTTCTTGTTTGTTTCCTTCATTTCGACGGTTATAGTTAACTTTATAGGCTCAGTTCGACGCCGGATTTGCAGATCGCCTAATACTTAAAGATGGAGCAGTCCCAACGATAAAGGTTCACGGTCGTGCGTTGGAACCGCAGGCGGTGAGTAAAACTGCTTCAAATGTCTGTGAGTTGTTAACTATCGGCGTTAAGCACAGCAAGTAAACAACATTATCACTTACAGTTAATGTATCTATGGAGCATGCGATGTATGGTGTTTGTGTGTGTGTGTGTGTGTGTGTGTGTGTGTGTGTGTGTGTGTGTGTGTGTGTGTGTGTGTGTGTGTGTGTGTGTGTGTGTGTGTGTGTTTAAAAACATTTGTTTAGCTGGCCACTGTAGATGTCAGTTTGTTTATTGTAAAAATAATTCATGTCCTCATAAACCACGAGTCTGTCTGTTTACAACACACGCAAAAGCTTCGCGCGCTCCCGCCCACACGGCACGCCTCCACCCGCTCGGGTTTTTTCGGAAAGACTCGGTACAGCCTATATTTCTTTTATAAATATAATAAAACTAAAGACTTTTTGGAGGTATGAAGGATGCAATACTACTCTATAGGTACTCAAGATTAACATGAGATTGAGTGAAACTGAGTGTTTCACCTAGCCTGGTAATACCAGACTCTGCTACTTCACTTTGCTTCGTAGACAGAGTCTGGCATAGCATAATAGAGAAGTGTTTTCTCTCCCGCTAGGGGGCGATTTCTGAAGTTTAAAATCATTGGTTACCCGTAAGCCAATCAGATAAGTTTATTTATGACGTATGTTATGCGGCGACACAGCCGTATCGAACCACAGACATCATGCATCGAACTCAAATCTATGATCAAACTTCCACTGTAAACACTTGATGCGAGCGAAATACCGAAGTGAACATGGCTGTAAACGACCTTTTTGATCGGTGATTGATGTAATAGAATGACTGCTGCACTTGACAGGGCGCTAACAAGCAGAGAGAGAGAGAGAGAGAGAGCGAGCGAGCCCCGGCCCGCGCGCGCACTATCACGTCTTCAAACAAACAACACGAGCGCTGTCTTGCTCTCTCTCCCTCGCAAATATTAATCAAAATCAATCGACTAGTAAAAGGTCGGAACACCGCAGTTTCACGTGGAGCATTTGGAGATTTTTAGAGATTAGAGACTCTAGGAACAACATTTCAAAGAACAACATCTCAACACTAAATTATAAAGGCCTGTCTCATATAACTTTAGACGCCTGTCTCAAATACAAGCCGGTGCAGTTCGACGATTTGGGCAAATAAAAGCCCGGGCTATTATTTGAAGTTTTACGGTATTTAAGACCTGGAAAAGAAAGGAGACACTGACCTGTCAAAAGGCTCCCCAGTTTCTCGCTGACGATCGGTAATAAACTTTTCCCAAAGGGAGTAGGGCCACAACATCACCTCCATTCAAAATGTTTAATACACACTCTTCTTGTTCGGGCTTCAGTTTGCTAATGCTTGGAATATTCTCCACAACAGAGCGAATTGCATCTGCGTCTCCCTATCCGCGGTCGTTTTCGATTTCTCTGACCTAACTCTTAAACTCGGCGCTTGGCGAGTACGTCACTGCTTTCAGCCCGCCTTCTGTTTGCTGATTGGCCCGGCTGTTTTCAGGCCGGTGGAAAACAGAAAGATAGGCTGCTATCTCAGACTGACTACAGGAGTGAAATGAAATTAGCGGAAGTAGGAAGTCTGACGTAGTCAGGCTATGTTTCACCCCCCCTTTAAAGTAAAATTTGACATTACAAAGTGCACTTTTTAAAAGTGTATAAGAATCATAGTCACGAAAGTGTACTCTTTTTAAGTACACTTAATTTCATTATTATGCACTTATTATGCATTAAGCACACTTATTTTTCACAAGGGCACTGTATAAAAAAAAACTATCATCTCTTTAAAATATTACTCATAAAAATCAACGGCAAAACACATTTCATACTGTATTACACACGAGGGAACGGCCTGTCGTCTCTGCATTGGAAGGTTAACTGTAATATTTCCCAAGTAAAATTCTCTAATCTCATGCTCTATCCCACATTTGGTCCGTTTCAGCCGCCCTGGTCTGGGTCATGTGGTCATGATGTCACTGCACAAGCAGGCGGTTCGGTTTTGTGGTTACTGAGGTCATAGTCACTTTCCATGTCACCCATTTTATCCCTGCTGATGATGCTTCGATACTAATGCTAACAGCAGATTAGCATTCCATTTTGAGGTTTTTTCTCGCTTGAGTCATAAGAGACAAGGACACATCTTGCTAATGGTTATTTCTGATTAGGACACTCGAATCTTTTCAGACATGCATTAAAACCCCAGCTGGTCTTTGGGGAGACAGTTAGCTCCTTGAGCTGGAGTGCTTGGCGTGAATAATACGAGTGTGATTTATCTCAAGCAGAAGAATACGAGAGCTGTCTTGCAAGGTCAGTACCCTACAATCAGGCCAGTCACATTAACCTTTTGCTTTTCCTTCAGGCAAACGCTTCAGGCTAGCTTTCAACAGACAATTGATATCTTAAAGAAAGATTTCAGGCCAGTTCATCCCAAGAATGATAACTATAAAGATAACTATAACGTGATACCTTTGTTTATTATAAGCATTATGTCGTCTGCCACTTTAAATGCTCAAGCTTTTTAAAACCGGTGAATTCTGATTGGCTGTCAATGATTTTAGGGTTCATCAGTAACTTTCTTAGCCTGACTTCGTCATACTCATATTCTAGTCAGAATGTGAGTCTGAGACTGCTCCATAGGGCTTTGATTATGAGGCGTGTCTTAACCGAACCAGGAAAAAACAACAACTCTGCACTCAATTGGATAGACCTACAACCAATCAGAGCAACGCAGTAAGTGACGTATGTTGAGCGACGCATAGTTATCAACAGAACTCAACTGCACGAACTCTGGAAAAAGTAAAAAAATAAATAATGAGTGTTAACGAACTTCCGGTGTTGCAAAATGAATTTAAAGATTCGCGGAGTAATTGCAAACAGAAAAGCATTTTTGAAAGAAATACGTTTGATGATCGTTATTGGATGGATTATCTGTCCATCATCGTATAAAGCCCGCCCTGGCAATTTGATTGGCCCGACCATTTCTGTACCGAGCATAATTACTCCTCAATGGATTGAGTCCAGACCGAACTTCCCGCCAAAAAATGTTGTGGGCGGGGTTCGGGCTGGCATCCAGGCTATAACTTTCTAGCAAGTAATTCCAACAATATTGTTACTCTGTGTCGTTGTCTTAGTTGTTCTGATAGAATTAGAAGGATTATTAAAACTTTAGTTATATTTATTAGTATACTTATCATCTTGGTGTGAACTGGCCTTTAAAAGGGATAGTTCAACAGGGTCCAGCTTCTGCTGTTCATTTAAAGGGAAACTCCACCCAAAAATTTAAATTCTCTCATCATTCGCTCACCCTCTTACCATCCCAGATGTATGTGACTTACTTTCTTCAGATTCAAAAAAATTATTCATCTGCATATAATGCAAGTGGATGGGACCTCGAAGATTATGCCTCAAAAACCATGCAAAACCAACACGACAGTAATCCTTGCAACCCCACTTGATGAATCAATGTCTTTTGAAGCTAAAAATTAAGATATTTTTAACTTTTTAAACCATAAACCGTCGCTTTGTGAAGTGTGATGTATGAAGTGATGTGGAAGAAGAGAAACGCCACTTTTTGCATGAGTTTCACAACACGTAATGCACCAATTCATCAACCGGGGTTGTAGGGATTACTGTCGTGTTGGTTTTGTGTTGTTTTTGAAAGCAACTTTTAGGAATCTATCCACTTGCATTATATGGACTCACAGAGATAAATTATTTTTTTCAAACTCAAAAAAGTCTAGAAAGTCATATACATCTAGGACGACATGAGGGTGAGTAAATGATGAGAGAATTGTCATTTTTGGGCAGAATATCCCTTTAAAAGCATAATTTTGGGCCATTTGCTCAAAGCCTATAACATGTACATGTTTAAAAAGAGTCCACTTAGCTTGATGGCATTAAAAAAAGCAGAATAATTCAACAGCACTCTAGCAGGATGCTAAATATAGCGTCACATCTGCCTGAAGGTGTCAGAAGATGGAGGCCACTGTAATATGCACGACAGATTCGCACCTGGATAACGTAGGCTAGGCTTCACACCCACATGGGATACTGGTTCCAGTTGTCATCCATGTTGTCATTTAGTGGGTGAAGTCAAGCTCCTCTGACGTTCTCGTTATTGAAGTGTAGATCTGTGCCACCTGCTCTCATGCACATGCAATTAAACCCTTCAGTGGGAGGGCAGAGAACCCGTTCACATCAGTGTTGCCAAGCACCAACAGTCACGCAGGTAAAAAACCTCAGCTGTCTGCAATAGAGCACTGCGGTGATGACGTATTATTGTAGGCAACCCGGAAGTCGGCATCACACTGGTTCCCTAGACAAAAACCCAATAGGATTCTTCCATTGGCTTTTGAGAATATTGCCGAAAATAAGCTGTGTGACCAACACATCATGACAATCTTCACTAATGAACAACTCTTATGAATGTTGAAGCCTAAATCCAATCACCAGAAGTAAAATATAAAACGTAGCCAATAAACGAACTACGCCACGGTTGCATGACTTCAACATCACCATCACTAAGATTCCCACAACTCCAAAACTTCCCTGAAAGTTTGAGGTAGGATAGTTTGCAAAAGCGTGATCATAAAAACAACAAGGCTGTGAAAGCAGACTAAAATAAGATTATCAGTTAAATGTGGTTATGTTTAATTAATAATTTATTTTAAATAGCATTTAACAAAAAAATCCACCCCCAAAAAAGTGCTAAAATATGTTAAAGGCACACTATGCAACAATTGTACCTTAATATAACAGTTCAAAGTCATTTCGGTGGTAAACAAACTCATAGTAGGGCGAATCATCCTGGTAGTAAAGCTCGGGGGGGACGCCGCGGATAAACCAGCAATGTAAGTTTGAGAGGAGCGCCCCTGACAAATCTCGCGAGAATCACAACATGCTTTACGGCAACGACGTCACACACACACATCAACAACAACAACATAGGAAGCACGAAGACAGTTGCGCGCAATTCAGACGTGATACCATGCGTGATACTCGACGATGGAAAAAGCAAAGAAAACGCGGTCGGAAGAGACTAGGAAAAGGAATAGAGAATCTGACCGTGTGAGGAACCGGATAAGAGTCACTCGGTCGGGCTTTCACTCGTTGGCGCGAGCTAAAAAGCATGCAGCACTGCGTGCAAAAGCGCCGAGTCAAGCGAGTCGAGCCCCGTGTCAAGCGAGTCGAGCCCCGTCTCAAGCGAGTCAAGCCCCGTGTCAGGCTAGTCGAGCCCCGTGTCAGGCGAGTCGAGCCCCGTGTCAAGCGAGTCGAGCCCCGTGAAAAGCGAGTCGAGCCCCGTGAAAAGCGAGTCGAGCCCCGTCCCAAGCGAGTCGAGCCCCGTGTCAGGCGAGTCGAGCCCCGTGTCAAGCGAGTCGAGCCCCGTGAAAAGCGAGTCGAGCCCCGTGTCAAGCGAGTCGAGCCCCGTGTCAAGCGAGTCCAGCCCCGTGTCAGCGAGTCGAGCCCGTGAAGCGAGTCGAGCCCCGTGTAAGCGAGTCGAGCCCGTCTCAAGCGAGTCAGCCCCGTCTCAGCGGCTAGTCAAGCCCGTGTCAGGCGTAGTCGAGCCCCGTGTCAGGCGAGTCGAGCCCCGTGATAAGCGAGTCGAGCCCGTGAAAAGCGAGTCGAGCCCCGTGAAAAGCGAGTCGAGCCCCGTCCCAAGCGAGTCGAGCCCCGTGTCAGGCGAGTCGAGCCCCGTGTCAAGCGAGTCGAGCCCGTGAAAAGCGAGTCGAGCCCCGTGTCAAGCGAGTCGAGCCCGTGTCAAGCGAGTCCAGCCCCGTGTCAGGCGAGTCGAGCCCCGTGAAAAGCGAGTCGAGCCCCGTGGAAAAGCGAGTCGAGCCCCGTGTCAAGCGAGTCAAGCCCGTGTCAGGCTAGTCGAGCCCCGTGTCAGGCGAGTCGAGCCCCGTGTCAAGCGAGTCGAGCCCCGTGTCAAAAGCGAGTCGAGCCCCGTGAAAAGCGAGTCGAGCCCCGTGTCAAGCGAGTCGAGCCCGTGCTCAAGCGAGTCAAGCCCGTGTCAGGCGAGTCGAGCCCCGTGTCAGGCGAGTCGAGCCCCGTGAAAAGCGAGTCGAGCCCGGTGAAAAGCGAGTCGAGCACCGTGAAAAGCAAGTCGAGCCCCGTTCCAAGCGAGTCGAGCCCGTGAAAGGCGAGTCGAGCCCGTGTCAAGCGAGTCGAGCCCCGTGTAAAGCGAGTCGAGCCCCTGAAAGCGAGTCGAGCCCCGTGTCAAGCGAGTCCAGCCCCGTGTCAGGCGAGTCAGCCCCTGTGAAAGCGAGTCAGCCCGTGATAAGGCGAGTCGAGCCCCGTGATAAGCGAGTCAAGCCCCGTGTAGGTAGTCGAGCCCCGTGTCAAGCGAGTCGAGCCCCGTTCAAGGCGAGTCGAGCCCCGTGTCAGGCGAGTCGAGCCCGTGAAAAGCGAGTCGAGCCCGTGAAAAGCGAGTCGAGCCCGTGAAAAGCGAGTCCAGCCCCGTGTCAAGCGAGTCAGCCCCGTTCAAGCGAGTCGAGCCCGTGAAGGCGAGTCGAGCCCCGTGAAAGCGAGTCGAGCCCGGTCTAAACGAGTCGAGCCCCGTGATAGGCGAGTCGAGCCCGTGTACAAGCGAGTCGAGCCCGTGAAAAGCGAGTCGAGCCCCGTGATAAGCGAGTCAGCCCGTGTCAAGCGAGTCGAGCCCCGTGAAAAGCGAGTCGAGCCCGTGTCAAGCGAGTCGAGCCCCGTGTCAAGCGAGTCGAGCCCGTGAAAAGCGAGTCGAGCCCCGTGTCAAGCGAGTCGAGCCCCGTGTCAAGCGAGTCGAGCCCCGTGTCAAGCGAGTCCAGCCCCGTGTCAGGCGAGTCGAGCCCGTGAAAAGCGAGTCGAGCCCCGTGAAAAGCGAGTCGAGCCCCGTGTCAAGCGAGTGGAGCCCCGTCTCAAGCGAGTCGAGCCCCGTGTCAGGCGAGTCGAGCCCGTGAAAAGCGAGTCGAGCCCCGTGAAAAAGCGTGTCGAGCCCCGTGAAAAGCGAGTCCAGCCCGTGTCAAGCGAGTCAGCCCCGTGTCAAGCGAGTCGAGCCCGTGTCAAGCGAGTCGAGCCCGTGAAAAAGCGAGTCGAGCCCCGTGTCAAGCGAGTCGAGCCCCGTGTCAAGCGAGTCGAGCCCCGTGAAAAGCGAGTCGAGCCCCGTGTCAGGCGAGTCGAGCCCGTGTCAGCGAGTCCAGCCCGTGTCAAGCGAGTCGAGCCCGTGAAAGCGAGTCGAGCCCGTGTCAAGCGAGTAGAGCCCGTGTCAAGCGAGTCGAGCCCCGTGAAAAGCGAGTCGAGCCCGTGTCAGGCGAGTCGAGCCCCGTGTCAAGCGAGTCAGCCCCGTGTCAAGCGAGTCGAGCCCCGTGAAAAGCGAGTCGAGCCCGTGTCAGCGAGTGAGCCCGTGTCAGCGAGTCGAGCCCCGTGAAAAGCGAGTCGAGCCCCGTGTAAAGCGAGTCGAGCCCCGTGTCAAAGCGAGTCGAGCCCCGTCTCAAGCGAGTCGAGCCCGTGTCAGGCGAGTCGAGCCCGTGAAAAGCGAGTCGAGCCCCGTGAAAAGCGAGTCGAGCCCGTGTCAAGCGAGTCGAGCCCCGTCTCAAGCGAGTCGAGCCCCGTGTCAGGCGAGTCGAGCCCGTGAAAAGCGAGTCGAGCCCCGTGAAAAGCGAGTCGAGCCCGTGTCAAGCGAGTTCGAGCCCCGTCTCAAGCGAGTCCAGCCCCGTGTCAGGCGAGTCCAGCCCGTGTCAGGCGAGTCGAGCCCCGTGTCAAGCGAGTGATGCAGTGATGCTGACCTGGCGATCTTGTTGATGAACTAGTAAGTAAATCTCTTATTTGTAAACTTGTTTGCGTTCTATGTTGTATTATGTTGCGCTTGCTTGTAGTATGTCATTTTTTTACGATGCTGTTCATTCATCCATGTTTGCGATTATCATGAAGACAGTTGTCAATATCTCACATAATTATCAGGACATATATAAGCCTAGAGGTTGTAAATAGTGTAAACGAGCACAATTTGCAAAGTAGTATGATAAATTGCAATAATCGTGTCTAATGACATCATAACGGCCAATGTTATGAAATAATGCGACGTACTTTATTGATGTCATCTGGCATTTTGTAATGTTTACATTACAAGCAAAAAACAGAAATGAAATTATACAGTAGGCCTAGACTATAGGCTATTTACTTGTGATTTAGCAGCAATCGTGTAAAACGTTATAAGACAGCAAACGCAGTAGAGTACTTTATTATTATAAAGTAGTCTAACACTTGACACATATAGTTATTATTATCCTATTACCATCATCAGTAGTTCAGTAAACTATGCAGTAACCTAATATTTGTATGAAATCGTGAAACATTACCTGGTCAATATCTTCGGAGTGTATCTGTGTCTGTTTCATGCCCTTGACGCTTCTAAAGCATGTTCTATAGCCGCTGGTATATTGCTATTTACGACAGTGCAAGTATTCCACAGCGACTCTAGGGGTCGCTGTTTGACAAAAACACAAATGCTGCATAGTGTGCCTTTAACAATTGAGCCTCTTATGGCGCTTTTCCACTGCATGGTACGCTCGGTTCGGTACGGTTCGATTCGGCGCGGAACGGTTCGGTTCGGCTTCGCTTTTCCACTGCGTGGTACGACTCGGTACGGTACGGTTCGGTTCGCTAGCTCGGTTGCTTTTCCACTGCAGTTAGTACCCATTCAAAGTGGGTGGGACTGATCGTTACACTGTTTGTAGGTCCGGTGATAGCCGTGTGCGGCTAAGAGCTGAGCTAGCTGCTACTTGGAACACTTTTTCATTCTGTTTTGCCCCATCCAGCTCTCGCTGGACCCGCTCCTAGGCAACCAACGAGAGGATTGTCTGCACCTCGACCACGATTCAGCCATTTCCTTTTTAAAGTGTTGATCTCTTCTTTTTTTTCAAGTAAGTAAAACACAGGTGCTACCGTGTTGGCTGTTGTCTACTGGTTATATGACTCTGTATAGCGGTCTCGTGTCGCAAATCCAATGACGCTGGTAGTGACGATTCTGTCTGTCTGTCTGACCAATCAGTGATCTGCAGTGTTTCACGTCACATTTTAGTACCGGTACGGTACGCTTGGAACCTCAACAGATCAGGTACCATTTAAGCGCGCCGAAGCGCACCGTACCGTACCGTACCATGCAGTGGAAAAGCACCACAAGTGAGCCGTACCGAACCGAACCGTACCGTACCATGCAGTGGAAAAGCGCCAAAGCGTGCCGTACCGAACCGAACCGTACCGTACCATGCAGTGGAAAAGCGCCAATAGATGGTCTTATTATTGGAGGATACGACTGACATCATTGAATTTCGTTCAGAGTTGTGCGACAGTCAATCACTGTTTGTGGATACCATAGAAATGAATGAGAAGTGCTGTAAACAATCATATCTGTCGCAGTGATAATTTGTTAATGTTTTTAACTTTAAGTGAGCGTTGGGTAACCTGAATTGACGACAAAGGTAGTTAAATGTTAAAATAAGGGGAATAAGCATGCATATTTAAATATCCAATTTCAGCCAATATGTATGGAACAAAATGTGAATCAACGAAGAGGAGTAAACAATGACATAATAATAATTTTTGACTGAACTATCCCTTTAAGACAGAAAACCAGAACATATGAGGACAAGAGCATATAATATCTTTGGAATATGTTTCTGAAGAATTGGAGATTTGTCCTCTTGTCTTCTCCAGCAGGGCAGTTAATGCATCAGGAGGGAGGTGGCAGCTCGCAGAAACGCTGTGTTCTTCTCCTGGAGGTGAGTGTAAAAAGCTCCAGGAAGAAGGCGTGAGTGAAAGCCCGCAGAACAAGCCCGGCTCCATATGGCTAGCGAGAGCTCCAAGACAAGCTCTTGCAGAGTGACATTTAGCCAAGAAGTGCATGTGAAAGCATGACCACTGAACTTCTGTGCTGGATTCCAAATGCCAGTGTGTCCATTTATTGTGCAGACGCTCAGCCCATGCACAGAGAGTAAAACTGAAATGTATCAAGTGCAAACAGCCACTGGAACCTGTGGCCAGACTATATAATGGCTGGTTGACATTTAAGCATGAAAGGTTAGGACGTTATAAAATCACAGTTGTATTGCACATGCTCTTGGCTGTTTTAGAAACGTCAATAATTGCTGTAATTTAAACTACATATTTTGTTTTAAAACTAAATAAAATAAGATCACATCATTTTAATTTTTGATTCAAAGTTCAAACCACTTTAACACCAGCTGGGTGCTAATCATTTCATCTCTATGCACACTTTTTTTTAATATCAGAATGGCCAAACCGAAGCACTGCCCCTTACACAAACACAATTACAGTGTTTGCTTATTGCTACTCGAGTTCCACTTTAAAAAACATGTTCCCAATCACACCATCTGCAGGACTCCACCGCATGACACATTCGCCATCTCACTCTCAGCCGCTTTCCAAAACAATTCACTGGATGATAAACATGGGCAGCCATTCTTTCAGTAATTGTGTGTTACTGTTAATTAATCTAATGTGGACATTGTTTTGAGTTGTTTGGTCTGGTTATTTCAGTGGGCGTATATACGGCATGAAAGAGATACAAACCCCTGTGTATCTCATTTAGGTCACCATGAAATCAAAATTTCTTATTTTTTATGGAATTGCAGTATTTATTATAAAAACACATATAATAGTGAAATAGCAAATAAATAAAAAGATTGTCTATTTTATATTGTACATTACAATATTGTGATGCCTTAACTCACTTGTAACATTTAAATAGATTAATTTCAGTGCTTTATATTTTTAATTTTTCTAGACAAAATAGAATAAATATACATTTTAATATCAGCCATTTAATATTGTCACGGATGGTTGCAGGAAGGCAGACAAAGATAATGTTTCCAAACACAAAGTTTTAATAATAATAATTCAAATAACAGGCAGGAGGAACTTGGAGGCTGTTTACACAACACTGTTTTCAGCTAAAAACGTAACTTCCTATGCGTTTTGGCCGCTCATTTACACGACAACAAGCGTTTTGGGTGCCTAAAACGGGTTTCAAAGTGACCGTTTTTGAAAATGGTCTCCGTGTAAACAACAAAAACGCGAATCTCTGAAGGCGATGACGTCATGCTCATGCGTGTTCAGTCTATAGTGTTTCATCGCCATCTAATGGCCTGGAAGCAGATTACAGTGTTTTAGTTGTTTTTCGCAGATCCGTGTGAACGGGGATCGTTTCGACAATTCGTCTATACGCAGAAACAGTAGCACCTCAATGCAGTACACGAGATCCACGGGGAGGAGTCGGATCAAGATCCAAAGGGTGGAGATGGGTAGGATTAGGGTTGGGTTTAGGGATTAGGGGTGGATTTAGGGATCAGGGGGCGGAGTTAGGTAGGTTTAGGTGTATGTAAGGTGGGAGGAGTTGGATCTGGATTCGACTCCTCCCTGTGGATTTCATGTTCCGCAGTGAGAACCATCTCGAAAACTCAAAGGAAAAAATAAGCACATCAGTGTCACGTAGCCTAAACGTACCCTGAAATACACAGTGATAATGAGGAGATAATGAACAGTTGTGATGATCTGAACAGTTGTGAGTGTCAACCGATGACTAGAAGGAAACAAAGACAAAGAACATGAAAACTGAAAGTCCATGAAAACAAACTAACTGAACAAATATTTATTGGCCATAGCATGAAAATAATCTGTACTGTGACAAAGTAAGAGTCAAGGGACGAGGAGAGTTCCAAAAAAAAAAAGTTTAAAAAAAAATATGCAGATTTAATCAGCTCATACTATCATGAGGGGCACCTAACATCTGCGGGCACCCCACCAGCTCTTTCCAGTACAGCAATGCCTGAGCCATACGGATTTATACACATTTATAACACGGATTTATAACACATACAGCCAGTGACTCTGAAACTGCAAATGGCCTGTGTGGACAAACAATCGTAATATATCGTAATCACTCATATACATTGCTTGAAGGCATTTTGTAAAGGAAATGAATGATCGATGCTTTATGAACATTGAGTTCACTGAAAGATTCCATGATAAACCAATATTGATTATCAGTCAGCTTTTCATTACTATGCTGATAATTTGTTTGCTGACAAAAAGTCAGAATTAATCACATAAAGCTCTGTTATTCGCAGCAGAACACTAATCAAATGAGGCAGGTTACAGTATTATAAAGCATGCAGTGTGTGACATGCAGTCTCACAGGACTTTTGCACTAACCAGACCATCTGGACCTTTCACCACCAGGAATATTTAACTGCGCACACACACACACACAACACACACACACACACACACACCCACACACACACAACACACACACACACACACACACACACACACACACACACACACTGTAGAACCCAACCACGGCCAGCACGCCACAAGCCTGTCTTCAGCTTCAAGGCTTGATAAACCATTTTCTACACCAAACGCAACGAAATACAGAATTGTTACCGTCTAAAGGTGAAGAGACAACAACACCTGGTTGAGGTGTAAAGAGGCAATCATGAAGTGCAATGATGTGCGTTTCCAATATAAACCTGAAAGGAAATTTATCACTGAAAATTACTTTGTAAAAACTGTATTTACAGTCATGCTCACCCAAGTGTAATAATAAATGTACATACAAATAAATAAATATACCAAAATGTATTTGAAATACATTGAATTTATGCTAAGTATACTACAAATACATTTACATATTTTACTACTAATGAATTACTGTAATTTAAATACAGTATAAACTAAAACAATTCTATAAGGATTTAACATAAACATTATTTTAAAGTATGTTTTTAATCTAACCTTCTCCCTTTAAAAGAATAATTCATGCAATTTTGTAGTATTTATTTGAAAGAATTAAAAGAGTGGTTTCATGTCTATCTTTGAACTGGTCAAGGTTGAGTAATTAATTAGTTGAGTAATTAAGTAAATAGTAATAAGTAATCAATACTTTTTACATTGAGTATTTAGTACAGTACTCTAATAACACTGTTGAAGGTGTAATTAGTAGCCAATTAATAACTTTTTAGAATAACTTACCCAACACTGGTTACCAGTGTGGTCCAGAATCAAAAACAGCCATGACCAGTGTAGCTGACTCCACAAACAAATGACTCTTATAAACTGGTTCTTTTAATGAATTGTTCAAAAATAACTAATTTAATGAACTCATTCAAAAAAAACTGCCCAGTATAATTACAGCATAGCAAGAGAAACTATTTCTTTTCATACACTGAAACACTTTGTATTCCTTTTCATACAAAAAACCTGCCTTCAAATTTTAAGTTCAATCAACTTGGATGTTTAAGTCATTTCAGCTTAAATTACATCAAACTGAATGTAAATCTAATAAGGTTTACTTCAGAATATTTAGCTTCTCAAGTAAATACATTGTGTTTGAAAGATGCTTGAATATTTCAACTAGAAAATAATACAAAAATACTGGTCCTAAAAATCCTTTCTGGAGAGTAAATTATGGGATCAATGGCAAGAGTTGAGCTTTCATCAGCCTCTCAAATGTCATTGCATTCGCTGGCCTGCGATCTTTTCACTAGTCGCTCTGAAAGGACCATCTGTGCGGACAGTGCAGCCGTGACTGTCCAGATGTCCACTAGTGAGTGGGCTGATACCACATCAACGGGGGTCATTTCCACTTCATCAATGAAACGTCACTGGGAAACAAAGAGGTGGAACTGGCAGATGCAGCAGTGAGTAACAGAACAGGAACAACAAAGAATGATCCAGAATAGCCTGATGCTTCAGTCAACCCACTCACCCTTCTACCATCCCGACTCCGACTACATAAATCCAGCTCTGAGCACATCTGTCTACTAACTACATTAACGTTTTACAATCACCTCAGTGAAAAAGGGAACAATACCCACAGGAGGTTTGATTAAGTCACACATCATAAAACTCTTAGATTGGCTGGCTAATACAGCCGTGTTGCTTTGGTGTTGTATGGCCCACAAATTAAGGGCCTCGTAAAATCCGAGCGTGCAAATTTCAATGAATGATAGAGCAAATTGTTCAGCTTTTCGTACAACACAAATAGCTCTAGAAGTGGCAGCTCTTTGAGTGCTGGAGATGTGTGTTTTTTTTTTTTCTTACAGTTATTGACTGAATCATATCTACTCCCTTGTGACCATGATAATATGATTAAAATTCAGACAGGATCACAAAAAACATGATTAATCTCTATACACAAGACCGTGGGTGGCAGAACAAGGTATCCGTTTGGTATTTCCGTGAAAATACTGTCATTAATTACTAACCCTCATGTCCTTCCAAACCCATAAGACTTTCGTTCATCTTTGAAACACAAATGAAGATCTTTTTAAAGCTTTCTGTCCTTCATTGATAGTCCAACTACCACTTTTACGCTTCATAAAGAGATTGTAAAACTAATCCATATGAGTGGTTTAGTCCAAATTTTATGAAGTGACTTAGCCTATATGATGAACAGACTTAATTTAGGCTTTTATTTATGTGTCAATAACGTATATTTTAGTTAACTATAAATGCTTGTCAGTACATTCAGCAATACAATTTACCATAAATACAACAGAAGTAATTATGAAATGACACATGTACTAAATATGCACTTAAGTTCTACTTAAGTTGGTAAAAAAATTCAAAATCACTACAATTCAGCTAATAGCATTTAATATAAATTTAAACTACGATAAATCACTTAATTACATTTAATATGCAATCAAGTGTCTAAAACATTACATTCAGAACGCACTGTTTTCATAAAAAGTAGTATTTTACTTCACAAGGGATACTGTAGCATACTGTAATATCAACAATAAAAGCATCAGAGCATATTCAGTAACTTTTCAGAGGTTAGCCAATCAAAAAAGAGCTAATTGAAAACGTCTTAAAGGTACAGTGCCAATACAGAAAATTCTGACTGATTCTGGTGCAACAAATCTTTTCCAGCAAGTGGTTTTCAAGAAAAAAAATAAAAAGCTACAAAAGTGAAACTCAAAATGGAGGAAGATCTGTAGTAGACACTGCATTGAGCAATAGTATATCCACTGGTCCTCTATGGATTTCACCAGCGTCAGCAATTGAAACTGCACAGCCCAAATGGCAAACAAACACGATTTGTACCACCATTTCACACTGAATATTGACTAGCCATCTGTCAGAGGGAGAAAACAACATGTTGAAGCCACAGATGACTTGGCTTGTGGTTACAGCCCATGTGTACTACCCAGCTATTAGGAAAAACAGGATGCAATGCATATGGATTACATTGGTGAAAACAGTCTTTCTTCTGAATATATAAGGGATCAGTCTTAATAAAGAGCCAAGGATTATTCTTATGCTAGTATGTGAGTCAGCAGACTGCTTCTACTAGGGCTTGACACAGATTTGTTTCTTGGTCACCAGCACACTAGAAGCCTAGCAGTGGGAGTTTTGTCCCAAAAATTGCCACCGTGCTTCCTAAGGACCTCTTGCTAATTCTGGAAGCATGCAAAGCTTCCATGAGCTTTGAAATGGATTTAGAGAGTGTTTTGCCAAGATTAGAGCACTGTAAGTATATATCATCGGGTGCACTAATAAAGTCAAGACTGAAGTCAATGCTAAACCACAGCGTTACAGAGATTTTCGCCAACTATACGATTTTTTTTGTTACACTGCACTGCTCTTCAATGGCTGTTAAAGAGATGACACACTAAAATTACTTTATTTACTTTGTGGAACACTTTATTATAAGGTGTCCGTTAAAGTGCTATAATGCATTTAAGTACTGAGTATTAATAATTCACTACATGTACTTATAGGGTTAGGGTTTGGTTTATGGTTAGCTGCATGTAATTATGCATAATTTATAGTTATTACTACAGTAACTACATATAACATGTGTAACAAGGAAATTGTAAATTAAAGTGTTACCAAAATATGTTGTGTTCATACACTAAAGTCAATGTGGCCCAAAAAGATTTTTTTTTTCAAAATAACTTTTGAGTTCCACAGAGTTCCTTAATTTTAGTTAATAAAAATACAAAATAATACAATAAGAGTGAACTGAATATAATGTTTTCGGACACTTTATTGCATGTTGATTGTAATTACATAAATGCGATCAAAAATGCTTGGAATTTAGGAGCATCATGATGAACAAAACGTGTAAGAATCAAAACTTGTGTTTGTCACAGAGCTTATTTTCAGCAAAAGCCTATGAGAAAAAACCTATTGAAGTACTGTACACTACAAGTGCACATCCAATACAATTAAGTGCACTTCTTTTTTTCACAGGGAATGACATGAGGGGGAGTAAATGATGACAGAACTTCTTTTTTGTGCGTGTGAAGTTTCCCTTTTTAGATAATATGACATTTTGATCAAACTGTACTTTCATCCCTCACATAAAATACAGCGTCACATAACATAATCTAAATCGACTAAGTTCTGTTGCGTTGCTGTGTCATGTGCTTGCATAACCCTTGGAAAACTCTCTGACCATTAACCACAAGGAAAACAATCATGACATTGAGATATACCGAGGTTAGGGTGATTTATGCAAGTGTGTTAGATATAGCCTGTAACAACTCAAAGTCAAATTAGCTATGACACTGCCTTCGAGTCGAGTGGTGCATGGGTAATCTGTGAGCGACATTTCTTCCCGACTCCTGCCCCGAATGACAGGACCATGTATGCATGGTATACATAAACAAAAAAAGGATAGCTGTGAGCAAATGCTCGGCCTGGAAAAGCACATAAAGAGTGAAAATGAAAATAAATGTGTCATATGAGTGAATGGAAACAGAAAGAGAGACAGGCAGAGATGGTGAATGAGAGAGGGAGAGAGAAACAGGTGGGAAAACAGGACATACTCTTTGTATGTCTGCCAACCAAGACTATTCATCAAGGCTTTGTGGAAAACCCCTTTGCTTAGAGTACGTGTGCTGCCCTAAAACTGAATTCAAAACCCTCAGAGCTTCAGATCAAGATGATTTGTCTATTTTGAAAATCTGATGATTTGTACTTGATATTTAATTGATCCAAGAAGGGAGGAACTGTATCATAATACTAGATATACAGTAGTGGCTGGTGTTGGCAAGGATTTCTACTGTTATTGTTCAGGATTTCTCAGGATTCTTCTAAAAGTAACTGATAGTTGTCAAAGAAGGGCAAATCTTTTTTCGTTTGAGTTGGTTTGAGTCCAGAAGTTTTGGTTTCAATCTTAATTTGTTGCATCACTATAAATACCCCAATAAAAGCCCCGTTGAGCACAATCATTGACCCTTATTTTAGCTCAACTGCAGTACCATGAAGTTCATGTGTTTCTGGGGCAATAAATCTCAGAAATATGTCACCAGTGCCGTCACTAGGACTTGGAGAGATTCACACTCCATTCTGTCCAACACTGCTGTGATCACAGGCCAGCGCTGATGCCATTCTTGTAAAACTGCCTCCATCATCAGAGGCAAATCCTGTTATCCACGCAAAACACCCACAGAAGCTTCCAGACCGTTCCCGAGGGGAAATGGATCGGGATGGACTTGACAACTAATCTCAGGCCCCGTAGGTCCAAAAACTGGGTTAAAATGAAACATCCTTACATTTCAGGACTGGATTATTTGTGAGGTTTCCCATCACAAGTAGGATTTGTTAAGGGAACCACACATGGGTTTGGGTACATCAATAAGGAATTTGCTCCGGTTCTTTGTTGGTTTGCTGTGTCTCTAAATGACTTTGACTTCAGAGGGGGAAGAAGCATGGACAAAAACATACAACAACAAAAAACAAAAAATCACCAAAATTATATAAAACAGTCAAGGCCAGCTTGTCAGTCTGTAAAATTCAAGGAGGCCATTAGAACCTTGACAAAACCAGTCATGAAAAAGTGTTTTAAAGTACAGGACATGTCGGGTCAATCCTTGGTTATTTTTATCATTAGGTACATTTTAATCTCGAAGGGTGATCAGAGATTGGATCCTGATTTTAAAATAAGTGCAACATCCCTCTTACGTTTTCAATTACAGTCCCAGTCGTTTCATGGCTAAATTTAGCGGGGACAGTTATCTAGACTCCTGTAGCCGCATCAATCACGGATCTTCACTCTCGGAATGAAAGCATGATATCCACTGTGGCGTTTTTATTCTTGGACAAGGACAGGCATCGACATTAGCAGACCTTTTGTTGTTCAAACAATTCCTAAAAAAAACAGCTGGCTTTGGTAAAGAGATTGAAAAACGTGAACAAAAGATTTAGTAATTTATCTATTAAGCCTTATGAAAATGAACGAGGAAGTCCTGACTTACATAACCTCACGCTGACTCATTGTGTTGCCAAAAGGAAGGTTAGCACTCTAATTTTTGAAAAACCTGTCTCATTCTGTTATCCCATTGAAAACTGACACAAAGTACCTATCTATATTGTGCAGATCTAACTCTGGCTCAGTTTCTGGCTCTGCAGGACAGAGGAATGAATTTAAAGGCTCATCGTCAAAAAATTGCTCTCTCAGGAGGAAAGATTTTAAAGCTATTGATAAGCAATATTACGAAACTTTTGATCTTTTTATGAAAAGGAAATGTTGGCAAAAATCAAATTTCTGAATGGCATTTCCTTCAACTAAATTTAAAATATTTTATGAAAAGAATCAATCGCATTTTAAAAGAATCTCCCATATGTGAATTTCTGGCCCTGAATTTAATATTCAACAGCCTCACTGTTTTCTTGCATTACATAACTAATTGTGTCAACTACTACCTGGGAGGAATATTTTCAGTAATTAAAGTTAAATTTCAGTCTTTTCCTCACTCAAAGCTATTGTTTGGCTTCAGAAGATGTGGAATTTAGTAAATATTAAGTTTTTTTTTCTTGTAGGCTTTCATTGTATGAAACTGAGCAGCATGAACATTTCTCAAAACATTTGTTCCATTGACGAAAGAACATATGGGTTTTGAAAGACACAAGGGTGAGTAAATAATCAAAATATTTTCATTTTTGGATGAATTATTCCTTTAAAATGCATGTGAGCATGTGAGGCTGCTGAACTGATATTTTGCATCAGTTTTTTGCAAACATTTTGCAAATGTTGTTTAGGTTGTAAAATGTCATGTGGTGCGACTCCCCCAAAACCTTTCTCCAATAAACAATAGAGATGTGTAAAGAAAGTATTGTATTACTTTAAAGACTTACACCACAATAAATTTCTTGAAAATTATGAAAAAACATTATGAAACCAACTTGGTACGTATTAAAAGTTTAAAAGATGTTTCCTTTTCTTTATTATTGACATCTTATTTGTCAATATCCCTTACTCTTATTCTGCGTCAGAGAATGCTTTAAACCAATTTGATTTAAATGGGCATGTTGCGTCACAAGGATGTACAGAAAACCAGCAAGGGTTTGCAAAAGTGAAACTCTGTTATGCAACCAAAAATAATTAAACTTTGGCTTCAACCTTAGACGTTGACCACAGCCATAAATGTATGTTCTTGGCCATTTCTAACACAAGTCCAATTGGCATTCTTTGCCACACACCAATTTGTAAGAAGAACAAGAAGGGAGACAGGAAACGGCAAACATAGGTGGAATGTCCCGAGCTCCTTTCCGACTGATTGATGCCTGCAGGGTATTAAAATTCCACTGCGGCAATACGGTTGCCCCCACCAGAGCAGAAAAGAGATCCCTTGCCAGGAATGACGTGGCCTGGTGCAGTTTCATCTCCCAAAAGTCAGTGCGAAAGAATCAGCCATTGACTGGACACTGGGTGGGTGATCCGATGGGGTTTAAGTAGTACCCGGTACAAGAGACAGAACAAACAGTGAATGAATTAGGCGGGGTAGATTTGGAAATACTGTCTGGGTGTAGACGGTTTTTATATCCGGCCAGAAAGAACATTTCAGAGCGGTGTCTCTATGGCCTGGCATTAAACCGGTACCCATCAATCCCCCTCTGCCCCATCCGTTTAAGCAGTGTGCTTACCTCAGCAAAACGCTTAGATCTACAATCATTCTTACATCCACACATCTTTCTCTCTCAGTCTTCCCCTCCTAAATCTTCCAAATCTCTCAGCTTAACATCCATTTATTCAAACCTCCAAATTTCTCAAATGTAAAATGCCTTCATAATCAGCAGGAAGGACAACATCCACAGGAATAGAAACACAAAGACGATCAATCTCCAGCTGCAGAAACACTATTGCTTTTGAGACACTGCTTTAAAGAATCAATTGTGTGTATTTTATTGATGCAGCCTCCACCATAACTGCCGATGTGTTGTCTCACTTAGCTGTAAATAACCGGAGAATACTGGGACTATGATAATGATGACACTAAAACAATATTACGAGCAACTTTCAGCCATATATGAGCTTTTCTATGAGTTTACACTACCATACAAAAGTTTGGGGTTGGTACTTTTTTTTTTTTTTAAAGAAATTAATACTTTTATTCAGCAGGGAAACATTAAATTGAACAAAAGTAACAGTAAAGACATTTATAATGTTTATAAGATTTATATTTCAAATAATTGCAGTCTTTTGAACTTTCAATTCATCAAATTAAACAACTGCTTTCTTCCATAATTAATAAGAAGAAATGTTTCTTGAGAATCAAATCATCATATCAGAATGATTTCTGAAGAATCATGTGACACTGAGGACTGGAGTAATGGTGCTGAAAATGTTAGCTTTGCCATCATAGGAATAAATTACATTTTATAATGTATTAAATGAAGAAACAGTTGTTTAAAATTGATAATGTTTCATAATTTTACTGTATTTTTGATTCTATAAATGAGCATATGTAACTTCTTTCAAAAACATTACCAAATCTTACCGACCACAACCTTGAACAGTGTGTATTATGTATATTTAATAGAGATGCACCGATTGATCGGCTGGTGACCGGAATCGGCCGATTTTCACGTGATCGGCCATGATCGGCGACCGGCCGGTCAGTCTGACATAATCCGATTTTATACCGGTCAAATGCACTCGGGCGCCGCATGATTAACATCGCGCAGCATCACACGTGCACACGGAACGCACATAACCTCGTGAATTACGGCCGTTCTCTTACGAGAGTATCTCTCGTACTGCGTAATATCTTACGCTATGGGGAAACACTCTTTCCTCGAGATATTGAAGCCAAAAATTATCCTTAATTTTTTTAATCATGCAAAACGCTTTTGCAGCAGCAAGCAGACAAGGGCGAAACAGCTCGCGCGCCCATTGGCTGCCTCGCTGGAAAAGCTGCAGCCTATCGAGTGAAGGCACTGCGTGACGTAATGACGAATGAAGACGCTTCGCGCTCATTTCGTCATGTCCCGCCAGTATAGGCGTGGTCTCACCCTATAAATACCCCTCGATAGCTGTATTTCTCTGATTTTTTCATTCTTCACGCGAAGCTCACGCATCGCGGGATCCAGAGTGAGAAGCCGCGCCGTTGACTTGTAGCCTTCTCAGCGGGACGTGCCATCTTCTGAAGTCGCTGGCCCAGCCGCCTTCAACTGCCGTACCTGCTGCGCTTTCCGGCGTACTATATCCTTTACTCTGTCACTGTGTGTGTGTGTGTTTGCTTACGTGACGCAACACCCATTATATGTTCTAAAAGAGCTGCGTCTTTTTAAAGATGCCTTTCTGTGGCTCGTGCCGCTCTCAACTCAGCGATGAGGACCGTCACGTCTTCTGTGTGTCCTGCCTGGGTCATGAGCACGCTGCTATCGCGCTCGCGGATGGTGGATGCCCGCACTGCGAACTTCTGCCTATGGCGACTCTGCGGACTCGCCTGGCGTCGTTCTCTGAACCCGCGTCCCAGCCTTCTGTGCCGCGCCGTAAGAAGCGTCGCGCCCAGCGCGCTCCCGAGCCTTCTCCAGCCCGCCAAAGCTCGCCGGTTCGCCCGCCTGCTTCGCCGGCTTCACCTGAGTCGCTCCCGGACGGACAGCGCCCGCCGTCTGCCGCCGCTTCCGCTCCCGAGCTGGACGAGCCTGCCGAGGTATGCTCTCTTGTGGCTTCCGATAGCGAGGATTGGGCGAGCTCTGTGGACCTCCCCCCCGCTGACGTGTCTAGCCAACCCTCTGGGAGGAGACCCGGCATTGAGGCTGAGCTGATGCGTCTGCTCACCCAGGCCGTAGAGAGCATCGGCCTCGAGTGGGAGGCGCCCGCCTTGCCGCCGCGCAACAGACTCGACGGGCGCTTTCTCAAGAAAGACGAAGCCCCGTCTAAGTCTAGGGCCGCCCCCTTCCTCCCTGAGCTCCACGACGAAGTCGCTAAGTCATGGACCGCCCCGTTCTCCGCCAGACTGCGCACTTCCACTTCTGCGGCCTTCACTTCTGTCACCGGCGCGGGAGATAAAGGATATCTCTCCATTCCTCCTGTCGAGGCGGCGGTCGCGTCGCATCTCTGCCCGCCCTCTGCGGGACGGCGCGCGCAGACGACGCTCCCCTCTAAAGCCTGCCGGGTGACTTCATCGCTGCACGGGCGTGCTTACACAGCCGCTGGACAGGCGGTCTCAGCGCTGCATACGATGGCGATCTTGCAGATCTACCAGGCCGACCTTCTCCTTAAACTGGACGAGGAAGGCCCGGGTGCGATCAACGTGGCGGATTTACGAGGCGCTACGGACCTTGCTCTACGCGCCGCTAAAGCCGCTGCTCAGGCCATGGGGCGGAATATGGCCTCTCTCGCCGTTGCTGAGAGACATCTGTGGTTGACGCTGTCTGAGATGACGGAAGCTGAGCGCTCTGTATTCCTCGACGCGCCCATTTCCCCTGCGGGCCTCTTCGGATCTGCCGTCAAGGATTTCGCGGACAGATTCTCGGAGGAGCAGAAGACTTCGCAGGCCATGAAGCACTTCCTTCCGAAGCGCTCGAGCTCCGCTGCAGGTCGCTCTAAGCAGCCGTCTGCTCGCAGCTCGCAGCCTCGGCCTGCATCGCCCGCAGCCGCCGCTACACAGCGCCGCCAGGCCCGGGATCAGAGACCGCGCTCTCGCTCTGCTGGACGCCGCCCCGCTCAGCGCGGGCCTCGGCCGAAGATTGAGCACAAGCCCGAGGCCTCGAAGCTTTCCTAGCCACTCTAAGAAAGCGACGGTGTTCGGAGCCCGCTGCGGCCGGCTCCCCACCGAAAAGATTCGCTCGTTCAGTTCCTTGCGATGTGACTGTGCCAGTGTATTTAGCAGTGAAGCAGCCGGTGTCTCAGCCCGCTTGCCTGCACAAAAAAGCCGTTTTCATGACTACCCAGATAAATCCAATAAAGAGTGTATTTTCTGGTATGCCGGCCACGGCCGATGGTGTTATGAGTGTTGTAAGAATGCCCACGCCCCAGTGCCCATTCCCACACCCAGACACAGCCCGCCACGGTGCGAGGCGAGCACACATAAATCTGACTCAGGTCGATTGTGCAAACAATGTAGCGATTGCGCCCATACAATGCCCGCTCACGCTGCATGCCCCGTGTCCCTTGGTTTCTGTAAAAACGAAACCAACACACAATCTATCGGCTCCGGCCGAAAGCGTGCACAGTGCTGTAGATGTGCCCGTAGGTTTGCGCCCACATCCTCCCGCAAGCACGCCGAATCCCACGGGATTCGCCCCGCTCACTCTCGTTATGCGTCCCGCCATAGAGATTATGAGCGCGGCCAGACTGCCCGCTGTGCCCAGGCGCCCCCCGCCTCGAACGCTGTAAACACGGCGTCGTGTTCCCAGGGTACCGGGGCTCTCGAGCCGTTGCCAGGTCACGGCCAGAGCCCGGTCTGCATCCTACCCCTAGCTACTCGCGCAGAAGCGTGGTCGAAGCTACCCGGGGTATCAGACTGGGTGCTGAACACTATAAAGAGAGGCTACTCGCTACAATTCGCACGACGTCCACGCCGTTGTACGGCGCCCGTCAAGACTTCGGTGAAAAACGAAGTATCTCATCTACTTCGAGCCGAGATAGCGAAACTACTGAGCAAAGGGGCCATAGAGCCCCTTTCTCAGGCTCAGAGCGAAGGGGGCTTATACAGCAGATATTTTCTGGTACCGAAAAAAGATGGGGCTTCAGACCCATTCTAGATCTGAGACAGCTGAACAAAGCGCTTGTGAAGCGCCAGTTCAGGATGCTTACGACCAGGAAAATCCTCGCGCAAGTGCGCCAAGGGGACTGGTTTATGTCGATAGATCTGAAAGACGCGTATTTCCAAATACAAATAGCGTCCCATCACAGGCGATTCTTGAGATTCGCGTTCGAGGGCCAGGCTTATCAATACACAGTCCTGCCGTTCGGCCTGTCTTTGGCACCCCGTACATTTACGAAGTGCATGGACGCGGCTCTCGCGCCCCTGAGACTTCAGGGCATGCGAGTTATGAACTACTTGGACGATTGGCTGATTCTAGCTCGATCACGGTCAGAGCTCATAGAACACAGGGCCACAATGCTCGAGCATCTCGAGACACTGGGCCTGACGGTCAACTGGGAAAAGAGCCTGCTGTGTCCCAGCCAGAGAATTTCTTTCCTGGGAACAGTGTTAGACTCGCTTTCCATGACGGCACGCCTGTCACCGGAGCGCGTACTAAGTATTCAGCGCGTCGCGGAATCCTTCCGCCACGGCTCCATAGTCCCGCTCAGACGGTTTCAGAAATTGCTGGGCCTGATGGCCTCAGCATCCCATGCACTCCAGCTGGGCCTGCTTCGCATGCGCCCGCTGCAGTGGTGGCTGAAAGCACGGGTCCCGCCCCGGGCATGGTCCACGGGCAGGTGTCGCCTCAGGGTCGACCAAAGGTGCGTTTCGGCTCTGGAACCCTGGAAAGTAACCAGCTGGTATCAGTCTGGTGTGAGTCTGGGGACCGCCTCAAGGGTGAAAGTGGTGTCTACGGACGCCTCCACCACGGGGTGGGGAGCGCTGCTCGAGGGCAGACCGTTGGCTGGCCTATGGTCAGAGCGGGAGAAGCTCCTTCACATAAACTGCTTGGAATTGATAGCAGTCGACAAAGCGCTGCGGCGCTTCTGTCCCCTGGTGAGGGGCCACCACGTCTTGGTCCGATCGGACAACAAGTCAGTGGTGGCGTACATAAATCGCCAGGGCGGCCTCAGGTCCGCACGCCTTTGCAGGCTGACGGAACCCCTCTTGGTCTGGGCCCAGCGCAACCTCCTTTCTTTGAAAGCGGCGCACGTGCCTGGGCACCTGAATACGGGTCCAGACATGCTGTCCAGAGACAACGTCCTGACAGGAGAATGGTCGCTGCACCCGCAGACGGTCCAGCTCCTGTGGGAAACGTTTGGCAGAGCGCAGGTGGACCTGTTCGCGTCCCGCGAGAACGCTCACTGCCCAGTATTCTTCTCAAAGCGCAGGGACGCGCTGGCCCATACTTGGCCCAGCGGTCCCCTGTACGCTTTTCCCCCGGTCTCGCTCCTGCCACAGGTGTTGGAGCGGATCAGGGAAAATGGATGCCCAGTGCTGCTTGTGGCTCCGCTCTGGACGAACCAGGCTTGGTTTCCGGTCCTGATGCGGATGACCCAGCACTGCCCCGTGGCCTGTACCGTTGAGGAGAGATCTCCTCTCTCAGGCAGAGGGCTCGATTTGGCATCCTCACCCGGAACTGTGGTCCCTGCACGCATGGGCCATCAACGGGTACCCGCTAGCCTCCCAGAAGGAGTGCTAAACACGATCGCACAGGCTAGAGCTCCGTCTACCAGACGGCTCTATGCCTCGAAATGGTCGGTGTTCTCTACTTGGTGTCGAGCCCGTGGCTTTTCACCCGTGGACTGCGGGGTTGAGGAAGTGCTTGCCTTCCTTCAGGAGCTGATGGATAAGGGAAGAACCCCATCCACGCTCAAAGTGTACGTGGCGGCCATAGCAACGTTTGCTAAACCTGTGTCTGGCCAGTCACTGGGGAAAAAACGACTTAGTCGTGCGTTTCCTACGAGGGGCTCGGAGAATAAATCCTCCCAGGCCCCCTTCAGTCCCGGCTTGGGACCTTTCCACGGTCTTGGAGGCCATGAAAGGCGCCCCGTTCGAGCCGATCCAGCTGTCGGATATGAGGCACCTGTCCCTTAAGACGGTGTTTCTATTGGCTCTCGCTTCAGTGAAGCGTGTAGGGGACTTGCAGGCGCTTTCTGTAAGCGCGTCATGTCTGGAGTTTGGGCCTAACGACTCAAAGGTCGTACTCAAACCGAGGCACGGCTACGTGCCGAAATCCCTCAATACACCGTTTAGGGCCCAGGTGATTTCCCTGTCAGCCCTTCCGGTTCTCGATGAGGAGAGGGACGCGAGTCTCCTTTGCCCTGTCAGGGCGTTTAAGGGCTTATGTGTCCCGCTCGGCTGGGTTCAGGCAGACCGAGCAGCTTTTCGTTTTGTTTGGCGGCCGTTCTAAGGGACTCGCCGCCTCAAAACAGAGCCTATCCAGATGGATAGTGGATGCCATAGCACTGGCTTACACTTCCAAGGGCCTACGGTGCCCATTGGGTGTCAAAGCGCACTCCACGAGAGGCGTGGCCTCGTCGTGGGCATGGTATAGCGGGGTCTCCCTGCAGGATATCTGTACGGCTGCGGGCTGGGCCTCGCCGTCGACGTTTATCAAGTACTATAACCTGGAGGTGCCCGCCCTACAAGCTAAGCTTTTGGCGGTCTGAACTTCGGGCTTATTGGCCGCCAATGCGGCTATGTTGCCCTTACGGGTCAGTGTCCCTACGGGACTTTATAAAGGAGTGATGCTTTAGCCTCTCCTCCTCTACTCTATGTGAGTTATGGTGATTATGCACTAGATGTGCCCCGGGCTTTGCCCCGGGACTCTGGTGTTGGATCCCTGTCCGCACGGCGTTTTGTATGGGGTCCCCATAGCGTAAGATATTACGCAGTACGAGAGATACTCTCGTAAGAGAACGTACTCGGTTACTAACGTAACCTCGGTTCTCTCTAGAGAGGGAACGAGTACTGCGTATCTTGCCGTGCTTGAACTATGCTCTGGTTCGCTTCGGTGTACAAAATCAGAGAAATACAGCTATCGAGGGGTATTTATAGGGTGAGACCACGCCTATACTGGCGGGACATGACGAAATGAGCGCGAAGCGTCTTCATTCGTCATTACGTCACGCAGTGCCTTCACTCGATAGGCTGCAGCTTTTCCAGCGAGGCAGCCAATGGGCGCGCGAGCTGTTTCGCCCTTGTCTGCTTGCTGCTGCAAAAGCGTTTTGCATGATTAAAAAAATTAAGGATAATTTTTGGCTTCAATATCTCGAGGAAAGAGTGTTTCCCCATAGCGTAAGATATTACGCAGTACACGTTCCCTCTCTAGAGAGAACCGAGGTTACGTTAGTAACCGAGTACGTTTCACACCGCAAGGGTGAGCAGCTGTTTTTTTTCTTCTTCGGCGTGCCTGTTATCAATGAGTGCATTCACATCGGGAGCAGCGCGTGAGCGTCGAGCTGAAGTCGCGTGAGCAACAGTGAAGTGCGGGTTTCTCGGTTTCGGCGCCGAGTCTATTCTGCTTGCGCTCAATTAAAGTGAAAGCACACTTATGATGGACAAAATAATTATGATTCCACTCGAAAAATGCCCAAAATGCACAAAATTTGCATGTCTGGTGTGTTTTAACAAGAACTGAAGTAGCCTAGGCTATGTCAGAAAATAAAATTAAGACTCAACAATATTTATAGAAAATGTACCTATTTAAACTTGTTTTTATCATTTCCCAATCGTTTTCCTGCACTTGCTCCACTTGTCCTGTTTAGCCTGGACATGTGTCAAATGAGAAAAGAACTGTTTGAGAAATATAACTTGCCATTGATGTACAAGTGATTGCAATAGGCCTGTCTGTCTGTCTGTGTGTGTGTGTGTGTGTGTGTGTTGAGAAATATCAAATATCTTTATACTGCACGGGTATTGTTATTTTTATATTATTTTATTGCCATTACCCGTTTTCATACAGAAGTTTAGTTTGCTAAATATATCATTTTTTTAGTTGGATATTGGATGTGAAAAGAAAGAAATCGTTCTTCCATAACACTGCACTTAGGATGTGTGGAATTTCCCACACCAGGAGTAATTTATATAGGCTAGTTCTATTTTATAGCGATTGTCTGTTTAGAAAATGTTCTATACAACATGTTCTATTAAAGAGAAGGTAGAAAATAAATATTTGTGTGTGCTGTAAAGTGGTTTAAAAAAAGGAAATCGGAATCGGCTAAAATCGGTATCGGCAGGTCAAACTCAAGAAAAATCGGAAATCGGAATCGGCCTAGAAAATTGTAATCGGTGCATCTCTAATATTTAAATAATATTTATTTGGTCTAGGGCTCAATTTATAATTGAATAGTGTAATTAATATATATAAAATATAAAATAAATAAAAAACAATTACTCAATCATACCAATGTTTGGTATTCTTTGAACTTACATGTTCATTGTGTATTTTCTGTGCAATCTTGCGACCATCTACAAATTCCTCACAATCGCAAACTTTCTGGACAAATAAACTTTTGTTTGAGATTTATTATACAACACTTAATTCTGGCTCTCAAATCTGATTGGCTGAGAGCCTTTTCCAACCAATAGCCATCCAATATTACACTAATATCACAAGGAAAGCATGTCACATTTTTTATCACTCCACTTGTTTCTACCGGATCTATACTGCAGCATTTCTTACAAATATGCTATTTTTAGACAAGAATGTAGTTGTTTAGACCTCAAATATGCGATTTAAACATAGAACCTATTGTGCCAGTGGCCGCTCAGCGTTCATGTTCCCGAGAACAGCTTCATCTCGGCAAGTCTTTCGGGAATTCGCCGCTGGCTCTTATGTAGATAGTGGTTAACCAGGTATAATTCATTTTGAGTATATCAAACGGTAAATCTTAGGTCTTTTTAATCTATTACTTGTTCAAGAGCAAATCGAGTGCTGCTTTTCTACTTTTGACTGATTGTTTTGCTTATGTGCATTTGAATACTCATTCATGCATATTCATGTCTCTGTGACATTTAACTTCTGATGGGCTCAAGTAGGTTGCAGCTCACTTGATCAATAGCTTCAGCTGAGGCTTTCTGAATGCGATTCAGCATTTGTCCTGGCGCTCTGTGGGTGTGGGGAAATAAATCTGGCCCCAATTCCCTAATCCCCTGTCACAGAATATCTCCTATTCCTCTCAAATTTAAAATTAAAAAGACCAAAACTAGTAGTACAAATCACTTGAGGTACAGCTATGTGGTTAAACGATCCTGGAATTTCAAAAAACATGTTAAAAAACCCAGCCTGATCTGAACCCATTTCATTATCATTTGGGTGAAATGACATAAAAAGGGTTCTCACACGCATCTAAATGTTAATAAGGACTAGGCTAATTCCCCCTGAAGCTCCAAAGAACCTGACCTAAATGGTAAAATTACTCATATGCATTTTTTGAGTGTTTTTCTTTAAACTGTGTCATTCCTGCATATGTGGGGACTTGTGTAAATCTGTGTCCTTAATTCTCTGGGATTGATACAGATTACAGTGTTGTTGAGGGATTTGGACTTCTTTCAATGGCAGGTACAGAGCCTGTCGGAGCCAACAGGTAGTGCGAGTGTCCAAAACCGACCAACTGACTGCCATTGGTCTAAATATACTGATGTACTGATTCCAATGTTATGGTTGTTATCTTGTCTCTCCAGTCTGGGAGCCTGTTTGGCCGCCTGTTTGTTTGAATACTCAGCCGGCCTGCCAAAACGTGCCCTTAAGACAAATTGTGCCCTCCCGACATGGTGAGCAAGTCCAAGACCTTGATTTACTGAGTTAAATCATCAAGAGATATAGGACTGGAGCCATATGACTTTGAATAATGTCAATGGCTCCCTTGTGAATAAGAAGTGTGCATAATTGTAAGGAATGTGCACTTTGTTTACTTCAAATTATAAAAGTATATTAGGCCGTGTGTCCACCAAAGCGTTTTTTTACACAGCTGGCGTATATTTCCAATTGTTTTTAATGGGAGCGGCGCGTTTTTTAAACGCCATGAGCATAACGAGGCGTTGAGCGTTTTTTCCACGCTGAAGCGCTGAGCGCGCAGTGTTTTTACTGGTCGCCGAGAGTTGAAAAATGTTCAACTTTGGGTAAAACGCAGCGCTCATCACTGTCACTTTTTACCCATCCGTCCAATCACAGTGGAGGAGGGGCGGGACTAACACCACACCGACCAACTGTCACAACATTATTTCTGTACAACGACGTCAACCAGCAGAGCTAACCGAACAAAATGAATGAAAAATAAATTTTTAGTATGAAACAAATTATCTGTGAAATCAGTTACAAGTAAACTGTGCTGCGGATATTCTGTATCATAGCAACGAATCGCTTAAACTGAAAAAAACGCAGCGCTGCCAAAACGCTCTCAAGCGCGCACATCTCGGCGTTTTCAGCAGAGCGTCTAACGTTTTCAGATGGCTAAAAACGTTTTGGTGGACACACGGCCTTAGAGTGTTTCCCACAGAATTGAATGAATCTGTGGTGGGTGGACCTCGGTCACTCTAGGTGGTCCAGGGGCACAGCCCCAGAAGAAAATGTTGTAAATTTTAAGTTAAATTCATCAATCTGGTACACTTTGAGAGTTCAAAATGAAGAACTCCAACTCAAATTCAGTGTGCAAATTGAACAAAGTCAGTGCACTCAAGTCAGGGGACTTTTAGTTACTACATTACACTACATAATACTACTAATACTATTACTACTAATAATAATATATTATTCCTATGACAGTAATAGCCATATAATGTAAAACAAATGCATTAAAAAAATAAGTGAAACTTTCATATTTAGCTTTGTCCTAATTTCTATACATGAAAGATCAACCCGTAAGCTTTTATTTTGATGGAAAAAGCAGTTGAGCTTTTATTTTGGTGGAAAACAAGTTTACAAACTCGTCTCATTACAAATGTAGTGAAATGCTGTTATCTTCAACTATGCAAATGTGAAAATAATGCGTAACTGCGTTTCCAAATGCACGCTAAATGCAGCACATGAAAAGATAGAGTTCACTGCATTCATTCACAAATCTATTTGTGGTGGTCAGTTGATATTGTGGCGGGTCGCCACAGACAAATAAATGTATGGGAAACACTGAAAAATCATATTAAAGTAAAAAGGCCACTTCAGTGTATTTAAAGATATTATACTGTAATGACTTAAGTTCACTTTTAAGTACATTTAAATGATTATAACATTTTGTCACGCATTAAAGAACACTTATTTTGATGTTGACTAACATACTAAAGCACATGTTAAGTAGTTTATTTAATATATTTTAATTTTACTAAATTGCAACTTTATCATAATGTGTAATTGCAAATATAATGAAAACATGACATAAAAGTTTCAAACTAATAAACTATATTTTAGTTTATCATAAATGCTTGTTACATTCGGCAGTAGGTATAACCATATATCAAAGACAGTAGAAGTAATAATGAAATTACATATAAAGATGTGCATCCTACTTAAATGGGTATAATTGCATGTAATTTAAAGTATATTATTTCAATAAGTACTCTTTTTAAGAGTAAGCTAAAGAGTACTTCTTTTTCACAAGGCTATCCATTTAACCAAACTTTAAGCTATATATAAGCTAACTGCAAGGACACCATCAAGCTGAAAATATACATTTTCAAAAGTTGCAATATCTATATTTTTTGGCTGATATAGTTTATTACCTCTGAATTTTGTGAAATTTATGTGAAGTTTAATTACTGAAACTTTATTTCCGGTTTCAGTTAAAAAAATCATTTTAGTGCATCACTTACACAATTCAACCATTTTGCTGGCTGATATGAAAATCCACAGTTAGCGTGCGCAGTCACATGCTATCAACAAACTATCAATGAGGAAATCTAACGTTAAAATATCTGTTAGTGTGTGGTGTGCTGTCTTCGTCCCATTGCGGCTCTTCAAGCACTAGGAACAAAACCGTTAAATCTAATTATTGTCATGTTTGTGGTTTCTCACATTTTGAAAATCTGATAAGATTTTTAAAACATATTTTAGTGTGGGCCAGCCTTTAGCAGACTTACAACCACTGGCCACTGTGGTGAGCTAAAATAGCCAGATCGGCTAGTTTTGTCATTCGGAGTACATCTTCCTCTTCCTTAAATCCCCCTGAATCAGTTGACAGGCGAGCAAACTTCTCTTGTTGCAGGATTCAGAATTAATCTTAGCGAATGTTATTGTGGATGAGAGCGAGGCTAAGCACACAGCCAGATGGTCTTCACAGGGGCACTCGGTGCTCACTGCGACGCCAACCTCCACTCGCAACCGCACAAAACTAACTCGACAGTGTTCACATCAACATATCAGACTCCACTTTAAATTAGAAATCTGTGCATGTGTAAATAGCAACGTGTCTCATTCACTAACTGTGCATACACATGTGTTTCTGTGTGTGAAACGTGGGTACAAATATTGTCACGTAGAACTCATGATTCACCAATCACTTCTAAATTTTAGGATAAAAGATTGAGCCACTGCCAGTGACTTTAGAAACATGAAATGTATGAAGACAAAATGTTTATTTATAGATTAAATGACCCTAAGTGATGAGTCACCGTTTTCACAGATTCCCGTTTTTGAAGTTTACACGATAACGGTATCATTTTCAAAACTTGCACTTTGAACTATTTCAAAGATTGCATTCTCACACCACCAAAACACAGTTGTTGTGTAAATGAACGACCAAAACGCATTAAAGTTTTCTGTTTTCAGTTGAAAATGGTGTTGTGTAAGCGGCCCCTAAGTTAATAATAACTAAAGATTTTTACAACGGAAATGAATCAATCAAAAACTTACTTAAAGCAACACTTTGCAACATTGTTTACCTTAAAATAATGTTTCCAAAATCAGTAGTTCATCAAGTCGTAACAGGGTGAAAGGCACTTCTGCCATAGCCTGACGGGGTCTGTATCGCTTTTACTGGCACTATGTAACTTCGGGTTTCGGGTAGGAACCCGACCACAAAAAGAACTACAAAATTCGACTGCTTTACGTCAAGCGCTACAATAGTCATTATTTAGTTTTTCTTCGTTTCTGATGTCGCAATACATCATCCTTTCATGAAATCATGTAACATACTCTACCTTGTTTGTGGACATCGTTCATTCTAAAGCCGGTGCTGGATAAACAGCGAGCGCGCGTGCGACGGTAGGCTCAATTATTTATGACAGCGGCAATGGACAATTTCGTTTCCAACCAGTAGGGCGACCAAAGAGGAAAAGTTATTTGGTGTTACTTTAAACTGGACAATGAATTTCTTCTAGATCTGCTTTATATAGCCAAAACAATCTTTCCTATTATCACTGTAAAGCTGCTTTGAAACAATCTGTATTGTAAAAGCGCTTTATAAATGATTTGACTTGACCAAATTTGTCTCTCATTTGCACTATGAACGGCATAGGAAACATCTTCAAAGATAAAAGGCTCTTCACGATGGCATTCAGATTCAAACCTCACCTCTCCTTCCCAGTCTCAGATAGTTCTGAGCTTTCAACTGACACCCACACTAAGCAAATCATTTCCCATAAATCCACGAGCCCCATCCACTAACATAAGCCTAGTCCCTGTCAGAGACATAAATATACATTTTCAAAAAGGATTAGAGCACATTTTTCAGCACATATTTCAACTGTTATCACTGTCGGCTTAAAATAAGATATTCTAGAAAAGAATCCAGGGAGGAAACCTGAAAATATCACTGAAAATAAAATCAAATACAATAAATACAATTATCTTCATCAATTGAATTTAGGATTTCTGAAATAAAGAAGTTGATGCTGGCGCTCTACATGGAACATGTTGTGTTTGTTCATTGCAAAGCACTAAAACTCAAATTCAAACTCAGACCACAAAAGTCCCCTCTCAATCAGAATCGAATTTCCAGAAACGTCACAGCCAATTGACATTTTCAGTGAGGAAAGATGATCTTAAAGCTTTAACTGGTGCAGATGGTTATTGAGACTCCCCATTGAGAGCCTGTAGCGAGATAAATGACCTTGAATGATGAACAATTCTAAAAATAGATCCAATCTCAGTAATGCAATGATGTCCACTTATAGGTGCAACCAGAACCTATAGAACCAATCTAGTAATGTAGCGTGCTTTCTTGACAATTTATTACAACAGTTATTATAAAGCATAAGACAAGTCCTTTAAATGATTTTTGATGAAAAAACAGTGACGCACAAGGTCTATTTTTATCAGTGAGTGTAATTATATGGAGTTCAAACACTAATCAACACCTTTAAGAGATTCAGTCAGTAGGTGATCATGTAGAACCAGCCAGTCATTATACAAACCACCGACATTATCTACATTATCCCACTGCAAGTCAAATAAATATGAAAAAAATAAATAACTATATGAAAATTAAGTATAGTTCTGACTTAAAATTATTCAACTGTAAAGTATAAGAAGTTGGCGTAGAATGATACAAGATTGACATAAAACTAGCATTAGCAGCTATGTAGGAAAAGAGATTCCTGGCACAATAGTAAATTATACCATTATACAAAAATTTTTTACCTCAGAATTCTTTGATTGACCAATCAGAACAAAGTTTTCCAGAGAGCAACGTAAAAAAGAGGAACTGAGCTGAGTACTTACCTCAGTGCTAAGTGTGCTTTTCAATGCTATCACTGGGAGGTTTCATAGAGTAAAAAAAGATTAACTTTTCAATTGACCAAACTTAGGTGACCCAAAAACAGCTAAATCGGCTCTTCAGTTATATAATCTAAGCAAGTTGTGCCCATGTCCGTTTGAATGGAGACAATGTTTTTTTTTTAATACCACTTTAAAGCACCCTAGACAATCTTATGCTATTTCGCTAGTCTGCTTCTAAGAAGTGCTGCCAATGAAGCACTTAAATTGTCCTGAATGAAGGCAGTTTTAAATCGTGCAAGTTAATTCCCAACACTTGTTCATGTTTGACTGTTTAATGTGAGAATGGCCTAAAAAATCTGTACATTCACTCAGACCTACTTAGGGAAGTAAACTACTTCGGAAAATTGTTTTAACAGGACTGAGGGAAATGCTTGAGCGATAAGTTACTTATTTCCACGATCCATGTCCTGTCAACTGGTTTAGTTGAAGAATTACAGATTAAACCGAGAAGTGAACTCACAAATATTCACAGGTATTAGTGACCACTACATGTTGGTCTTCTATTCACAGCTAAAATTAGACCAACTAAAAAAAAACTAATGAATGGACAGACCAATGCCATAAGACAAAGAGCTTTTTGATGTGGGGAAGTCAGTAGCTGTTACCAGAGGGAAACTGGGAAACTTATTTTAGCAGAAGAGTTTCCTGATGGGAAGTTCCATCAGGTCAGAACCCAGTGGGATCTCGCTATCTGAAAGCTCATTTTTGTCTAATGAAATTTTGGATGAATCTTCAAATAAATCTTTGTTAATGTCACCTCAATATGCAAATAAACAGGTCTGAAAGACTTTTTTGGAGCTTGCATGTTACGTTGAACCTCTTCAGCTGCATCACATGATTTCATAGTTTAGTTTATCGGTGCATCCAAAACACATTAGCAGAGTTGTTATCATCCAACTGTGATCTCATGGCTCTGTCTATCGATCCAGATGTAAAAGTGCCATGTCATCATAATCATCCTAATCACTGTTAACAGTTTCTCAATGATGTAGTTAATCCAGTGCTAGGGAACTGCCAGATGTTCAACCCAACAAGCAAGTCCATCTAAAACCAATCGGTCATCTCGGCTTAGGCCTTTCATAAACATGGTCTGTTTTGGTGATTTGGTGATCTGTCCAGGAAAAAAACAAAAGATTTTCCCTTTATGGAAATGTATGGCCATTAATGTCTTTCAGTGCAGAAGTTAAAACTCATGGGAAACGATATGCTGGTTTCATATGACCATTTCTTTGTTCCACATTCTTCGGTTCAAGCAAAATGTGTCCGTGTAAGATTTTAATTTTGCCAAAACTGTCAAATAAGAGTTGTCAAACGTTCTCACCTCTATAATCACCGCTGATTGCAGTTCTGACACAACTTGTCAATGCCACAAATGAGTAAATCAACAGTTTACCACCATTAAAGAATCATTAGCTGAAAGCGGTGTCAAACCACAACCAACGCAAGCAAAAGCAAAAAAGGTCTTGTTTCATTTCCAGAAGAGTTTAAATATGGAATCACATTTGCTGAGGTTATGAAAACAAACTCCCACAAAGGAGTTCTCATTCCTTTTCAAAATCTTTTACTGCAAATAACAGTCATAATTTCTGTTCATAATAACAGAAACAAAATAACAAAATAAGTTCATAATAACTGCAGTTCAGAGTATTTTTTTAATAATCAATGGATCGGCAATTAATCTACAGACTCTCTACTGTATATATATATATATATACCCTGGACCACAAAAGCAGTCTTATGTGTCCATTTTCTAAAATTAAGATTTATACATCATCTGAATGCTGAATAAATAAGCTTTCCATTGATGTATGGTTTGTTAGTATAGGACAATATTTGTCCGAGATACAACTATTTGAAATCTGGAATCTGAGGGTGCAAAAAAAATCTAAATATTGAGAAAATCGCCTTTAAAGGTTTCCATTTCTGTTGGTTATTGTGCTGCATCCACTTACAAAAATACAATTTTGATATATTTGAGGTAGGAAATTTACTAAATATCTTCATGGATCATGATCTTTACTTAATATCCTAATGATTTTTGGCATAAAAGAAAAATCGATAATTTTGACCCATACAGTGTTTTGTTGGCTATTCCCAACAAAGCAAAATAAAATATGAAAATGTTATACATTGGTTTAAAAAAAAATCCCATCAATTAATCAATATAATTGATGGGGAAAACTTCTGTGCACCCAATGTAGGACTATACCATTTACATTTGATAATTGATTATATTGACAAAAATGTGTTGTTTTCAAAATGAAAAATCAACAACAACACAAAAACTGTTCTTACCAGCTGTCGAAAACGCTAAACTTTGAACTTTCAGAATGTTGTGGTCTGGATCTTATCAGAGTTGGGATGTGGACATGTTTGCACTCCTGTAATGTCAAGGGTCAAGAGCCAGGCAAGGAGCCGCCTTTGTTATTAATATATGCCACTCACAAGGCGAGTAGAAGGGAAAATACACAGCCATGATCTGAATCAGCTGCCTTTCACAGACAGCCTTGAGTCCGTGAAGAGAGAAGCCAAAGTATCATCTACCCACACAGCGCACCACTATGTCTGGAAAGTGATAACACTGCATGTCCTCTCTTCAATTATACTGCAGCCAGACTGCATTTCTTTCAGTATGCATCACAACTGAACTGTTACAGAGTACAGCCACATTTAAAATCAGTTTTAGTTGGAAATACCAATTGGAAATTTATAATCACATTAATGTGCCCACAGCTTTAAAAATTGGCATTCTATGAAAAGATGTTGATACAATGTTGATACAATTAGAATGCATAACACATCAAACGAAAATTTTGATAATACTACTAAATATTATTTACCAAACAAAACAATGAGAGGTATCTCAAAAGTTACCTTCTCAAAAGAGTAGGTAATTCAAAAGTTATTTTGTTAAGATCTAGATTAATGACTCAAAGAAAGATTTGTAAGATCTCAGTTGTCATTGATGTCAGACTGTACGAGAATCAAGATGCATTAAAAATGGACGCTCACAAGAAAACTTGTCCAGAGTTTTACATCATCAATCAATGACACGTTCGTTTACAGAGAGCTGCATTTCATGCGGGATTGAAATGGTGGCTACAAATAAATCTCTTACGTTAATATGGTCATGGCTTGTCTTGAAAAACAAAGACATTTTGTAGTCGAAGGAGAAGTCACACTACAGGACTGTGAGTCAAGTCTTCTGACACTGCCAGAATTTCGTCAGTTTCGTCAATTTATCGGTGAACATGTCAAACTAACGATCAAGATCATTGGAATCTTTTAGTATTTGCTAAATTTGTCTCAGACAGCAAAATCTTATAGTGTGCATCTGGCTTTAGGTAGTAGCTTGCAGTGTCGTTAACTTTTTAAAAGGGTTTGACTAGTTGAACTACCATATTTTTAGTCAAGTTTTTTTATCATCTAAAATGTGCAGTGAATTCAAGTATTTTAACATACCGTTTGGTTACATCTTATTTGGATGGTCCACTTTAGATTTTCTTTCAACTAACTAATTTGCAACTACATGTCAACTAACTCTCATTAGAATATTAGTAGGATGTAAGGTTAGGGTTAAGAACCTTTTCATTGTTCCCGGTTCAATGCTAAGGCCAGAGGGACAGCAATTCTCGTACATAAGGACATTCCCTTTCAAGCTGAGGAAGTGATTTCTGATAAAAATGGGAGATTTGTCATTGTAGCAGGCCGATTGTTCACCAGTCTTGTCATTTTGATCAATGTCTATGCTCCTAACTATGATGATTACAACTTTTTTAACAAACTGTTCTCTGCCATTCCCGGTGACAACAATTATAAGTTGATAATAGGTGGTGACTTTAACTGTGTACTCAGTACTGTGTTAGACAGATCATCTAACAAACCCCAACCCCTCTCCAAATCTGCAAAAGTTGTCAATGATTTCATAGCTCACAATGGTGTTTCAGACATTTGGCGATTCAAATTTAATAATACAAAAATATTCTCCTTTTTTTCGAATGTCCATCACAGTTACACCCGCATCGACTATTTTCTCCTAGACAATAGACTGCTGGGATATGTTAGCTCTTGCACATATCATAGTATTACTATCTCAGATCACGGTGCAGTCTCATTTCACATAGCTCTACCCAACTGCTATAGACCCTCCCGCAATTGGAGGCTTAATCCCCTCCTCATTGCTGATGAACAATTTGTAAATCACGTCTCTTCTCAAATTAACTTTTTTATTGAAACGAACACCTCGCCAGAAGTTTCCAAGTCAACCTTTTGGGAGACTCTCAAGGCCTATCTTCGGGGGCAAATAATTGAATACTCCTCTAGGACAAAAAAAGCAAGAGACTCAAAACTCAAGGACATTTCGCGAGCCATTGCAGAGATTGATAACTACTATTCCTCTTCTCCATCTCCAACGCTTTTCAAAGAAAGACTGCGATTACAGACAGAATACGACTTACTCTCCACAGATAAGGCCATTTATTTACTCAATAAAGCACAATCTAGAGTTTACGATTCAGGTGAAAAGGCTGGCAGGCTACTTGCCCAGCAAGCTCGCCAAGCCCAATCATCTCGCCTTATACCTAAGGTTTATAGTCAAACAGGGGAGATTGTGACAGACTATTTGGAAATTAATGATACCTTTAAACAATACTACAATAAATTATACAGCTCTGAGTGTGATGGTAACTTTTCACAGCTCAACCACTTCTTTGATAACCTTCAATTCCCTTCTGTTCCAGTTGAACAAAATTCATTACTGGGAGATGCGATCTCTAAGTCAGAGATTCTAAAAGCTATTAATTCATTGAAAGGCAACAAGACTCCTGGTCCAGATGGGTATTCTTCCGAATTTTATAAAAAATTTGCACCCACGTTATGCCCGCTGCTCCAAGCTATGTTTAATGAATCCCTGTCATCCGGTCAGCTCCCACCTACTTTACGACAAGCCGCGATTACGCTTCTACCAAAAGGTGGAAGAGATCCACTTCAGTGCTCCTCCTACCGCCCGATCTCCTTGCTGAATGTGGATTATAAAATTTTATCCAAGGTTCTGGCGGCTAGATTGGAGAACGTTATCCCACAAATTATTGCAGCAGACCAAACAGGCTTTATCCTAAATAGGCACTCTAGTTCAAATTTTAGAAAACTTTTCAATATAGTTTATTCCCCTTCATCCTGCTCCCCGGAAATGGTTATATCTCTGGACGCTGAAAAAGCGTTCGACCGAGTTGAATGGCAATATTTGTTTGCAACCTTAAAAAAATTTGGATTTGGAGATACCTTCATCTCCTGGATAAAACTCCTCTACTCTCATCCTTCAGCCACAGTGATTACTAATGGACAGCAATCAGAGTATTTCTCTCTTGGCAGAGGCACACGTCAAGGCTGCAGTCTGTCTCCACTGCTTTTCGCTATTGCCATTGAACCGCTAGCCATTGCACTCAGACAATCAGGGGATTTCCAGGGCATAGAGCGTTGGGGCCTCACACATAAATTATCCCTATATGCAGACGACATTCTTTTATATGTCTTAGACCCACTAAGTTCTGTTCCCTCCATTCTCAATATCCTAAAACAATTCGGAAGCCTCTCTGGTTATAAAATCAATTTTGAAAAAAGCGAGATGTTTCCTCTCAATCAAGCAGCCACTTCAATCTCTGCATCACATTTCCCATTTAGAATTGTCAACAAGGGCTTTAAATATCTTGGGGTAGAGATTACTCCTGCTTTTTTGTCCCTCTTCACTAAGAATTTTAATATTTTATTTGAAAAATGTAAAAAAGACATGGCTAGATGGATGAATCTTCCGCTGTCCCTAGCAGGCCGAGTTAATCTTATCAAAATGGTCGTGTTACCAAAATTTCTTTACTTCTTCCAAAATATTCCCATCCTGATAAAAAAATCGTTTTTTTCAGCTCATTAGAGAGTAGTATATCTTCCTTTATATGGAACGGTAAACCACCCAGAATCAAAAGAAGCTCCCTCCAAAGACCTAAGAAGCTAGCTGGCCTAGCTCTACCTAATTTTATTCACTATTATTGGGCATGTAATATAAAGACAATGTTGCACTGGATGGGAAGAGGGGGCTCCAATGGGAGCGAGGCCTGGATGCAAATGGAGTTTGCCTCTAGCTCATTTGATCTAGGCTCCATACTCTGTGCCCCTTCTCCTCCCCCTCGAAGCCAATTCTGCACTAACCCAGTGGTTTACCACTCTATCAGAATTTGGTCGCAATTTAGAAGACATTTTAAGTTGCAGACAATGTCGGTGCATTCTCCCATAAAGAATAATTATAATTTCCCACCTTCTCTCTCAGACTCCACCTTTAGTACTTGGTCCTCGAAGGGTATTAAGTCTATTTCCAATCTTTATGTAGATGGCAAGTTTGGATCATTTGCCCAACTCTCTCAATTATTCGATTTACCCATGTCTCACTTCTTTAGATTTCTCCAAATTAAACACTTTGTCCAGAAAAGTATAACCTCCTTTCCAGATTTTCCAGCGAGCAATACAGTTGACTATATCCTTTCACTATCCCCATCACACAAAGGTTTAATCTCAAATCTCTATAATAGTATAGGCAATATCTCCCCGCATTCTTTGCAGGAGGTCAAGAGACTTTGGGAGGATGATCTTGGGGTGGAATTTACAGATGATCATTGGAAGGCTGTACTTGATTCAGTTTATAAATCTTCTCCGTGTGCCAGACATAATGTGATACAACTCAAAATAGTTCTGAGAGCACACTTGACCAAGACAAGGCTGGTGAAAATCTTCCCTGATATAGACCCTACTTGCCCTCGCTGTAAAGGCCAACCAGCGGATTATATACACATGTTCTGGTCCTGCCCTAAACTTTATACATTCTGGGCCAACATCTTTAGCGCTTACTCCAAGATACTTCAAAAAAACATTACCCCCAACCCAGTATGTGCCCTATTTGGATTTACCCCTGAAAATTGTCCCCAAACATGCCCCATTACAGCATTCACTTCTCTGATTGCCAGACGTCTCATTCTGCTCTCCTGGAAGGAGCAAACACCCCCTAGCTTCACTAGATGGGTTAAGGATGTGATGCACTTCCTGATGCTGGAGAAGATCAGGTATACCCTTAAAGGCTCCTTGCAAACATTCAGGAAGGTTTGGAGCCCCTTCTTAGAATACTATGAGAGCTTACAAACACCCTTAAACACGGATGAATAAGAAGTTATCTTCAGAGTGAAGCGGCAATCCCCCCCCCCTCCCTCCCTCCCTTCCTTCCTTTTTTTTTATTTTATTTATTTATTTATTTATTTTTAATTTATCTTTTATCTTTTTAATTTATATTTAATATAATATATAATTTAATTTTTTTTTTTTTTGTATGTATGTGTATATATATGTATATATATATATATGTATATATGTATGTGTATGTGTGTATATATATATATATGTGTATGTATGTATGTGTATGTATGTATATATATATATATATATATATATATATATATATATATAATATTTTTTTTCCCGATTATTATTATTTATTTATTTATTTATTACGTATTTGACTGGACTTATTTAGATATCTTATTTGTATTATTAATATTCTATTCCCCTCTTATTTTTTATCCACTCATTCCTTTACTGTACTGGTAAGGTTTATTATGTATTGTATATGCTCCTGCAATCCTTAGTTGGATCAGCACTTCAAAGGACAATCATTCTAGGGGAGATCTGGATTTAAAGGGACAAATTGGGATGGGTGGTTGGGGTGGGGGGGTATCTTCATAGGAATTAATATTTGTATAACACAGCAACATTTGGTTGTATACATTTGGTCAAATATGTGTTGTAAAAAATGTTACATGGTTTAATAGAAAATCAATAAAAAATATAGCTGAAAAAACATGATATATGACAATGAAAAAAAAAAAAAAAAAAACAAGAACCTTTTCATTGTTCCTAGCCCAAACAGCAACATAGTGTCAGCCCAGATTCGGGCCACATCTGGTACGCGTTGAATCCAAGTGTACCAAATGTGTCCCAGATCCGGGCCGACACTATGTTGCTGTTTGGGAGAAATAATGGCAGAAGTACTTGTTTTTTTGGCGTGTTCGAACCACAACAATTTTAGTTCAAGGAACTCCTTTTGGGGGAACTAAATTAGGTCCTACTTCAGAGTAGGGTCTAAACCAGCACAATAAGAACTATATGAACGCTGTACGCTGTACGCTGATTGGCCGAAAGCACGCGAAACACCAGCACACAAATTATAACCTATATATTTATGCCACAAAAATAACTCTACGAACATGGAAAACAGTGATAGACGGACCTCTCAACCTTTACGCCACGGAGAAAATCCAACGCAACTTTGAAGGGACATGATTATATGTATTTCTGCTCAGCTAGTGACATTGGGCATCAACCACGACCTCATGCTAAATGCTAAAACCTTTTCATATACCGTTTACTTCCTTTGAACAAAAGTTCTATCTAACATATTAGACAGGACTGTTAAACCGTAAGCGAACTAATAAAGACGGAGAATGGGAAAGGCTCTGGCGTTCTAAAATAAATTTCCACCGTGCCGTCAAAATAAAGGTCACAACAACAACAAGCGCGGCTTACGTCACTTCAGAGTTCCTACTGGCAGTGTGAATGCAACCAGGAAAATGACCCAAGGGAAACATTTAGTTCAACTTTTTTTCTGGAAAATGCAGTAGCTGGACAAGCTCCAGTTTTAATGTAGCTTCCCCAGCACTGGTTCGGCATGATAAATGACTTGATGACTAAGATAGTGACCTGATGCAGAAGGAATGCAAGCATCAGACTGTGGGAATGTGGGAGATAAACTCCCTGCAGGTGAAGTTGAGATCTGGACTTCACACCACACTTTTAGGGAAATGGTAATATTTTACGAAGTCTGGTAGACCATGCGAAATATGAATCTCCAGTCCTCTGTGTAGTTTCCCCGACATTTCTTGGCAGCCGAATGCAAACAGAAGAGTTGTCTCTGGAGCTCTCACGTGCTTTCTTTGAGCTCAGAAGACCTAAACAAAAACCAAAAAGGCTTGAGCTTAGTTGAAAGAGCAGATTTCTTCTTGCTGAACCTCTTCAGGCATTGGTGTTTTTTTGGTTGTAGCAAATGTTGCTGTTTGTTACATTTGAAAAGATGTACAAGGTGCAGTGTACCAGTTTGATAGAAATAAATGTTTTCTCAACAATGCCACAGAAAAATTGGTTTGCCAAAAAACCTTTCAATGAACAGTTCTTAAAATAACCATTTTATCTTAGTGTGAAGAACATTTAAAAAAATCTAAAGAACCTTTTTCCACTATAAAGAACCTTTCGGTCACTGGAAAGGTTCCATGGATGTTAAAGGTTCCTCATAACACCATTGATCTCAATAAAGAACCTTTATTTTTAAGAGTGTAGCACTTGAATAGCTTTAATAGATGCTAATAGTGTATTTCTTATTAATGAATCTAGATATGTTATGATAATATGTATCATGATGTATGATTACGTTTCCCAGCAAATTTAAAATTAGGAATCTTTTCTTTTACACGCAAGAGCTCTAGTTATATTATGGGAATTATATAAGCTACTGTATAATGGATGTTTGTTCAGTTTAAACTGGAGTAACTTGCTTAAAAAAGACATTGGTAAAATCTGCAAGAACTGTGTTCTTCCTGCATTTTCCTACTGCAGTGTTACACAAGACATCCTGTGCCATGATGCCCCGCAGTGCGATTGGGTCCCCACAAATCTCCAACAGCTCTGAGGTTAAAGGAAACCGTGTATGTAGGTCCACCTCTGCTGCAATGGTTCACATGAAACATCTATTGAAACAACGTTTTATCATTTGCAAAAGGGTTTTCCAAAGGGGTTCTTGACGGAAATGCAGGAGGTTAGTGAGTTAATGAAAAGCTATATGAGAAATATATCTATCAAAACACAATGAACAAAACAAAGGCTGTGATTTAATTGATGTATACAGTCTGTTGTGCTGCGTTTTTCAGAGTGGCACTGTGTTCATTTACGTGTGCAGCTTATAATGAAGTGCTTTCAAAGCGACTGAAGTTTGGGATTTACAAAATCATGGACATTTGAAAACTGCAACCCAACAGGAGCTAAAGAATGGGGTGGGGGCCCAACCAAGACCAAGAATGGAAAAATTGGAAAATTCCTTCCAGAAGCACTATAGACCGCTGATATAATGTGACTGGTGACCAGAAGATACTCCACTAGCTTCACTACCCTTGTCTTGTACCTTCATCATCAGGTCTGAGGATCACATATCCATATGCTTTCTTCAGATCAGCGGCCCGAACATTCTTTGCAAAAATTCTTTGATATTTGAGAGTACTCTGATATTCAACTCTCTATCCCAAATGGCTTGGCGTCACCTATGCTTGACAAACTTCAAAAGCTTTCTTTTCTAAACCCTACGGCACCCAACACATCAAAATCCTTTTAAAATAATTACGACAGCCCTTAGCCTATGAAAAACATCCTGGAACTCGCCCTCCAACCTTACACATGCACTCAAGACAATTTGATGTCCATGTCCGATGCGCCTCAATGGGTTTAGAAGCTTTATCTACTCAGTTTTGAAGCCTACTACCCTGAGGTTCCTTTGGAAATGAATGGTGGTTAGTAAAATGCTGCTGATCCCGTAGGCTTGATCTCATCTTTTAAACACAGAGTTCACTTTGCGTTTAAGGTTTTCCAGACACAAAGGCTCCATAACGTGGTGTTGGTTGTATTGTAATGACACATGGATGAATACCAGGAAGAGGAATGCGAGTTAGCTCAATGATAATGTCAACTATGTGGGTACAGGAAAGAGGAGAGTTGTGTTTGCGTCTGGTATAGTCACGTGGTTTTACGCACGTAGAACGGGAGCATTGTTTGGACCAAGGTTTAAGGGTGAATACAGAGGAAGGCAGCTGTTTACAGAGGCTGAAAGTCTTTGTTCCCCTCAAGTCAATGTCACCATAAAGTGGCAACTGTGGGACATCAATTTATTCATATAATCAAGCAAATTACAGAGTGCTGATGCAGAAAACAAACATCTCAATGAAAATGAGAGAATATGAATACTTTGGGGAAAAAAGTGATTGATTTTATGTCCAGTTTCTTCAGTGTGTGTGTGTGTGTGTGTGTGTGTGTGTGTGTGTGTGTGGAGGAGGCCTGGTTAACCGTAAATTATGGGGACAAAAAAAATGTCCCCACAAAGATGGCAATATCCAAAATTATTGACATTGTTTGGTCCTAATGAGGAAAAGAGCTAAAAATCGATCATACTAAATTATGTTTTTGTTGAAAATGTACAAATCTGTGATGGGTAGGTAGGTTTAGATGAAGGGTTAGTGTAAGGGGATAGAATATAAAATCATATATAAATTCCCATAAATCATGAAAACACAACACGTGTGTTTGTGTGTGTATGTGTATATAGTAACAAAAATAAATCCTACTCTATTCACATATATTAAAATAATATTATGCATTCACATTATTCATTAGCGAGGCTGTGGATAGATTTCTAAACTAACACTGTTAATAGGCCAAGCAGAGACTCTACTGGCCAATGCTATTATCTCAAAAATCTCAAATATCAGCCAAATCAATGCAGGGCCTGGCCAATATATTGGTTTATCACTACTCATAACACGTCATTCAGTCAGGGTCCAAATTATTCTCTGTAGAACGAAAAACATTTTCTCAAAATAATACAAACTTTTTGGCTGGGATGCTAAACCAACAACGCATTACTAATGATTCAGAACTAACAGTTTCGTTTCAACACAAAGAGATCAGATACACTGTCCTGTACAGGTTCCACAACCACGTGGGCCATAAAAAAAACATATACGCAGTACAAAAAGCTGACATAGGCGTCAGTAATTATTATAACAGAGGTAACGTTTCCGTCTGGTACAAAAGATAAAGATGAGAGAACACAATAAACGGTTGACAGGTTGACAGACAGCCCTCGCCTCGCCCATCCCTGTCCTGCCATGCAAATGGAAAGGAGCTCCATTATTCCCCCTGATATACTACTTCACTCAGTAGATAAATAATTAGGAAGGCTGCAAATATTTGGGTTTGGCATGATCATCTGTTCATGCTTTCTAACTGGCAAATCACAAGCGGTGTAGTGAAGACTCCCTTGAACTGAGCAAACAGTACAAAATCCCTTGCACAACTCTCTGGAGGTCAAAGCATGAACTGCAACCTAGTGTAAAATCTGAGTAGGCTACAGCAAATAGGCAAGCTAAAGATACCAACAAATTAAAAATGTGTGTTTTTAGGGTCCAAAATGTATCAAAGTATGCATTATTAAAATGCAACTACCACAAAAAATAATAATAAAATGAAGGGGTTTAACATCGATTTATCTAACAAAAGCCCCCAGAAATAGGAAACAAGAGATCCAGGATCCATCCCAGACGCATTAATCCACGCATCCCATCCGCATAGTTAATACCAGCTTAATTCTTTTAATTGCAAAGCAAAAACAGCGTACTAAAAAAAAGAGACTTTTTAAGTCAGGTTTGATTTATCTTACCAGTCGGTTGCCGACGTCTCGTTGATAACGTCCTGGTAGGCTGTTAAGAGGGCCAGTCTGTTCTTGCTGAGATTCACAGCCATGTTGCTGCCACTGCAATCATCCAGCCCAGTGTAGCAGTGATGATGAGGAGCGCGAGAGTCACTGCGGACGGAGCGCGAGAGGAGAGGAAGGAGGAGGAGGAAGGAGGAGGAGAGATGTTGCACGCTGAACAAAGAGACGCTGCAGCCGCTCTGCTCCGACGCGTTGCGCGGTCCTAGTGCCTCTGCGCGACGCGCGTTATTGTGCTCAAAACCGCTACAATGGAACGCAACGTTGTGAAATAAGGCAAACTTGGCGATGCTCATGGAAGAGGCGCATAACAAATATCAATACGCCATCTGTTGCATGTGTGCATACGCCATTAAAACAGCGAATAGACTATCATGGAATGTAATCATTTTCATATTAAATACTGTTTAATGTAGGCCTATTTTGGTTTGTATGGGGTGCTTAAAATAAACTCCATTAAAATGCATTAAAATGTCAGATTTATTAAAATAAGGTACAAGTTATAGACTACTTTTTATGTAAGAAATAATTCTAAAGTGTTCTAAATATAATAAGCATACCGGTAGGCTACAATTCAAATATATATTCACTACAATTCAAAAGTATGGGTTCATTAAGATAAAAAAAATTGTAGCCTACTTTTATTCAGCAAGGACATTTACCGGTATACAAAAGAAAGGTAACAAAATTTCAAATAAATGCTGAATCATGAAAAAAATAGTCTATCACAGACAGTTTCCAAAAAGATATTAAGAGTTGATAATAATAAATGTTTCTTGAACACCCAATCAGCATATCAGAAAGATCATGACACTGAAGATTGGAGAAATGATGATGAAAATTCAGCTTTAGACTTGCAGGAATTAAGTACGTTTAAAATATATTAAGAAAAATACTACATATAAAGCCTATATATAAATATTTGTCACATGTGGTTTCAGGTAGACAGAAGAATAACGTTCCAACACAACATTTAATGATACATTTCTAAAAGGCAGGCAAACAGGCATGACAATACACACTTTGGACCAACTTATAGCAAACACAAATGAGGATGATTAATAAAACACAGCTGATACATATTAACAAATAATGAGAAGCAGGAAAACTGAACAAAGGAACGCATGATGAAAATGAAAACAAACTAAAAGTCCGTGATAATGAAACTATAACTGAACATAATGTGGCAATATATAAGCATATTTTGGAGTGTGCGTATGCGTGTTTCACAAAATCACTGTTTTCACTGTATTTTTGATCAAATAAATGCAACCTTGGTGCTCATAAGACACTGTCAAAAACATTTTAAATTTTAAAAGATGTACAAAAACCCAGATTTGAACGCTAGTGTTAATATAATAATAAGCTTTATTTATATAGCGTCATTCCATTGCTCAAGGACGTTTAACGTAACTTAATATAATGCAGTTAAATCAGACAAGCTGTAAAATCAAAAGAATCTAAAATATTAAAAAATAAGTGCATTAGAGCAAATCACAGCATAAATCATAAAGCTGTACAGTCACTGTCCCTCTTATTTCAGAGGTCTCTGAGATAAGTCTTTTATAGGATTTTAGTATTAATATTTCCTTTATGATATGTGGCATTATGGGATGGAAAGGAGCTTTCAATATGTGCTGGATGTATCTCAATACATGCTGTGCCGCCTTCCTAGACAGCATTTTCTGGGCTTTTGATCCCAAAATGTTTCCAGATGTCTGGGTCATAGTAGAAATGCCAAGCTCAAAAACATTGCTTATTTATTTAGTTAGTTGTGATTGAATGTGTTCAAGTGGACCACACACTTTCAAATGTCAGCTACATTGTAAGGGCATTCGACATTGACGCAGCAACAAAGTCAAACATGAAAGATATCGTGTGTATGGTGGGAAAATCTCCATCCAATGCACACCTTATCCTATAGTATCCTGTACTGAACAACCTCTCAGAGCTCCATGGATTCGCTCCAATCCCACACAATGGCACAAGGCCAAGATCTGTCAGTCACAGCATGGGTCAGTGTGTGCAATGTATTCAACTACGACACAGATTCCATCCACGATACACACACTTCCAGTAGGGTGCTGCTTTCCTGCTGAAAACAATTGCAGCATATCTAATCCCACGACCCAAAAACACACATTTGCTGTGTCGCACATAGGAAGATGGGCGCACACACACACACACCACACACACACACACACACACACACACACACACACACACACACACACACACACACACACACACACACACACACATACTGAAATAAGCTATAGTGCTTAGCCCTTCACCCTCCTCACAGCCCAGCCTCCACATTAATGGCCCACACAACACACACACACACACACACACACACACACACACACACACACACACACACACACACACACACACACACACACACACCTTCCACTGCAGTCTCATCCAATCAGGATCTGTGTTTGCCTCAGAGCTTCCCCTCCCCTTGGCTGCCCACTAAATGGGTTACCATTAATTAATTCTTCTCACTCATCTGGTCCTTGGCGTCTCCGACTGCCTACAAAGGTAGCAATTATATTCCGTGGTGATGAGGATTGTTCTTAGGGAAGACATCTGTCCGGCAGAGCCTCGGCTGGCATCCAGAAGGAGAGCTCTGCCATTCAGGAACTTTGTGGGCACAATACAAGTCTCTGGTTTAACTGCTATTGTGTGTTTAACAGCTCCTGTGATGTTTGCACCAGAGGTGATTTTTTTTTCACCCCAACACATTCTCTTCAGCTCGCTATTAATTATCAGTTCCAAATATACCACAAAGTAGCAATGCTGAAAATTGATGTTAAAGGTGTCATGCAACTTTTTTTTTTTTGCACTAAAAGAAATCAATGATACGTTTGTATTTCGAAATCCTATTAAATTTACTGTAAAAAAAGCCATTTCACTATAAAATATGTTAAAAAAATATTCTAAACTACTAAAATCTACTTTAAAGTCAGCATGAAACAAGTTGCGATATTCTTAGATTGTGAAACAAATTCTCGAACAAGAAGAAAGGACAGGGCTTAATTTTGGGAATCATCGGGAATGTATTGGATGGTTGTGGTTTGCTATTGGTCGATCTCATGTGAGTGACAGGATGTCCCGCCCTCCATTAAACACGTCATCAGAGAAAAGAAGAGATGTCATTGCAAGAGGGAGGGATGTTGTTTTGATTAAAGATTACAATGGCACATGAATAAAAAGTCATACTGTAATAAATACTGTAATATCCCATTAAAAATTAGAAATGTCTGTTTAAATCAGTCCTATTGATTTCATGGTGACTTTAACTTCTACTTGTAACTTCTTACCTCAAATAAATTATAATTAACAAAGTTTGGTTTGGTTCTGTTTTAGCTATATTTATTTACTTAGAAAATTTCCAATACCCAAATTCCCTATACATGTTCACATATGCAATCTTTGATCATACCAAATTTAGGAATTCATTGTAATGCAGCAAAAGATACATTATGAGAAGCACAACTGATTATTTCACCTTTCCTTTGTCCATTTGTCAAAAAAATATAATAAAATATTTTAATTAATTAAATAATTGTCATAAAATATAATATGGCCATTCTAGAACTTCTGCCAATATTGGCGGATGAATAAAGGTCTGGTTACATTTATCTTCGGAACACAAAATTCTGCAGGTGAAATTCAGTCATTGCAATAGGAATCCACACGATCAGGAATTTCATGTGAGGGACAAGTGAAGCAAAATTTCCCTATACGCCTGACTCAAGTTTGTTTAAGTTTTAACATGCAAATTTTCTGCGTTACCCAATATAAAACCAACTGGTTTGAAAGTGACCTCTAAGCAGTGCTTCATGCACTCTCTTGACAATGGACCTATACTTCACACATAAAATTTCACAGAAGTTCTGCCAATGTGAACTCTTTGCTAATACATTTACCTATTAAAGGAGTAGTTCACTTTTTAAAAAACTTTTGCTGATAATTTACTCACCCCCATGTCATCCAAGATGTCCATGTCTTTCTTTCTTCAGTCGAAAAGAAATTGATGATTTTGATGAAAACATTCCAGGTTTTTCTCCATATAATGGACTTCAATGGTAGCCAAAACGGTTTAAGGTCCAAATGAGTTTTCAGTGCAGCTTCAAATGACTTTAAACGACACCAGACGATGAATAAGGGTCTTATCTAGCGAAACGATGCGCCATTTCGAAAATAAATAAAACAGTTTAAGTATTATTAGCACAAATGCTCGCCTTGCTCTGTCCTGAGATGCACGTTCGTGATTCTCCTGTTCGAACTAATTCATCAAAATGTACAAATCTTTTTTCGAGTCATCGCATCGTTTAGCTAGATAAGACCCTTATTCATTGTCTGGTGTCGTTTAAAGTGATTTGAAGCTGCACTGAAACTCATTTGGACCTTGAACCGTTTTGGCTACCATTGAAGTCCATTATATGGAGAAAAACCTGGAATGTTTTCATCAAAATCATTCATTTCTTTTTGACTGAAGAAAGAAAGACATGGACATCTTGGATCACATGGGGGTGAGTAAATTATCAGCAAAAGTTTTTTTAAAAAGTGAACTAATCCTTTAAGCTCAAAGACAAACATAATTGGCATTTGTTTCCTGACACTTAGAATCTCTCGGCTCCCTCCAACGATGAAAAGTCCTCTGCTTTCTTATTTGTTTTAGGATGTTTGTCTGTGCAAGCTGTTGGTCATAGATTAGAAATAGTAAACATTTTGCACCCTCCAATTCAAATACATGAAAAAATACATTTTTTTTTATAAATGAACTGTCCAGACTGAGACCACTTCATACTGACACATAAACAGCTCAAAAACCTTCTGATCGGACAAACAAAGAATCTGACTGCGACCACTTCATACTTACTTCAGCGATATATCTATCTTTAAAATCGCTTACAGCACCTTTGATGTTTATAGTATAAAAAAAATTAATTTGTGAAAACATTTTATAATAAAATTGTTCCATTGAATATGTTATACTATATTATTGGATAAATGTATAACATTTGTGCTTTGCTCTATTCTCACCAATAGGTGCAGGTACGAAGTCCACGGTAAAACACGGTCCATGCAATTTTATGAATATGTTGTGCATTTTGAGATGGTGTAGCAAAAACTTCATTTTTTCTTTCCATTCATATGTCAAATGATCCAGTGTCACAAGATGAGTGATGAGTGATCAAATGACAGTATGAGAACATGGTTTTAGGAAATTTGATTAGTGCTGACAGTGGACTCCAGTCACCACCACAACACTTTACCCATTCATGCTCTAGACACACACACACACACACACACACACACACACACACACACACACACACACACACACACACACACACACACACACACACACACACACACACACACACACACACACACACACACACACACACACACACACACACACACACACACACACATTGGGTTTCGGGATTGGGTTTGGTGACTTTCCAAAAAAGTTTATTCAAGTGTGCAATTAGTAGGCTATACTTCTTTTAAACTAAAAAAGGGATACTTTCAGACTACTTTTTATGCACATACAACAAACTATTCTGTGGGGCCATGTGAAAATTATAAAAAAAATTCTGCCGCTGGCTGGAAACTTAAAAAACACACACAAAAAAAAAAAATGCTGGCAGGGAAAGAGTTAAAATAAAGTTAAAGTTATTATGCAAAATTTATTTTTACATGCAAGTTTGAAAAGAAATGTGTGTCTGGAGTGTGTACACAACCACCCTATAATGGTAAAAATCCGTTTGCAGTTTCTATGCAATGTGACGTCACATGTTTATCTCCTCGCCAGAGCATTTGAAGGGGTCATATAATGGTACATGCACTTTTACAAGTTGATTGTAGCCTACTGAAATGTGTGTTGGCGGTGCCTGTACACAACCATCATATAATGATAAAAATCCATCCAGTGTTTATGTTTTAATCTCCTTATATGTTCTCCCCTGCCTCAAATTGAGCCGTTCGTTTTTTGTGACGTCAATAAAACGGACGCCCCTCCCACGATTGTTGATTGACAGCAGCGTTTCAACACAGACCCGCCCTCGCTCGTGAGCGAGCTGTCAATCATAGGGTGACCTGTCATGACCGGCGCAGTCATTGTTGATACTGGAACACTGTCTATGAGCAGAATGGCGTCTAAGCGAAGTGGTGTTCTGTTCTTGGGTGCAATAAGGAACACAGCAGTCATTTTAATGTTCCTAAATCCGAACCGCTGAAGATGCAGTGGCTGAGTTCGAAGGGAATATTCCCCATGATCAACGTAAATGCTTTTATGTTTGCGTGAATCATTTCACACAACATAATGCTTTATAAACGAGGATCAGTATAAAGCTGGTTTTGCTAAGAAGCTGCTCCTGAAAAAAGGATCGCTACCAACCAACTATTCGTGTCCCTGCACCTCCAGAAGAACTGAAGTGAGTGTAACGTTTTATTAACCTTTATATTATATTAATATTTGCAAATCGCTAGCTGCACGGTTCACGATGAATGCGGCTAAAGTTTACTCTCAGGGTACATTACGACATGTTTTCTATGTACGACGTTCTGAATATAATTCATAATACCACGTTTATAATGAACAATATGTTATGGTTGTTGTGTTACAAACGGTGTACGCACAGAACAGAGGGGCGGAGTGAGCGAAGCTCATTATCATTTAAAGGCACATACACTAGGGTGACCATATTTTAATTTTCGGAAAACAGGACGGGGGGCGTGGTTGATGGGCGGGGCGTGATTTTTTGGGGAGGCGTGGTTAAGGGTGGGGGCGTGGTTTGGGGGAGAATGCATAACAAAATACTTGACAAATGCATTCACAACCTTGCAACTATATTATTGGACTTTAATACATAAAGTAATACATCCTTTCCATTCAATGTTTGGCCCGCAACAATAGAATACTATTTTAAAAAAAGTTTAGCTTTTAACACCTTTTACATGACACTATTTTTTTCATGGCCATAGCATAGGTTAAAAATCTACTACTAAAATAAAATAAAAATTCTACTACACTATTTCAGTAAAAAAAAACTATTTGAATCCTCCTGATGTTCTCTTAGCCTATACGTTCTTTATGTGGGCTTCTAGGTCGCTAGCACCTTAACACTGACACGTGCCAACTTTGCAGTTCATGCATTCTGCTTTACACGGATCCTGACCGAAACGAAAACACAGGAATTTTCTCTGTAAATCGTCTGTGAATTAACATTTGGGCTTTTTTTACGCTGTTAGCTACTTACATCTTACCTCGCACTTGACCGTAAACTGAAGCGTCTCGCTGCTAAAATTCTGTGAACGTGTAAAGTCCGCCTACTTTGATTTGATTGGTCATTTCAAATATTCTGACATTGACAAGCAGTGACAGACCAATGAGGCTGCGATGAACACACACACACACACACACACACACACACACACACACACACACACACAGGCCTCTGTATTCTGACGTGCTCTGTGCTTGACGCTGCGGATTGAAGAACGCGCTGATTATAACAAGAGGGGGTGAAGCCAAAGTCATATGTTTTGTGTGCAAAGGCAAGCGTGTATTTAAAGTACACGCTTAATGGCCCAATGAAAAATAATGAAAACCAGGACATTTTCATCACTTTTTAAAAAACAGACAGGACGGCCAGGACAGGACGTGAAAACAGGACATGTCCTGGGAAAACAGGACGTTTGGTCACCCTAACATACACTGAAATGGCATGCTGAAAACAGAGCTGTTTTTGACCAGGTAAAATAAGTGTTTTCTTACAATACTAATGAGAATTTTTAATTAAAGTATATTACAAACGTTTAATTTAGACCCTAAAGAATCATATTAGCTTGTACAAAAATGGCATTATATGTCCCCTTTAAAACCAGCATTCGAGTAAGAAATGTAAAGCTCTGGTTATTCAATCAAGAGCAGTGAGTGAATTTCAGTTTTTCTGTTGTTGTTTGATTCATATTAACAGCATATAATATTAGCAGGTACTTTATATTATGCTGCTGTCACTTTAATATACAAATCTAAAATACACATGTGATTTCTTTACTTGCTGTTTATGTTCACAGACATAACCAACTGTTTATGTGAACTTTGTGTGTTTTCGACAGTTTCAGTGCAATTAGACATGAAAGAGAACTTAGTTTAAATCTCCCTGACATCCAGCTTTCTGTGCTCGAGCTTCGGATGTGTGCGCTCAGAAAACCATGTATCAGAAGTTTAGGCTGATATGGCTTTAAAACACTTGCAGATACTAAACTTTCATAATGATGAAGAACTGCAATGTCACGTGAGTGTGACCACGATAGAGATCATCAAAACCAAACAGATGTTTTTGGCAGAGTAACTGATGTACCAGATGTAAAGGCTCCTCCCTCTTCTGGAAAGCTGGATGGGGAGAAGCAACTCATTTGCATTTAAAGATACATGCACGAAAACAGCATATGTGCGTCCCAATTCGCATACTATCCATCCTAAATAGTATTCGAAAATAGAATTAGTACGGCCCAAATCGTAGTGTGTTGAAATTACTATTCCAAAGATAACCGGATGGCCTACTATTTCCGGTCAGAATCCGAAGTGCAGATCGATGCACACTCTAACGGCTAATATTACCCACAACCCATCGTTGTGGATACAACTACAAACATGAGTAAAAAGTGTTTAAAAACTAGACATGGAGGATGTACGAGTCCGGCGGTTATGTAGAGAGGTTTAGAAAAAGGGGTTTGAGTGGTTATTTAATTATCAGTATCTAACCTGACGAAAATGTATTTATTCAATGTTATTTAATCTGCAGCAGTATTGTGAACTTGTAATGATACGTTTAGCCATTGACTTTTAAATGCATCATTATATTCAAATTGCAAACACATGAGCGGTCTCTGCATGAAAGACCCACGACTGGCAGATCAACGTGCTACACTTTTCTCTCCGAAACGGTAGGAAATTAAATTAAATTGAATGTGGACGATTTTTAACTTAGACAAGATGATTGACAGGACAGTTTAAACTGTGAAAGGATGCACGTAACTAATCGACAAAGCTGTGACACAGATAACGAAGTAGTATGTCTAAAAGCTTATTTCCAAAAAGAGTACTTTTAGGGTGTAGTATAAGTAGGTGAATTGGGACGCAGCGCATGTTTTTCCTCCCACTCAAAAATGATAAATGATCTGTGGGGTATTTTGAGCTGAAACTTCACAGACACATTCTGGGGACACCTGAGACTTGTATTACATCTTGTAAACAGGGGCATAATAGGCCCGCTTTAAAGGAATATTTCAAGTATAAAGTGACAAAGTATGGTAACGTTGTCTTCTGCATTTTAACCCATCCAAGTTAGTGCACACACATTAGGAGCAGTGAGTAGTGAACACACACTGCAAACCGTGGACACACATCTGGAACAGTGGGCAGCAATTTTGCTGTGACGATTGGGGGTTAGGTGTCTTGCTCAAGGGCATCTCAGTGTTGTTGAGAATATAACCCACGACCTTCGGGTTACCAGTCTGGACTCTTTAACCATTAAGCATAGTATACTTAAAATGCAAAACATAGTAGTATACTTAAAGTGCAAAAAAATAAACTATAAGTACGATGTTAAGTTCAAGTACCTGTAACCTGCAGTATAAACTCTGCAAGTACGAGGGCGGGACATCCTGTCACTCACATGAGATCACAGTAATAACAAACCACATCCATCCAATCAATTCCCCATTGACAAATCAAGTCCCACCCCACATTTTTCCTTTTTTCGAGAAGCCGCTTACTCTTGATACGTCACAATAAGGAAGAAAAGACCCTCACGTCTTTGTGCATCCAAATACTTTCATATTCGCCGTTTAGTTTGGATTTCAAATATTTGAAAGTAAGAGTCAGTAATGTTAGATGGTTGTAAAGGGTTAAACCAGCACAGCAGCTCTGTGAAAATACAATCCACATACCAGACATATGAAAGCGAGACCCATGGAGAGCCTTTTAAGTTAAAACAAAGAGCCTGACCAGCGGAAAGACCCGTGGGTTATGTCCAAAAAAATAAAGAAGGGGGACCATGCAATTTATTCAATCCTACAAAAAAAAAAATCCTCTCATGAAAGACTGCATCTAGTATTTTGTCTTGAAGTACTTTCTAGATTGACAGATTTGACTAGTTTGATTCTAGGGATTGGTCTAGGAATCTATATCAATTCCACATGGACAAATCAACTTTGTAGCAAATGTTGATTAGGCCTGAAAATGTGTTAATTTTTAAGTTTGGAAGTTCAATATTTGTAAGAGGTTATTGGATGACCTTTAAACACGAGGTGACATCGCACCCTGGTGGCCACAGACTGCTGCAACAAAAAGTCGAGTGCCCTTCCCTTTCAAAAACTACCATACATTGTGTAGTTAATGCAGTTTGTTACTATAATAAATCCCACTGTAGATCTTAAAAAGGCAAGAGGCCACATTGAATTTTATGACAATAAAAACAAGGCTGTGAGGGATAGATTTATCGTCTTCATAAGCTGTATAAAAGGTACTAGATCACATCCAATCTTCAAAGCTCATACCTCTACTTGAAGTTTTTTGGAAAGGTGTTTTGTCAGCGGAACAATCGAAATGTTTTTAAACAAAAGTAGGCTACAATCCACTGAACAAATCAGCCTTCACTTCGTTTTCACTCGTCAAAAAATATTTTTTTTTACATGAATGACCATCTATTTAGCCCCCACTGTCAAATAAATAAATGAAATGACAAAGCTTCTGCCACTTTAAAGATCACAATCATTTATTTTACAATAGCTATAGTTACTGCAGTAAAATAATAATGTTCTCTCTTTAAAGTGTAAGAATCTTTCAGCAATTAAAATAACAGCATGCAAGTACATAATTTTTTTATTATAAATATTCAGTGTTTAAACATGTCTGCTGAGTCCATGTTCCATTAGCATATCATGCAAAATAAGAAAAAAAAAATTATACTTTTTTTTAACCTGGTGGTATTACAACAGTTTATAGAACATTAAATAGGGATTAGCGTTCTGTTTGGGTGCCTTTCAAGTACAGAAATTAAATGAAAGAAAAATACAACCAACAGAATAATAATGATTGATCATACAAATGTGTTTTACACAAGTAATTAATCATCAGCAAACCGAGTGAAAATTATTAAATATATTTGTCATCTGTAAACCTGTGAAATACATTGCATCAAGAGATCGGTCTAGGAGTGAAAAGCAAATTAAGTTACCCATTTTCTCACAACAGGCAGTTCTACAACAGTCTCTCAGTAAACACATTTCAATGAAGGTAAACCATTCGATGGTTTATCAAGAACACAAATAGTAATTAACTACAATATATGACTATATGTTGTTAAAATGCATTTTTAAATGATAAAAGAAAAACAAAAAAAAGAAAATTTGCATTGGGACCGAAAATATGCATACCATTTGCACAATACAGTACATTGTTTCTAAAACGAGTAGCTAGAGAAAATATAATAAGATATAGCACAGAGATCATATGGAGCCTATTTCTTAAATAGCAAGGTTCAAGAAATACACAAAGAGAAGAGAAAAAAAAAAGATTCACACTGCCTAAGACCAGTAAAGAAGAACCTAGATAAAGGTGTAAAACATAAATAATAACTGGGTGTATGACCTACACCCACAAAATGACACTGCTTTAGCAAAAAATAAAAACAAATGACCATTTCTAAACAAATTCATGCCTAAGGAAAAAGTACAGTAGCTGACCAAATCTTCTGCAATGATGTCCCAATGTTTTTGATATCTGGATCAGTAACAGTAACCAGACCCAGATTCTGTGTCCATGTTTTTCTTAAAGGAGTAGTTCACTTTTAAAATGAAAGTTCTGTCATCATATACTCACCCTCATGTTGTTTCAAACCTGTATGAATTTCTTTCTTCTGCTGAACAGAAAGGAAGATATTTAGGAGAATGTCAGTAACCAGGCAGTTTCTGGTTCCCATTGACTTCCATAGTAGGAAAAAAATATACTATGCAAGTCAATGGGAACCAGAAAATGCCTGGTTACTGACATTCTTCTAAATATCTTCCTTTCTGTTCAGCAGAAGAAAGAAATTCATACAGGTTTGAAACAACATGAGGGTGAGTATATGATGACAGAATTTTCATTTTAAAAGTGAACTACTCCTTTAAATACCTGTATTTTTTTTTAAAGAAATCAAATGCTCCATGAGTCATATTAAATGTCCTTTATTGGCTGGCCACTTGATTCACTATCTACAGCATATGTTTCAACTTAAAAAGTACTAAAATATAGTATAATCAAGTTCAAGGCACCTTATCTTTGGTAAAAAACCCATGGTCACCTGCATCAGTTCAAAGTTTAGTAGTGTTTTAAAAGCAGGTAATTAGCAGATAGCAATGCATCTGCAGAACTGTCTCTTTGATCATACACACAAACGTGTTTGGAGGAAAGGCAGAGCAGAGAGGAGTGATAAAGTATGCAAGAGTTAGTAACGCTCCCATGCCTGCACGCTAACAGCTAGATGGCTTCGAAAGGAGGGAACTAGAGAGTACTTTGAGAGAGGAAACTGCATCCGACTCTTTGATATCATCAGTAGGTACACACTGCGAGTAGAGGTCACTGTTTGATTGAGGTTCTAGATTTGGATCCAGAGATGCGTTCTCTGGTTCTTTCTTAACTGTCACTGTGCTTACGCTGGTCTTGTCTTCCCCTTGATTCATGTGATAAATACAAGGCAGAGAGTCTGGGGAAGCACCAATACTGTAGGGATTTTCAAGCGGGACATCCAATTTGGGCACTAAAGAGAAACAAGTGGCTTCGGGAAGAGTCAAAGCCACATTGGTCCTGTCCTGAACTAAAGCTCTGGCCCTGCTAGGAGAGCTAAGATCAGCTGGCTCATCTTGGTTCAAAGGCACCAGAAAAGACATGCCATTCCACTTCAGAGATGCTCCGAGATCCTCAGTTTCCACCTTTGGTCTCTTGGTCATAGACTGGACATCACGACCTTGCAGTTCTGTGAACTCCATGTCTCCAGTAAGACCTCTTGGTAATGGCTCTCTTGCTCAGGTTCAGTGGAAGGGATTGATCTTGAGGTGCACTCCCGTTGGGTTGGGAGGTCTTGCCAAGATCCTGAGCCAGAACTTCGGAAAGTCTCTTAGTGAAGGTGTTCATGTGTGTCGAGCCAAGACGGGTGCGCATCAGTTGACGCAACTGTAGGCTACAGCCGATGTCAAGCGGAAGGATCCTAAGAGGGGGCAGGGGAGCTCTGGTCATGGCCAGTCCTCCGTTTGGGGACGAGGCATCCAAACTACACCCTGAACACTGGGGACTCTCAGGGGTCTCGGGTGTACTGACTTTGGGCTGATGGACCATAATCGTCTGGTGGGGCGTAGAGGAATCTTGAGGAGTTACCTCATGAGCACTCATTCCATTGAGGCCGAGACGGGCTCTAAAGAGGTCCAAAGGACACAGTCCTTTAGTGGGACTGAATCCTTCAAGAGAACCACCTGCCAGCAACTTGCAAGGGACCGACAGAAAAGAGGGAGCTTGAGGTTCTACAGTCTCCGTCTTCACATCTCGTCCCAGTACGGGTTGGTGGAGCACCGTATTAGAGGGTACAAGGGACAGACCTTGGCCATGAGGATGGTTGGTGAGCTTCAGTTCTTGAAAAATAGTCAATGGCTGTACGATTTCCTGATGGGGTCTTTCTGGTAGCTCTGAGGGAGGTTTGGGATGCAAGGGCGGTCTTCCAACTCTGCCTCTGGCCAGAACTTTAGCATTGCGTTTTCCAGGTGGTCTTCCTCTTTTCCGCACAACAACAACACCACCACCATCTGGCGGTGAGGCCTAAAAAAAGTAGTAGGGCAAAGAAAGGTAATCTATTATGCTCATTTTATTAGTCGGTCTGAAAACAAAGCTTACAAAGTACCGGATGATACAGCAAGCGGTTTTGAGAAAGAAATCACTGGATTTCCCAAAATTTGTGACCTCAAACCTTTTGGAGCTTTGTTTTGAGGTTGCAGCACAATTATTTATTAAATAGTTTTTTTTCTACAGTAGTGAGGCATAATGTATATCAGACAAATGGCATGTAAGAACAAAGCATGGTTCTTAAACCATGATCAGATCTAATATGGACTAAACATTATGTTTAGCTCATCTTATTGAGAGATCTTGCATATCCCGTACAAAAAAGGGTCAGCATTTTCCTTTTCTACTGCTATAGAAAATAAAACCCTCACCTGGTTTGTAACTGCATTCTTTTTTGGGCTGTTTGACACCCCTCTGCCCTGTACAGTCTTTTTGATGGTAGTGGGTGAGAAAGATGTAGCTCTGGGCTTGCCAAGTTCTGGGTTTTCTCCCCTTACATACAGTTCATAAGGAAGCATCAGCCTAGAATTTGATTGAAAAAGGGCATTCAGTTAGATGAGAAAAGCCCTCTGAAGCGGCAGGAATTAATTGTTGCTGTAATCAGAGCTTCACGCTCACCTTTCATAATGCCTCCTTGTGCAGGTGGCAGCGCTGGTGCTGCCTGGGCTTCCACCCAACTCATTGTACACAGTCTTCCACAAGCGGTGCGATGTCACCTGCAGGCGATGGGGAGGACAATGGTTCTGACTCACACTACTGAGCTCACCGCTAATGCTTTCATTCCGTTATGATGGATTACAGCTTACTCAGCAGGGCCAAGAAATGAAACGACATGACAAACTTACCCTCTCATATCCCCCCAGTCTTTTTACAACTGAATACATGAGGAAAAGGTCAACTGTGGGCAAATGAGAAAATGGCTTGGTTAATTAATAAGTTAAGATGGAAAAAACTAAAGAGAAATTATTCGAGTGAGTGACTGGTGCTCAATAGCGCGTTTCCACTGCCGTGCTAGTGCGTGCCAGGGCCAGTCGCGTTTCCACTGTCACTTCCGGGGCTTGAGCGGGGCTTACTCGGGGCCAACGGCCAGGATTTCTGGCCCGTCGAATACCTTGGGCCGAAGCGGGCCAGCTCGGGCTAGAGGCGTGCTCAAGGTAAAAGGCGGAGTTTAACGGTGTTATGGAACGTTATGATCTGCGGCAAGATGCACAATTCACTTTTTTTTATATCGCGAAAAATATTCGCTGCTCGAAATGGAGAATCGCCTGTACTGGTCTGTCGAAGATTGCAAAGCTCTTCTGAGCATTTGAGCAGAAGAAAGGGTACAACGTCAATTTGACGGCGTGTGAAGAAACGAGGACGTTATAAAATACATTGATGCTGAACAAGCTAGCTAAGCATTCAGCGAGCAACGCTTCAAGTTCCGGGAAAAAATAATAAAAGTTGCGGGCGCAGTATTGTACAAGGCGATTCAAACACACAATGGATAAAGCTCAGAGAAGGAGGTTTCCATGGTTCGACTGGCGACTCGCGAGACAATCGGGACACTATTGCAGCCACGGCCGGTGAGTTAATATACATGCTATCTTCCTAACTTAAAAAAATAAATAAATTCATAATACCCACTGAAATGGGTTGGGTTGTATGACGTTTGATCCATAAAGGCATGCTAGGGGCGGGGTTTAGGGTAGCGCTGCGGGCTACTGGCCCGGCAGTGGAAACGCAAGCCCGGTGCTTGAGGCCCGAGGCCACTGGCTCGGCTCGGCTCGCTGTTAGCCTGGCCCGGCCCTAGCCCGGCAGTGGAAACGCGGCTAATGTTTTTCTCATGTAAAAGCAGTCATGCATACATACTCTTTTTGAAACCCAGGTTGGGAACTTTGCTTATAGCGGAACCTCTCCGCTCCATAAAGATAAATAGCTGATCCAGGAAGAGCTGCTCTTCTGGATGCGGGAGCCAGTTCCCATCCCAATGCATCTCCACACTGCCCATCACATTTTCCTACAGGAAAAAAAGTTACAACACATTAGAAGATCTTTCCTACATTAACAAATTAATAGCAACAGAACGGAAAATTAAGGCACGTACATTCACATTAGAACATTTTGTGAGGAAATAAAATACATTGCCCATCAATAGTGGAGCGATGTATGAATCACAGCTCGTGCAGAAGTCACTCAGACCGAGCAACTTTCTCCTGGTGAACGCGGCAAATCCGCATGTCCAACTGGATTTCTATTAAAATGTCTGGATTTAGCCCCCGAAAATTCAACCAAAAGTGGTAAATGTAGGGTGACAACTGTCCTGTTTTCCCAGGACATGTCCTGTTTTCATATAACAATATAACAAATTTCTATCCATACAGAGGAGGCATAACCTACTTTAAATGTATTGAAATTAATAAGGTTTCTTTGAGTAAACTTCGAGTATCATTGAGTAGGCCTATCTGTTTGCCGGGCCGAGTGTCCTGTTTTTTCAGGACAAAATATGGTCACCCTAGTAAATGCGACTGCACTAATCAGTTTTGGATGTTAAAATCGATTCAAAACTTTTAAAGATGAGCCATGACTTGCTAAGAAACGGCACATATTTCTATGGAGGCAATTGTAATTTGAACTTTTTAAAATAATTCATACTACCCAGCAAGCAGAGCTGTTTTGAAGTTTTGCAGCCTAGCTAGCTGGCGGGAAAGGTAATGCTAGCTAACATTGGCTAAACTCAGGGTAGCCAACTCTCACACATTTGGCGTGACACACGCATTCAGGCTCTGTCTCACGCTGCCCAAGTAAATCTCACGCCAAATTAAAAAAAGTAAAAAGTCAAAATACTGTTTGGCATATGACATCAAGAATCGTGAGAGCACCACATGAAGTCGAACACACGTATTGACAAGGAATGGGTTTTAATTAAACCAATGAAGACCTGCAACCTCTTGATTGGACCAGTCTGTACCAATCACATTTCCCCCACACCATGCAGGGTCACTGTATATAAGCTGCTGACCCCCACCTGTGCGACAATCATCGACGATGTTTAGACTGCATTGAGAAACGTTGTATGTGTGCACACAAAACACAGATATGGCATTTTTGGCCGATACTGATAACCAATAATTCTTAATATTTGATAGCTGATAAATTGGCCGATAAATCTTGTAATCCACTATCAAAAATTTTATGAAAATTTGGATTTAAAGACAAAAGTCTCACCATTGAAAGCCATGCCCCAAGCACACAATATAATTTTATATAGCCTACATGACAGTTAAGTGCAACATTTGCATCGCAAGTCTGTGTTTTCCATTTTCGAAGTGATTCCAATCATATTTCAAGCAATTCAAAAACATCATAGCGAAAAGTGCCTCAGTTGAAAGAAATAATACATTATTTATCGGCTAATTAATATACCGGTATATTAATATGTAAATTATTTTTTCTAAAATTCTTTTCAGGTTAAACAGAGGCCAATGGGCAAATTTGGCCAGGATGCCGGGGTTACACCCCTACTCTTTTCCAAAGGACATCCTGCGATTTTTAATGACCACAGAGAGTCAGGACCTCAGTTTAACGTCTCATCCAATCTTTTAGACAGTATGATGTCCCCATCACTATACTGGGGCGTTAGGACAAACACAGACCACATGGTGAGCAGCGCCCCCTACTGGCCTCTAACACCCCTTCCAGCAGAAACCTAGTTTTCCCAGGAGGTCTATGAAGGTAATATGATGCTATAAAGAATCGCATGTGCAGGGTAAGATTTGTTAGCCTCGTGAGACCATCCTGATCTCGCGAGCTTTCAAGAGCTCTCGCAGATCAGTCTGGATACTTTCCGTTAAAGAAAATTTGGGAGCAGTTCACCAAACGAACGTCCAATCAGCGTTGGCTTTGAGGCGGGTTGAGGTGTGACGCAACGAGAAGCGCGACAGCTTCGTTGATCTGATTGGTTGATTTGGCCCGTCTATCACCAACATAGGCCAATCAGCTAAGCAGTATTTTCGCCCCTTACCAAAACTACTTCAACGGAAGGTTTCCAGATGGATATGCGGAGCAAATCCATCTGGCGGAGTTAGGTTAAAGATTTGTGAAAGTGTACATAAGTTTGCAAGGGTAAATTAAATTTGCATGCGCAAGAGAAGATTTGTAAAGGTGTAAATCGCCGTTTAAGGGTAAAAGGCTGCCAATATTTTTTCTTGCAGTTATTCATAAGTGTAATTCATGTATTGTGAAGCTGCAGCTTCATGTTAACGCAAAATAAATAGATCTGTATTCCTCTGATTTCCATTTTTCCGCGCTTGCACTTTTGGCAAGTTTTTTTTTTTTGCACACAAATACGGCCAAAAGCACTGCAAGCCTGTGAACAGCAATTTGCAAGCAAAAACAACATAGTCAGGAATAACGCATGAGACCAACCTTTGTGTAAAAAAAATAACCTGTTGCAAAAGTCTGAATGACTTGTTGTGTTTATGGGAAAAAAAGTTCCAGAAATAACCCGATTTGTACAGTTGTGTCTTTCTTTTTAGCTGCTCTTACAGTTTTGGCACGATTCTCTCAATCATTGAGTTTTGCAAGCGCGAAGAGGAGGCAGGTCCACCATCATGTAGCCAATCAAATGAGCTTCTCGCTGACTCTCGTTTTATTCTTATCTGATTGGTTCAATAAACACCAGTCGCCAGAACACATCTTTATCTTCATTTGGCTCGGCATCTTTCTCAAAATGGTACTTTTAATGCCCACATACCTGTAAAATTAATAAATCATGATTGCTTAATAAAAGAACAGTTATTGTACCATGTAAACATTTTAACATGTAACTAAACTTAATGAAATTCTGTTACTTAGCGAATGTTTTGACTATACACTTATTGTGATGCAAGGATTTTTGGGGCATTATTTTTTATTTTTACAACAATTGTTCCCAATAATTCTGAAATAATAATTATATTTATTTAATAAATATATGTATATATTAAAAAAAATAAAAATAATAATAATAATAAAACAATTCTTGCTCCAAGCTAAACTCAAAATTTGGCTAACTAGCTACTCACCTTACAATATTTAATATTGGATATTGTAGTTAGAAGCATGGAAAACCGCAGTGTTCTCAAATAAAGTATTTTTAATAAAGTATTATCAGCCTTGTACCCTTTTTTTCAATTGTTGTAATGTTGATTAATCTATGATCAGGATTGTTTATTAAATGGCTTTTACTCTTTCATAGAATATAATATACAGTTGTACCCAAGTTCAGTCTTTTTTTAAACATAAAATTATGATAAAATTGGCAAACAGTGTCACAAATGGTGTGAAAGGAAGTCAAGATCTCAAAGTTAAAACAAAACAGGAAGCACTGAGTGACATCACAGTATTCTTCACTATGTGTTCAAAATCTTAAAACATCCTGTTTGCTCATCAGATCTGCATTCATAAACAAGTCTATAGAACAAATTGAGTAGCAAACTCCACAGCATACCTTCATTCTTTCCATCCATGACTCCGATAAATGGTTATTGTTTTGCTGATCGAATCCTTGGCCATCCCTGCCCTTTCTTTTACGAGGTCTCCCCTTCAGACTGAGAGAGGAGCATCCTGGGACAGAAACATATCATCTTTAGGCAACACTACTTCACTTTTTGGGCCTTTTTTTTGTCATAACATGCATGCAAAATCATTTTACAAAACAAAGTGAACTGTGCCATTTCATTTTTCCTGTAGTTTGTAGTCTGGATATTATTAAAGATCTCTAATAAAACAACAGCCATTTGTTTGAGTTCAAATTAAAATACTATAAGAGAAAACATACTACATATGTTTTTTCTACATGAATACCACATGTGAAATTACACTTTTCTCAATGTTAATAACGTACAAACTAATGCAATATTTAACATACTCCTTTCTAGTTAAATATTAATGTGAATGAATTACACATAAAAACGAGCAGGTAGCCTTTAAGTATTTCTCAGTTCAGTAAATATTGTATTTGTAGGGTTGTCACAGTACCAATGCCAGTCAAATTTCACGGTTCTCTGCACCAATTTTGGTACCAGAGCAAAAACCATTGTAACTTTTTTGTTTTAATATTTGTTTTTTTAATTTTTGAAAATTAAAAATAATAAATGAAATTGGTTAATTTTTAATGCTATTAAAGAGAAGTAAATAATACATTAAAACTAGAGATGCACCGATACTAAATGTCTCTGACGATACTGACTAAGATTTTATCTGCCAATACCGATAGTTTGATTTTCTTTATAAAATAATAAACTATTGCTGTGAACTATAATACAAGGAACCCTCTCATTTAGTACATTACTGTAATATTAGAGGTTAAAATATTATATTCAACTGAAATGCAGTTTCAGATATAACAATTACACTAAAATAACAACTGAAATGTTTGTATACAGCTCAGTTACACATACGGTAGTTTTCATAAACATGCGTCTTCATGACTAATTTATTCAAACACATGTATAATTAACAGTAAATAAGCTCCAGCTCACTTACACATAAGGTAGTTTTCATAAACGTGTCTTCATGACTAATTTATTCATACATACATGTATAATTAACAGTAAATAAGCGCCTCTCGTGTTTTTTATAGCTCACTAATGAACTGTGAACATAGCTAACTTTCCTGAGCTTAACAGAACATTAAGTGGCATTGTTCACAAGGCGCTTTACTAACTTCTTTTCAAGGTTGAAGCACTAGAGCGGTAAGTTGTACTGTATCGTTCAACACACCTTTTGATGTTCATGCTTTTTTATTTGTTCCATTTTGTTCTACATATGTATTAGAGGAAGACATAACGTGCTCCGCGCTGTTGCTTTAAAGGGATACTCCACATTTTTTTAGAAATAGGCTCATTTTACAACTCCCCCAGAGTTAAACAGTTGAGTTTTACCGTTTTTGAATCCATTCAGCCGATTTTCTGATATTTAGAAGAATATCAGTAACCAGACAGTTTCTGGTCTCATTGACTCCCATGGTATATTTTTTTCCTACTATGGAAGTCAATGGGACCAGAAACTGTCAGATTATTCAGTTAAATAAAACATTGCACCTAAACATTTTTAAATTAAAAGTTAGTAATAAATGTAAAAAATGGTTTATAGAAACTTTATAGGTAACAGAACAAGTAGCAGGTCTACTGGATTTACACTAAAACTTATGCAGATCTATTTTGACATACCAGATTTTTTTTGGGTACCACCTTTTGTCAAACATCCCAATTTCAAATTCAGTCCCGCATTTTATTATGCTTTGCAGTGTACTAAACCCATTCATCATTTTTCATGCTGCTATGTACAGAAAGCGAACAAAGAGCACTTCCTTTATAATCAGTGAAACCGATATCTCTTCAGTTCAGCCACGGACTGCAGTCTATTGCACAATTAATCTGTTATTTACAGCATCTTTATTCTTTGGTGGTTGGAGCTCACACTGAGCAAACTCTGGCGCATTGAGCCAGACTAACTTATTCTGTCTAAGTCCATTACGTTCATGCACTCAACGAACATGTCTGTGATTGGCTAAAAAGTTCAATATTCACAAATCAGCCTTTTACCTAGGATGTCACACACTGAATATTATATCAATTGGGTGGTAAAACACATTTTAGGTTGTCTTTAATTTAGTTAACTGTCTATATGTTTGACAACCGAATTAGCCTGCCACATCACAGCAACGTTTATGGATAATAGGGCTGGGTATTGACAAAAAAAAAAAAAAAAAAAAGATATCGGTTCATTAAAATCGACAAATCAATATTTTTAACCAAGCCGTGTCACAATCCAGCAAGAGTGTATTACTCACCAAGCTGTGTCAGTATGCTAGCATTGCTGTCTAGAGTAGGGTGGTTGAAGGTATCCCGACAGTAGAGGACTCGTGTGTTTTGGAGGGCCACCTTTATTCCCCCCAGAGCCAGCAGATGGGGGTCCTGCAGACCGGGGCAGCTAGCCTGATCCGGGACGCGGCTTTGAAGGGAACGGAAGCGGCAGTATTGGGGGTAACTGAGGACCTTCACCTTCTGCTGTACGTCTAGAGACTCGTCTGAAAGAGAACACAAAACAAGTGTCAGTCCATACATTAGCATACGTTCAAATAATGATCAGTACCAGTGTCAACAACACCCTCACAACAGCTTTAATGCTCACGTGCAAAAAAAAAAAAAAACACACCCAAGAAACGATATATTTAAATAGAAAATATACTCATTTAAGCTACAATACCTGGGCTCGACTATATTAACACACTCCAGGGTTCTGTTTGCTAAATATTATGACTAAGGCAATTTTACATTGTTGTAAGCTGAACCACAATAATCTGAATGATTCACTTTCGGGTCCCCCCTAAAATTTAAAAATGGACTATTTTTAAAATCAAAACAGAGCTACTTTTAATGTCATTTCTATTCTATCACAATCTCACAAAATCGGCCTACAAGTTTCTATTCACACACTTCACTCTTACTTATACTTAACTATAATGTGATGTGCGTTCAGTTGGCTTTAGGCTGAAAAACAGACACAATGGACAATTTCATAAGCCTTCCTCTTTATTCACTTCCTGACAAAAGCCTAACTCAAACAATACCAGTTTCGTAAGAAAATAAGGCAAGATGTACTTTGTGATTCTGCAGTTATTAACCAAAAACTTAAAAATAAAACTATTAAAACAAAACAAAATATTAAAAATTGTTGGTTAATTGAAATAAAGGTGAAATAAAACAAAAATTTGATGAAAAATTAAAACTCCCATGATTTTAGTTCTTCAACTTAAGCTAAATAAAACTAAAACTGAAATAAAGAATTAAGGTGAATATAAATATTAAAAAAAAATGTTTTATATATATATATATATATATATATATATATATATATATTATATATATATATTAATCAAACTATTAATAAATACTATAATAGGGTGTAAAAAATTATATATATATATAAATTATATATAATACTCAAATATAGCATAAAAAAACTCAATATAACCGAAAACGATCAAAATTTACGCATCACTAATTCTTCATCAAGACAAGAGTAAATAAAATTAAAAGTTCCAGTCAACATTCATGTTTATTTGCAGCTCAACACATAAGGTAAGACCCCTGGGCCTGTTGAATATTAATTATTAAAGACAACACAATTAATATTCATGAGTTAAGCTGATAAAGGACCCACTTTATATTAAGAGTCTTTAACTACTATGTAATTAACATTTAAATTAATAATTTACATCACACTTATATTTGAAAAATACCTGCATGTAATTACATCTAGAATTACACTGTTGGCCATCCTCAAATCTCCCCACACCATCAAACCCGTCCTAACCTTACCCATATCCCACCTCAATATCAGCAAGTAGAGGCCTGCATTTCAGCCCGAGCCCGACGGGCCCCGACTTATTTACGCTCCTAGGGCCGGGCTTCGGGCCAATTTTCACGTCATAGTTCACACGCGGGCCGGGCCGGGTTTTAGGCTTATCTTTTTTTATAGCATATTTTAGACATTAATTAAAATAAATATGAGAAGATGACGATTGAAACGCAAACATAGAAAGACGTTTTATAACCTATCATACTGACATATGACTGACATGACAGTCTGCTCACGCTCACACGCACACACGCACGCGCACAGGTTTCCCGGCGGCGCGATCTGAGATTCGCGCGACCGGCTCGTTCTGTGTTTAGTGTCCCGGTAGCACGCGTGACTTCAGCGCAGCTGGAAAAAGTACGACTGGATTAAAACCTTCCACTGTGGATGCTGTGCTTTTTCTTCACGATGCTCTGAGACTGTTCTTAGCCATATTAGGAGGCTGTTTTTTGTTTGATTGGACTTCATTTTCATGAGTCTGTTGGAAACAAGGATGTAAGGTGGAAATAAGAATGGCCATGTTCTGTAGTGAAGACTTGATTTTTGAGGTAAGATAACCTGCATGGTTGTTTTTAATGTAATTTATGTTGATTTTTTTAGATTGCGTTCTCTGTATTGTAGCCTATTGTATAAACTCATTTAGTTTGCGAGCGCTGTTGCTCTGAGCAGCAGAGCAGTTTGCCTCAGCTTTTCAAAAATGACAAAAAACGTTTAAACAAACGTTTAAACTAACGTTAACTGTCTGTGTGATATGCTTAAGTTGTTTTATATCTATGGATTTTATTGTAAGTTAGCCAAGTAAAGTGTTGATTTGAGAGGCTATAAATCAATGGATCAAACATGTTTAACTCACTGTCGGCTACTTGGTCGTCATAAAAATAAAAAACATTTTTTTTTTCTTAAATAACTTTATAAAGAAATGAAAATAAACTTACCGGTAAATACTTTGCCTTTGAAAACGAAACATATCTGGGTTACCGACTGCAACATAGGGCAGGCTGTGTATTATCCAAGGTATTTTTTTTTTTTTTTTAACGGGCTCGGGTCGGACTCGGGCTGATCATTCTGATGAGCTGTCGGACACGGGCCGGGCTAGGGCCTGAGCGTCTCGGGCCAGGGCCGGGCTAGGGCCTAGATTTGAGGCCCGTGCAGGGCTCTATCAGCAAGTGTTTTGCAACACAATGTGAACACAATGAGTACATTGTATCAAACTTTGTTTTTTTGTTTGTAGTATTAGTTTAAAGACACCTAATATCAACCAGGACCCTGATCCACTTTTGAATTGCGTCTCCTCTGCTTTTCAGACTGTCCTTACCCATTAAGAAAGAAAAATGCAGTTCAGGATTTTTCATTACTCACCGTCACTCTCCGTTTTTCCTTCCTGCGGAGAACCAGCATCATGTGACCCATCAGACCCTATCAGAGGCCTGTGACTGCTGTGCTTCCACTGTGGCGGTTCCTGACAAGTCCACCTCACCAGATCCTCCACTCGGACTACAATCTTTTTTGATACAGCGAGGACTTCATCCTGTGCAAAGAAATGCAAAGTGAGCTCACAGGCAGGACTGGGGTTCGCTTAATGGCCTGAAGTATTTTAACACCTTTAATGAATGAGAGAAGCCTCTCCCTTTTTCCTATGTTATACTAGCTAACAAGAGACGCATCACCTCAGGCAAAAACAACTAACCAACTGCTTTAAAAGAGAAAGAGGGGTAAAAACCCAGTGGACATTTAGATGCTTATCTATGCGACATTCTCACATTCTATTGTTTGCAATGAAAACTTATTTCTCCTTACTCATTTATTTTGGTACAAAATGGCCTTTTGTTCTTAACACATTATGAAGGAGTAAAACATTACACGGGACATTGATGCCTTGTTTAAAATGCCGTTTAGTTTAGCCATGACTGCTTCTTACAGCAAATGAATGAGTATCAACTTCAGATAAAAGATTCTGAGAGGAGTCTGGGTCAACTGGATTTCTCCAAATAAACTATAACATAACTAGTTTATGTTTGTTACTGATTCAAAAACTCTTCTTGTAGGGGTGTGACGGTTATTATATAACCGTGAGACCGACGGTTATAGTTGAACACCGTCATTAGGACTCTATAACCGCCAAAACCGTGTTATTAAAATATTTTTTTGGGGGGCAAATGGGGCAAAACCCCATTTCGCCATTTCACACACCTCCACCGGACGACGACGGTTATGTTACGAACCGTCACATTTGACTCATGTCATAACCGTCATCACCAATTCTGAAACCAGCACACCCCTAGTTTAGAGTATAAGAGTCCCTTAAATCATTCTGTTACTACAAATATTGCTAGTTAGATCTTTTAAGATTAGATCTTCGTTTTTTATTCGATTTTACATTCTCTTTTGTATGTCATGCTCAGGCCACATTCAAGAGTCAACACTTAAAGTTACATAAAGCTGTGATGTGTGGATGCACGTTCCTAATAAGCATTATCACATATTTTCTATATATCTATTCATGTTTTAAATAAGGCACCAATAATAACTTTTACAGAACTTTTTCTTAAAGTTTTGTAGAGTTCATGTGTTTATGGTCCATCATTGGATTGTAAACTACTTGGCAAAAAACAGCCTTTGGTAACAATTCTTATGATATTTTATAAATCATTCTAATATGCAGATTTGGTGCAATCATTAAATTATTAAAGGTTCTTAAATTATTAAAAGTTGAAAACAAGGATATATAACAAATATTTTTGTTAATGTTTAGTTTTTTTTTTTACTTCAGTAAGGACTTACGCTAAAAAATCTATCAAATAAATACAATAATAAATTCTGGAATTTTATGTTGATTATGAGGAAGAAGGTTAAGAAAGAAAGAAATAAGAAAATCTATCTAAAATAGATTAAGAAATAAGAAAGAAAATCTAAAATACATTCGGGTGATACATTCTGAAATATTCCATGTGAACATGTTTCTAAATAAAAGCATTTTCTAGCAATGTCATAAAAATATTTATATAAATATAAGAATATGTTTAACAGTCAAATAACGTAACATGAGAAACAACTTTGCCCATCAATCAATTTAAATAAATAAAAAAAGTCTTGTAAAGTCTTGTAAGACTTGAGTGACCCAGTGAAGACGACTTGGTCATGTCTTAATTTGAAGTAATGGAAAAAATATTGATGTTAAATCCACTGTTGTTTTAAATAAAATTGTTCTATAGTCTATACAGCATTTAATGCAATTACATCAGAAGTAAGTGTAAATAAATTACAGAAAAGTTAAGAGCAATCCCTTACTTTACTTTTCCAAGGAAAAAGTAATTGAATTACAGTAATTACTTAGTAACGCAATTAGGGCTGTGAAATGATTAATCGCATCTGAAATATAAGTTTGTGTTTGCATAATATATGTGCGTGTACTGTGTATACTTATTTTGTGTATATATATTTATAAAACGGTTAGTTCCAATCCTTGATTCTGATTGGTCAATAGCTGTGTTTTATTCACGATAAAACACGGCTAAGAACGCTTTACCCAACGGTTCTATGTATCACTACACAACACCCCTAGCAACCTAAACACTTGTTTGATCTCATTGATATTGTTCATTTCAGCTAGAGTACAGTATTGTGAGAAATCGAGTCTACCTGCATTTACAGTAGACATAGCATTTTCCTTCAGGTCAGTCCCTTTTTACAGTCTATGGTCAGTCCTATATTCATAATACAAAAATCCGTTTGAATGTCCGCTGCGATATCTTGTCCTTTTAACGGTTATGGGGTTTTCCGTTCCTATAGTCATCTCATCCATAGACATCATATAGAACTAGCTGCCCTATTGGCCGCTGTGGCGCAAGAAATGCGGCCGCCATCTTAAACCGGTCATACTCCTGTTTGCGTTGCATAGCAGCAGTCGATGCCAGAGCACTGTGCAGCATATTCCTGCTCAAACCGGCGGACCATCACTCGGGGATTACTTTTCACAAGTAAGATTTAACATTACCGTACTATTGGTTGTATTTTGTGAATAAAATATTCAATGTGTCCTGTATCATCTCTACATGTATGACCTTTGCAGCAAAAAAACCCAAGTGAAAATCAGTTGGGTATTCAGTGAGATATGAATTAATAAATGCGCTGACAGCTCATTACACCTGCCAAACAGATTACACTGAGCGGAGCGGGTGACCGGTTTAAGATGGCGGCGCACCAAAAGGCAGCAGCGGTCGATAGGGCGTCTATCTATATTAAGTCTATGATCTCATCTGTCAGTTGCGTCTTTCTTCTCCATGATCACAAGTTTGAATCCTTTCAATGTAAAAGTCTATTCTACTGACTGACTCACTCATAAAGACAGTCTTTGCTGCCATCTATTGGCGAATAATGTATGTAACTTCTGTTGCTGTTTACGGTCAGGGACTATTTTTTTCCAGCGGAGGGAAGGCTTTTAGTGATTTTACTCCATGAAAGTTGCATAGATACATATTTTCCAGCTGTTTGTGTGGTAACCTTTTAATAAAAGCGATAAGGTACTCGAGGCTAGTGCTGTATCGTGAATAAGTCACGGCTGAAGGGGTTTTGCGGCGTGCCTAACAACGCCCTTTAGCCGTGACTTATTCACGATACAGCACTAGCCTTGAGTACCTTATTGCTTACATATATACACACACACATGCATAATGTTTAAGAATTTTTTTATTTGATTTATATATAAATTAAATATAAATATATATATACACATTTAAGAAATATTTGCATGCAATGTATTTATATATAGCCTACACAAAATAATTATACACAGTACACGCACATCTATTGTGCAAAAACAAACTTATATTTTGAATCGTTTCACAGCCATAAATGCAACACAACAACACTGATACATGCGTCTTTGTGTATGTGTGTGTGCATGCATGTATAATCGCTGGAACGACGTTTTATTTTGCGTAAATTGCGCTGTTTACATCCGGTGACTTAAAATTGCAAAATATGTTAAATTACTATGCATGTACAAAACGTTGTGGATATCCACATTCAAACTGATAATAATGTGGCGCTCATGCACGCTTCCCCTTAACCACAGGTTATTTCTGTATTTCCCTCATCTCTCTCACCTCTCCATGCTCCACTGCTCTGCCCTTCGGAGTGTCCTCAGGTAAGAAGTAGAGCCTGGAACTGGCCAGCAGGCGGCGCTGCGTCTGATCTTCCCACAGCAACGTGACCTCGGCTATACACACCGGCTCCTGAGGGCCACAGCGCATGAAGTAGAACTCCCCGAGCTCCCAGACCCGAGTCGCACCCCCGGGCTCCTGCTTGCAACCCACTGACTTATAGAAGGCAAAGGAGCCTCGAAGGCAGCTAGGAGCACCTAACCACTGATCAAGACAAGAGCGCACACAAGCAAACAGGTTAGGGAATGAACACGACTGAATGCACAAAAAAAAGTCACCCTGTGCAGCTGTGAGAAAACATCTTAAATACCTTCAGTATTAAAGGGATAGTTCAGCCAAAAATGAAAATTGTGTCATCATTTTTTCTCCCTCGAGTCAAATTTCTTTCTTCTGCTGAACGCAAAAGGAGATATTTTGAAGGATATGGGTAACAAAAATGTTTATGGACCCCATTGACTTCCACAGTATGGAAAAACAACAACTAATATGCAAGTCAATGCACACCGTCAACTAAATATCGTCTTTTCTGTATCAAAAAATATCTCCTCATAGGTTTGGAATGACTTGAGGCCGAGTAAATAATGACAGTATTTTTTATTTTTGGGTGAACCGTCTCTTTAATGAGTCAGAGCACAAAATTATAAGTTACACAAGATCACAAGCAGACTGTGGTTAAAAAACAACTCATCAATTCTTTCATTTCATTTGGAATTCGCTCCAGAGTAGATATTTTAAGCAAATAGAAGTGGCTGTCGTTACACAAACACTTCATAAAAGTTGAAAATGTATGCATACGAAGCTCAAATACACACATGCAAACACCCTTCACATGACTCAAATTATCTGTGTGAGCAGCAAGCGTAGCGCTCCTCAAATCAGCTGAGCGGGACGACAAAAATATTCAATGTCTCGACTTCTAGCGGTATTTTTTTTTTGCTAAACATCAGAGACAAAACCTCCCCCATAACATACTATAATCACACATGAACTAATCATTCACGTAACCTACTCAGAATTGTTTGGTAAAGTTTCCATGGTTGAAAACACATTCCAGTGTATTAATCTACTTAGGAATGGCTTGATAGCAATGGAAAAACACAAAGATTTTTCTATTATTTAAGTTGCGGAAAATAAAACGTAAAAAATTCCAGAGAGGTGATGCCAAAATGGGGTATCGGCTATCAAATATAAAAACATTGTCACTAAAAATGGACAATAAATGTGAAGGCTACACTAAATATTTGATGTTTTTGTTTGTGATATTCAAAGAAATGTATATACATATCAAGATTTGTTCAGTTTATATGAAGATAATTCAGTTGATAACATATTTTTGGTCAAAAGCATGATTGTAGGATAGTGTTTAACTATATTCATTTCAATTATATTAATAACATTCAAATATTTTAATATTAGTGTTATTGTAATATCTCATTAAAAAAGTTATTGTGTTAGCATACTAAAAGAGATTTTAAAAAAATATATAAAACAAATAACAGTTAAAGCTATAAGTAATGCAAAAGGCATTTATCTGAAACAAAATTAATTAATTCGATAATATTGCATTATTAGATAAAATGGAAAATACATGTGGAGGCTATGCTGAATATCAAAAATTATTTAAAGAACTATAAATATGAATATTGATTAATTTATCTTTAACATACTGAAGATAATTTCGTTTTTGGTTAAAAGCATGAATGTATAATAGTGTCTAAATATATTATTTTATGTTATTTTTATAACATTCAAATGTTTTACACTAGTATCAATATTTTTGTTGATTTAATAACTGAAATATGTTAATGTTGTTGTATTAGCATAGTAAAAGTGATAAATAATAAAAACAAATAAAATAGTAAAAGTTATAAAGCAAAAAGGCAAATAGGAATTGATTTATCTGAAACAAAATGATTTGATAACAGATATTTTACGAGGGTGGTGAATTATGGAGGAAAGCCTATATTTTTAACTATGATAAAGTAAATATCTTAACATTAAACTATAAAAGTTATTATTTCAGCACTACAAACATAGTTAACAACACAATGACAAATTCTAGAGTAATAAGCTCTTAAACTATAGGCGACCTTTCTGTTTTCGCTGTCTTAAATGTGTTAATGGTATCAAATTTAAAATATATGAGTGAAAAAATTATAAATAATGCAATATGCACATGGATTTTTTTTTATTTATCCTTATGCATTTTGTACATGTACAGCATTGCTTGTGTCATCCGTTTTCCATATAATATTGCCTCTTGAACGTGGCCTGAGCATGGCATACTCTCAGTACTTTAACTCAACATGTCAATCACAGGACCCGTCCCGTTCACGAGGGTCAATCACCCCCCGCCCCACCCCCACTGGTAACCCACATTTTCACCGAAAAACCGACCAATCAGAAGCCACAACACTCGGCGTCCACATGTCGAGCGCCTACTGGTAAAAAAAGAGAACTGGTCTTACAGTTAAACCACAATACACGTCTGTGACAGTCAACTTTTAACTTTATATAATCCAACGAGCAACTAAGTGAGTGTTTCATCCCAATACAAAAAATATTACATGGAGAGCTTGAGAAAGATTTCGAAATAATAACCAAAATGACCTTGGAGTTTTAACTGAGCCCAAAATTATTTACATTTATTAGCATGCATAATGAAAAATGACTCATATCAGAGTTGCTGATAATGGGGATGATTTTTTTTTATATTTTATAAACAATCATTAAAAAAACAGCGATAAACAACATCCTCAATCCGGGTGCTCTCTGAAGCTAATAATAATGGTATTCACTCAATATGTAAACAACATATTTCAGCCAACTTCCTACTGCCACATACATAAAAGTCTCATATATCATGACAAAAATGTACTGCTGTAGCCTAGCATTTCTAGCCAACACGAATAATCTCTTAATAATATTAAAAGCTTTGAAAAAAAAAAATAAACGATGTTATTGTTGCTAAACACAACATTTAAAAAATAATAATATCACTGCTCGTGTAGCCTAACGATCAAATAACTTAAGCTTGACGAAAAAACTTCGTGGTCTCAAATAAAATCAGCAGCTCCACCAAGTTTACCTCTTCCTAGAAGTTTCATTTCAAAATCATGCTTAATATTCACGGGATTTCATCGAAAAATGTGTCGACATATCGTGAATATAAACAATGCAGCTTTCCCTTTAAAATCGTGGGCTCGATTCGAATCGTTTTTAATAAAGAAATTAAAACAAAATCTGCTTGGCAAATGTGAAATGTGGGGGTGGGGGCAAAAGAGGGAGAATCTAGGTAGTCAACACGACACACAAAGAAATTAATCATTAACGAAAAAAAAAATCGAAATATCAAAACGCACGCGCTCTTGATATAACAATAAATCGTCGCACAAAAAAAAAACACACAGCGTCGAGGAAATTTCAAATACATTTCGAAACAAATAAAAGTTTCTCGGCGAAATATGAGGCAATATTTTCAAGTCTTCGTTGGCTTATTGGATAGGAATCAATTCGGCAGTTTAGCGAACTTCAAATATTACTACGTGTCGCGGGAACAGCGGTTAAATAAAATAGGATTTTAATTTTTAAAAACAAAGAAGCGAATTTCGAGCTCGCGCGCCAAGCGCCTTGAGCTGCAACAAAGTAACAGTTTAAAGTTGTAATTCAGTTTACCTGTATCGTACTCTGCTCCATTGCAACTCAACATTCCCTTATCCCTCTCGATGCCCCCTATCAAGTTACACAGCCGGGTACTAACAGCACCGGCACACACATAAACGTAGCTGAAGAAAAGCTGTGCCTTTTTGTGAAAATAGGGCAGGATCTAGGTGTGGCTTAACTCCATTTGCCAAAAGAACTTTAATATATGTTATGCATTGTACACAAAATTGCCTGTGGAAACATGCTCGCGGTTTAATTTAACCCAGTGACTAACAGTGATCACGAAATACAACACAATTTCAACATGGAGACCTTGAAATCAGCATTTCAAGACCAAATCCATATGTACAGTACAGAGCATGCGTGCTGTTCTTCAATAAAATAGCCCATTTTTAATGCATGCAATAAATAGCGAACCCTCTAAAGATTTGCATTAGTAGTCTGACGTGACATATTTAATATTTTGTGTTATTATTTTTTAAATATAATGTTTTAAAATATAATGTCTGGTCTATAATATATGTATGATATTTCCCTCTAAAAATGTACATTAAACACTGGTCTTGTTGGCCAGTACAGTCGTTTGCTGAAACTATTAGATGAGACTGTTATTAAATGTATAGGCTAATAGATATTAAAATATTTATATAATAAACAATGCAAAATAGTTATATTTTGTTCTCCAGCAGGGGGAGTGTCCACGTGATCTACGAGACAATGGCTGTGACATTTCATTTTTTCCTGCTCTTGCTGACACCAAAACAGGATAACATACGACAAAATATCCTCATAATAGTCTTTTTTGTATTTTTTATTATAAGTTATTTAACAATTTGATATCAAGTACTGGCCAGATCTCATTTCTTAAGCAGAGGGCAACAAATACAAACTTTACAATACTGATTAATGTTATTGAGAATTTGATTATTTCCTCGTGTCCTCCTCCCATGCTCTTGTGGCAGAACAAATGTTGCTGTCCCGTATCAGTACTGAGAGGATATGTGAAAGCAGGAGGTCACACCACCATTAGAAACAACCTCTTGCATTTCTATTTTTATTTCTTGGTATCTGAAGCAACTCAACATATATTTTTCTGTTTTTTTTACCCCATAATTATTTTAAAAAGATTTTAAAATATAGTCTGAAAGACATGAGCCACCATCTTCTGAATTCTGAATGGTCATCCTTTGGTGAATGAATGAATAAGGCAATAAAAAAGGCAATAAGTAATATTGTGATTATGATTATAACTGCATACATATAATGAATTTGTTATTATAATAAACTGATAAAAGATTTCTTGACGAGGAAAAAAAAGTGTAGCTTTCATGTTTTCATTTTTATTGTAACCTGAAAATGAGGAAAGTATGAAGGTTAAAATGAATTTTAAGAAAAAAACAACAGTAGTATCATTATTAATTGTATCATTATCATAATTCTTCTCATTAATCCACAACAAGCTTTATATTTTCTAACTTTCTAAAATCAATTAATTACAATTAATCACATCTAACATAAAAGTTTGTGTTTATATATGTTAACATACTGAATATCATATATGTATATATGTATGTGATTATCAATGTGATTACTCAATAAATGATGTTATATAAACAAAACTCTTCTGTCTTATATTATATATATATATATATTATTATATATAATTGTATATTTAAAATAATAGTTTTGGAGATATTATATGCTTTATAAATATACAGTATAATAACATTTTGAAGTAATTATGAATTATGCCATTAGGCCACAGTCAAGGCCAATTGTTTCTTGTTTCACATATGGCTCTGAATATATACGCACTAATGCTCAAAACACAAAGTCATGATATGATCTGATTTTCAACAACACACACACACACACACACACACACACACACACACACACACACACACACACACACACACACACACACATACACACACACACACACACACACACACACACACACACACACACACACTGGCTGTAAAAGACCTCATGGTGGCGCTGTTGTACGCTGTAACATTTTTTTGTCAGTGTCAAACTCCACAGGTTTGGTCGACTCTTCAGTCGATTTATCCTTCCATTTCTCTGAGATATGACAGCTGATATGTGCTTCAACATTCTCCAAATACGCAAGTAAAATAGATGTGTACATGAGTTTCACATGATATAGCCAGAAATAAACAGCGGCTTACAGTAATATTCAGATACCTCTCATACTGTGATGGAAATAAACACTCATGAACAGATTAGTTCACAGGTTGGCTGGCTTCATGATTTTCTGCTTCTCTTTTTGTGATAATGGTTGTTTTCTCACTTCTCGGCTCCTTGCTGCCACCACACATCCATTGTGAAAGTTAACAGATAGCCTACTTTTACACAGTCAACAAATTTAATTATCAACTAAACTCTTATCTGTGACCAGTGAGAACATTGTGCCATCTTGCTGTTAAAAGGCTAATTTAAAACGCTATGCTAACAATTTCTACATGTGAAATACACTCTTGTGAAAAACTGTGCTTAATTGTATTGAATGTGTATTTCAAATCGTATATAGGCCTTAAAATACACTGTAATTGCACATCAATAAAAGGCCATTTAAGTGTACTTAAAAAGTACACTTTCATGATGTTTGCTTCACTTAAGTACACTTTGCATCTTGCAATAATGTCAATGTTTACTTTAAAATACATTTTAAATCTTTGCCATGCTTTAAATAAGTAGCACTCATTTTGAGCTGTTTACCGAGGTAACATGTAAAGTACTTTATCATTTTAACTGTAGTGTGTTATTTATTATTATTATTACATTTAAAGTTTATATACTTTAAATGTGCTAAAAGTGGATCAAACTCACTATAAAGTTCAACTAGCCTAATTACATTTAATATAAATTTAAACAATAATACATTTTCATTTAAAAGTAAATAACAATAAGTCTCCAAAACATTACAATCTATCCACACAGTATATTTATTGAAAGTAGCCTATATTATTTTTCTAAAAAGTTTTTTAAATGTACTCTACATCTGTATACTACATCTTTTTCACAAGGCGAGAGAGAGAGAGAGAGAGAGAGAGAGAGAGAGTGAGAGAGAGAGAGAGAGAGAGAGAGAGAGAGAGAGAGAGAGAGAGAGAGAGAGAGAGAGAGAGAGAGAGAGAGAGAGAGAGAGAGAGAGAGAGACTAAAAACAATGCTAATATTTTAGCATGTACCGCTAATAGCTTGTTTTGGCGTACATACTTTTACATTTGGTGATAATAAGAATGTTTTTTTTATTGACCTCTATGATAAACTAATTTACAATCAAGTATTTTGTTATATTCAAGTTATTAAAGTATTTTGTAAACTGGCTCATCAACGGCATGATTTGGAGGCGGGGCTACTTGTTTGTCGACCCAATGGCATGCTCTAAAAATGTTAATCAGGCAAAAGTGGAAAATACATTATTGAGCTAAATTTAAGTAATCTTCAAAAGGAAATGGGGTGGAGGAAAAAACAATAGCAATGGGAATAATACAAGAGCACCAGGATGGGATGTTGAAGTATTTAAACTAATTTAGGCGAAGAAAATGATATCATACCAAAAACAAACAAAACTCAGCAGCTCGAGAGAGGAAACACTCCACAGGAAGTGTCTGAAACACAAACTGGACAACATAGCAATGCTACTTTCGAGTTATGGGACGGTCTGCCTGAATTCTCTTTTAAAACTGACCTTGACCCGTTGGAAAACCAAGCTTTCTCAGGAAGTTTGTGGCATCCTGAAATCAGATATAGCTCAAATGTCAACATACTTATTGCAGTGGTTTTTCCTTTCTCTCTTGGCAGTGAAATCTGAAATATGACACTTCATGTTTTAGTTTGCAATCTTGCAAGAAATACTACTCAGTATTAACAACTCATGAGCTTCCTTGTTTTGCTCAACTTTCTCTGAGGCTGTATGAGGCCACACGGATTCTGGGTTTCTGCCAAATAGTAGCAGAAGTGCTGAGCCGATAATGGAACAAAACTGGACCTGTTTCACTCTGGATTTCCCTTCAGGAGTCCAGAAAGTCTTATTGCTGTAAAATAAAATCCTTTAAGCCACAACTAAAATCTGTTCCAAATTTAACAACACAAAAGCCTTTGTTTCAGCTTTTTTTCCCCTCAGAATAAAATATGCGTCACAATATCACATTGACAAACCTGAGCATGTTCAAAGATCGTGTGAAGTGATGGAAGTGTGTATCAACTGACAAAAACTTGATTAACACACAAGTGACAAAAGCAAGAGCCCCTGCTGAAACAACACATAGCTAAAACCAGCCCAAGCTGCTTGGCTGGTTTTAGAGGAGTTTTGGGGGGGGAGAATTGTTTTGTTTTTTAGCTGTCAATGCTGGTCTTAACCAGCAGAACACCAGTTTGGACAGCTAAAAAAATGAAAACCCCTTTAAAACTAGCCTAAGACCAGCTTAAACTAGCTAAGAGCTAACTAGCCTTGGCTTGTTTTAGCAGTTTTCCCCCCCAGCAGGGATAGTTTATAATCTTTGATTTTTTTAACATAAAATGAAGTGCAGGCTTCTTTCAAAGATTATATGTACCAACTTTTCTTTATTATTTTTGTAAATCAAACTCTAAACCCAAACGTTCTTTGTTTTTTTTTTTAAGTTGAAATGAGGGTGGAGCATTTCCAAGAATTTCTACATAATCATTCACATACAGATCCTCTCCAGCAGATACCGTGACAACATTCACATATTTCAGAGTCAAATCACATGGGAACTTGTTTTGAGGCTTTGGAAATAATGCCTGCAAGCATCATAATCGTTATTATTTTACACTGGCTCTTTATGTCAGTTGTGCTTATTTAATCAATTTGATTAAATATTTTCTTTATTTAAACATAAAATAATCATACAATAAACTTCAATTTGTTAACATGAATTGTTAATGCATATAATGAACTAACAATGAACAAGTTTTTTTTTTACAGCGCACTTTTTATTTTACTAATGCACTTTTGACATTTCAAGTTTTGTCAATTATTAGTTAATGTTTTATGGAAACATTTATAATTAACCTAACCTATCTATAAAGTAGATTAATAAATGCTATAAATATCGTTACATACATAAGGAATACTAATTACATTATCATATATACTGCAACTAATGCATCAACATTGAGCCTTATTGTACTAAAATAAAATGTCATTAAAACATTTAAATGTTAAAAACTTAAATGTATTGGACCTTCAAATTATTAAACTTAGTCACATTTTATTTTCCACTGCAGATATGGAGTGCAGAAAACTTGTTCTGTCCATACTTTAGGACATTCTCACGAATCCTTACATAACTGGGCCACAATTTGAATGCAAAGTGTCCTGCAGAGACCCCCCCCCCCCCCCCCCCCCCCCCCCCCCCCATGACATACATACCTCCCGTTTCCCTCCATATTCTCTCTTTTCTTTGAGACATTTGCATGTGCAGGGGGAAAGCATGAAAACACAGGCCTGAATATTCAACTTCATTACTCCAGTCTTCAGTGTCACATGATCTAACATGCTGATTTGATCCTCAGTTATTATCAATGTTGGAAAAAATTGTGCTGCTTAATATTTTTTTTATAACCGGTGATACCTTTTTTCTTCAGAATTCATTAATATATATATATATATAAGTAACTTCTATATCCAAACTTCTTTCAAAAACATAAAAAATCTTACCAATCCCAAACTTTTAAATGGTAGTGTGTGGGTAAACATACATGGAATGACATTATGTCTGAGCAGAGATGATGTTGCTCCACTCTTGGGTACAAAAACAGCACAGAATGTGAATCATGAATCTTTATGAGTAAAATGAGGTAAAAAATATTAAATCAAGCTGCTCTCTGGACGTTCTTTCTTCCACCAACCCTTGGGAAAGGAAACGTGTGTTTTGAAGGAAATTACAATGAAGTGATGTATCACACAAATTCCACAAGATGGCGATGCCATCACACAAATCAAATTACATTACACAATACACAAATCAGACACTGCTTATCTCAAACTTCTGATCCTGAGTGTGTGTGTTGTGTGTGTCCAACTAAAAAGAAACCAGAATGGCATATTAATGTTGCATTATTTCATTCCATGTGGCTTAAATATTTCTAGTCAACCTGTAGTTCATCTGGTTGGAGACTGACTAGCTAAACAGAGAAAGCTAAACACTAGCATGCTAAACACTAGCATGTTTAGAGAAAGACAACATTTCTGTAGGCCCTTAATATACCCAGCACTTTAGAAGGGACATTCAGAAAACGATATGGTAAATATGTGCAAGCTTTTCAATGAAAATGTAAAGAAAAGCTTGCAGTAAAGGTGTTTTCACTTCAGAAAAAGGTACAGGCAGACGTTTGTTTGATAGGTTAAAAACAGACACTTAAATCCAAACGTCATGAGGTGTCAATATCATTTAATACACATGTATAACACAACAAAGACTTTAAATATATAAATTTGAGCATTTTTCACTTTATAAAAAGCCATAGAAACGGAGAGGCATTGAAAAGCACAGACACCAGTGTTACTAAAAGCATGTCGACACTATCTTTTGAATTTTCTTTTTCTTGAGAGTCTTAGGCTGTTCTTAGAGGAGTCAATAAGGCGGTCCGTGTTTTCTGATGGAGGACTGAAGGTGTTATTGGGACAGGAAGTCATCGACGAGGAGTCTCCGCTTTCAGACGTCCCCGTCACTGCAAGGCCACTGGGAAAGCATTCATGAAATGATTAGTGCTGATTTTATGGGGGGGGGGGGGGGGGGGGGGGGGGGGGAATAAAGGCAGATGCACATACAATGTTTAGCAAACAATATTGAAATTGTACCAGCTGCTCTTTGCAGAAACATCAGATGGGCCAGGTTCATCACTGCCTAAAAGTGAAGAATTAAATAGAATAAAAAGACTCATCGGTCAAGCTTTATTGGCATAAACAGCAGATATTCAATCAATATGTAAATCAATATTACACACCAGTAGTAGCTCTCCGCTCTGTCCGTTCCAGAGCAGAAAGTAGGCCGTTTTCCTGCAAAAACACTTCAATAATGAAACTTGATATAAACACAGGGCTCGACATTAAAGCTTGATTTTTTGAAGGGGCAAGTGAAAGAGTTATAATTGCCCGACCGGGACAAGTAGCGGATTAAAACAGCAATAACAAAATAACTAGGAAATCAACAAATTGCGAGGAACGATTCTGCATTCATTTAGTGAAAGTGCCGATTGATAGTGGATAATAATATAAATGTATAATGTACTGATCGGTAACCAGGTTGCGCTATCGAGGCGAGGAGAAATGGAAACAAATGAGCGCAGCACACACAAAGAAACTAAAGAGAAGTTAACATACTGCGGTAAAAATGTGCAGTTTTTATATTTATAACATATAATACAGCTAAGCAAGATCACACAACCAAGAGTGGGATTAACATCACAATTGAAAATGTGACACTGATTTAAATGACAGTTCATAAACAAGTGAATTAATATAAAGTCACTTCGATTTTAGACGGTTGAGTCAAAGATTCAATGACCCAGTGAATGAATGGCTCAATGACTCACTCATTAAGACGACCACCTGAAATTTACAATGTTGTACTCCATTTTCAATTCATGTTGTACGATTGATTGAATATGATTGCAATGTGCCTTGTGTATGTTTAATATGAATCTTAAATAAAAAAAAAAATAACGATCTCCTGCCGCCACCTACTGGCGGTTTAGTGTTTAAAAGTATCTTTCCAACATTTCTTATTTGCTGATTAAAAAAATATTTTCAACAATCTCATTACATTATTTAAAGCAGTTTACTTTTTCAGTGTAAATTATTTAATTCTAATTGTTAATGTAATAGTGTATTTTTATTCTAATTTAATTTATTGATCAAATTTAAGAATTTAAAATGAAAGATAAAGTATATATTTATAAGATTAGAGGGAAAAAAATGCCCTTTATAAAGGTGAAAATATCATAAATATGCAAATATGTCAACGCTGATTGAACAGTGATGAGAATATTGCTTCAGAATAAATTATATTTAACACAAAAAATTTAAATAAATTCCGGACAAGCACATTTTTTTTACTGGACAAGTGAAAGATCTATTTACTTGTCCATGAAAAGATAATGTCGAGCCCTGACACAATATAAATCCTTTCAGAGAACGCTAAACATTTAAAAATGAGAGTAAGCATACTTGTTTCAGTATGTAACGGTCACCTGATCAGTTCTCGGGTCTTTCTTTTTAAAGCACAAACTGACATGTTCTGTATACTCCTGTAGAGAAATCAACTCCTGACACAGGAAGCACTTCTCCATCTCTGCTGACCTGTGAAGAGAAGACCATTCAAATGTGTGTCGTGTCTTTTATGACACTACTATTGTAAATTTATTCTCAACATGTTCATTGAATGCTGCACCTACTTGCCAGATCGCTGAGATGCCTCGGTTAAATTTCCTCTGGTCCTCTTCCGTCGGGCAACAGCTACAATAAAATAAAAGATTTCATTTCACAAATTTATTGAACTTTTCCAAAAATATCTCACAGACAATAGACTATGTATTTCCACTAAAATCTTTCTGTCATATGTCTAATAACAAATAATTACATTATATATGAATACATTATTAACATTTAAGTATATTAAACCATAACGTTTTAGTAATAAATCCCAGAAGCGCAATACCTTTAATGTGAAGGTGGATCGGATCAATGTTAATTTGTCCTGTTATGTGACACTTCCTGAAGATTTAATTTTGTGCTAAATCTCCATACCCTGCACAGCACTAGTCGCGATGGCCACTGATGTTAGATCTATTATAATAATCATATTTGCATAATGAATATGATTGGTCTTCTTCCCTAGATCTATTTGCATACTGAATATTATATCAGCATACATGCTTCACACATAACATTCAGCAATATTACTGAATTGACTGTACTGACACTATTGGATGAGAACTGAACTTACCTAGACGATGACATCACTGTTTCTACAGAGCTGCTTTATAGCTGAATTGAACTCATTTCATACTTAGTTATTGAACGGAACCTAATAATCTCCGAACTGATTTCACCTGAATAATGACTTTACTATTGTCTTTCATTTGCACCATTGAATCATTATTGTCCTGTTGAACCCTGCTTTGAAACGATCAGCATTGTATGCAGCGCTCTATAAATAAAGGTGAGTGGACTTGAATGGTGACAGAGCTGACCTTGTGATTGCTCTTCCTGCTGGTCCGCTTCGCCGTCACAGTAAGCTGCGTGGATCTCGATCCTGCTGAAGGGGAAGAGTTTCGAGCACAGGGGACACTCCATCCTCTGACTGTGAGGAGGAGCAGCTTCTGCTGGGTCGTTCTCCTGCTCCATCATCTCCTCCGCTGCCACAGACGCACCTCCTCCCTCCTCCACCTCCATCACCTCGCTGACGCTGGCAGCGTGAGACTGGGGCTGTGAACCAGGGAGGCTCTCTTACAATTACAAGGTCCTTCACTCGGCTTGTGAATGAAAAGATCATTTCTTTTAGGATTGAGTGTTTGTATAGTGCTACTGTACCTGTGCGGGACTGGCAGGACTGGTGATCATTAGCTCCGGTGAGCTGTTTTCAGTCATCTGAGTCTCTGTATTCACATTGAACTGAATTAGGTTTATGCCACAGGAAACGCTTTCGTCATCTACTGAAGAGCTGGAAACTTCAGTCACATACCTGGACAAACTGTCTCATCCTCTTCACAACCCTCATGAGTCTGGGCTTCCTGTTCCTCCTGCTCAGCTGGAGTTTCATCTGAAATATCCCACGGAGTTTTCTTCCTGTCAATGAGATGTGATAGGACAGCTTTAAAATACTTTTATGATGCTCTTATATTTTTAGAGCTTCAGCACCATCCACTTCATCACTTTGAGTAAATCTTTCAGTTCTATGCCAACTATTCCTTCAAATACTGTATATAAGAAATGAGAAAAATAAAATGGGTACATAAGCAATAAAACAAATGTAAATGATATACAATACATTTATATTATACCATGATACATTTTTTCTTTGATGAACAGATTCAAAAGAAAAGCATTTAATATATAAATCTTAAATATATAAATAAATATATTTATAATTAATAAGTTAAATATAAAAATTTTGTAACATAATATATGTCTTGTGCCTTTTTAACTTATAGACCCTTAAAAGTTTTTTTTTTTTTTAAACATACACCATTTATTAGACCATACAATGCAAGGCATAATTACTATATTAAAAATACTGTTATAATGCAAGCAAAGGCTTTAAAGTCCCTGTAAAGGCAATTTCAAAAAAAAAATTCTAAACACATTATAAATGTTAGAAATGTATTGCTAAAACATATTACAAAGACTGTGAACTGTGAAGTACTGAATTGTGGAGTTAGACCGTTAAACAGTTTTTCACCATTGCTATTTTCCGGATTTTCTGGGCGGGGCTAAAACAGGGCTCGATGACGCACTGGAGCCCCCGAGCTCCTGGACACGCCCCTACTTGATGACGCACTGGAGCCGCTGAGGCTAGCCACTCCTAACAATAAATACAGCACATTCGCATTAGTTTGCCGCTCAATCGCGAGTTACTGTCAGTACTATTATTATTCACAGCCTACAGATTGCTAGCTAGCTATGCCTTTGTCACGGAAATGCCTACTACCTGGATGCGATCACAGGATCACGTACAAAACAGATTGGTGTCCTTATTTAAATTTCCGAAAAACGATTACATCAAGAAGAAGTGGATTAATTTTGTAAAGAGCCACCTTGATGGAGAGCTGAGGATCACCGCAAAACCCACCTCTGTAAGTGATCATTTTACACTGGATAGTTGTATAAACTTTCGTCGGAGACAACTGGGGATCACGATAATCCGCTGTTACTGGTGAATGGGGCCGAAACGACTCCCGCCTCGGCATTGATCCTCCCGTCGCGCCGACAACTGGTGCCGTCATCGGCAGTGCGTGCCCACCGTGCGAGCATTCATTCTGGCTGTAAAGTTGAGTGTGTGGTGACGGCAGCTTTCCCGCGAGTGGGCGTGGTTTCAGCGCAGCCAGCGGACACGCCCCCAGCGTTTGAGAGCAGAGAATACTGCTAATTTTTTCAAGATTTTGCAAGCTTATTTTATGTACTTGCTGGCTTTTTTTATCATTCAAATTTGGCTGGGTGACTAATAACACATTTTTCTGTGGTGTGACAAACTCAGAACACATACTTCATTTTGACTTTACAGGGACTTTAAGTGTTACTGATATAGCCTTTTTTAAATTTGGTGCTGACTGTGTGCTTCTGACATAAGCATGTCACCTAACTCTTTCAGAGGGTAGAATGTGTTACGTAATTGGTGGAAAGGTTACTGTGGTGGAAATCTGAACACCTGGGGCCTCATGTATCAACACTGCGTACGCACAAAAACACGGCGTACGCCAGCTTTCACGCTCACGGTCGGATGTACTAACAGTGAAATTAACGCGAGAATGTGCGTTCCTTCACGCCGATCTCATGTCTGGCGTACGTACATTTCTCATAGTTTTTGTCCGTTGGCGACTCTTACAGGCATATGTACACAACGAATTGTTCTACAAGTCTATCGCACCACCACATGTGGGAAGCATTGCTATTAATTTGCAATTTCTAAAATAATTATAAATTATATAAGATCTATAATTCCGATTGAAGGGGGCTTCGCCCAGGGTGTAATTCAAAGTTGAACCGCCACTGTTTGAATCTGTTAATAATGGGTACACGCATTTGCCATAAATGCAATGGATATGTAAAATCTCTGGTGTACTTTTGGTCAGCTACATTGCATGCATTTGAAAATTAAATAGGTAGCTATGTGTACCAAAGTAAAAACAAATGAGAAATTGGTTACCTTCGTGGCAGTCCTGTCCAAATACATTATATCCTTCATCACACATATTGTGTCTGGTCACTTTATATCTTATAGCAGAATATTATATTACTGTGAACTAAGCCTACTATGGATATTAAAATATGCCAAACCATGTGTCCTGTATCATAGCTACATGAATGACTTTCGGTGCGCAGCAGTTCTCCGTTTAACGTCCACCTTTATATCAGACCATTTCTATTTAAGGTCATTTACAGCGACTTACAGATCCAACGCATTGACGGCATCAGCCAGACTCTCACACTCATATTTTTTTCCTTTGTTATTAATTCTGGAGTACAAAGTTCCAAATAAAATATTTTTTCTCGTTTCTACCTCCGATAGTAGCACCTCCAATTCACTTTCTGTAAAGTTTCGTTTCTTGCCGCTTGCTTTAGCCATTTTCTTACTGCTTTCTTTTGCCAAAGTGGGCTCATTACCATATTTAAATTTATTTAATTAAGGGTGGGGCGTTGTGCTCGTGCATGTGCGCAAAATTTTACGTCAATTGGGATGTACAAAGAGAATATGCGTGGGATCCTTCGTACGCAGAGATTCATACATCTGTTTTTTTTGTGCGTACGCACATTTACAGCTTTGTCCGTGCGCAATGTTTTAGTATGAATTCAACGCAAGTCTTTGTACATGAGGCCCCAGAACTACACACTATTTTACCTGAAAGATCTATTTGCAGCTGCAGTTACAGGCTCCTCTTGGCTTTTTTCCTGTTAAGAAGGAAAACAAGATATCAGCAAAATTCTTAAAGGGAAAGTTCACCCAAAAATGAAAATTCTGTCAGTAATTACTCACCCTCATGTTGTTCCAACCCTCTAAGACTTTCGTTCATCTTCGGAACACAAATTAAGACATTTTTGATTAAATCTGAGAGCTGGATCACTCCTCCATAGTCTTCTAAGGACTTGACAGCCCCGAAAAGTTATTAAAGACATCATTAAAATAGTCCATAGTGACAACAGTGGCTCAATCTTAAAGGGTTAGTTCGCCATTTAAGACATGAAGTTGTATGCAATCCTTACCAGCACTATTGTGCATACACACTGACCCACTCTGTAGTCACCTCGCTGGTCAGAGTTCTGGCCGCTGGAAATTTTTCAAGGAAGTACTCCCGGTTAGTTTCCGGGGCCACAAAACTGTGCGTTTTTACGTGAAAAAATGATTTGACTTTCAAAGCTTGATAAATTTACCACACAAAAAACACGCCGGGACAAAATACATACCACCGTTTTAATCGGTACTATTTTCTTTCCATTTCTATCAATCCGCGCTGCTGTCAACGTCAACAGTGAGCACGTTCCGATCAGCTGTTTATAGCACGACTCGCCGACAACATGTATGACTGCGAAACTTCTGATGATGAAACCAATTTTAGCACAATGTCAGACGGAACAGATGATGATGAAAGTAATTTTAGCACAACGCCATACCTTTATGAACCACGACAAAAAAGCACGACAGCACTTTATTACTTAGCACTGGGTGAAGTACCAGTATATGTAAATGATCTCCTTTTTTACTTTTATATAATAAACGGGAACACCCAAAGAGAGCAAATGTTTGACTCTGGATTTTCTGCTACGCGTTGAGAACACCATGCCATCTATGCCGAGGCTTATAGGATAGCCTCTACACAGTAAGAACCGATTCCTTTACGCTTTGGATACGCTTCCGAACTGGACAGGAGTTTCCTGATCATTTGGATATTGAAAGGATTGCCCATCTCATTGTGTTGCTTACATGTCACGGGGCTTGGAAGTCATTGAAACACCTGTAAGTTCTCAGGAAGACCGCAACAACGGAAAACTACAGATAAACAAGAATGTCTTTATTACCTTGAGCAACATACCAGAGGGCAGCCAAGGGAACTGGTTCGGAGTTGCTATAACATGGCTCCTGGGCAGGGCTATGAGAGAGCAAAGAATCTTTTGAAAGAATACTTCGGAAATGAAATAAAAATTGCTGTAGCTTATATGGAGAAGGCCATGACGTGGCCTACAATGAGGGTTGATGACATTAATGCTCTGCAGTCTTTTTCAATCTTTTTAAGGGACTGTTGCAATGTCATGGAAGATTTACAACATATGGAGGAGTTGAATGTGCCATCCAATCTTCGCCTGATAATGATGAAGTTGCCATATAAACTGAGAGAAAAATGGAGGTCTGTCGCCTGGGAGCTACAGGAGCGCCGTGGTTACAGAGCTATGTTCCCAGACTTTGTGGCCTTCATTGAGCGTCAGGTAAAGATTCTGTCTGATCCTCTCTTTGGTGACCTACAGGGTATGCCACCAGACCCTTCCTCTAAACCCAAGAGTAGACATACCGGAAGAGGCCAAGCTACTGTTGCTGCCATCAATACTGCCTTAGGATCAACCACATCAACAGCTTGGCACCAACAGCGCAGAGGGCCAGCTTCACAAAGGAATGACGAAGAGTCATGCTGTGTGTGTAAGAGCCAGCATTCAGTGGAGAAGTGTTCACAGCTTGATGAGATGACACACAGGGAGAATTGGAGGCTTTGAAAGTAGGCAGAGTGTGTTTCAGCTGTCTGAGGAGAGGTCATATGAGCAGGGAATGTGACAAGCCTTTGACATGTGATATATGTAAACACAAACATCCAACTGTCCTACACATCGAATATAAAACACAGGAAGTGTCAGTCAATAATGCATCTGTGTCATTGGAGACATGTGGCCATAATGGGGCCGGAAGTGATGAATGTGTTCTCTCTATTGTGCCTGTACAGGTGAAGGCCAAGTCCGGGAGCACAATTATGAACACCTATGCCTTTCTAGACCCTGGGAGTTCAGCTTCTTTCTGTACCCAACATCTCATGAGAAAGTTGAACCTTTCAGGAGTCAAGACTAGCATTCTTCTTCGTACTCTTGGCCAAGAGAGGTCTGTAGACACATTCTTGCTTAGTGGTCTTGAGGTTTCTGGCTTGAATGAAGAAAACTTCCTGGACCTACCTGAAGTCTACACTCAGAGGACCATGCCTGTGAGTAGAAATAACATTCTCACTCAACAGGACCTAGAGGGATGGAAATACCTTGAAGGCATTACAGTCCCCAGTTTTGAGGCAGAGGTGGAATTGTTGATAGGCACCAATGCGCCGAAGCTCATGGAACCATGGGAAATAATAAATAGCCAAGGTGAAGGGCCATATGCTGTCAGGACTCTACTGGGGTGGGTTGTGAACGGTCCGCTGAGAGGTGGTGAGCCACGTAAAGGCAAGATGGGCTGTCCTGCTGTCACTGCCAATAGGATCTCAGTCACCAAGCTACAAGACCTATTGGTTGCCCAATACAATCGGGATTTTAATGAAAAATCAGACGATGTTTGTCCTTCCAGAGAGGATCAAAGGTTCATGCAAATAATGGAGTCTTCAATTCAGCTTGATGAAGGACACTACTGCTTTGATTTGCCTTTTAAGGCTGAAGATGTCATCTTGCCAAATAACCATAGCATCGCGGAGCAGCGTCTCCTAAGTCTTCACAGGAAGTTCAAGAGGAACAAAGATTATCATCAAGAGTACACAGCTTTCCTCTCCGAAGTCATTGAAAAGGGTTATGCTGAGCTTGTACCACATCAGCAGTTGAAGCGAGATGACGGCAAGGTGTGGTATATTCCCCATCATGGGGTATACCATCCGAAAAAGAAAACCCTTAGAGTTGTCTTTGACTGTGCTGCTGTGTTTAAGGGAATTTCATTGAATTCACAGTTGTTGCAGGGGCCTTACCTCACAAGCACCTTACTTGGCGTACTTACCAGGTTTAGACAGGAACGTGTAGCGCTGATGGCAGACATCCAAGCCATGTTCCATCAGGTGAGGGTGACTCCGGAGCACACAGACTTTTTACGCTTCTTGTGGTATCCTGATGGCGATACAAGACAAGCTTCCATGCAATACAGGATAAGAGTTCACCTCTTTGGGGCCGTGTCTTCGCCCAGTTGTGCGAATTATGCACTGAGGAGAATTGTGCGAGATTGCAAAGACAACTTTGAACCCAGTGTTCTGAACACAATACTCCAAAATTTCTACATGGATGATTGCCTAAAGTCTGTGTCATCGGAGGCTGAAGCCATAAAAATGGTGCATGAATTGACTGAAGCCTGTGCGAAGGGAGGATTCTGCCTGTTAAAGTGGACAAGCAACAGCAGTGAAGTCTTGGCTAGTATTCCTAAGCCACAGCGCTCCAAGACCACCAGGGGGCTTAACCTGGATCAAAAGGCAAGTCCTGTCGAAACAGCTCTTGGTCTTCATTGGTGCATAGATGCAGATGTTTTGACCTTCAGGATAGCCATAGAAGAGCGCCCACATACAAGACGTGGCATATTGTCTGTGGTGTTGTCTATCTATGACCCTTTGGGTTTTCTTGCACCATTTACTTTGCCTGTTAAAATGATGCTGCAAGAGATGTGTAGGTTGAACATCGGCTGGGATGCCAGCATACCTCATGTCTTCTCCGAGCAGTGGTCCAAATGGCTGGCTAATCTCCATCACATCACTGAGCTTACAGTGGAACGGTGCATCAAGCCAAAGGACTTTGGAACACCTACTCACCTGCAGTTGCATCACTTTTCCGATGCCAGTGAGTATGGCTACGGAACTGCGTCATATCTCAGGATGGAGAATAAGAGAAACCATGTCAGTATTGCTTTTATCTTGGGCAAGGCCAGGGTTGCTCCTTTAAAGCAAACAACAATTCCTCGTCTTGAGCTGACTGCTGCTGTCCTGGCTGTCCGGGTGGACAAGATGCTGAAGAGGGAGTTGCAGCTGGATCTATACCCATCAGTATTCTGGACAGACAGCACAACTGTTTTAAAGTATATTGGAAACGAGATCAGGAGGTTTCATACGTTTGTGGCCAATAGGGTGGCTGTGGTCAGAAATGGAACCGATGTTACACAGTGGAGACACATTGGCACAAGACTTAATCCAGCAGATGAGGCATCCAGGGGTCTAAGTGCTGAAGATTTCCTTGCATGCAAGCGGTGGCTGAAAGGACCAGAATTTCTCTTGAGGGGGGAAGTGGAATGGCCTAAGACCATCATGGAACAACCTCCGATTCCTGTGGATGATCCGGAGGTGAAGAAAGACCCACTGGTGAATGCCTTTGTCTCCCAACGTCCACTGAATGCAACAAAAGTGTTGTTAAGCTGCTTTTCAGATTTTAAGAAGCTGAGAACGTCTGTGGCATGGATGCTCAGACTCAGAGATGTGCTTCTAACCTTGTCCCAAAGGAGAAAGGTTCTTGAAGCCTCCGAAAGCATTGGCCACGGTAATGGAGGCCGAAGAAACGATTATCTTTATGCCGAAATGCAAAGGGAAAAATTGGCACTTCGTGGACAGTCACTGATGGCGGGTGACCTTGAGAGGGCAGAAGGTGCCATCATCTGCTTTTCCCAGCAAGAGAGGTTTTCTGATGAGATTACTGTTTTGAAAGATGGCGGATCTGTCAAACGGAACAGCGACCTCTACAAGTTGGACCCAGTGTTGGAGGATGGATTGCTGCGTGTGGGAGGAAGGCTTAGTAGGGCTGCCATGCCTGAAGTTGAAAAACATCCTGTCATTCTTTCTAAAGAGCAACATGTGTCCAAACTCATCTTAAAGCATATCCATCAAAAGCTGGGTCACGCAGGCAGAAATCACATGCTCTCTTCTCTCAGGAAGCAATACTGGATTACTCATGCCAATTCTGCTTGCAGGAAGGTCATCTCTGAGTGTGTAGTTTGTCGCCGCCTCCAAGGGAAGACTGGGGAACAGAAAATGGCTGACCTACCAGTAGAGAGAATTGTGCCAGACTTACCTGCTTTCACAAATGTGGGAGTCGACTACTTTGGGCCAGTGGAGGTGAAGAAGGGCCGGGGCAGAGTAAAGCGGTACGGCGTTCTCTTTACCTGCATGGCGAGTAGGGCAGTTCATCTCGAAATTGCTTATGCTTTAGACACTGACTCATGCATAAATGCCATTCGCCGTTTCATGTGTCGCAGAGGTCAGGTGACACACCTGACATCAGACAATGGCACCAACTTCATAGGAGCTGAGCGGGAGTTAAGGGAAGCCATTGCTGAGTTAGACCACCAGAAGATTCAGCATGCCTTACTGCAGAGTGATTTGACATGGTCCTTTAACCCTCCAACTGGGTCTCACCATGGAGGAGTTTGGGAGCGTCTTATTCGTCTTGCGAAAAGGGTCCTCTCTTCCACGCTCAGACTCCAAACACTGGATGATGAAGGGTTTCATACCATTCTTTGTGAAGTCGAAGCCATTCTCAATAGTCATCCCATCACAAAGGCCTCTGATGATGCGAATGACCTTGAAGCACTTACACCCAACCACATCCTACTCTTAAAGTCAAAGCCACACCTCCCTCCTGGGCTCTTAAAGTCAAAGCCACACCTCCCTCCTGGGCTCTTTTGTAAGGATGACCTGTATCTGAAGAAAAGATGGAGGCAGGTGCAGTTTCTATCTGATCTCTTTTGGAAACGCTGGGTGAGTGAACACTTACCGCTACTCCAGGAGAGACAGAAGTGGATGAGACCAAAAAGAAGCTTTTCTGTTGGAGATATTGTGGTCATAATGGATCCTGTCGTCCCTAACCCCTTCGTCCGCTCAGTGCTGCTGAAAACAAAAACGGGTCAGCTGGAACGGCCTGTAACGAAGATCTGCCTTTTGATGGAAGTCGAAGTGTCACAGATGACGTCCTGACTATGATCTGACCACAGATGTTCTAAGCTCAAGAGAAGAAGATTTTACTTAGATTAGCATTGCACAAATGACTCCTTTAGTTTAAAATGGGTAATCTGGGTAATTGTGGTTAAAGTAAATATTCACAATTATGGGGCCGGGGTGTAGGAGCCATTTATACCTTCACCTTTTCTATTAGTATTGCTATTACTTATTCTAGCCACTTGGTGGGAGTGTTGCACTAGGTGTGACATCACTGGGAGTTAAGTATATTTACAGGTGTGGCAATCAGTTAGGAAAAGGTGTGGATGGCGAGGAACACACGGTTCTTACCGTAGCGTTGAGCACCCATTTTACCAACAGCACGACAGCACTTTATTACTTAGCACTGGGTGAAGTACCAGTATATGTAAATGATCTCCTTTTTTACTTTTATATAATAAACGGGAACACCACCCAAAGAGAGCAAATGTTTGACTCTGGATTTTCTGCTACGCGTTGAGAACACCATGCCATCTATGCCGAGGCTTATAGGATAGCCTCTACAACCGTTTTTATATTAGACATATTTTCACGTGTTTTCCACTGGAGTCTAAACATCAGCTTGTTTACCATACAGTTTACATGGGATCATAAAATTAGTAAATAGAGCTTACCCGTGGTACTGGTACAGCAAAACTCTTTAAAATCTGTTTTTTTTTCCTCCTTGGTTGGGGATGTAATCGTCTTCGCTGAAGTGAGCACTGCACATAATCCTTGATTTTGGATATTTTAGCTCCCGTAGCCGATGGCAACCAGCCAAAGCTGTCTCGTCTATACCCGAAACAGGAAAACGATGGAATCTGAACGGTGATCCCGGCACATTCTTGTGGTCACAGCCTGGGTATTTACAAGTTCGCACCATTGTTCATTTTCTACTTTTTACGTCGTTGTCAATCGATTGAACACTATGGAACAGCTGATCGGAACGTGCTCACTGTTGACGCTGACGGCAGCGCGGATTGATAGAAATGGAAAGAAAATAGTGCCGATTAAAACGGAGGTATGAATTTTGTCCCGGCGTGTTTTTTGTGTGGTAAATTAATCAAGCTTTGAAACGCAAATCATTTTTTCACGTAAAAACGCACAGTTTTGTGGCCCCGGAAACTAACCGGGAGTACTTCCTAGAAAAACTTCCAGCGGCCAGAACTCTCTGACCAGCGAGGTGACTACAGAGTGGGTCAGTGTGTATGCATTATAGTGCTGGTAAGGATTGCATACAACTTCATGTCTTAAATGGCGAACTAACCCTTTAAGTTTATCGAGCGACGAGAATATTTTTTGTGCACAAAACCCCCCAAAAATAACAACCTTATTTTAACTATTCATTTCCTTCTCTGTGGGCCTCAAGTCAGTTCACGTAGTGTAATAGCACAGCGCTTCTGTGTTGTACGTCACAAGCATCACACAGATGACCAGCGTCGGCCAATAGTGAGCCTACGTGTGACGTACAACACAGTAGCTCTACGCTATTACACTACGTGAACTGACTTGAGGCCCACAGAGAAGGAAATGAATAATTGAAATAATGTTGTTATTTTTGTTTGTTTTTTGCGCACAAAAAGTATTCTCGTTGCTTGATAAACTTAAGATTGAGCCACTGTAGACACTTGGACTATTTGAACGATGTCTTTAATAACTTTTCTGGGTCGGCAAGTTTCAATCTCTTAGAAGCCAATGGGGGAGTGATCCAGCTCTCAGATTTAATCAAAAATATCTTAATTTGTGTTCCGAAGATGAACGAAGGTCTTACGGGGTTGGAACAACATGAGGGTGAGTAATTACTGACAGAATTTTCATTTTTGGGTCTGTCAATAACTGGAGTGTCATCTTGTGGTTGATGATGGTATTACACTAAAAAAAACCCTATAACGCTACTTGGAGCCATGGCTCCAAGCAGACATGCTGAAATTCTAGTTCTGACAACAAAATCGATTCATTTCACATGACACCGACACACCTCTAGATCTAAACGATCACCCTGAAATAGAGATTACAGTAATACCAAAACCAGTACACTCACCGCCGGCTCATCTTTTGTCTCTGGAGAAGACAAAACTACGTATGTTTCACTCTGTCCTCCTTCAGCGTCCTCCTGTGACCCCACCACAGACCCCTGCCTTCCTTCCTCCCTCTCTTCTACCACTTTTCTGCTCTTTTCCTTCCCTCCCTCTTCTTCATTCTCCTCCTCATCCTCTGACAGCTGAGGAGCTCTGTTGCGCTTCCATCTCCTCCCACCGAACGGCCTCTCTGATGAGCCAGGCAACACCTAGAAACAAACAAATTTATCATTTGGCAATCTACATCACTAAAACGCTATGTAAAAAAAGTATTGTTCTATTGGCCTTGGTAGATACAGTCAAACCAACATTTTTTCAGACACCTTCAACAATTCTTACATTTTCAGTTTGTTTGCTACAGTTTAGAAAATGGTAATAAAATATGACAAAAGCTCAGTTATCAAATCAGTTGATACTTCACTGGTTTTGTCCTTCCTTCTGTTAGACTGTCTCACAGGTGAATTAGATAATTAGATACCAATTTAGGTTAACCAATTACAAAGCAATGCTTAATTTTGTTCAGTCTGTGGTGTAAAAAAGTCAGATTAGCAATTAAAGAAAAAACACTTCAGCAAAACATGGTCAGGTCAACATGTCTGAATAATTTTTGGTCTCAATTTTTTTATAAATTGTACTGGTAGCCCACTGTAAGAATAATTTTTGGGTATAATATGTCACAGTTTACTTTATTTTGCTATCCTCGCTTACATACATTACAATAGTGCCCTCCACTAGTAAAAGAATATCAAAAATGATATCTGGTGTCTGAATCATTTTTGGTTTGACTGTATAAAACGAAACTATTATGTGACAATTAATATTCATGAGGAAAGCCGATTAGTTTCAGATTGTTCCTATAAACGCTGTAATGTGACGTTTTGATAGTTGATGTCACTCACTGGCTGCCCCCAATCTGCTTTGCGCAGGAGCTTTCGCTGGGCCTCCTTCAGGCTCTTCTCGTACACCTCCATCTGACACATGATCACACGCGTGTACTCGTCCGGGCTTTGCCCCATGGGACAGAAAGGCACTCCCCAGTAGTAGGAGATTGTGCTCGGTCCTTTTCCCACTGAAGTATGTGCAGGTTTACGGGTAGAGGGTTGGGATTCAGCACCTTTGGACACTCTTGAGTCCTCCTCCAGGACAGACCGAGACATCTGTGTGTCGTGTGTGGAAGGATCGAGGGTGATGGTGGCTGAAGAGATATAGGACTGGTTTGGGGAAAGCTCAGTTCTGATTGGCCTGATTGAAATCTTCTTGACTGGGCTTGGGAAGAGAACCTGCAAATGACATCATTTTCCAATTCTGGTTAAACCTGGATGTTTACATGTAGCTATTGTAATATTTTTGTAATCAGCATATTCCCAATAATCTAAGACATGCAAATACCGGTATTATATGTAAGTGAATGTTCATTTATGTGGATATTTTTACCCAAAATTCTGAATACAGGCATATGGCGGATTCAAATTTCTAGAAACCTGAACATTAGATGTATCTGGTTATGGCAATATTGTGCTTAAAAACTATAATCGGAATACATTCAAATACTGATTAATATAATAATATTCTTGTGAATTAACATGCAGTTGTTTTAAATGTAAAACGGTTAACTTTGAAGTACAGTATCCTGCCTACCTCTTCACTGCCATCATCTTCATCATCATCATTATCTGCTAAATGCAAGACCATGTGACTGGTAATTTCATTCCAAGACTGGTTTAGGAGCTTTTTCTGCAGTTTAACACATGATGAAATGATTAGGGTGAACCCAAGTGTTCAGAATCACAGATATTGTGCACTACCATTCAAAAGATTGGTTTTTTTTTTTTACATGTTTTTGAAAAAAAGCCTCTTGTCAGACTTCTTACACATGTTTTGTGGGATTCGTTGATAAACAGTTTAAAAGAACACAATTATTTGAAATAGAAATCTTTTCTAACATTATACATGTCTTTTCGGTGACTCAGTATAAAAAGTATTAATGGTAGAGTATGTCAATAGGAGGTTTTCAACTTATATATATATATATATATATATTTTTTTTTAATAGGCAGAATAATTGGCCTGGCTGAATTAACATTTGTATGGAACCATCGCACAGAGAACCCTATAACTTGACAGGCCCTGTCGGCAGGAACCAAACTCGCTCTGTGTGGTGACGAATACTGCAAAACACTGCTCAGTCTTGCAGCAACAGTGGGTCAACCACACATGCAATTTAAAGCATAAAGTAAATGCTTTTCTATTGCCAGAACAAACTCCCAATTAAACTGTCTTACTTCTATACTCAACACTAAGCATTCGTTTGACATGACTATACATCCCAAAGTAAATGAACTAAGCAAGTAAATCTATATTTGTGTAGCAGCATCAGACAAAGATGGCAAGTTGAAAATTGCAAACTCTTGTTTCTAGGCCATGTCTCAGAGTAAAATAGAGCAAACATTGCCAGTATGGCACACAGTAGAGAAGAGGAGTGTAAGAAACAACATACCAGTGTCAGATTTTACATTCTCACCCTGAGTGGTTTGATCCTCCACTTGCTTTTGGTCAGGATTGTTCTGTTAAAATAACACAAATGAGTTAGAACACATATAGAGATGATGGATAGAGTCAGGGATGTTGTAAGCCCAATACACATTTTATGGATCGTACACAGAATGAGAACATATGAGTAACATAGTAGGTCAAGGATTTTACAGATACTAACTGTTTTCACTGATTTTTACACATAAGACCTTCTTGGGTAGCTTTCCAAGTGCAGAATTGTGTTATTTTAAGTAAAATCTTTAAATAAAACGATTAGAACATGTTACAGCGGATTAAGGCCTGTTTGATACCATGAACGATAACTGTCCTCACACCAACGCAGGATAACGTTCTGATTATAGAACTATATTTTTACTGTAATAGTTGTCATCCTTGGTTTTAATGGGCATAATCTGAAGAATATACACACTATCGTTCAAATGTTAGGGGTTGGTGGGACTTTTTAATGTTTTTGGAAGAAGTCTCTTATGCTCACCAATACTGCATTTATTTGATCAAAATACAGAAAAAAACAGTATGATTCTGAATTTGTCTTACAATTTAAAATCCACTTTTCATTTCAAACGTAACCATCATTTATTCCTGTGATGGTAAGAATGCGAAAATTTTAACATCATTACTAGAAATTTTTTTTAGTGTTAATGTTAAAAACAATTGTGGTACTTAAAGGAACACTCCACCATTTTTTGAAATGGGGCTTATTCACATTCTTTCCTACATTTAGATAGGTGTAGCAAATGCATTTTTGTCTCAGTGCATGCATTGTTTTAGTTTGACAGGGTCGGTGCTAGCTTAGCTTAGCACAATGAATGGAATCCTTTGTTGCCAGCTAGCATGTCCTGAGTAAAAGTGATATATTTTTTTTTTAAAACACGTAATTACTTTTTGTGGCCTGTGTATTCACAACGAGTACAAATGCGCTGCAGATTAACACTAGGCGTTTTCCTAGGCAGATATTGACTTGGGACTATATTAGGCAGCAGTGCTTCGCCTGTGCTTTCCCCAAATATAGTCAATATCTGCCTAGGAAATCGCCTGTTAATCTGCATCGCTATTTGTACTAGTTGTGAATACGCAGGCCACAAGAAGTAATTACGTGGGTTTTTAATTTTTTTTATCACTTTACTCAAGACATGCTAGCTGCCAACTAGGGATTCCATGATGCATTTGCACACCTATCTAAATGTAGGAAAGAATGTGAATAAGCCCTATTTCAAAAAAAGTGGAGTGTTCCTTTAATATTTTTGTGGAAACCGTGATACATCTTCTCTACTGTTCAAAAGAACAACATTTATTTGAAATAGAAAAGTTGTGTAACATTATTAAGCCTCAACTCGCTTTTGATCCGTGCTAAATAAAACCATTTCTTTCAAACAACAACAAAAAAAATCATAATATGATGATGATAAACTTCTACATAGTTTTAAGCTGTCCTACTTACACTAGTTTCAGTGACGTCTTCATTGGTGTTTTCAGGCACACATTTGGGGCTTGATATCTGGGATCTTCTAGAAGGTGAAAGGCACGTATCTGGATCAGTGCTCAACCCTTGGCTTAGCTGTGTTGGTAAAGGAGTATCTTCATCTGGTATTTGAGTATCGTCTTCCTTCCCGTTAGCATTTTGATGGCCATCTTTGTCCTCTGGGAGATCGCTTGTTGGTTTGAAGCGATTCTGAGTGAGGACAGACCATTTGGAAAGAGGTGAATCCTGCTGTGGGGACAGAAACCGGTCAGCGCAGGTGGAAGTGGCAGTGCTGTCCTCTGTGTGAAAGTTTATTGAGCCTGCGCTCCCCGGGATGAGTTCCTGACTCAGTTTCTCCACACACACTACAGGCTGGAGAATCAAGCTGCGATGCCTGGGGAAGACAGGGGACATCTGGGACTTGAAGAGCTCGTCCTCCGGAGTGTCGCTGATGACTGTCAGTTTATCTGAGGTCTTGTCCTGGGAATATGCATCAACATGTGGGAAACAAAGGGGAAGGTAATACTTTTATAATTAAAGGGATAGTTCACCCAAATATTTAAATTAGTCATTAATTATTCACCCTCATGTCGTTCCAAACCCGTAAGTCCTTTCATCTTCGGAACACAAATTAAAGGGTACCTATCATGGAATTTTGAAAATTACCTTTCATGTAGTGTGTAACATAGATCTAAGTGAACGAAAACATCCTGCAAAGTTTGAAATATGAAAGTTCACCGTATACAAAGTTATTATCTCTCAAAAGTAAGAGTCGACTCTGAGTCGTTGATATGAATCGATAGACGAACGATGCATTTTCTCTAACTTTCGTACGTCACTTGTCCAAGTTATTTGAATAAGATACGCCCACTCATTGCATTAGGAGACACCAGGGAAAACATCATGTCGACGAGACGCTGCTGTGTTTTGAAGTGCGACGCAAAAGCAAACTTTTTTCATCTGCCCAGTGAGGAGCATTTGAAGACAGTGGCTACAGTTCATAACTATACCACAGAAGTATTATAGCCCGAACTTGTTCTGTGTTCGCGTCATTTTGAAGATGATTGCTTCACAAACCTAAATGCTATAAAGTATGAATTTGCGAGCCGGCTGATACTGAAGGAGGGAGGTTCAGTACCGAGTTTATTTGGATCAGCTTCCTTCTCCGAATCACAATCTGTAAGTAGGCTGTTGCTTTTATGTTTGTATCATGTTCTATAATTATTTTGTGTGTTGTGTACGCACAGGCACAGCGCAGCTTCTAGCAGCTAACTTAGGTCTTCAATGTCAATTGTATTGAAATATGTGAAGTGTTTGTCGTTGTTAATGGAGTTGTCACAGGGCTCTCGAGTGTCACGCATCACGCATTGAGCGTGACAGTCACTCATTTCGGTCTTTTGTCACGCTCTCCGGCCACACATTGTATTTCTCACGCTGAAAAACTATTTGTAATATATTTAATATGCCGCAGTGCCCAAAACTCACTCACTGTGGAACCGGCAGGATTCAAGCGCGTCTCCTCCAGTGTTGCCAGGTCCGTATGCCTGCACTGTTTCCGCGGGTTGTTTGTGTAGTGCACGCTGGTTGACGCGATTGTTTTATCCACTGGAACATGATTGTTATTGAGGAAACACCTGGGAACGCTATTTGAATATTTTTGGCCGTGATTGGGTTAGTTTGATGAGCAATTGGGATGGTTTTGTTGTGCAGACCTGGCAACCCTGGTCTCCTCTGGTGTTGTTCGTCTGGTGTTGTTAGCCAATCAGAAAATAGCACTGTTGTATCTGGGTAAGATCTAGCGCAACAACCAATGACACCCCGTCGGCTGGGTGTCTAACATATCACCACAGATTAGCGTCACGCAAAGGCGGGGTTTGGAAAAATGACTCGCTAAACGATTCATATGGGAGTCGTTGAGCAAATCAGGTAAAAATAAATGCATATTATAAGACAACAAAAGTGTTTTTTGTCATTGCATGCTTGTAAAACTGTTGTTGGGGACTCCCAGAACAATATTAGGAACATTTTAAATGCCATAATAGGTACCCTTTAAGATATTTTTGAGGAAATCCGAGGTTTCTAAACCAACCATAGGCAGCAACGGGAAGGCCCAGAAAGGGAAAGACAGTTAAAATCGTCCACGTGATTAAAAAATGTTATGTTATGTTATACGTGGAAGGGGCTTATCAGAATCAGAATCAGAATCAGAATCAGAAAGAGCTTTATTGCCAAGTGTGCTTGCACACACAAGGAATTTTCTTTGGTACTGAAGCTTCCAGTGCACATATACAGATACAAATACAACAAGAAACAGTAATACAAAATCTAAAAATAAAATTATAAAAAAAAATATATATATATATGAAAATACTATAAAATATAAGGCCACGGTTGGGTTTAGTCAGAATAAACATTTTCGGATTATGAACATATATACAGTATTTTGAATAGTATGAATAAATATAAATATAAATAACCTGAGTTTAGGAGATATTGCACTAAACAGTGGGGGTATTGCACTTAAAGGCATATGCCTTGGGAGATATGTTAACTGTTCAGGAGGGAAATGGCCTGTGGGAAGAAACTGTTCCTGTGCCGAGATGTTCTTGTGGCCAGTGATCTGAGTCTCCGTCTTGACGGTAACAGTTCAAACAGGTGGTGTCCAGGGTGAGTGGAGTCTGTGATGATTTTACCTGCTCTCTTCCTCACTCTGGAAGAGTACAGGTCCTGGAGGGTTGGCAGGGGGGCACCAATGATCCTCTCTGCAGTCCGGACTGTCCGCTGTAGTCTCATGATGTCTGATTTGGTAGCTGAACCAAACCAGACAGTGATGGAAGTGCATAGGACAGACTCGATGACGGCTGAGTAGAACTGAATCAGCAGCTCCTGTGGCAGGTTGAACTTCCTCAGCTGGCGAAGGAAATACAGTCTCTGCTGGGCCTTTTTCACAATGGAGTCAATGTGATTGTCCCACTTCAGGTCCTGAGAGATGATAGTGCCCAGGAACCTGAATGACTCCACTGCTTCCACAGTGCTGTTCATGATGGTGAGTGGGGGGAGTGCTGGGCTGTTCCTCCTGAAGTCCACGGTCATCTCCACTGTTTTGAGCGTGTTCAGCTCAAGGTTGTTATAACTGCACCAGACAGCCAGCTGTTCAACCTCCAGTCTGTAAGCAGACTCGTCACCGTTTCGGATGAGACCGATGACAGTGGTGTCGTCTGCAAATTTCAGGAGCTTGACAGTGGGGTCTTTAGAAGTGCAGTCGTTAGTGTACAGGGAGAAGAGCAGTGGGGAGAGAACGCACCCTTGGGGGGCGCCAGTGCTGGTGGTGAGAGTCCTGGATGTGTGTTTCCCCAGTCTCACGAGCTGCTGCCGGTCCGTCAGGAAGCTGGAGATCCACTGACAGATCGAGGATGGAATGGAGAGCTGGGTCAGTTTGTCTGTGAGTAGATCAGGCATGATGGTATTGAAGGCCGAACTGAAGTCCACAAAGAGGATCCTTGCATAAGTCCCAGGTCTGTCGAGATGTTGCAGGATATAATGCAGTCCCATGTTGACTGCATCATCCACAGACCTGTTTGCTCTGTAAGCAAACTGAAAAGGATCCAGCAGGGGTCCAGTGATGTCCTTCAGGTGGGCCAACACCAGTCTTTCAAACGACTTCATGACCACGGACGTGAGAGCGACAGGTCTGTAGTCATTAAGTCCAGTGATTTTGGTTTTTTTGGGGACCGGAATGATAGTGGAGCGTTTGAAGCAGCAGGGAACTTCACATTGCTCCAATGATCTGTTGAAGATCTGCGTGAAGACCGGGGCCAGTTGGTCAGCGCAGGCTTTTAGACAAGCAGACGAGATGCCGTCTGGGCCTGAGGCTTTCCTAGTCTTCTGTTTTTTGAAGACTCGGCTCACGTCCTCCACACAGACCTTAAGCTCAGGTTGGATGGCAGGAGGGGGGAGAGGAGGGGGTGTAGGAGGTGATGGTGGATGTGTGAAATGCAGGTCAGAGCCGGTGAGAGGTGTGAATGAGGGCTTTTCAAACCTGCAGTAAAATGAGTTTAAATCATCAGCCAGGTGTGGATTGTCCACAGATCGGGAGGATGGTGACTTGTAATTGGTGATGTTCTTCAGGCCATTCCAGACTGATGATGGGTCGTTGGATGAAAACTGGTTTTTCAGCTTTTCAGAGTAGGCTCTTTTAGCAACTCTGATCTCCTTTGTCAGTCTGTTCTTGGCATGGTTATACAAGATTTTATCTTGTATAAAATCTTTACCACTTTTGTGAGCATCCTCTTTGGCATGACGAAGCTGTTTGAGTTTCCCAGTAAACCATGGTTTATCATTGGTGAATGATAAGAATGTCCTGGTAGGAATGCATGTATCCTCACAGAAACTGATATATGATGTAACAGTATCTGTGAGCTCATCCAGATCGTTGGTAGCAGCTTCAAAAACAGTCCAATCAGTGCAATCGAAGCAGGCCTGTAGATCCTGCTCTGCTTCATTAGTCCATCTTTTTACAGTCCTTATTACAGGTTTAGCTGATTTCAGTTTCTGCCTGTAGGTCGGTATAAGATGAACCAAACAGTGATCAGAGAGCCCCAAAGCTGCTCGTGGAACGGAGTGATACGCATTCTTTATTGTGGTGTAACAGTGGTCCAGTATATTACTGTCTCTTGTGGGACATGTAACGTGCTGTCTGTATTTTGGAAGTTCACGGGAAAGATTTGCTTTGTTAAAATCCCCTAGAATTATTAAAAGAGAGTCTGGGTACCTTTGTTCCGTTTCGGCTATTTGTTCAGCCAGCTGTTGTAGTGCCGCGCTCACGCACGCGTCTGGAGGGATGTAAACATTCACGAGAATGAAAGAGGAAAACTCCCGTGGCGAGTAGAAAGGTTTACAGTTTATGAAGATCGCCTCTAAATTAGGAGAGCATATCTTCTTCAGTGTTGTTACATCTGAACACCAACTTTCGTTAATGTAGAAACACAATCCACCACCTCTCGTCTTCCCCGTTAGCTCCGCGATGCGATCCGCTCGGAACAGCTGGAAGCCCGGCAGATGTATTGCGTTGTCCGGTATGGCTTCACTCAGCCAGGTTTCAGTGAAGCACAGAGCAGCAGAGTTTAAGAAATCCTTGTTAATCCGGGTGAGGAGGAGAAGTTCGTCCATTTTGTTAGGAAGGGATCGGAGATTCGCAAGATGAATACTAGGGAGTGCAGTGCGCAGGCCGCGCTCGCGGAGTTTCACCAGCGCGCCCGCTCGCTTTCCTCGTTTGCGTTTGAGCGCGCGTTTGAACAACAGCGCTGCCCCTCCGACGAGAATGTCCAGCAAAACGTCTGAATTATCAAAAACTGTAGAAAAGTTATCTGGTGTGTGTTTCCTAATGTCCAGTAGTTCGTCTTTGGTGAAGCTGATAGGAAAATAATGACTAAACACAGGACAAACAAACAAAAACAACACAATAACTGGAGAGCTCCGCACCCAGTATCAATGAATCCGGAATGTGTGGCAGGCCATGAGTGTGAGAAGAATAGAGTGTAAGTGTAAGTGGCTGATGTGTGGGGAGGGTTCTAGAGATAATTGAGCGCGCGTTTAAACCATGGTTTAAACGTCTGTGGGAAGGAGACGGAGACAAATATCACAACCTGCTATGTGCGTCTGAGCAATGAGCAAGCAAACTATTGACTCGTTCTTCCGACCTGCGGCTAGTGTGCCAGTTAAATTCACTTGCTGGCTTCCAAAATAATACATTTACAACAGCGATAATAATAAAAAAAAACATTAACAAAACGACTACTCTTTGTAAACACTGTTCAATGTGAGTGCCAAATGCTCGAACATGACCTGTCATTTACGCCGTCATCACCTGGGAGTTGATAGCGCACGAGCGCAGGCGAGACCTGAACTGCAGACGTTACCATCGGTGTTTAAACTAAACTCATTTAAGCTTTACATTGGCAAAGCTTGGCCAATGTAAACATTCAAAAGCAAGACGCGAAAGAGAACTCACGTCTAGAAGATCTGTGCGCGCGATCGCGTGTGTGTCTGTGTGTATAGGCTACTCATCTCAGACAGCCATAGATGTATGACAGCACGCAAATATTGAGTTCTCTTTCAAGTCTTGCACTTGAATGGACAAATTCACATCAAAAAGTATGTCAACATGTCCGTCTTGATGAGTATCCTAGCAGACATAGTCTGTTTCTGTTATGCATTTGAACTTATCTACTGAATCAGCTCGGAATTGAATAGCTTTTGTAACTTTAATAAGGATTAATCTTTAATTTATACAGTCAAATATGCAATGTGATTTTACATTTGATTATTTTATTCAATTTCTGTACCTGAAAACTAATGTTAGACCTACCTGAAAAGCATAGTTTATTTTATTAGTATCTTTGCTCTATTGTATTTATTTGTGCTTTTGCTTGTTGTTAGATTATTTGTTTCTTTATTTTATTTGACAGCAGTCTTTTTTTCTCTGAACCTAGCACATACCGGAACCGTGAACCTAAAACCGTGATACAAACGGAACCGTGAGAAGTTTGTGTGGCGTCAAGGCCGAACCCACCATTTTCGGGAAGACAGGCTGAGAGAATTCAGCTGGTTGAGGTAGTACTGTAAGAAGACGAATTCCATAAACTGCGAATGTTGCAGTCGCTACCCCATAACTGCGGGGAACACGAAGTTTGCCAACAGTGCAGGCACTTCACAGTTTAAACAATACACTAGTTAAACACAATCTTAGCCTCAAGCATAGAGTATGCAGTGACATGTTAATAAATCAAAAAGCAACGCCACTGCCGGTTGCTTTTAAAAGACGAGGTTGTAACGTTAAATCAGAGAGCAAAGGCATTGTAATTTCTGCATCTATTATCAAAGTATTTATTAGTAAATAGTAATACACTGGAAACTAGTTGAAATGTGAATATTTGGTTAGTATGTTGATTTACGGCGTGTGCTCCTAAATTTTCTGGTTGTGCCCCTAAAATTTCAGTTGGGGGCGCGTGTGCTCCTAGTGAAAAAAGTTAGTCTGGAGCCCTGATATATAAGCCCAAAAACTGTATTTTTAAATGAATCTTTAGACCTTTTTTTGTTGTGTATCATATACAGCAAAAAACGTGTACCACCACCTGAAGGGAGACGTCTTTAGAATTATACTAAAAGGCCTTTTACTTGATAAAACAGTATAAACTATCAATCAGATGAAAGGTGGTTCATAATAGATTGCATACAAAAGCAAGGTTGAGATCATTTTGAATATTTAGAGGCCTTGGAAACTTGTGTATCAAATATGATACAGTAGTCTTTATAGGGTTAAGAATACATTTTTTTAATTTAATAATATAACGTGAAGCCATTTCATAAAAACTAACCTGAGAGGTAGCAGGAGTCTTGGAGACCTGAGTTAAACTCCTCGATGAAATATTCGAGGAGGTCATCTGTGACAGATCAGGCATTTCTAGCAGCGGACTAGACTTTTCCGTCTCATTCTCGCTGCGTCTCTGATCTTGTCTGGGGTAAGACAGCTTTCGTCTCAAGTGCAATATTGTATTTGCTACATTCTGCTGTGGTTGACCTGAGGAGCTGGCTGCTTCGTCCTGACCCTGTGAGTCTTTTACAGCGCTCTCCTGCAGAAACACACGCAGCATTTTTGATTAATTCTGCTCCATTCTGCTCTTTTGGTATGAGACTTGTGACTTGTGTGACTTAAGGCTGGAATCCACTACACATTTGCACAGATTTTGGTCAGTCGGAGTCTCTGAGATGGCAGATTTCACAGAAAATCACAGTGTATGATAGGCACAGACTCCGACTTTTTAGCTTCAGACTTTGATTCTATCCAGTCGGAGGAGATCAAACATATTTGATATTTTGAGTCGATTTTAGGTATTTTTGAGTCGTATTATTTTCATGTGTCATGCATCTCCTAGCAGAGGTTTTTGGAATGATTTAAAAGTCTGGTAGTGTGTGATCCTCAGTCGTTTAGTGCATGCTGCCAGTTTTTCTCTGTAACCATTTAGAAATTCAGCAAGTGTATGATACCTAGTGTTTTAAAGGTCAAATATTATGCCCCTTTTCACAAGATGTAATATAAAACTATGGCATCCCCAGAATGTGTGTGAAATTTTAGCTCAAAATACCCTCTCAGATCATTTATTATAGTTTGTCAAATTTGTCCCTTTTTGGGTATGAGCAAAAACGTGCAGATTTTGTGTCCCTTTAAATGCAAATGAGCTGCTGCTCCCACCTAGCCTGGCAAGCCAGACCTACATCAAGATGAGGTCATCATCCGAGAGGCGTGATAAACGGTCGTGTTTCAAATTCCCTCTGCACGCAATATGATAGCGCTACAACCAACCAGAGCAATGAACGGTTGTGGATGAGTGAGTCCCATGCGTTTTCCCACCAGGGTATCTGGTCGTCAAAACTCCGAACACATCTTCCTTTTTTAAGAGGTGGGGTATGTGATTTTCTTATTTGACCATTTTTTTTCAAAATCACATGAAATCCTATTCCTAACCCACTTACTGGCTGTAAATTAGAAGCACTGAAATGAAAATTAAGCAATTTAATCATCCGTGGAACGGGCAAGACTCGAAAAACTCCAGCCAATCATTTTCAAGACCACTAGAATCATGGACAGAAAATGGTCACTCAACGGTTGTACCATGCCCCCCCCTTCCCCCACGCGGCGTGTCCCGTTTGTGCGCATACTCAAAGCTCGTGACCAGTCACAGGAAGTGCAAGTCGTCCTGGTAAGGAGAGAGAGAGAGAGAGAGAGAGAGAGAGAGAGAGAGAGAGAGAGAGAGAGAGAGAGAGAGAGAGAGAGAGAGAGAGGAGAGAGAGAGAGAGAGAGAGAGAGAGCATCTGAGTTTTCGCTCGTGCTTGATTGCGTGTCCATGTTTTTCGAATGGGTGGAGTCAGGGCCAGCGTTGGAGAAGAGAAGGTAGGACCTTATGAGTTGTGTATTTTCAAAATCTGCTGGCCGTTTTGCAAATCACATACCCCACCTTCAAGTGACGTTCTCTTAACTCCAAGTCCTCTAGAGTCGCGGCAAAAGCCGATTTGAAAGACCGATGTTCGCCAGCAGCAGCGGTTGTTTTCAAGTAGCATGCGGAACCGTCACAACTCCGCCGTCATTATGTTAAGCCCGCCCACCAACTCTATACACAATGTGATCGGCCTGACTAGAGTTTGGTTTTTCCAGCTCGAAAGCCAACGGAGAGTTGCTAGACCACACTGGCTGCAAAATTATTTTTGCGGCTGCTAGGGTGCGTCTAGATTTCTAGGCTAGCTCCCACCCTGTTCAGAAGACGCCCAATCCTTTACACAAACTTTAGATACTTCGGCAATAACAAAACACGCGAATCTCACTCATCCAAAATCCCAGAAATAAACAGTAGCGGAGAGCAGCCTTACGGAGAGATTCAGGTTGTAACTTTTAGAACCACATGGACGTTTCTGAATGGTTAGTGGATACATGCATGTTGGATGCATCTCATCGACTAGCATGTACCGTACGTTTAACTTTTACACAAGTTGACACAGTTCCCTGAGGTCTTTATAAGACAGCTGTGACAATTTTTGGTCAAATAGTGTTCAGTGCTCGTCTGTGCAGCAACGACAGAACAGTTTGCATGCTTTGCTCGAACTTTGCATTAGAACCGGTTACACTGTTATCGCTTGCGTCGGATTGATAGATGCACCGGGGACCCGATTATAACACTTAAACACTGAAAAAGTCCGGTTTTCATGATATGTCCCCTTTAAAATCTGTTTCCATTTTTAAAAGTGGTGTAGTGGATTCCAGCCTTTATGAGAAAAAGTGTTTCCCCAACATGGAGACTTTCTTCTATGGCTTTCTGTATGTCACTGTCTTCCAGCTGCCGTCTCTCTGCAGCACTGCTCGCTTCCTGAGCGCTCAGTCTCATGGCCAAGAGCAGCATCTCTTCTTCCGTCATCTCTGAAATTTCAGACAATTGAGGCATAGAAGGGTATGAATGAGATGTACGCCTAATATTTCAGGCACAATTTATGATTTGTTCAGAAAATCTGAGTTGCCGTACCATGTAGTTGGGACTCGTTTTCTCTTCGTCTCCTCCGGATTGTCCGAGAGGACCGTTTAAGGGGACTATCGTCCTCCTGAGGATAAAAAGGTCAAATCTAAAGTCGGTTTATTGTCATTTTATTCCTTTTATTTTAAATTAACCACAGTTATGTAGAAAAATGTCATAGTTATAAAAGTCGCATAAAACGGAAGTTGCAATCGTCTTTTCTTCACTATTGTGACGTATATCCGAGTGAAACGGCTTCTGGAGCAAGAAGAAATGTAGGGCGGGAATTGATTTTGTCCATGGGGAAGTGATTGGATAGTTGTGGTTTGCTATTGGTCAATCTCAAGTGAGTGACAGGTTGTCCTGCCCTCACATCATCAGAGAAGAGAAGTTGTTGCAAGTGGGAGGGGGAAGTTATTTTGATTAAAGATTACAGGGGCACATGTTGTTGTTTTTTTATGTTGTGCTTGAATCTAGAATGTTTGGAAAACATCCAACACATTTTGCAATTCCATTTGGTGACGTTACTGGCACTGAAATATGCACAACACAACAAACTGAGCCAATACGTGGTACTAACAATGTTTAGCAGAAACAATTAACTTACCATGGTATTTCTTAAAGAGAAGTTGTTGTTTTTCCCATTTAGCAAACTCTCAAACCTTTAAACGAACACACACACACACACACACACACACACACACTAGGTGGTTGTCTACTGCTAACACAGTACCTCTTGTTCAGAATCAGATATGACCAGGGTCTCCTCGTTGTGCTCCACTCTGCTGACTTTAGCTCTTCTTCCGCTTTCATCCGGTGTGCGCTTCCGGCGGGGCATCCTGCGACCTCAATAACATTAATTTTCCCTCTCTATAACTTACCTTTAGACACGCTCTCTGAGACGCTACCTCAGCTAACTGCTCAGTAACTTCTACTGTACGCGTTCGGTGTTCATATCAGGTGATACAATGTTAGTTCGGCCTGTCAAAGGCTCGAAAAACAAGGATTTCCTTCCCAGGAAATTTTCACAAGCGACGAAACAAGAGTCACGTGAGACAAGAGAGACCAGACGTTACGCGCGCTGGACCGAATCATTTCCGTGAATCGGATTGTTTCAAAAGAACCGGTTCAATGATTCTTTTACGTCATTACGTCGCCACCGTCGACGCATGACGCTGAATTTTTAAATGTACTAAAAAAATCCATAGGTTCTCAAAGCGCAAATGCAATAATAAAATACAAAAAAATAATGAAATTAAAGGACAACACAAAAATAAATTTAGGGGAATTTTTATAGACTCAAAATAAGTTTCAAGGGCTGTTTGCAAATAAAACAAGGGGTTTAAGTCACTCCACTTACTCCAATGAATTTTTTTTTCTAATAACAAAAAACAGATAATATACATGTTAATTTGGGTAAAGTAAAACTGTTGATATATTGTTATCAGCGTGGTATATTAATACTCCAACGTTTAAATAAATCACAGTATTTACTAAGGCTGCGGCATATATATTTTTCAAAATTGATTTACAATGTTGTTTATAATATGTCCCAATTTAGTTTGCTGAAGCCAAAATTCAGCTAATAAAACATTAATTTAGGAAAGAAAAAAAATTGGATCGATTCAGTCAGACCACTTCCTGAATTTACTAATTGGACTCAAAAAACACACATAACAATTTATTCGCTAACCAGCACACGTCAGTACAACATTTGAGGTGATAATAATTACATATTTGTGTCAAATGTATGGTCTTAAGAGTTTAATTTGCGTTACTTCAAACTGTACGACGCTAGTTGGAAGATTCGCCGTAACTTAAAAAGAATGCCAACTTTACTTGCTAATAAACGATTCCTTTAGCAAACACTTCAATTATAGCAACATGACATGTTTACCTCGTCTAGATTCTTACATATCCTTGTGTCATGCGCATTGCTTGGTGCATATAAATACTTTTGTGTAGGATAAATGGTGCACATATTTGTTTGTAAATAGAATAAAAATGGGTTACAGCATTTCGCTATGAAGAGACTTGTGCGGCGCATGTCTCGTCTGCGCATGCGCAACCCGCCTCCTGCAACCATCATGGCGCAGCAAGAGCCGAATGGAGATTTTCCATATTTACCTTCAGGGGCGGCCGAGGGTAAGAGATCGGCGACACTCAATCAAAATAGATGGTGTTATTTTCGATGCATTATTTATAAGTAAACCATGACATTATTCCGAGAATGTACAGTGCCTGAGAGTGGGAAGGAGTGTAAGGCATGGTAGCCTAGCTCAAGCTCTCAGGACTGCTGCTTTAGTGTCTATTGGCAGAACAGTGTACACAAGGTCGATGTAAGACATAGTCTGATACTTGCAATTAAATGCATAGAAAGTCTATTTAAGGTCTGCATACTTGGCCTTGTAGCTGTTTTGTATGTTTCTTTTATACAACAACAATGAAATGCCCCTTTGTAGTGACTGTTTCTGATGCTGACTTGTCTTTCAGTGAACCGAATGATAAAGGAGAACAGTGACTTGTTCTCTGATTCTCAATGTAAAGTGTGTAGCGCTGTCTTAATCTCAGAATCCCAGAAACTTGCACATTATCAGGTAAGCTTTCACATTCACATAGACAAAGTTTATATGATCGCAACACGTCCTTTGTTCGTCAGCCAATAGATACAAAACGTGGTATTAAGGGCTAAATATTGATTGCAAGTATTTCAGGCTGTGTTCACAATGACATACTAGCATACTACTCGTACTAGTTGTGCAGTATGTATACTTTATATTTTTTTGTATGCATGTAATACTCAGATGACTAACTGAATTTGACTAACTCTGCAGTATAAAAACTGTCAAGCTATCAAAAAGTGTATAGTAGAGGCAGGACACTTAAACTTACATTTAAAGGGAGAAATTTGTATGCCCAATTGGTGCTTCAAATAAAGAAAGTTCCAAATAAGAGAGTGTAAAACAGATATATTGTTCATGACATAATGAATTGAAAATATATTATTCAAATGTTTAATTAAATTAAGGGTGTGTTCCACTTGGCATGTTTGGTTCGATTACAACGAACCCTGGTGTGATTGCTCACGGTTCATTTGAGTAAGTGTGAACGCTGCCATCCGGAATCCAGGGATTTCTGCCCTGTTTTGGCTCATTTACACATTTTATAAGTTCTCAGCTGGTCAAAATACCATCATATGGAGCTACGCACATAGAACAAGCGCATTTATCCCAGCACACACATTGTTTTGGATGTCCGATAAGTTCCGTGGTGAAATATATGCTATGTCATAAAAGCCATCCAATCAGGTTGTGAACGTATCCCTATGCCTTTAGGTTCAGTATCCTTAGGTTTGGTGTTAAAAATACCAATGAATGTGAACGCTAAGCGGACCAGGACTAAATGTTTTTTTTTGGTCCAGGCCAAACAAACTAAGCGAACCAAACTACTGCGATGTGTGAACACCCCCTAAAAATTTCCCAAGATGGCCACTGAGTCAGTTGGCGTGCTTTAAAAGGTACTTTTGTGTACAAAGAACCTGTACCAATACCCACACTTGTGGGCTTGACCACTTGAGTGTGGCATGACAAGAGGCAAATGCGCAAGGCTGTCCCAGGTTGGAAAAATGCCAAAGTTTAAAGCCCATAACCGCATTAAATCCACATTCTCTCTTAACCTGCTTCAGAGCAGTATTTCAGTCTAAAGCCCAAAGTATACTTTTGGATGTCCGCTTTATAATTTTCATTATCAGGAGGGTCAGCCGACGTCCACACACACAACTTTTTTCTTGTATTTTTACAAAACTATGTTGTACGTGTGTCCTATCGGGGAATATAAGTTCTACACACTTGCGGTCTTCACGCCCAACTCTTGGGCCAAATACAGGAAATATGGCTTGTAAGTAGACAAGACGTCAAGTGCAAAGACTGTATCCCACAATGCAATATGCTTAACATGACCTTCATTTTCCAGCATAACCCTGAAAATCATCTGGTCATTTGGTCTTACTGTCAAAATGTGTCTGTCAAACTTTTTCCCAAACGTGGATGAAAAATGCTATACATATTTCCAAAAAGACTGACTACGCCTTGCTGAATAAAGCTAAATGTGTGAGGTCATGTGACAACTGTAGTGTACTACTGGATAAAATGTTTATCATTGTATGTAGCATACTACGCACTGTTTCACATACTAAATATAGTACAACGGATGGTATAGCTTAGTGGTTAAAGTTCCAGTCCCATGACAAAATCACTTTATAAAGCATCAGCTAAAGGACAAATTAGGACCTTCTCAATGTTAACCTTCATGTCTCTTCTTGTAGAGCAAAAAACATGCGAGCAAAGTACGCCGGTACATGAGCATTCACGGTGATGAGGAGCCTATTGCAAAACGGTTCAAGTCTACAGATGATGCTGTAAGTCAGATGAGCAACCAGATGTCATAGAGACTTATTGAATATTATTATATGTTTGTGTCCTGTATTAATGGGCATTGTTGTGTTTTGCAGACAAGTAATGTCGATGAAGAGGCCAAATACAAAGCCTGCAATGTGTGCAACATGGCGTTCTCTTCCCCAGTGGTGGCACAGTCACATTACCAGGGCAAAGTTCACTCCAAGAACCTTCACTTGAAGACCTACGGTCAGCAGACTCCTGGTAAGAAGACTTGATTATCATTAAATTCAGTACTTGAAATACAGGAATTAACAAAATGAGCTGTACTCCTGTTGTTTGTTTTTGTAATGCATAAAATCTACACTTTTTTTCCAAAATATCTTCCCCTCCCTCTTGCAACAACATTGCTTCTCTTTTCTGATGATTCCCTATGGACAACTCTACATTTTTACGTTTCACTCTGATATACGTCACAATAAGGAAAAGTCTTCTGTTTCATGTTGACTTGACATTGAACATATAATGTAGTTAGAGCTTCACGATTAATCGTTAAAAGATTGTGAGCTTGATTCATAACCCACCCATCTTATTACATTGGTTGGAAGTGGTCATTTCACCTAAAAAGCTGACCTGCTGTGTTTCTCCTTATCTTCCAGCACTACCTCAGCCCAAAGCACAGGTGAAGAAGGATGAAGGGCTACCTAAAGGTGTGCAGGGGCCGGCAGAGCGTGACCCTAACCGCTTCTGCTCCATCTGCCAGGCCTCCTTCAACAATCCCCTCATGGCTCAGCAGCACTACAACGGCAAGAAACACAAAAAACACCTGACTAAACAGAAACTGATGGAGACCTATGGGCCGTCCATTGTACCAGGTCAGAACATAGAAGGGGGGTCTCACAGCCTTCATGACATCAAACAGGAATTACATCAGTCACACTCACAACTCTCATGTAAGGAATTACATCTCAGAATTTATACAGTCAGAAAAGTAGCATTCATTTTTTTTAATTAATATATAAATATTAAGAGCTTTAAAAAAAAGTATAGGCTTCACAATTCTGTGAAAAAAAAAATTGTTTGTTTTTTGAAGTCAAAATTACTTTCAGTGGTAAGCGACTGCATCTCTAGTTGTATTTAACCTGAAAAGACGAAAAACTGTATTTTTCAATTAAAGTCCTATTAGTCTACATTATGTTTACTTCTAAATATTTGCTGCCATATTGCAAATGCCATAACTGAATAGGTTGCACAAAAGGAATATTATTGAATACATTTGCATGCACATCAAATTCTGTTTAATATAAACAGTGAGTTGAATATATATTTTGAATGTGATATTCCTTCATACATGGTTATTGCAAGTAGTGGTCAACCGATATATCGGCAGGTATTGGCATTTTTTTAACTATAGGCATTGTACGATAGGTTTCTCTTTGGCCGATTGTGTCAGAAGTGGGACTTTTATTTTGAAGATGGGCCTGACTTTTATTTTGATTACGCTGAAAACGGCAGTGCATGAGCACACAGCCTTCCTTTATCTGTGTCTTTATTAGTTTACCGTCACTGTTTAACAATTCGGTCTAATAAATAGAATAAAAAAAATTGTTTTCTCTGTTTACAAAGATTAAACAGTTTATGAAAATGCACATAAAGTTTGCTTCTTTGCTTTTCTATTATTAGTAATGGTACAGCAAAACTATATTTTCTCATCTACCGTCAGCATTCAGCAAACACAAATTTATATCATATAAACAAGTCTTTAAATATCTAATAAATAGGGATGTGCCGAGCTCAAGGATCCTTTATTTGTAAAAGGATTACATAAAATTTAGGATTTAGATTTATTAACCAGTTTTTTGGTTATCGACTTTCAAATATGAAGAATTATCGGTATCGGACAAATTTTCATATGGGTGCATCCCTATTAAAAAGTTATTATAATATTATTGTAAAAAAAAAAAAAAAAACCTGCCTTTTTTTTTAAAAAGAAAAAGTGCAGTTTAAATTTTAAGGCCATTGCACACTGAGTCCGAAATTCACATCCAAAATTTTCGCACGTTAAAAAATAAATACGACCTCATGTTATGTCAAACACGCTTGCACACTGCCTCCGAAACTTTCGTCCGTCATAAAAAAAATCAGATCGGGTTCGATTTTCTGCGTTTTTCGCATCCCTAGCAAGCTTTTTGAATGTTGTTTTGACAGTTCAGGGGCCGTATTCACAAAGAATTTTAAGGCTAAAAGTAGCTCCTAACTGGCGAATATAGGAGCAACTCCTAAAAATAATGGGCGTGTCACTCCTAACTTTAGGACTCCTAATTTTTTTCACTAAGAGTAATTCACGAAGCATTTTAGCCCTAAAAGTAGCACCTAAGTCTGGGACAGCTTAAAAGAAGTCGAGAGGACTCCTAACTCACTAAGACCTATTCACAAAGGATTGTAGCGCATATCACCGCCTCTCGCAGTCGTCCGGGGGCCGTGACAGAAGCGCGAATGCTGCATTGATCTGCAAACAAATCTTCTCCCATTCTCACGTTTAGTTTTGCTTGATATCCCAGTGCCGAATTTCCCATTTATCATTTTTTTCAGCACCAACTGAGCCAGCAACGGTAATGGTGTGTTCACACCGAACGCGAATTTAATTATTTGCGCGAGTAGATTACATACAAAGTCAATGCAAAGACGCGAATAGACGCATCATTCGCGCCGGGCGTTGCGAATGACGCGAATTGGGCGACGCGTTTGCCGCGAATGTCTTCCGTGCAGTTTAAAAAATTGGAACTCGAGCGAATGTTCAAGCGTCTAACGCGAGACGCGTATTTGACGTTCTATTCGCGGTGTAAACACACCATAACTGATCCTGCGTTATAGGCTTTCTTTTCCGTTTTGGCAAGTTCATAATCCACCGTCATTCAACTATTACATTACTTCAATAGGAGCAACATTTCCTTGCTTTAAGTAGTCTATTTAGGCTAATAGGATGTCAATTAATCTGTTAATGCAAAATCTTAATGCAAGTGTCGTTTTTCATTATTAGGCAAGAACCGGTTTTCATTAGGGTATTAGGCTACCTTGATTTAATTTAATTTAATTCATGACTTTTTTCTCTCTCTCTGCCTTTTTAGAATTACACTTCACTGGGGCCTGCACAAACATGTCATTATATATGCATTTCGATGACATTACTATTATTATTTTGTGTAGGACACAGACATATTTAGATGTCGTAATTCCATGATTTGTTGCGTCTGTGTTATGTTCCGCATGACCGCCCTGTCATCTAACAACCAATCACTGTGATCATTGCGAGGAAGCTCGTGCATGAGAATTGACGTCATCCATACCAACGAAGACTCACTCTTAGTTTAGGAGTTGTCATTTTTCCTTACTAAGAGTAGGTCTGAAAGGCGTTGTGAATAACTTTTAAGAGAAAACTCCTAGCTAAAATATTTTAGTGCGATTTAGGAGTACTCCTAGTGGTAAGATAAAATTCTTTGTGAATACGGCCCCTGAGCCACCGTATCACGAATACGAAAAAACGCTCACGAAAATTTCGGACTCAGTGTGCAATGGCCTTTAGGCTAGTACATTTGTTTACAAATCAGATTTGTGAAAAAATGACGTACTGCACCTGATATATATCCAAATGAATCGATATTAAATCATAAAAACAAATGACTGTTTGTGAGTGACTCTTTGTTGTTGTGTTTTTGTCACAGCATTACATGTCACTAAAATGTTAAATGTCATTTCTCTCAGCCTCCTCACTGAAGGGCTACCCATGTACTGTGTGTAATATTGAGCTGAACTCCGTGGAGCAGTACCAGGCCCACATCAGCGGCTCCAAACACAAGAACCAGTGAGTATCTCATGCTGCTTAGTGAAAAATTGTCCTTTTCTCATTGGTCAAACAAATAACATATTTCCCCAATCTCCACAGCAACAGAATCAAGAAAGGGCCAAATGCGTTCACCAGCCCACCGGACAACTACCAGCCCGATTTCCAGTATCCAACCAACCAGGAGGGTCTGGAGGCCGGGGGCGACTGGAACAGCTTCACTGAAGGCTTCGAGTGAGAAGATGCCCTTGACGTTCTGCTCGTTTGTGACAAGCTTCCTATGTTTAGGCACAGGTCAATGTGTGTCTGCACTGTGCATCTCCTAATGCCAGCTATTCATTACAATACATCTCTTCCCGTACATTGATTCCTTCTGTCACTCTCACACTCATTTGAAGGGACCACAATAAACTTCCACAGCTTTTCTCTCTCCCTATCCATAACCGAAAGCAACGGAGGCGAAACTTAAGAGTGCTGCTTTTTTTTTTCTTTCGAGTGTTAGGAGTTTGTTAGTGTTATTTGTTTGGTTTACAACAATTCATTTCCATGTTCTCCACATACAGATGCAGGTCCTGAAAGTGTTTTCGGGAGATGTTTTGTCTGTATGATCGATACTCTTATTTGTTTGCTTTATATCTTAAAACGCTCAAGCTCCACGTTTTGTTAAATAAATGTCTGTGGAGTTCAAAGCCGTTGGATTTGATAGCGTGCAACATTTGGAAAGTTTGCTTTTCTTGGGAGCTTAGAGTGCTTTAATTCTTAAGTTCTGATTTTCTACATAAATTTTGGAGAAATCTATGTATTTTAAGCAATTTTAGTCATTTCTGTTTAGGCTCGGCAGTAGTTGTCTTTCATTTCTCATGGATCCTTTCCATTTCCATGTAAACGTGAATCTTTAAGTAGGAAATATGTTGTAATTTCATATGCTTAGAGATTTAAGCTAAAGCTTCGGTTCTCACGTCCAAACTGAAATTGTCCTAGTGAAATTGTCCAATCATAAAAAATTAGTCCCACTCCATAAGGGTGATTTATTTTAGTTTCCATTTAGGCACAAACACATAAGTTCATCTTGACGTTATCACAACGTAGATTCTTGCAGTATATTCTGGCGTGTTACTCTTTTTACAAAGTCAAACTAGTAAGAAATTGATTAGTTTCAAACGTGCTTGTGAGATGAAAGCCTCTGTTAGGGTATAATGTGAAAACGCTCTCGATTTTCAAGTAGGGAAACAAAAATGTAACACGTTTTCGATTTGTAATGTATGGCTTGCATTGTTTATTTTTGCAATGTACATTACATTGCAGATTGTCTATGGCGTAAGAGACTGATGCTAATGCTAAGACGTCAAATCAGCAATAGTTCAATTAGTGTTTAGCACCTCCATATTAAACAAACGCTTCAGTTTAAGAGTCCGTTTATTCGGGGGAATCGTATATGAAGTTATTGTGAAAGGTTGAAACGCTACTTTGTCGCTAAAGAAACCAATGTGAGAGACCAATAATGTTTTCTCAAACTGAAAGAGCCTAAGTTTTTACTCTAAGCTTGGTATGTTTGATGGGCTCGGGAATTCATACAGACGACTCATAATCCGTTACGCTATTGAACACGATAGCAGTCAGCAGAAGAACTACTGTAAGTGAGTATAGACAGTGCTATGTTATACTGACGAATGTTTTTGCAGTCTTGAAGGCTTCTACGCAGCACAACAGCAATTATGTGAATGAATAGGGCCTTCAAACTTGGTAGCATTTATGTATTTGTTGTCATTCTGCTTTTATTGGTCAATTTACTTTTCAACCGACATTGTGAGCTTAAAAAATGTATGTTACTTTTCATCCAGTAAAATGTTTTGAGAACTCCTGTATTTCAGACATGTTTTTATGAACATACCTAAAATTGCTCTTATCTATCTGATTTTTCAACGTGCTATTTCTCATAAATGTGTATAGAACGGTAAAGCAGCGTGTTTATGATTACTAAAACAAAATAATACAAATACCAGTTTGGAGCATCAAGTAGCATAACAGACTGTTTTTGTACGGCTAAAGTAACTGGGAAAAAAAGTTTAGACACCGAAAGTCTTGCACACTTAAAGGATTAGTTCACTTTAAAAAAAACTTTTGCTGATAGTTTACTCACCCCCATGTCATCCAAGATGTCCATGTCTTTCTTTCTTCAGTCGAAAAGAAATGATGGTTTTTAATGAAAACATTCCAGGATTTTTCTCCATATAATGGACTTCAATGGGACCCAAACGGTTCAAGCAAAACTAGCGGCCATTTCAAAAATAAATTAAAAAGTTTACGTTTTATAAGCACAAATGCTCGCCTTGCTCTGTTCTGTGATGCGCGTTTGTGACGTCACGTAATACGCAATTACGTTGAAAAGGTCTCACAGAACATAATTTGTGCTTATAAAACTTAAACTTTTTTTATTTATTTTTGAAATGAGCGATCGTTTCGCTAGATAAGACCCTTATTCATCGTCTGGTATCGTTTAAAGCCCTTTGAAGCTGCACTGAAACTCATTTGGACCTTGAACCGTTTTGGTCCCATTGAAGTCCATTATATGGAGAAAAATTCTGGAATGTTTTTATCAAAAACCTTAATTTCTTTTCGACTGAAGAAAGACAGACATGGACATTTTGGATGACATGGGGGTGAGTAAATTATCAGCACAAGTTTTTTTTAAAAGTGAACTAATCCTTTAAGTTCGAAATGGCTGTGCTGCTCTTACATTTAAAATAAGGTGGATACTTCAAAAGGGCCCTATTTAAAAAAATTAAGTCCACTTATAATTAAAGGAGTAGTTCACTTTTTAAAAAACTTTTGCTGATAATTTACTCACCCCCATGTCATCCAAGATGTCCATGTCTGTCTTTCTTCAGTCGAAAAGAAATTGACGATTTTGATGAAAACATTCCAGGTTTTTCTCCATATAATGGACTTCAATGGGACCCAAACGGTTCAAGGTCCAAATGAGTTTTCAGTGCAGCTTCAAATGACTTTAAACGACACCAGACGATGAATAAGGGTCTTATCTAGCGAAACGATGCGCCATTTCGAAAATAAATAAAACAGTTTAAGTATTATTAGCACAAATGCTCGCCTTGCTCTGTCCTGAAATGCACGTTCGTGATTCTCCTGTTCGAACTCGTTCATCAAAATGAACAGATCTTTTTTCGAGTCATCGCATCGTTTCGCTAGATAAGACCCTTATTCATTGTCTGGTGTCGTTTAAAGTGATTTGAAGCTGCACTGAAACTCATTTGGACCTTGAACCGTTTTGGCTACCATTGAAGTCCATTATATGGAGAAAAACCTGGAATGTTTTCATCAAAATCATTAATTTCTTTTCGACTGAAGAAAGAAAGACATGGACATCTTGGATGACATGGGGGTGAGTAAATTATCAGCAAAAGTTTTTTAAAAAGTGAACTACTCCTTTAAGTTTACAGTTTTTCATTTGTTCTTTATGGAAGCTTATTTCCAAGGTAAGAAGGTAATTGCTTTTTATCGTGCTATTCTGACTTTTTTTTCTTTTCTTCAGAATATATATGATATGATGTATGATATAAACTCGCAATTGTGAGTTATAGAGTCAGAATTGCAAGATAAAAAGTAGCAATTATCTTTGAAATAGTTTTATTTCGAATGAAAGCTGCCGTAAGCAATGTTTCCAATGCCCTCCAGAGGCACTGAAGATTCAGATTGTGTTTTTTCCCCCCGTTTTTGCTCCTGAACCGTTAAGACGTCTATATGCAGTGTCGGGGAAAGTTACTTTTAAAAGTAATGCATTACAATATTGAGTTACTCCCTGACGTGAGGGAGTAAATTTAGGCCTGTACAGTAGAGGGCGCCACTCAAACAAATCTCTGTGCTGCCATTCTGGATTGAAGAAGAATGGAATGGTACAAAAAAAATTAAAATTATGTTTATCTAAAGTTATTTTTGCTTATTAGTAGGTTTAGAGGATAGTTCACCCAAAAATTAAAATTCTGTCATCATTTACTCGCCCTCAAGTTGTTCCACACCTGTATGAAGGTTTTTGTTTAAACGCGTTAGAAGATGTTTTGAATTATGTTGTTGCCATAGTCAACTGTCTGGTTACCAACATTCTTTAAAATATCTTATTTTGTGTTCAACAGAAGACTGAAAATCATACAGGTTTGGAACAACTTGAGGATGAGTAAATGATGACAAAATTTTTATTTTTGGGTGAACTATCCCTTTAATACATGAAGTATATTTGTGTAATTGAATCATTGCAGGTTTGCGTAATATTCTGAGTTTGCATTTTACAGTTTTTATTCATTTAGAGGAATACTGAATCTGTTTTTTGTAAGTGAGATGATTAAATGGTCACATTTTAAACTACAATAACCAACATGTTCACACACTACACCTCTGTAGATACTGACTCATGATTTCTCTCAACATGGGAACAAGAGAGATCTCAGTCAATAAATGGGAAAGAAAAAGCAACTATTTGAAGAAGTAACTTAGATATTTTGTTGTAGATTTAAAAGTGATATGTTTCTTTACTAGTTACTTGAAAAAAGTAATCCAATTACGTAATTCAAGTTAGGCTACTTGTAATGTTTTACCCTCAACACTGTCTATATGCATGACCTCTGTTATGATGGCCAAATCGCTGAATATGGAATTCTAGACATTTCAGTGTAAATGGTTTTATGTGCGTTTGGTTGTAACTTGTGAATGAACTGGGTTCTTTTTCCCCCCCAATGTAATTCTACTTTTCTAGAGAGTCGAGTTGGGCCCTGTCCCAAATGGAATCTAAACCACTTGCATTCTTCCTCCAATCGGCTGCTTCAGTGCGGGTGCGGCAAACCAACCCGGCGGTCACACTAAATGCGTCTCTATAACACGCATTGTGTTTATCGTGCAATTTATACGCGGAGATTAGTTTTTACGTGCATAGGATACGCATGGGTACGTTTAGTAGTGGTGTGGGGTGCGTGTGTATAAGTGCGTATCAAATGCATGTGAAAACTGCGTATCATATGCACGTAAAAACTTATTCTCGCATATAAATTGCATGATAAACACAATGCGTGTTATAGAGACGCATTTTCATGAGATCAGGTGGGTGCATATCACAAAGGGGGCGCTCGCGAGCACCCTTCTGAAACCTAAAATGACAAACGTGACACCTTCATGAATCCATTTTCCAACCCATGTTTTTGTCTTATCTTAATCACTACGTTACACATATAATAAGTGTTTATATTCGGACTATTCTAGACTGGTTTAGGTCGTACCACTGCGGAGTAGCCCAGTGACTCGTCACAGATATAAACATAGAGAAGTAGCTCCGGCTAGTGTTCTTCCGCAAGACGCATATAACCACTGGCACCAAAAGTTACAAACTGCAGCTTTAATGTCCTGCCGAAATTTGATGTATTATTTAACAAAATTCCTGACGTTGGGCTTCAGTTCACTGCTACGTGATGTGCTCGTTCGTGTGAATATGTCAGCTCCCAGAAAAGATACAAGTTGTGAGAAATCAAGATGAGCAAAAACGTGACAAGAACTGTGGAACGATTTGGGACAGGCCTTTGGGTTTCAGGTGGGAAGCTAAATGTCTGTTCTGTGGTCCTGTGTAAAAGATGACACAATTTTGTCATTGTGATGCTTCTAATTAAGTGATAAAAATCAATTGCAACTTTTTTCAAAACACTCATCTCTTAATTGAACTTACACTGAAAAGTTTTCCTCGATTTTTCCAATTCTGGGCACACGAGTTCCTAAACATGATGAATGACGGGATAGGCATTTGCTTTTACTCAAATACTGCTGGAAAGTGGTATTAGAAGAGAGAGTGTGAGAATTTAGTGTGTGTGTGTGTGTGGGCACTAAACTTTATATATGCTTATATGTCATCCAAAAAAAAAAAAAACATACGTGTCCAGACCTTGTCCTCTAGGTGGCGTACTTTACACACTTGTCTTAACCTTTTCTTTATCACTTTTGGTGCAAGATGGATATTTGGCAAAAACATGGCTAATATATCTTCTCTGAAATGCATTTGTAGTAATGTGAACTCCAAAATCGAATCAGTTTTATTGCTGACAGAACCATTCGCCATCTGTAAATCATCACTGAATTGTTAGCATTAGAAACAGATTCTCGCTGTCATTATGGCTTATTGTCAATAAAATTTGGGCTGTACAACATAAAAAATCAACTCTAATAATTAATAACAAACAAACAACAGTTAGTTAAACGTTCATAGTTGCTACACTTAAAAAAAACCCGGAAGTTTACTTACATTTTTTAATTGAGACTAGGTCTACTAAATAATTTTTGTAGCATAAACGGAAACTAAACCGTGTATCTTTAGTTCCCAGCATGCTTTGCATGGGGCTGGATCAGGAGATGAAATGTCAAAATTAAATGTGACATTTAAAAGAGTTTCTGTTATATTGATGTTTTTGCAGAAGAGGAGAGCTTGTGCTTAGGTTGTGTGTAAGTTTATAGTGTTACTGTTGGCTATATTACATTATTGCTATACCCAATAATCAATAGCTGTAATAATGTTAATAGTGACAAACAACTTATTTGTCCATTGCAAATGTGTGTTAGCTGCAGAAAACGCGAAAGAGTTCACAACTCTCTCTTTTTGTTAGTAATTGTGTAATAAACCTACAGACTACAAATTGTTACCTCAATTTTCTTGAGTAGATTCTAGGTTTGCTTTTACAGTGACGGCACTATCCCTCATGTGCTGTAAAAAAAATCAATGCGGCTAGGTATTTCCATTCATAAAAAGGCAATGGGGAGGAGGCTTATATTCATTGATAAGATCTATTTACTCGAAGAGGGAGGTATCTGGTGCCTTTCCATTCACTGAAAGAGAGGAGTACTGCCCCTCCAGCGAGGCGCCACGGTGTATAAACAACCTATGTACTATACCAGCATGCTGAAACATAGACTCCCCTGTGCGAGCAGAACAAACCTTTAACATTTAAAGCTTGTATATTCATCGAAGAGATATTAGCACCGTGTTAGGTTTAGCTCTCCAGTGAATTGCTGTTATTTACAGGCATGACAGATTAATCTCTACAAATTTGCCCCGACTAAGACGTTTTGAATTACCTGGACCTCCTCAGTGCTGTGAAAAGAGGATTGTGTCGAGCTGGACGTAGTAACTTTAGTGGTTGTAGTTTGTAGTTTCATAGTTCGACCCCTACATTTCATCCGAAATGAGGCCCGGGGAGCTTTGGGTCATGTTGAGTGTAACTTGATGAATGAGTGCTGGACTTTGGCAGACCCATTCAAGTTTACACTCGCGTTTCTAAACATGCCCTTGTGTATTGAATGGCCACATGGACACTTGTTTGAACCGAGTGCTGTTTGCTGAACCCCTCTTCGGGCTGTAGTCCTCCTTTATTCGCTGTTTGCACGCTTTTGCGTAGAAAATACCTCAAGCAAACTGTCCTGTCTTTCTCATTTAATGTTTTTTATTTTTTACGACATTCAACTCATTATTTTAAGTTGAAACGACTTACACAGCCAATTTGATTGTAGGCTACTTAAAAATGTAAAGGATTAGTTCACTTTTAAAAAAACTTTTGCTGATAATTTACTCACCCCCTGCATGTCATCCAAGATGTCCATGTCTTTCTTTCTTCAGTCGAAAAGAAATTAAGGTTTTTGATGAAAACGTTCCAGGATTTTCTCCATATAATGGACTTCAATGGGACCCAAACGGTTCAAGGTCCAAATGACAGTTTCAGTGCAGCTTCAAAGGGCTTTAAACGACACCAGACGATGAATAAGGGTCTTATCTAGCGAAACGATCGCTCATTTCAAAAATAAATAAAAAAGTTTAAGTTTTATAAGCACAAATGCTCAATCATGTCCTTTTTGCAGCTTGAAAGCCCCTGGTCGCTTGGAAAATTTGTTTGTGTCCCACAGGATTGTTTATGCTTTGAAATTTTTATTATGATTTTTTTTTCTTTTTGATTGAACTGTCCATTTCAGAATACCTTTATGATTTATCATAAACCTCATTGGAAGAATCACGCTTTAGAGTGTTAATGTTAAGAAAAAAATGGTCATTATTTAGTATATTTGATCTGATGGTACAGTGTGTGTGTGGAGGGAATAGGGGTTTGCTCATGGGTGAAGAGGGAAAGTGTTGTTGAGGGGCATGTGGGCGGCAGGAGGCTGTATTCTCTGTTTTGCCTGTCACAGTTTTAGGGGGTTATTGTCTAGGATGGAGACATCCGGAGGTCAATGCCTCAAACCCTGTGTGAGGAAGGGAACAAAACAGCCCTGTATAAGAACAGACCAAATGGGGATCACAGGTGGCAGGAATGGACTACATCTATATGGAAATGAGCTGTTCTCAGCGTCCCACTGCAGCCGCTGCTAATTTGCTTATTTTCACATGGAAGAAGAGTTGTAGGGTGGATCTCACGAAAACTGAGAATGTCCCGGTCAAAATATTAATTAAATAAATAAATAAATACGTTTATTTAGAACTATTGGGATTTGTGTACTTGGGTGGATGTTTTTTTTTTTTTTTTTGCTTTGTGACATTATTTTCATGACAATTAAGCAGTTTAAGCACATTTTCTTGCTGTAATATGTCCAGATGTTTGTTTGTTTGTTTTGTTTTCTCTCCAAATACTCCCATTATGTGTAAGTACTAGTAAGAAAATGACGTCTGAGTCAAGACCTACTTTAAAAATAATGTGTTACAATATTGCATTACTTCCTAAAAAGTAACTAATTGTGTTACTTTTTATTGAAAGTAATCTTGCGTTACTTTTTTTCCACCTGGGCTGGGCTTGCTTGATTGTTTTTTAATAATAATTAAAAAAAAGTCCTATTTTTGGCAAATGTAAAGGCACTTTCACACCAAAAGCGAAATAATCAGTTTGGTTGAAGGAAATGCAACGTCACGCCTGTACAGAAGAGGACGCTTCTCAAACAAACCTCTCTGCTGCCATTCTGGATTCACGAAGAAAGATCAACAATCTTTTGAAATAAAACCAAAAAAATTAACACAAATGTGATTTTTATCTAAAGTCATTTTTGCTTATTAGTATAGTTGATGATTAGTATAATTGGATCAAGGTCAGCAGCAAAGACATTGCATAAAGTATATTTGTGTAATTTTGCAGGTTTGCATAATATTCATAATATTCAACTTTTTAATTCATTTAGAGGAATACAAGGAATCTTTAGAGGAATCGAGGAAGGTGTTTTTGTAGAGGAATCTGTTTTTGTGCAAGTGGAATGAGTAAATGCTCACATGTTAGTCTAGAAGCTACAATAACCAAAAGTTAACCAAAAAAAGTAATCAGTTACTTTACTAGTTACTTGAAAAAAGTAATCTGATTACATAAGCCACATTTCTTGTAATACGTTACCCCAACACTTTGTGAAGACCATGCCTAATTATTAGCAATTCTCATTTAATATTTTAATAAATAATGGATAAATAATATAAAATTACTTTTTTTAGCAAAATAAATGGACAAATCTTTCAACAATCCTCACTTTTCAACAAGAACCTCTTTCAGAGACACTTTAGAAAACAAGCACTGTTGTTGGCTCACATGTTTCACCCTGGTTGTGTAAAAGCTGAGTTTTAGCCACAGAAAGGGTTGAGCCTTTCTCCTGAGATTTTGCAATCATTTTCAAGTGTTTATCCTTCAGAAACAAACAGCGCATAAGATACATGTTCAATTTCAGCTCAAACTTATTATGTAAAAAAAAAAAAAAAAACATCATTTCCCGAAAGCCATGGTTCCAGGAATTAACACCACCAGACGTTCATGAGCAGTTACAAAAAGGCTGTTTCGTTACGTCAAATCGGATGTTTGCTTGACATAATCCAACAAACATGAGAGCATGTTGAACTGGTGATAAGAGGGGGCCAAATATTTGTTTGCCTGATGGCTGGGACTTTTTAGCTAGTTTGCAAATACGAAAACAGAACAAGACAACGACTGGAGACAAATAAGTGAGTCTTAATGTCAATGACATATAAAAATGTCCATGATAAAAAAAAATCCTTTAAACTCATCTTCAAAACAGTTTAAAACAGTTTAAAATGTCATATGGTTTACGTTTTTATTACACCCTTCGCACAACTGAACGCAAAAATGAACTAACCTTGCCTTGTCACAAAAAGTCATATTATTTGATATTTTAAGAGACGTATTGATCTGTTTCTGCATGTTAGATGTATTATAGCCTTTTGGCAGCCAGACGTTTTCAAATATTATAATGAAGCAGTTTAAAAAAAAGTTTTAAATAAAATTAATAATAATAATAGAAGATTGTCAAACTACCAAAAAATTCCTTCTTTTAATGGTGCCTTTGTCTGTATTATGATATCAGGACAGTTGTATCACTATCGTTTTTGGTTTTATGCACCCCTAAAAAATAAAATAAAAATTAACTTTAATAAAAAAAAATGAAAAAAACAGTGTATAGTCACTGTATGTTAATGACTTTTTTTTAATAAACATTGTTATATAATGCATAGAAAGTGTGACAGTCCTTTGTAGGGTCCAACATTGTCTCCTAAACATTTCTAACATTAGCAGGATATTTCTAAAGGAGTCCGCATGCTGGAGTGGATTTCATACCACCCCTAAACAAACCCCATAAAGGAAGCCGTATATGTCTGCATGCAATTCTCAAGTAGGATTAGTTCACTATGAGAGCTGAAAGAAAGTCCCATGTACTCCATTTCCTGGGCTCCGGGACAAGTGCAGGTGGCTGAGGGGTTCGGATTACACCCCAATGAAAGTTCCCCCTACCCTCTGGTCCCTCCTTTCCCTTCCAGCCCCCCTTTTACCCAGCAAGCCAAACCTTTCCATGATCTGAGAATTCCTGCAAACTACTCCTAATTCTTCTGACAGATGGACACACTTAATCTGCGGCGGTCAGGCTGGAAGTAAGTGCTACAACCTGTGAACAGGCAACTAGGACAGCCACCTGTCAGGACCCCTGTCACATGATAGGCACCGCATGGCACACAGCTAAGCTATCGGGACATGTTGTTGCAGAAGTATGCTTGGGTTTTTTTCCAAAAATAAAGTTTTACACATTTGAAACGTATTGAACAGTAAACGAGGCAGTTGGTAGACATCTCTAGACAATTTTCAGTAATAAAAATGGCATTTCGAGATACTAAAGGCCGGTTTGCTGGTCAGTGGAATGGTCTAGAGACGAGGTCTAGGGGATGGTGTTGTAAATGAGTTTTAAATTGTTAAATTTACAGGTTGTTTTGTATGTTTATATATATATTTGAAGTGTAATGATGCCCTCATGTCACGATTCGATACATATCACGATACGATATTATTGCGCTACTCCAAGACACATTGGTAAAAGGTTAACAAAAAATGTACTGTTGATTAAAATGCTAAATTTGATATTACATTGGTGGTGTTATAAATGAATAGGGACAGGGTGACTTGGTGCTGGAAACCCAATGCACAGGACAATGTTGACACCAAAATAAAAATATTCATGATTCTGAAGCTAAAATACAGAATTATTTTAGACGAATATGCTGACCAGATATATTTAAAATAAATGCAGGCCACTTTTTACTGGTAACAAGACATTTGGCATTATCAGGCCCAACAAATATTCCCTCATTGCATTATTATACATTATATTTAACATTATATATAGTAGTTTAATGTAGTACTGACACTAAAACTCTGTAATCTATACACAATACATATTGTCACTATCCATCCACGATACATATTGTTACAATTTTGTACTGCGATATATTGTGACACGATATATTGTTACACCCCTAATATACAGATATATAATAGCTGCCAGTTTTTTTTCTTGAAAACGACAGGATTTCTTTCTTTTCTCTCTCTCTTTTTTTTTTTTTTTTTTTTTTTACAGTGATTCATTCAGAGCCTATTCAAAATGACACATCTCTAACTTCACCCTAAAAAGGAGGTGTTTCCCACAGCATGCCAACAGATGGATATCATTTTGATAGTTTAAGTGTCCGAGGAAGCAGAGACGGGAGTGCGGCTCTAAGAACCCATAGACCAGACAACAGGTGAGCGGTTACGGTCGGCCGGCAAATCTTACTGATATTCTAACCTATTGAACTTTCCCAGAACAGGGTTCCCCTGTAGACACACATTATTGCATTGCAGGACCTGTTCCATGCGCTTTGATCCACTCAATGTGAAGCAGATCTGTGGCGGTGGCCTTAACAGTGAGATAATGAAAGCAGGCTGGCTGGGAGAGAACTGACCCAGGACAATGCTTCTCTTTCAGGCTGCTGGCATGAGCTGTTGGATACTTGTACTATACAGCTAGTAAGGTGACTTTCCAGCTTCAGCACCTTTAGCTGATAAAGTGGAGTGCAAACAAAAATCAGCTTCCTTTTTGGTTCAGAAAGATCTTTCCTTGGGTAACTAGCAGTGCCAGAGCTTGTTATGTGTGACAGCCTACTTTTTGCCCTGCTTTTTTTATATATCCTGCTGAAAAATAGCAAGTGGACCAGCTATACCAGCTCTAGGTTTATGCCTGATTTTTCAGCAGGGTAAGGATGTAAAATTACGGAGCAATGGAAAACAACTAGATGTTTACATTTTCTGAAGATAAAGTCATAAAACATGACAATAATGCAATGCTTAAGTTCAATATATCATCTGCACATTATCTTAAAGCACACGTAGCACATTCGTACACTTGCATTTTGCACATAACTTTATTGTAAATAGCAAACGTAAGTCTGTCTATTTTCTATATTTTTATGTATTGTATTTCATTTTATTGCCTTTTTTATTATTGTTGTGATATATTCCTTTTAATTGTCTTTACTCCTATGTATGTCTGCTCCTCTTTTTGTTTCTGCACTGGATGCTCCTGAAAACATCATTGGGATTAAAGCTCATTCTGAATCTGAGTTCCGAACATGATTCAGGTCGGATTCGAACTGGGATTCTCTTGAAATCAGCAACGCTCTCTTCCCTGTGAAGTGGATTTTACACGGCATTCATCCATCTTATGTGAAATTGCAGTAGTGAACATGAACAGGGAACATGGGAGTGAACAGTAAGCATGCTATTTTTGAAAGGTAATATGAAATTGCTGATCATCGATTCATCATTTCACAGGAAGCGGAGAGGGATATTGCACATTGCCATCCCTCAAACACTTAGAGAAGTTTGAATAAAATGTAGGTGGTGAAAAGGAGTTGAGTATCCAATGTTATTATTGAGCATAAAGTCCACATGAAATGAAAGTTGCGACAGACTTTTCTTCCCTATTGTGACGTATATCCGAGTGAACAAGAAAAAATGTAGGGTGGGACGTGATGTTGTCCATGGGAAATTGATTGGATTGTTGTAGTTTGTAGTTGTAGTAGTGTGTGACCACACAAATATGACACAATTTGCCCTAGACTTGAAGAAATTGATGAAAAAAAATTATTGATTTGCTTTTTTGTCATTAAAGCATTATAAATTTCATCATAAGTTTTAAAATGTGTGTGCCCTTGTAATCTTAATTTAAAATAACTTCCACTACTTCCGCTCCTCCGCTTCAAGTTGAAACACAACTCTCTTCTCTGATGACGTGTGTATTACTGGCGCGAGGGTGGTACAACCTGTCAATCACATGATATCACAGCAATAGAAAACCACAACCAATCAATTCCCAATGGACAAACTCAAGTTCTGCCCTACATTTATTCTTGTTTGAGAAGCCCAACTTTGAACACTGGCTGGCTTCTCTCAGTAGATTGTAAAAGCATGAACATTTTCAAGTCAAGTCACCTTTATTTATATAGCCTTTTTACAATACAAATTGTGTACAGGAGACAGTGGCAAGGAACCAAAACTCCATCAGTGACAGAATGGAGAAAAAAACCTTGGGAGAACCCAGGCTCAGTCAGGGGGCCAGTTATTAAACAATTATTAAACAATAAAACTTATAATATAACAGTGTTATAAGTGTAAGGAATCAGTTGAATGAATGATTTAATTACACAAACAAACAGACAATAGGTGCTCCTGAAATTGCATACTACTTAGTTTAGTTTGCATACTTCTTAGGCACTACATTTGATGAGGAACAAACTTCAGAAATAAAATCCAGACCTATTCTGACAACTGTCAATTGCGCCATTGCCTTTGCGTGGCTTCATGGAATAGTAAAATGTTTATTGGATGCGCACTTTGAAATCTCGATAGAAGTAATAGGTGATTTTTGCCCACTGTTTTTATGAATACTGTGACTTTGGACATACAACCCATCTCAGTCACACTTCAAATTAGGGCCCAGTTTTCACTATTTAGACTTTTACTAACTAAGACTTTTTCCTCAATAAATTCCTAATTACTGCTTATTAATAGTTAGTAAGGTAAGTATAGGTATTGGGTAAGATTAACTGATGTAGAATATAATCATGCAGATTAGGGCATTAAATAGTGCTTCATAAGTATATGATAAGCATAGTAATAAACTAAGTTTTACCCTCATCTCACACACTGTTTTTCATAACCTAATCTGTTATACTAGGAACGTGTATATAGTTTTATAGTTATAGTATTGCTACAACCCTATAAGCTGCAAAAGGAGTCACTGAAATGAATCAGTAAAGGAATCTGAACCTGTGAGTTGAATGGACTCAAACAATTCGAGTCATGTGAATCAAAATCCCTATTACAACAGCTTCCAATGTGGCTGATCCAATAAGAAACTATGTGTTTTACAAAATGAATGTATCCTGAACTCAAGGATCAAAACGCATTAGTTGCTTCATAAGCTGGATGTTGCGCTCAAGTTGCACTTTTGTTTTGGGTGGATGGGATGAAACAAAAGGCTGGGCTTCGGCTTTTGGGTTTTAGCCTTCCTTCGGACTTATGGAGGAAGGATCTTTCACTTTCCTGCTTGTAATAAGTGACTTCTCCTGTTCCGTGCGCACAATGGTCACTCTGTTGGGCCCTTTTTAAAGGCGTTGAGCCTGCACGGTTCGGCAGCCCTCCCTGCCGTTTGCTTAGCCACCCAAACGCCAGGCGCAAGGCAAACAGAGCCGGCCCTCCACCGCAGGCTTTCAATGCTCCGTCCTGACTCTAAGAGGCTTATGTCCTCACCCAGGGGTGGTAGGAAGCACAGGATGAATGGATGAAGGAGGGAGGGGCAGGAAGGAGGAAGGTATCGGCCCAATCAGCCGTTACCGCTGAGATCAGAGGAGCTAAAGAGAGTGACCGGTAAAGAATGAGCATTGCTGCTGTACCTCTCTGTAAAGATTCGAAACTCCCCTCGGCGAACTATTTGGTCGACTTTCAAACGAGAGATGAGGAAATAGCCGAATGCCGGTGATGTCACGCTTTGCTGGAGATGCAAAAGGAATCTCCTCTTTTTGTTCTCCAGGTTTTTCGGCAATGCAGGAGGATCCATAATTATTTGCTAATCTGGGAGGAAGTGCTGTTTGCATGAGTACATTGACATAGAGGAGAAGGATGGGTCTATTAAATAAGCCCCCATTCAGTGAATGAATGAGAATGGAGGGATGAATAGTTCCTCGCACAGATGAATACAAGCGTATTGCTTTGCACAATGACAAGACCACAGGGACCTTTCTTTTGAAATCGGGAGTTAATCTGGAAAATTCCTGGCAGCAGGCGCCCGATGCACAAATCCTGATGCCTGGAGAATGGCACACTGGCACAACGTCAGTTAAAGGCCATTAACAAGGTTTTACAGCCCCTGTGCAAGTCCAATGCGGAAGAGATGAATACAGCCACGTTTTCTAGGCCAATCCCGCTTCTGTTTCATCTCAGGAGTGGCATGTTTGTAGCGCTCTTTTTTTTGTCCTATCTAGTGAATTTCAATAAAAATGCTATTATCACATAAAATAATTTGAATACGTAATCCTCTGTGATGAGCATGTTTTTAGTTTCCTTTAAAGCTAAAAAAGGTCATAGCTGTCCTGATATCATAATGAAATAAAGCGTCATTAAAAGAATAAAGTCTTGAAAAGAAAACCTTATGAAATACCATGGAATAATCTTATATTACTGTTATTGTTTCTATTATTATTATTATTTTTTATTTTTGTTTGGGGGCGGGGTTGTGTTTTGCAAAGTTTGCTGCTTCAGTATTCGAAGATCATTTTTTGCATGGTTTATGCTGGAAAACAATGATAAGCAATTCAGTTTCAAAGGCTTTTATTGGCAAAATCATGCAATATATACACACAGTCTTTGTTTATTGTGTTGACCCTTCTTCATAACCTCTGCCATTCGCTCTGGTCTGCTGGACATGTACTTCTGGGACAAATCCTGACTGATGGTGATCCATTCTTGCCTTATTGGTGCTCACAATTCATCACAGTTTTGTGGGCTTCTGCTTTTGTCCACTCAACTTTTGAGGATTGACCGCAGGTTCTCATTTTTCAGTTTTCAAAACTTCAATTTACTGATCTCCGATCAATCTTGCCTTGTGACATGGTGCTCCATCATGCTGGAAAAAGTGAAAAAAGTCTTTTCCAAGAAAATCCAAGTTAAACTGTTTTGAAACAGCCCACATTTAGCAGATGAACACTGTTCCTGAGTTTTTGGATAAGGAGCATCACCAAAGGAAAGATGGGTCATGGCTTATCACTTGCAGAGAATTGTCAAACCATTCAAAAATCACATTTGCAAGAGTGCAAAGTATTTAGGTATTTCACCATCTACCATAAATACTATTGTGAAAAGATTCAAGGCAAGGCAGTAAACCTCTGTTATGCGTGACCTCAGATGGCATTGCATGAGAAACCGTCATACTGTGTTCAATATAGCCACATGGTTTAAAGGTATGAGGAAAATATATGACTTTTTACTTGATAGGTACACCATAGGGCATTTTTCTAAATCATATGAATCGAACATGAATAAAAAAAGTACATTTCAAAGAACTTTTCTTTATCGTGAACTCTCATAAATGTCATTGACCCTTGAACTGGCCACCCAACTGTCTCAAGACAGCTCCACTTCCAATACCAGTTAAGCACTTCCTTTACAGGAAGAGGAGCTCAAATGTAAACAGCAACGTTCATAAATGGCACGGTTCGGAACTGTGATTCAGATCAACCGAACACAAGACTCATTCTTCATTGTGCAACGGTGGCTAACCTTTTTGTGCCATAAGCCAGGAAATCCTGGGTTGGCATGCCGGTTTGGCTACCAGTCCATTGTCTAAACCCGGCATCAGAGACTCCATTGAAGTTCTCCATCCAGCTGTATAATTGGGTAGAGACGGGACCCCCTCTAAAAACAAGATATTGCCCCACTCAGCCGGGTTAGAGCAAGCCGAAGGTGTAAGCTTGTTCGCTTCCTGCCTCTTCCTTCTCAGGATTCCAGTTTCCTGCCTGGAGCTATTGCGTTTCATGGTGCATTTCCTCACTTTGGCCGCATGCATATCGCAATATTAGGGAAGGCCAGATTAACATGAGAATCCCTCCAGGAGTGCTGTTAGTGCAGGAGATGTTTCCTCAGGAAGTGATTTGTAACAGTTGTAATCGTAACTGGCCAAAAGCAAAAAGAAAAGAAAAGAAAAAACTGCAGGAATATGTATTTGTCAGAAGTTAGCACAGCTTGTCTAAATGAACACGTTCAAGGAAACAGAGGTGACCAGCAGAGGAATCTTGGGTTTGGAATCGACAGGAATCCAAAGCCACTGCCAATTGGTTTCTGTGAACAAACTAAACATGCCTGACCAAATATCTCAGCGGTCTATGTCCAGATATTTTCTGGGAACCTTATTGTTCCATAAAGTTCACTAGAAACGATTTCTTTCAAAAAACACTTTCTATTGTGTTCTCCAACATGTTCTTCAGGGTTAAAATCAGTCTCTTACTCAGTGTTTTAATCAGTTTCAGAATTACATTGAAGAACTGTCTGAAAAAGTTACATATTCTATACATTGTTCATGCAGAATAATTACAGCCCATTTATCAATAATATAAGTGTGAGTGGGCAAGGCAAGAGAGCCGATACCTGGGATTCCAGCTTGGAAATGACGAAGTAAGACCTCAGATGGACAAGCCTTATGCAACTGTCCCAGACCCCATACAAAGCCTTCACACAGTTATCTGTGCACATCCCCAGTCCTGCGAACAGCACTTGTTTTCTGACAGACAGGGCATGTGGAAACAGTGGGAAAGTACATCTGTTGTGAATTGGTGGCCAATAAAAGCGAGAGCTGATTCTGTGGTAGGTTTTCAGATGTGTATCTATGTAATAATGACAGTATTCTTTAACAAATGCATTATAATGATTATTTAATAAAGAGATTTAAAAAAAATTAGACTTTTTTTATGGTAAACGGTTACAGGACCTATGATTTTGCACTTACATATACATGAACCCCTTTTTAGATGGGGTGCATTGCATTAAATAACCAGTGCAATTCACTTTGAGGTACACCCATGGAAAGTCACCATGCTCTTTGTTTGATTAGTCCTGGAATGATAACCATTAGTCATTTTTTCCCTGTTATTCGCTTAGACTTTTCATTTCGCTCTTGGTGTGAATAGTCTTGGAGGACACCCCCCAACCCACCAACCCCCCGCGGATGGGCCGGCCAAGCCAAAGGGCGCACCTTACTGTCCATTCACACAAAGACCACATTGAGTCTGCAGTGCTGGACTGAGAGTCTTGACCTGTACCCCTGAGATAAACCTTCAAAACAACAGCTGTGGTGGAGGAGGGGTGAGACCTGGGCCTGTGGCCATGGTCACGCATGGAGGCCTGCTGTTCTTCAATTGAGATGGTCAGATCCCCCTTTTTTTGTAATTAGTTCTATGAGTGGTCTTGGATCAGAATATGAACATTTTCTGTAAATATTTGTGTTTAGTGTGAATATTATGGTCTATCTATCTTTCCAGTCCCTCCAGAAAAACGCAATTATTATGTAATAATTCAATGTATAATCAGCCAAAGCATTTTTTCAAAACGCCGCACTTTCGCCGCATAAATTGCAGATTTCCGCGCAAAATATGTGGGGCTTGCATGATTACCAACGCATTCTCACCCCAAGGCGTCATCTAACTGACAATTTTGACCATGCTTCAATATTCGACGCTAATATGGTAACCCCTTTACTAGCGTCAGTTAGTTTGACGCGGTATTCCCAGGGCGTCATCTAACTGACGCTAAGGGTAACGCGTCAGTTAGATGACGCCCTGGGATTGCGTCAACTGACTGACGCTAAAGGGTACCTTTAACGTCGAATATTGAAGCATGGTCAAACTGATTCCCAAGGCGTCAGTTAGATGACGCCTTGGGGTGAGAATGGGCTGTGATTACATAATCCCCGCATTTTCGTTGCAAAAAAGTCACATATATCTTAGCAGAAAGTTGAAAAATGTTGTGTTTACTTCACACAAGAGCAGCCATTTCCCCTGTTGCCATGGGAATGTTATGAAGTGACGTATCTATCATACCTCATCCATCCATCCATCCATCCATCCATCCATCCATCATTTCAATTAATTTCAGAATAGCTGTTTTAGTGCTCAGTCTCCACCGCCTCACTCAATCGTACACACACACACACACACACACACACAACACACACACACACACACACACACACCACACACACACACACACACACACACACACACACACACACACACACACACACACACACACACACACACACACACACACACACACACACACACACAAGCTTAAAGATGTTTTCAGCTGTCATTGCTGGCTGCATAAGTGGTTCTTTGTTCCCTGCATGCTGCGAAAGTGCCGGTTTGAGCCACTGCCGGCCTCCCCGCGGCTCCCCTCCACCCCACAATTTCTGTGACGTGAGGTCACTGCTATGCCCTACCTGAACCCAGGCCCTTTGTCAAGCCAGGAGACCCCACCAATACTGAGGGAGACCTGCAACTGGATCTCCAAGTTCCTCTGGCTTCTACTCCACTGTTCTGTTTTCTCTGTCAACAGAGCACTTGAGAGAGTGAAGGGGCAAAGTACTTCTGGTCTTATGGTGATATGGGAGTGCAAGGACAATTTAATCCTCCACGGCCTCTTGCCCTGAGACCTCTATGGCTGGTGTGTTCCTTTTGAGAGGCTAAATGAATGTTCAGACGCACAGCTGTGCGAGAGCTCAAACGAAGTTCGGTTCATGACATAAATCTGCCCTCGAGTGGGCTTTATCTCCTATCTGAGCTAAAAAGGCGATCCAAACATAATTCAAAATATTTGTGTTTGCTTTCTACGAAACTAATTTGACGCACTTAATGTTGTTTTCTCACCAAAGCTTTTCATAGCTCCCTTGGCTCAAAATATCAGGATTTCTTTTATTTAATTAAAGTCACAAATCATGCATAAGTGCTTGTCCTCTTCCCAGAACATTTCACAATACAGTTTCTTTCTCTTCGAAAGCAATCTTTAAATGAGGATTTTCTTGTACGTTTCGAGTTGGCCTCAATCACGCTCGAATTTCCGAACTCTGTTATGTTATTAGCTTTTGGCGCAGTTTGACTGTAAATCTCGAAACAGATGAGATGCTTTTGGTCTCAGATGAGACAGATTTTATGTTTGCGAATGAAATGCCTTTGATATCTGAGATTTATTTGACATTTATTGTGGTTGATTGTCTGATGTGGAATACATAGCTATAGCTTGTAAGCCTACAACACTACAAAACAACTCTGAATCCAATGGGACATTGTGCTCTTAGCAATAGAGAGACTTTAGTGAGAATTTATGACTCTTGGGAAAAGCCCAGCACAAATGAATAGTGAATTAAGAGGGACACTTTTAGTGGCAACATAAAAACAAACTCCTTATGCCAGTGCTGAGAGCGGAGCCCACAGCTTTTTGTGGCACTCAAAGGAGTGCTTATAGAAAAAGAGTGCAGAATATTTTATACATTATTATGGTAATAATTAGTGTGATGCCTGAAAGTAATCATTTGTTTATTTAATCTCATTTAATATATGGAATATATAATTGGAACTGCTTTTTATTTTAAAATGCATTTACTGCCCGGAATAAATAAATAAATGAATAAACTTGTTAAACAAATAAATAAACTTGTTAAACAAACAAGTTTTTTTAGTTTTTTTTTACTAAAACATAAAATCATTCGCCTGATTATTATTAATTTATTATTTGTATTTTTTTACATTTTGTTTTGAATTGTATCTACAAATCTTATAATGCCATAAATAAAAATAAAAAAATGAAATTGAAAAAAAAATAAAAAAAATTTAGGACTAAAAGTTTAAATCATTTGCTTGATTATTTTTTCTTTTCTTTTTTTCTTTCTTTTTTTTTCTTGTATCTGATGCACTGCAATAAATAAACAAATGAATGAACAAACAAACAAACATGGTAAAACATAAAAAAAAATATTTGCTTAAATTTAATTAAACTTAAATATTTGCTTTCATTATATTTGAAATACCACGTAACTGTCTCAATATCAAGACATCAAGTTGCCATGACTTAAAATGTTCCATTATTGCAATTTTCAACAATATTTAAGTATTTTCAATAAATTGATCAATGTAATAGATTAACAAAGGCACAATGACATGTTACTAAATGACAAATCAACAAAAATGGCAAATGGTCATAAAGGCAACCATATTATGTATTCATACCCCAGTGCATGCTGGGAAGAAGGCAAATTGGTCCGGATTTGTTTTTTTTTCAGTGTCTGAAAATGTTTAATGACTTTAATAAATCATTAATCCCACTCACCTGCTGTTTGTGTCACTTAAACATATAAAAATCACATAGAAAATGTACATAAATGTACACAAAATGTATAAAGCAATATTTACAAAGAGTATTTTACAGTGTATGTGACCTTAGATGTTTTCTGGTGTGTAAGGAACGACAAAACAAGGGTGAAGGAGAGAGAGAGAGAGAGAGAGCACCGAGAGCCCCGGGGACCGGCTGCTGGTAATGGCTTTTGACGCTCACTTCTTCCGTAATTTGCCGATTAATGGGTGACAGATGCGCATAATGCTTCTGTGTGTGGAGCCAGCCAGGAGAGGATGGACCGGGAGTGCTCGTGGGATGAGATAATGCCTATGAGAGGAAAAAGAGTTAGGACCCTCTCTCAGCCTCTCTCGCCCGCTGCCCCAGTGTGATTCCCAACAGATGTTCAGCACAGAGAGAGAGTCGCTTGCCAGTAAGTTCAGCATCCTGAGAAATCTCTGGATCGGAGTTTTAGACCGGGAAAAGTTTGAGACGTGACTTGAAATCATCTGTTTATCTAACAGGGTCTTTAAAACCTGTGAAGGTTCTGCAGGAGGTCTGTGACAGATATGAACGTTGATTTTTGGTGACACTTTATTTTGATGGTCACCTGTAGACATTATCTAACTATAAGAACCTTTGCAATACATGTCAACTAACTCAATTTAAAGTAGCCTATACACTGTAAAAAAATTATTTTCATGATTTGTTATCACAACTTTTTATATTTTGTCAAATCAACTTAGATAATTAATGTAGTTCAGATAACATACTATTTTAAGTTTCTATTTATTAAACCAATCTCATTTGTTGTATTAACTCAAAGTTTTAATTTCATTAACTAAAAATTTTAAGGCAACCAGGTAACTTACTTTTTAAGTAAATCCAACTTTTTTTTTTACAGTGTTCTACATCTCTGCTAACACTTTATTTGATGCTCCCAACACACATTCTACTATATATGACAAATATTTAAAATATACAGCCTTTATGTTGTTTCTACATTAATTTGGAGATTGAATGTTAAATTATTACAATATAAAAAAATAATAATTTTTTAAATTACACTTGTACTTTTTTACATTTTGTTTTGAATTGTATCTACAAATCTTATACAATCATTAATAAATAAATAACATGTATGACTAAAAGTTTAAATCAGTTGCATTATTTTTTAATGAAATAAAAACGTTTACATTTTGTTTAAAATTGTATCATAGACACTGTTCATTCATTTGTTTATTTATCGCAAACAAACAAACATGTTAAAACATAAGAATTAATGATTTATTACTAAAATATATGAAAAACTTTAATGTTAGGTGCAACTAATCGCGATTAATTACAGAATGTGAGATTAATTAGTTATGTTTTCTGTTATTTTATTAATACTCACATGTTTTTTCAAGCACTCTAATTTTACAACACTGTGTGGTGTGTGTGTGTGTGTGTGTGTGTGTGTGTGTGTGTGTGTGTGTGTGTGTGTGTGTGTGTGTGTGTGTGTGTGTGTGTGTGTGTGTGTGTGTGTGTGTGTGTGTGTGTGTGCACTGTAAAAACATTTTGCCTGCCTTGAATTTTTAAGTGCAATCAACTTGAATTTTTAAGTCATTGCAACTTAAATTACATTAAACTGACTTTAAAAATGAGTTGAATCTTGTAAAACTTACAAGTTAAAGCAATGTAAAAACATATGTTGTCACAACTTGTGCGTGCCTGCGTGCCTGCGTGCCTGCGTGCTTGCGTGCGTGCGTGCGTGTGTGTGTGTGTGTGCGTGCGTGCTTGCATGCGTTGATGTGTGTGTGTGTGTGTGTGCTGAATGCTGAGTAGATTTCCTGCAGTTAGTTGCAGGACTCCGGATCTGAGGCCATCTCGCCCCCTCTAATCCCCCTTTCCTGTTTTGTGTAAATGCAGGGCCGCAGAGGAAGAGCGGGATTTATTTGATAATTAGGCAGATAATACCTTACAGCCAATTACCTGAGATGGGTGGGTTACGACTACGAGTATGTTTTGTGAGCTTGTGGAAGAGGTGGTGACGCCCCTATCCCTCCACACTTGTTAATAAACACTCACAGATTCAGGATTTGCAAAAATCCCTGTTAGTCGGGTGAATCAGTGCACATGCCAAGCATCTAATTGAACGCTGTCAAGAAAACAGGCGAGCGTCGGAATCTGGAAGAGTTTGTGGCTTTGCAGTCCTGCCTAAGCAATTTCACCCTGCACTCGCTTCTCCACACACAGAAATATGGCCGTGGATCAAAGCCTGGCCCACAAAATAGCATCAGTGTGGAGATGCTTCTGTAATGTGGTTCGGGTATTTTTGACTGCGAGAAATACAGTCAAAATACAGTCAGAATGACTGCGAGAAAATCTTTTTGCAGTGATGAGTTTTTAAGCCCTGTAATCTGATCAATTTTCATTCGAAGCTGAAATGGAAAAGAAAGGAATGTGCTCTAAAGGAAAAGACAGATTTAGACTCAGCCAAATTAGTCTGTAAAGGAAGTCCTTTGTTTATTTTCAGCTGTAAATGGGATCTCCTGTCAGCACGACATTTGCCTTGGCCTTCACACTTCTGTTTATTGGTATCTGTGGGTAAAGAATCCCCTGCAAGCCCCTCCATACTTTGAGGAACATCCATATCAATCTCTGGCTGAGGTCTGGATGTTTACAGAGGTTCAAGGAGACACGCATTTGAGACAATGAGGCAATTGCTTAATTTGGAAAAGGCATCTTTAACAGACTTTTAACTTTCTTGATGTATAAGGCCGAAATTGAACTCTTTTGCATGGGATCCCTTTCTTTAAATATAAAAAATATTCTATTATACTTTTTTTCTCAATGGTCCACTCTATACATTCTACTAACTATACAATTTTGCAACTACATGTCAACTATCTCTCATTAGAGTATTAGGGTTTGGGTTAGTGGAATAAGTTGTCATGTATAGTCTGTAGAGTGGACCATCAAAATAAAGTGTTAGCAGATATTAAGCAGACAGTCTACTAATGCTCTAATGAGAGTTGGTTGACATGTAGTTGCAAAGTTACTTGTAATTAGTAGAATGTCTAAAGTGGACCATTGAAATAAAGTGCTACCAAATATGCATGTACACTGTAAAAAAAGTCAACTCATTATTTTGAGTTATCTTTTTGCATGGGTTTTTTTTAGTTGAACTAACTTATTTCGATAAGTTGAGGACAAGAAAACTTAAAATTTCTTGTTGTCTGGACAATCTAGTTAAAAAAATAAGTTGAAATAACTAAATTGCTAAAATATTTTTTTACAGTGTACAGGTCTGTTTATAAATTGTGAGACAACATGTTCATGTAATAACATGTATACTAAAATAAAAAATAAAATATAATATAATAATCAATTAAAAGGTAGGCCTAGTCTATTTTGCCAAAAGTGATAAAAATATTTTCTTTGTAATAGTATTTTTTTCCACTGTTATAGTAATTTTACATGTAATAATCTGAAGAAAAACAGGTTCAGTTCAAATTGTATAACATTTTTTATAATAAATATTATTTCTAAGCAGCTTTACAGAAAAACACTTTTTAACAATAATTTGTCAAATATATATAGTTTTAGTAATATTTTGGATTAGATTTCATTTTTACATATTCTGTTTTCATTTTTTTGTATTTTTGATAGTTTTGTTTTTAAATATTTAAAAATATATATTTAAAATGTATTAATTTATATTTTGGTTTTAGATATTTTAGTACTTTCAACTTATTTCATTTTGTTGCCAAAGCAACATTTCTAATTTTCGTTTAATTTAAATTTATTTTTATTTTTTATAGTTTTGCTTTAGTTAATGATAACAACACTGGTATTTAGATAGCAGAATGAACCCAAAACCTTTTTGGGGGGCCTGGAACCCCAGTTGGAAAACCTCTGGTTTAGAACACAACAACATGTCTTACCTATAGACTATTCTGCAAAATATGACATTTTAGCAGAAGATAGAAGATAAATAATAGCACTTTTGTCTGATTTTATTATTGCTTTGACAGACAGGTTATTACAACCTCGATAAACAGCTTTGGAGATTGATTGTCTTTCTCCATTCAAGATCTGTAACTGAACAGGGCCGCCAAGATGGCCGCCAAGTGAATTGACTTGCCTAAAAATGACTTTTATATTTCTCATGTAAACATACTAATGAGTGGAAATGCTATTTCCACTTCATTAAAGCCCAGACATTTCCCTCGTTTTGGTCTTAACCTAAAGTTATACAGTGTGTCATGCCTCAACATTCAATGTCTGGAAACTTGCTCTTTTACACTCTGATCCACTTCATTGGAAGCTGCCGTTTTCCACAGTCTTGGGCTGGATCCCAGTCTGTGCCCTCGGTATGCGTGTCGCTCCTTAGCTGAAGTTGTTCGCGTGGAAGATCATATCGTGTTGGTTTAGCCATTCGATACTGACAAACATTTATTCACCCCTCCACCCTTTCTCGTCGCTGTGCCGCTCCAGGTCATTAAAAACTTGTCACAGTTTGGGCCGGTTTAAAGGATCGGCGTGGATAAGTTGCCGTCACACTTCTTGTTGTGGGAATGCTGATAAAGTGGGCTGGTTTGGAGATTATGGCAGACTATGAAGGGAAGTGAGGCGGTGAAGGGGCCCAGATTCCCCATTCCGATTGTAGGGGCCCGTCCCACTCCTCCCATGCTTGAAATCCAAGCCAAATCAATTACACTCCCCCGGCACCTCAGAAATTACAGAGCAATAAATAACCCCTCAGAAAAATATGAAGGAGTTATAAGGGTCTGCAGGCGGTGGTGAGGCCCATGGCTTCTTCATGGTTCCCTCTTCTCCCCCTCCTTCCGTCTTCGCCGCGCTCTTCCTCTTTCAGTGACTTTAGTATAGGTCCCCTTGATCCATCTCTAGTTTCAGGGCTTTCTGTTGTCCATGACCTACAGTCCTGCTTTAGGATATGTGATCCGGTGTGTAGCAATCGCCCTGGTCCCCCTGTAGCCAACAGGGATTGTGGGACATTTATATTGTTTCCTGAATGGGACCTTGAGTTCTTGGTAGCCCTTAATGGAAGCCACTATCTGAGATTTTAGAATTTCCCAGATATTTTTTGTTTCATTTATGTCTATGCAAAGCTGTCTAAATATACCATATTTAAATTATGATATTTATTATTTATGAATGTTTATTCTTAGTAATTAATACTACTAAATGTAATAATGTAGCATTGTATTTAGTAATAAAACAAATATTCTGTATTAAAGCTGCAGTCTGTAGTTTTTCCTCTTTGTCGCCATCTCTGTTCAAAATCTGCAATTGCAGTTATTCGCGGAATTATCAACTTTACGTGGGTTGTGCCTCGACACGGCACTGCGCGGATGAATGCAATGTTTTGAGGAGAATGTGCAGTTTTCAGTCGCCGCCGGTGTGGATACTGGCATTCAGAATCACAGATTATACTTTTTGGAAGTATGATTAACATTAGAATTTTCACCGGAAAATATCATCTGAACAAGTAACATTTTTACGTGATGAATTCATATGTCTCATTCGTGCCTGTTTATATTATCTCCTTACACCCACAGATGGTTAAGTTGTGGGGTGGACCCTCATGCTTACATTTGTTTTTGTTTTTTTTTACTTCGTTTCCATAAGAATTACATTGTACGAATTAAATTGCCATCTCATCTCACAGTTGTTAGTTTTCTAGTTTTCTCATGATCGGATTGGCTACACCATAATAATCAGGTAAACCATGATGTATTTACTATATACAATATAATTACAATTGCTTAGATTTTTTTATCAATTCGTTCTCACCACTCATTGTACGAAAATATTTGCTCCTTCACTAAAAACAACATTTAGACGTGTTTTGGCTAATAACAGCCTGTTTTCTGACCTGATCTGACATACTCTGCTTATCACCACACAAAATAAACTCCTTTTAAATCCTTACATAACCAGTGTTTCCCAAAGACACATAAAATATATGTTTGCATAAACTATTTCCATCCAGTTGTACACATAGCATGCTAGTGACTGAAAATCTAGGTCTCAGAAATGCTAAGCTTGTTTTTAGCAATTTTAGCTAAAATTAACTGAAAACAACAGCATTAATTGTTATGTCTACTTGCAAACTAGTTAACTAAAGAAATGTTTAAGTTAAAAAGACCAATTTGAGACCAATATAAATCATTTTAAAGACCAATTTAAAGCAATTCTCTTAAATTTGAGCCTTTATTTAACATGTTAGCGTTTACAGTGTAGTGAAGAGCTCATGGAGAGATATACGAGTCTGACGTCAATATTAACTGGATGTCAAACTCCACTATATAATCCAGCAGCAATCTTCAACATAAACTCTGACGTATGCCAGGCCAGTTCTGACAGTCCATTTCAACAAAGAAGTCCAAACCTGTGTGGAAGCGTAAGAGCCAAAATAAAATGGCGCCATTTACTGGGGGATGTTTACCCTTCACACTTCCTGGCCTCACACACTCTAAGCATTATCCACAGAGGCTCTGTGTATAGACAAGTGTTCAAATACTTCCCTTGATCAGCAGATAGAGAGAAAGAGAAAACACACACACACACACACACGCACACACACAGATAAGCCATTGTGCTCTCGTCCGGAGCACTGGGCTGAAGGCTAAGCGGTTGCACATTAACTTTGAACTGCTGGACGGTTAGCATGACTCAAATACAGCCAGTCCTTACATCATGTGTGTAACAGTGAGAAACTATACAAGATTAAATATTCTATAACAAGAGAAATCAGTTTTGTGAATGAGTCTGATGTTTGTGTGTGTTTTTCTTCAGTAAGTGAGGGAATGAGTCCTGATTAAGAGAGATTTTGTAAGTGTGTGACCTTAATTGGAACAGGATACAGGAAGGCAAACAGCTGATGTAATATACTAAAGTAATTGCTACATAATTACTCTGGCTGGCCTTACTGCACTACTCTGGTTTCTGTAGATAAAAATGACATTGACATAGTGTGTCCACTGTAAGATGTTTCCATTGCCGTACGTTCTGTTACTACTTTGCTCTTTGGCAATGTCACTCCTCAAGAGGGTTTGATAAGATTGACAAATTATGCAATGTTGCATGCAACATATCAATTGTTTATCCTAAGTATGTTTTCAGGGCTACACATGTGCGAAAAGGAATATGTATCAGTTAGAAATACTTATGGGAATCGATGGTAAAGCAATGATATCAGATTGTAATAGTACTTTGATTTCCCTTGTAGAAAACTTTAGCATAATTTTAAAACTTATGGAAATAATATACCGTACTTTAAAATAAAATTGTTAAGTGTAAATGTAATGTTTTTGGACACGTAATTATTTACAATTAAATAATATTTTACTATAGTTTAAATGTATATTAAATGCAATTTATATAGTTATAATAAATGCTGTTTTTAAGTAAGAGTTAAGTGCATCTTATATATGTAATTTCATAATTACTTCAATTTTTTTAAGGTTAAAGTGTACTGCCAAATGTACTGAGGCATTTACTGTAAATCATTTAACATTCAAGTATAATAAAGTACAAAAATATATAATCAAGTACTTTACTTGTGATTTAGGAAGTTAGTCAACAAAATAAGATTTTTTTCAAAGATAATTAAAAAAAATATTATTACAAAAGTGAACTTTTTTAGGATGGTAATTCATATATCATCATTTACCAGGTTATTTAGTGCACAGTGCAGCTAGCAATGCTACGTTTATGGGTTAAAATGCTTGAACTGATTAACTGTATATACTGAACTTGGGTAAATGCATTAAATATTGCGGATGTTATGTTCAGCTACATTTGGTACTGCTTGTCTGGCTATGACTGGATCACCTCTACTTCTTTTTGCCAACCAACAGTCAGCAGAAGCAGACATTATTGTTGATCAGTAACACCAGAACAGTGATTAGGTCTTGGGATGAGTCAAGAAATATCTCGAAGGTTGGTGGGCTTGAAACACATGCTTGCTTACAGTAAATAATTTGAAACGAAGACAAACTAGGCGGCTTCCAAAAAGCAGTAACTCACAGAAGAGATACTGTTTGACTGAATTGAGGTTAAGTCAAATTCAATCACCAAAGACTAAATGGCCGCTACTGACGGATTCTCAAAGACAGTGAAAACTTACAGCATTGAATGAATTGCCTATTAACTAAAAAACAAAACAAAAACAAGGTCAATTCTAGTATGTTTTGGCAGGGACATTTCCAAGGACAGCTCCAGCCAACAAAATCAGGGACTGTCCTGTCCCCGGACAACACGGACATCTGGTCACTCTATGAACAAAAAAATGAAGTAAGAAGCCAGAGTTTCATACAGTCCAGGGCATTTGGTTGGCTGGATTGGGCCTTTGCCCTTTGGCTAAACATGCAGGACATACAAAGAGGAGAGACGCCTAGTCCATGGTGGACAAACTCTTATCTAACCAACACCAGCTGGCTGAGATTGTCTCCATGGAGAGACAGACACATGTGGACTGTAGTGATAGTTGTCCCGATAATTATCCCATTTCATAATGGTTTGTTACACATGAGAGATAAGTAAGTGATGCAGTAGACTTGCGTCTAGACAATTTAGATGGTGACACTGAGGTGTGATCAGATAGTCAATCTGCATGATTGAAGCTGACGAAATACTAACAAAGAATTGTGTGAAAAGAATGCATTGAGATGATTATGGAACAAATACTGGCCTCGTTAGATTAAAACAAGCGTTTGATCAGAAATTCAAATCCCACGCTAAACCTACCCATCACAAACCCAAAACTATAAACCTAGTTCGAGATTCTTCAAACAGTTTCTCAGAAATTCAAACATTATATGCTCACGCATTCACAGAAACAAGATACAAAATGGCTCAGTATTTTAAATTATACTTTATTTAATATAAAACAAACAATAAACAAATAAATTAAATATTTCTAAAATAATTCTTTAGAGGGGAAATTTATAATAACATCGATTGTTACAATGGGGAATACACAAATGGAATGTCATGTGTTTTATAATTCTTTGTACAAATTTTTGCACACAAAGAATGTGCTCTTACATTTTTGGAGGTGTCATGGACTGCTTAAGAGTTTCTTTCTTATTTAGAGGTCAAACATCACTGTAGCTGCCTGAAAAGAAGTTATCGAGCTTTGACGATAAATCGAAATTGAACAATTTTGCTCTCATTGGGGAAATTAACAACCAATTGTCCCAGAATATGCCCAAAGGGAACCGTGCATCCCTGGCTGAGAATGCAAAGTACTGGGTAAATTAACTTGAGAAAAGCCATTGGCTTCTTATCAGCTTGGGATGAGGCTTTGCATTCCCTGAAGGACATTGCTGAGTTTGTTTAGAAAGGCCAGCATTAGCATTTGTATATTAAAAGATAGTGCAGGATAAAGATGGGCAGCTGGAGCCATTAGCATAATAAGGGGCTTTCTCATTTGCACACAGGCCTTAGACAGCCCCCCAATCACCCTAGCCAGCAGTCACACACACATTACAGCTGCATGAGACCATTGTCCACTTCGGCCTATGCCAGGGTCCCGCAAACAAGCCGGGGTGGTTAAAAGGTTACAGCCAAACAATGGAGGATTCACCATTTGAAATCAATCAATATCAAGGCATTTCACATTCAGTCGAGTCCTTTTCTTCCGTACAGTACTGACAATTGAAGCGTTGCTGGTCACCGGGTTGTCTCAGTTTGAATGGGGTGAATGGTCGGGGAGATGACCGTGCTTGCCAAACGGTGAGGCATGAAATGAACAGAACAACAGGAAGTTGAGTGCTCAGAGGTTTAGCCTTGACAGTGTACAATGGTACGAGCAGCGAACAATAGCTATTGTGAATGTGTCGATTGTTTAGGGATAGCTTCGGGATAGATTTACATAATTTCTTCACCTAAGTAACACCTTCATTTTATATCATTTAGAATAATTTATAAAATGTAATTGTCTTCTGTAATGATATGTACATAAAATATTTTAAGATATTCACAGGAAATCAAAAATCAGGCACTTTGCTGCCACTACAACATGCAAGATCCTGAGATTTAAGACAGTTTTTTTTAAATAAAAATGTAGAATAATTTTATATAGAGAGAGATTTGTATTTATCAACGCTATTCGCTTTTAATATCAAAATAAATGTTCTCTTTTTAAAAAAAAAAAATCTGGTTTGAAAACGCTCCTGTATGCTGCTCCAATATAGCTTTCTACATCTAGCAGCACCCATTCAATAAAAACTCATGACCAGTCCTCTAGTAGAAATCTGATGATATGAGAGTGAAAATGATTCATCACCAAGTTTCATAGTGCCAAGCATCGGTATAATGTTCTTAGGCATAACAAAGGGGAAAATCCTCTGATGTCCACAAGCTTGTGCCCTCAGACAAAAAGGCCTATCGCATCGTCGTCTTGAGGTCCATCCGAGAGCGCACATCGTGGTAGCCAAGGAGGCATGGGACAGTTGACATAGCATCATGGGTAAACACTGAATCATTGTCTGAAGAGCAAGAGCTGGAGGTGTCCTCACACGATGGGGAGTACTGTTCGAAAGGGGTGGATAGGTCCAGGTACTAAAAAATGTAAAAATATGAATGGTTTAGAGGTTTGGATACAAAAACAACAACTTGAGGGACTCAAACTTTTGTTGAAACAGGCGTTTACCTCATCTGAAATGGACACCAGCACCCTATCAAGCTCTTCCACAAGCTGTTTGAATGTTGGTCTTTGTGTTGGAACCGCATGCCAGCACTCTCTCATCTTCATGTAGCTATACAAGCAATTTGAATATAAGTAAATCACATTGAAGACTCAAATTAAACATGTTTTTTGGTGAACAGATTGATGCTTACAGTTCATGGGTGCAGTTGGAAGGTTTGTCCATTCGATGACCTTCCTTCAGCAGCTTAAAAAGCTCCTCCACCGGTATCCCAGGGTACGGCGATCCCCCCAGTGTGAAAATCTCCCACATCAAAACTCCAAAGGACCAACTGCGGAAACAAGAGTCCAGAAATGTCAGTGCACCATGTAGGATAATCAGCTTGAGCCGTTCTAATTCAATCCTCTTGTTGAGAGCATATTTTAGTCATTAAAAACGTCCACCATCTAATCAGGATTAAACTATACTGGTGCATTCTGGTTAATCTGGTCGTACTGGCATTCCAGCAAGGGGGATCCCTGCTCAGCTGATTATTTGGCATAGCTTTAATGATTAGCCAGACTTACACATCGCTCTGGTGTGTGTAGACTCTGTCAAACAAGGCTTCTGGTGCCATCCATTTCACTGGCAGACGTCCCTGAAATTGGAAACAACAGGGCTGTGAGTGGGACAGTTAGCTGCCACACAGGCCGAGCCAAAGCACTCCGCCTCCTTTTGATCCACAAAAATATGACTGCCCATTCTTTCGCTAATCCCCGCCCCCCTTTCCCCAATTATCTTCAATTAAGCTTTCTGCCAATCAGTATGGACACATTACACATCTGTCTTTCAAAGCATTAAGGCATCAAACAGGGCCATGCAGTCCTGCTTACAAATGGGATGTCTTCAAAAGAGCAAAAAACTTGAATAGAATTGTTACTTACATTAGTGGTTTTTTTGTAGTAATCGATTTGATGCACTCCTCTTGCCAAACCAAAATCTGCGATTTTCATCACGTTGTCCTCTGTCACAAGAACATTCCTTGCTGCTAAATCTCTGTGAATGCACTGAATGCCAAAAAAAAGAGATTTCTATTTAGTTAAAATGGCACAAACAATGTTTCGCAGACTCTTTTCCGCTTCTGGTAAGTGGATAAACATGTTCACATTGAGGCTAGAGTTTTGTTCCCGCAAACCAGATGAAACAGAAATTAAAGCTACTTTCTATATGAGGTCTGCAGTATAAATCAACATATAGCAAGCAACATTTGCAAAAGTTTAAACAAGCCAAACTTTAAATAGACTTGGACTTTACAGAAAAACAACACAGAGCTAGTTTCTGATGTAAATGCATGTCATTAAGTTTATTTTGGTTTTCATTTGAAATAGAAGTGGTATTTGAGGATTGAAAAAGAGGACGAAAAAGGCCCCTGGTTTGTGGCCCTTAATGGAGGGGTTTCAGACTTCTTAGCATTCTTAGCAGGCCACAAAAAGCTAGTAATACGATCCACTGCACAGGCGGGTCTGAGGGCCTGCTTGCTAACAGATTTATGGCAGTGCTAAAAAGGACAAAGCCCACAGAGACAGGATGGACACAGCGGTAAACACGACACACCACCACTCCACTAAGGAATGTTTGGCATCACGTGTCAGACAAAGGGACGTGTTGATAAGATGCAGGGGAGGCTGGTTTCAAACCTAAGCCAATTGAGCCCTGCAAGCAACTTACTCTTTTGGAGGCCAGGTACTCCATGCCTCTTGCCACTTGGTAGGCGCAGGAAACTAGGTCTTTGAAGGTGAGCTGTTCCTCAGGAACCTTGGTCACATCGAAGGTGTAGTCCATGCCTGGAGGTCGACGAGCTCTGAGGTATTCCCGTAGGCTACCCTTAGACGCATATTCAACCAGCACGTAAAGTGGACCTGATCCAGAAATATAAATTGAAATGAAGTCAAATGTCCAAATGAAGTTAGTACAACCATGAGATGTCCCTGTGTTTAACTTACCATCCTGTGTGCAAACACCAAGAAGATTTATGATGTTCTTGTGCTTGTCCATCACCTTCATAAGCTCCATCTCAGAGATTAGGTCTGCCAGGTCTTTGTCAGTTGCATCATCTAAAAAAAAAAAATCCTTCTTAGTCTGAAATTCAGAAATGCTTAACACTTGAATACGATATCTATAAGTACAAACGTACCTTTTAGCATTTTAACAGCTACAGTTGCCGTTTGATCTTGATTTTCTCTGTTTATTCCAAAAGCCTCAGCTCTCACCACTTGACCAAAACAGCCCTCTCCAAGTGGTTTCCCTAAAGTCAAACTAGCACGAGAGAATTCAAATAAATAGTCAGTTCACCATCATATAAAAGAAACATCTTTTACAGCTATGGTTGCTAGTGCTACTTACTTCTCTCTTGGAAACTCCCAGTCGGGGTCATAAGGCAGTTCAAACTCCATAACTCCAGCCAGCATTGGGGAACAACTGGAGGAAAGACGAGCCACCCTCATCAGTGACGCACTTGATTTTCCAGAAGAATTGGACTCCACAGAATACTGAAATAGGGTCCAAAACATACAGGATTAGAAACCAGAATGCTCTGCTGAATACCATGTTCTTGGGGAATTATCATGAGGATTGTTCAGAAGTGTCATCTTACCTGTCTGCGTAGAGGAAATTTGGAGAGTTTCTGCACTGGGAGCGTATCAAAAGGCTCCCGAGTGGGATGAACCTGCATGCGGCATAGGACCACGATAACTATGGCCATCACCAGTGCCAGGAAGCCAGATGCATAGATGATGATGTCAGTGTACTTGGACTCCGTAAGGTCTATCTCCTTGGCCACGTCCTCCTCTGTGGAATTGATACGTTTTCTTTATTTTTACCTCTGAGTCACAAACAATATTTATGATTTGTGTCGTCAATGTGTCTATACAAACAAATTTACCTAATAAGACTGTAAGCCAAGCAGACTGATGAGAGAATCCAATAGAGTTTCCCGCCAAGCAGGTGTATTCCCCAGCATCCTCCATTGTAATATTGGTAAGATATAAGACTTCCACTTCAGACATGTTCAAGCTTCCTGTCTGAGAAGGTGGAAGGAACAATCAAAATGCTCATTAATTCCATACCGATCTGGTAATGTGATGTACCTCCAGAAAAGTGTAATGAATGACTCGCTAAATACCTTCACGATCTTCACATAAGGAATGCCATCAGGCCCATAACGGCTGCCATTCATCTCTATGTGCTTTAGCCACTGGATGTGAGGCTGGGCGTCACTGTAGACTTTACACAGGAACTGGGCATCTGCACCCACTACAGCTGTAATGTTTTTGGGTAGACCAGCTTGAAGGATGGGTCTGTGTGGAGAGCGCTCTGAAAAAAGAAATCTGAAAGTTCAGTACTTTGATACAATATTCAAAAGATATTTACAGTTCTATCAAAATTCTCAACATCCCCCCAAAAATAATGTTATCAAATGAATGTTAACATTCAATAAAATTTGAAGGAAGATAGTCTAAGGCACAGGGATAGACAAGCGGCACTTCCAATGCTGTTCAACGCTCACTAATTAGTTCCATTAAGGGATTTTTAGAACCAGGCCCATGTATTGGGTCGCTTTGAAGTCGATGGGCTCTTTATTTCCTGTTCTTTCCCCCCTGTCTGCTAGGACACAGCAGTTGACCCCACGCCGGACTCTTAACAAACAGGTCTGTCACAGGTCAGGTAGAAAATTGGTCTGGACGCCTCAACCCACAGCGCTTCCAGGCACGTACCACAGACCGATGCCAATCCCCCAACCCGCATTCCCCTGCTGTGATGATATTTATTGCCCTTTTCCAGTGTAGTTCTTAAATATCTGTATAGACATGTAGAGCCTCGGGTGAACCCCAGTGCCTGTGGTGCAGCAGTGTGCCCTGTGGCTCTCTCTGAGGTGCATTTGGTGCCTGTCTCGCTATGTGACGCCACTGAGCTGCTGGTACAGGATCTCACTGATTTGATGCTTATTGCTTCTGACACTTGCTAAGCATGGCAGACTTGCGATGACTCCTCGTGGAGCCAGGCGGCTGTCTAGAGCAGGCAAGCAGAAGCCCTCTTACCCAACACGTCCAAGAGGTAGGTGTGAGCAATGGACCCATATTTGTTCTCCACCACACAACTGTAGTTCCCACGGTCTGAGGGAACCACACTCTCCATGACCAGGCTCCAGTGTTGATGTCGTAGCTATGAACACATAATTGTAATGTGTAAGCATGAGGCGGTGCTGACATTTATTGTGAGATTTTGAAAAGTTCAAGTTTGTTGGGATGTCTCCAACAAACCAAAATATCAATCTCTCACCTTGATGCCTCCGATCCGGTGCTCTCCTCTGAATTCTCTGCCATTCTTTAGCCAGCGAATGGTGGGAAGAGGGTTCCCTGTGGCAGGACAGCGGAATTTCACAGTGTTTCCAGCTGGGACTGCGTAGAGCTTCTTCTCCATCTTTTGAGTAAGAGTCCAGTATGGTGCTAAAATGTAAGAAACAATGGTACATTTCAAGCTATCACTCTGAAACTGAAACGCAAATAAATGCAACTGAATGTGTAGTTACAATAAACACTAACCTCTGGAGATGTAGACCTGGTCATTTTCAATCTCAGGACCAGCGTCATCAATACCATTGTCCTCATCATCATCTCCTGATCCTACAGCATCTGCAAAGGAGCATTAAGGGTTCAAATTATTACATGAACATTCAAAAGAAAGGGATATTAATGACACTATTAATCTTCTTAACGGTCAGAACCAACCTGCCACTGTGATAGTGAAGTTGCGTAGAGCCTCTTTGGTGCCATGCAGCATACACACATACACTCCTGAATCTTCATAGGTGGCATCCGCAATCTCCATGACTGCTGCCCTTATCTGGATACGAGCATTGTGTTGCACCCGCATACCACCCTTGAACCACTGGACAGCTCCAGGACGGTTTGTGTCACAACGGAGTTTTAGTACATCTCCAAGCTCTAGAAGTAGATGCTCTGATGTTTCCTCAGTTGGCTCCTCTGAAACTTTTTGGACAAAACAAAGTTGCTAATGGCACCATTATCACACTTAACTAGAGCTTACACCTTAGCTGTGACCTTTTAACTACATTATATGGTTTGTCCTACTAAATACTCGTAATATAGTTTTCACGGCAATAAAAGGCCAATGGCTGACCTGTCAGAGAATGATGGTAAATCAGCCTTAAAGATGAGAAGGTTAGATGCTAGAAGCTATGGCTTACCTGATAAAACTTCCAGCCAGGCAGAGCGCGTTGTTTGACCAACTGAGTTTTCTGCCTTGCATACGTACTCTCCAGCATCTTTCACGGAGACATTCACTAAAGGAAGAATGTTGACTTTGGAGAGGTTCTCAAGAAGAGGCTGCGGGGGAAACAAATGTAACATTACTCCCTCTTTCTTTAAGACAGAAAAAAATGCACAATAGAGGATCTTTAAATCACTTTCTCACCGTAAGCGCTGTAAAAAATGGTGATCCATCAGGCCCCTGGCGATTGCTGTCCTTCTTGAACCACTGGAGACGTGTTGAGGCTGGCTGGTGGAGTTTACACACCAGTTTCACATGTCCTCCAACTAACACAGTAGCATTCTCAGGAAAACCAGGAATAAGAATTGGTCGAGAAACTCGGATATCTGGCAGAATGGAGAAAAGGAGGTTTTGAACAACTACTCCTGTAAATAGTCTGTAGAATAAACCACATTTAATAAACACTTATAATTAACATAGCTTCTCACTAATTGCTAACCAGAGCCTTTCTCACAGAGATCACCACTGTTTTGGAGCAAATCAGGCAAACAAAGCCACAAACAAAAGAGAGAACAGAAAAACAATTCTTAGCTGAGAATGACCTAACTTTGACTTCACAGCAGTGTTTCTTGTGGCCCGGAGGTGAATGTGATTTTGAGCATTTGAGTGAAGAACGCCCCCTAACCAAGCAATGTCACCTCCAGCACTGAAGCATAACATTCTTCCACAAACACACTAATGAACTTCACTGAATAAAACTAGGGCCTGGCCCGTATCTGACCCTGAAGAGGGTGTGAATGGTCAGCAGGAAAATAAAGGACAAGCTAAACAAAACACACAAACACATGCGGCCACCAAAAATAGCCTGAATGGCTCAACTGGCAACTTTACATTAAAAATATGCCACATAAGGACACATTTTGTAGGGGCATGCAGTCTACATTTTTAGGTTTAAAAAAATACATAAGGTTTATCGTAAGAGGGTAATTTGCCATCATGAAGTATCACAGTACTAACGGACTAATGGAAAACTGCATTAGTCCAATAAATCCACAAAAGACTTGTGTTATTTCTGAATTTAAAATGTGCACAAAAATGATATCAAATAATGATATAACTTTCTAGCTGTAGATAAATCAAATTATTACTATGAAATGCTTGTATTTTTAGTTCCTCTTCAACAAGTTCATTTCTGCCTCTTCTTGTTCGTTTAGCTCTGCATGTCTCACTTGCTTGGGTGGCTCGGCCCAAAGTCTTACAGTTGTCAAATGACTTTAATTTCTCCTGGCAGGAACTTAGTGGGGCATTGTTGGGCTGCACCACAGGGATTTTCAACCTTTATCACCTTCCTAGCACTGTATGTAGCTCACAAGTGTTCAGAGAAAGATGCTTTTAACGAAGACTTTGCCCCAGCATTGACAAGGGTCTACATCTTATCCCTTCATTCTCTAGACCTCAGAATGGAGCATATGAACAGCCTAACATAAAATGCCACATAAAGCTTTTAGGTAATCCTGTGATTTACAAAAAAATCCTCTGATTTGTATACATGAGGCTTTTTCACACAAAAAACTCAGAGCCAGTTCTGTGTAAGTCTTAGTAGCTCTTGGAGATAATCAGATACCTCCCTGGCAGGTACAAAATCGAGACAACCCAGTGTTTGTACAATTAAATAGGAGACCCATCTTGCCCAAAACACCCCCCCCCCCCCCCAACATCCCACAAGCCCCTGTTACTGGCACCGGGCCAGACAGATTTACACTTCCGAGCCTCGGGGCTTTGGAAGGATCAGGTAGCACTGTTTATGGCTCAAGAAAATACTAGGATTCTTTTACTCTCTAAACGATTACATCCTCTTCAACTTCCCCTGGACTTAAATTCTTCACAATCAGCTCGGCTCCTTTTATCATATATTGAATATTCATCAGATATTCAAACCGGTTTAAGTCAAATTATAAATATTAAGTAACATTGACAACTTTGTATTTTATACTTTGAAAAGTGGGATTTGGGTGATTTCAAATTAAATTGTTTATTGTAATCCATACCTTTTGCCCGGACTTCCCTAGATGTTATGCTTCTTGAAAACACCAGTTCCGTGAAGCAGATGGTAATGAAAACCTTAAAGATGCTCAACATCTTGCTGAGGTAATGTTTGTGTGTGTGTGGAAGACAGCTGGTCAGCTTCAAATGCTGACTCCAGGCATTGGCAACCTCACTGTAGTCACAAACCTGAGAGAAAACAGAACTGATTTACAATTCACAGAAGCTATTGTGAAAAATGAAACTTTAAAATGACATAAATGCATAATGCATTGCATATCCCAACCCTGCCCACTAAACCACATTTGAAAATGAATGTCCTATTGTACACCTACATTGTTGTTAGACATTGTCTACCTCCTCTTGTACATGAATAACCCTCAGGTACGAATGTGCAGCAGTTAAGGACAGTTGTATAAGAATAGAACTTGTACAGCGTGCTTTTGATGGGTCGTTCCAATATAAACTCGTGAATCGGACCCGGAACATCTACGATTGCAACAACTAATTGTCCAAACTCTGAACTTTTAAAAAAGGTATTTTTAAACAAAAATCATGTAGCCTACATTGAAGATTTTCCCACGTATTAGCTTACTCCGAATGTGCTTCAAAAATACTTATTTTGCTCAGCATGAGAGATAAATAAGAGCAAACGTCACGAGGGTACGAGGAGACACATGTGTTCTCAAAACATACGAGAATTTCACACCAGAGTGAGAGTGGTTAAGGTAAATAAATCCGTTTACAAGTGTGAAACCACTTGGTAGAGTTAATGAAAGTCATTCTGAGCGCAAGTAAACCTAAACCGAACCAGAGTCAGAAAACTGGAATTGAATGTAATCAATAAAAGTTTTAATTTATGATTCAAAGTGAGCATTGCGTTTTTACGAAATGACCAACTTGCGCGGAAATAACGCTTAAGCGAAGTTTAAACTAAACACTACTATTTAATTTATAATCCAATTAGGCTACTATAGCCTAAGTCCATAAAAATTAGACTTAATTTTCAGTTGAATTTATCTGAAGCAACAAATTACTAAATAAATAGGCTACCAATTGATATGCATAGGCTAATATTCATGCAACGAGTCTGATCCTAAATTTAACCATATGCACAAAAAAAACAAAAACAAACAAACAAACATTTTACCTATTTTCGTGTGCCCTTTGCCCGGTCCTATGGGTTCGATAATTCGATAATGTTTGGTAGCTACTTAGTGCCCTTGGATCGCGGTGGCCCTCGAGATACTCATGTGTCCTTTTTTCCCTTACAGATTCACAAGACTTTATCCTTGGAAATCCAATAAGCAACTTTTGGGAAAGTCTGAGTTACACTGGTAAATCCATTTAAAAAATAAAACCAATAGTCAGATAGTGCAAGGGTAAGACTACTAATCTTCGGATTCAAAGTCCAGTGCTGCTTTCCTTTGATGAGCTTCTCCGTGTCTCGCGCTGTGCCCGTGAGAGCTCCCGACTCCAAAACCGATATATCCACAGAAATCAACGACCAGGAGGATTTAGATAGTGTCTATTTTTTCTTCTCAAAATGTAAAAAAAAAAAAAAAAAAAAAAAATCCAGCCTTAGATTGTGTGAACGAAAGCATCCAATACCAAACACATTAGCGTCCCTCTGTCTTATTTCACATGAATAATGTGATTTGCGCGCACTGACAGCGGAGTGGGGTTTTGCGCTCTCTCTCTCTCTCTCTCGCTTGGGTTCCTGTAGAATGATTTGCTCCACACAGCTTAGGTGAGTTTAAAACTGAAGAGCCCGAAGAGCCTCTTTCTGACAACTCTCTGCTTACACTCTGAGGCAGAGCAAGCGTCTGACTGGCAGTGGGAGACAACAGCACTCTGAGGGGAAGGTTCACAACAATGGACTAAAACCAGAGGGAGAGAGAGAGAGGGGGGGAAGGGGGTGTTAAATCCCCCACCCACAAAAACAAATCCCCAGAGGCAGACCCCAGTAATATAGATTAGCTAGCTAGATAGATAGATAGATAGATAGATAGATAGATAGATAGATAGATAGATAGATAGATAGATAGATAGATAGATAGTAGTACTCTTTGTTGGTTTGAAACATTTTGTTTGTTATATTTTGTTTTCCATCCTTATTTTGTGAACCCCCAATTTAATATTATTTACAACAACCCCATTGCTTATACTTTTTATGAGAGATTTGTGCCTTTTTTTCTTTTTCTTTTTTTTTTTACTTTAAGCCCAATAAATAATATGACTTATTTCAGATATTAAAAGAAAAAGATCATCATTGAATAGATTGATTAAGATCTTTTTTGTGGAAGACTTTTAAATAACTTAGTTCTGGACAAAAACAAATATGTAAAAAGTAAACAATCCCACACTTATGGTAAATAGACTGACTAAATAACTCTAAATTACACCTAGATTTATTGCATTGTAAATAAGCAGAAAAAACAAATTAGGCAGTTCCTTTGAAAAGTTCACGAGCTCTGTATTCAACAACTGTAAATGACACCTTTCCTTAATTGCATTATTGTGTTATCTTTCCCACTAATCCTTTCAGACATGACGTCACAATGCACGCGTAATTGATTTATTAGTTGGTGATGCCAGGAATGTCTTTTAGAAACATCGCGCTTTTTCTTCTTTCTTCTTCTTTTAATTCCTGGATCAACGTATTTGCGACTGATCATAGGCTACGTTTGTTCAAAATAACACATTATTATGGAAAGTAGGCTAATCACTGTTTCCTGTCCTCGTTGCAAAGCATCTTATAGCGCGTATTAAATTGGACATGCGGTTAATGTGAAAACTTTAATAGAATTGATCATGGTCAAGTTCCAGCGACAGTGCAGGTGTTATAATGAACTAAAGCCTGAGGCGGAGAGAGTGAGGCTTAAAGTGCTTACGAGAAGGATCTGAGGGGAACACTTGGTTTGAAATGATCCCGTTTCTGCCATTCATCAGCGGTCTGTGGCATAACGAGCCCCGCGGTCAAGTCCAGAGGAGAAGAGTCTAACACACACAACACACACACACACACACACACACACACCACACACACACACACACACACACACACAACACACACACACACACACACACACACACACACACAGTGCCGCCGCTCCCACCACGCGCATCACGCGCTGTGCGTAGGGCACCAAGTGCTGAGGGGGCACCAAAAATAGCCTAATGAAAAATCAATCATCAAACTTCTTGTTATAATCAGATTCAGCGCGTTCTTCATCTTCAATCCGCAGCTGCGCCGACTCCGAGCAGAGAGCAGAGCACGTCAGAAACAGAGGACAGGGTGTGTGTGTGTGTGTGTTCATCTTAGCCTCATTGGTCTGTCACTGCTCGTCAATGTCAGAATATTTGAGATGACCAATCAAATCAAAGTAGTAGGCGGGCTTTATGTTCACAGACGCTGAGCGCGAATTTTAACAGTGCAACTCGACGCTTCAGTGTACGGTCAAGTGCGAGATAAGATGTAAGTAGCGAAACTTAACTTTATATATTTGACAGTTTTTTTAGGTCATAAATGTTAAAGTAATGACAAAAAATAATTAGGCAAACTATTATAGTTTTGTCTATTTTCGCCATTTTGAACTGAAAATAGGCCTATGTAACATGTAGCCTAGTGTTTAGGCTTCTGTCATTGTGAGGGGAAACATGAACAAAGCCGTTTTCATCATGTTAGGCACAGGATTAATAATGAATGTGTACATATTGAGAATAAAATACAAATTGTAGCCTTTAGTAAATTAAAAAAGCCAACTTTAGGAGGGGAACAGACAGGGCAAGATAAAAACAAAGAGAAATAGAGTGTGATGCTGATGAGGAGAGAAAAATAATCAGCTGCCCACTGACATGGTTTTAAAGCTGTTGTTATCGATTTTTTTTTTTTTTTGTGCCTTCACAACATCTTAAAATGCACATCTGTAGTTCAGAGAAATCCAAAATTTTCTCAGGGAAACCCCGAACCCCCTAACTAACCTGCCTCAAATTCGGGACCACAGTGATTATAAAACTATGAAACTAGTTAATAGTAAGCATTAGACCCTAAACTAAAAACTTTTTTACTTTTTACTTTTTTTTATAAATCATACCCTCATTGAAAATCCTCAGGAAATTTTCAATTTCCTCAAAGGAAAATCCTAAATGTAAATATATTTTTTTAGGGTGGGGGGGGGCATCATAATGGAATTATGCTTAGGGCACCAAAATGGCTAGCAGCGGCACTGCACACACACACACACACACACACGCACGCACACACACATCCAAATGCACATTAATTTCACGCGCAACTACTAATAAAGATGATCAAACGCATTATGTTGAGCAAAGACTAAATAAATAATAACTACTTTTCATACACTCCATACACACTTAAAATCACTTTAAAATCGGTCAAACTAACATAACATTTTCACAAAGAACACAGATCAAATGTATGGACAGACAGGCATAAAGACAGATAGGCATACATATAGATAGATAGATAGATAGATAGATAGATAGATAGATAGATAGATAGATAGATAGATAGATAGATAGATAGATAGATAGATAGATAGATAGATAGATAGTATAGATCTTTTCTCCTGTTCCTTCTATATATCACTGTCCATCCCGCTCTTTCCCTCTGTCTGTTTATCTCTTACTTTTTCTAATTTGATCCTCTGGCCTCTCTAAAAAAAACGCTGACATTCCCCAGAACAATGCCAGATTTCCCCCCACCATCGTCCTCAGCTTGTGTCTCCAAGGCCAGGAATTAAAGCACTCTGGAGTAACAATCGGCCCCTCTCCCAAATCCCACTGCCTGGTCTTTGTTATATCCTGCTGAATGTGAATGCCCCATTAAAGCCTATTATCTGGAGCTTCTCCGTTGCCCTGCAGATCCACTTCTAACCGTCCCCTCAAAAGAACTCTCTCCTCATAGCTTTGGCTGACCAGGGTAATCAGGTACACAAGTTATTTCATGATTATATCTGTTTAGTACTCTGAAAAATATAAAAAGCAATTGCTTTTGCCCACTTGTTGCACACAAACAGATTCTTTTCTAGATTCGAAAGTCCAAATGTACAAAAAAAACAGGAAAAAATGAGGCTGTACAAGACGGTCATTTCTTGACAAGCTCGCAAACAAGAGGGCAGCATGCTGGGAAGAACACCAATGACCTCAGCCATTAATAATTTCACATTACTCGCAACTATGCAAGGAATCCTTGGCTTGAAAACACAACATCTTAACCAGTCACTATTGAGTTTCCCTCCAATGAAAACACTCTTAATTCCTGTCATATATATCTATGTTGATAGCCAATGTTGATGTTTATACTACATCATTCTAACTGTCCAAAGTTCGCTCATGTTACTGGTGTTGGGCAACACATACACAATTATAAGCAAGTGTTTGTGCAAGAGGCTGCCTGAATGTTACTGTATTACAGTTCAAACTGTAAGAGACAATCTCAGAATGACATCACCAGAGTGTACGCTTTTAAAGCATTTTCAGAATTATGAAAAGTATTTTTGGTATTTTGTTACTCAGTTAGGTTTAAGCTTTAAACCGGAGAATGATAACTCTGTCATACACACCCTCATGTCGTTCCAAACCCGTAAGACTTTCGTTTATCTTCACACAAATGACAATCTTTTTGATGAAATCTAAGCGATTTCTGTCCCTCCGATGACAGCTACACAACTGACACTTTAACACTTAAAAAAAATAAACATCACGTTTGATTTTCCTCAAGAACCAATGAGGTTCATTCTTGTGTTACGCATCACGTTTGAGCTTCTGCAAGAACCAACGAGGTTCATTCTTGTGTTACGCATCACGTTTGAGCTTCAGCAAGAACCAATGAGGTTCATTCTCATGTTACGCATCACGTTTGAGCTTCAGCAAGAACCAATGAGGTTCATTCTCGTGTTACGCTGCACGTTTGAACTTTAGCAAGAACCAATGAGGTTCATTCTCGTGTTACGCAGCACGTTTGAACTTTAGCAAGAACCAATGAGGTTCATTCTCGTGTTACGCATCACGTTTGAGCTTCAGCAAGAACCAATAGAGGGACAGAAAGCTCTCAGATTTCATCAAAAAGATCTTCCTTTGTGTTCCAAAAATGAATGAAATTCGTACTGGTTTGGAACGACATTAGGATGAGTAATTAATGACAGAATTGTTTTTTACTTAACCTGTTCTTCAATATTTAATGTATGTTTGAATTAATCCGTCATGTTTTTCATATAATTATTTCATTAAAATTTTAGGCCTGGGCATTGACACAAATTTCATGATTCGATTCGATATTAATTGGGGTCTGTCGCGTACAGTAGGCTACATGACAGACCCCAATTAAATATCGAATCGAATCATGAAATTTGTGTCAATGCCCAAGCCTAAAAACAGTGAAAAAAAAACTGTTAAAAAATGATATAAAAAATGTTCAGTTTTTTTTCCCTTTCTCGGAAATGTGTCACTTTGGTTTTCAATGACATTGTTTTTACATCAAATGCTCAAAAGTTCAGATACATCACAAAAATCAGCTGTTCTACTGTTTTAACAGAGGTGTGTAGACTTTATATCCACTGTATATTTACACACATAAGTTGTCTCTCTATATATAACATTAACAATATATAAATAAATACAATTTACCAAATTTGACATTGTATTCACTACTTTTCTCACACAATATAAATGGGTAAACATAATTAGCTTTATATTTTTAAAAAGCGATCCCACATTTGGAGGTCATTGTAATTAAAAGACCCCCGCTAACACAAAGTCAAAGGGAATGCATCATCTGAGAACCACATTCCCCGCATGCATGTTGGCAACAAATCAACAGCAACATTCTTCTTGTCCTCCCCACCTCCTTCTTATCTGATTACATTAGTGATACGCTGGATGGCCCTTACGCCTCGGCCAGCTGGGAGGCCTGAAAGAGTCTGAAAGTATTGATACTTGCATAACTATGCTAATGAGACTCTCCACTGATGGCCGTGATAGGGGAGACAGTGGTGTGAATAATTAGCCAGGGTTATAGCCAGTCAACGGCCTATAGCAACAGAGCATGTGAATGCAAGGTGGGGCTGGTCGCTCATTAACTGCAGCACTTGTCGGTCCCAGGCTATTGTCTCGTGTTTGTGTTAATTATTAGCTGGACCAGGCCAGACAATGGTGTGACTGAGAGGTCTACTTTGTAATGCAAGTTGACTTCTCCTGCCAAACATATTCAGCGAGGGTCCCACACCCAGCTGTTTTTACAGAGATGGATATCCCTGCAGCCACTGTTTTCTCTGCTCGTCTTCTTTTCTTCTCTGGTTTTCTCTTCTTCTTTTTTTTCGTTAGAGATGAGGGTACTCTAGATGAACCTTACCTGAACTCATTTCTCTTGATGAATCTGATAGAATGTGTGAATGATTTCTTAAAGAAGTAGCATATGTGTTAATTGACGAGTGCGAGTATCAGATGTTTTTAGGTCATCCGCAAGCAGTCTCCGTTTTAATTAGTACCTGTTCTAATCAAACTCCTTAATTAATCTTCTTTTACACAACTTTCTTAAAAAAAAGTTAACTTCTTTTTTTGTGGATAATTTCAGCCTTAGATATGCTGCCTATTTTTAGATAGATAGATAGATAGATAGATAGATAGATAGATAGATAGATAGATAGATAGATAGATAGATAGATAGATAGATAGATAGATAGATAGATAGATAGATAGATAGATAGATAGATAGATAGATAGATAGATTTGTGTCAGGGTTAGTTAATCATTATTTAAAACTCCAATTCCCTGAAAGTGAATTAGGTGAATGCATCATTGTCTCATTAAAACAACAATCCATTGTGTGAGTGTAACAGCTCTCGTCATGAGGCAATTCACACTCCCACTCCAGACGCAAGTCCTGATATAGCCACGACAGGTATACTTATGGCGCTTTTCCACTGCATGGTACGGTACGGTTCGGTTCGGTACGGCTCACTTGTGGTGCTTTTCCACTGCATAGTACGGTACGGTACGGTGCGCTTCGGCGCGCTTAAATGGTACCTGATCTGTTGAGGTTCCAAGCGTACCGTACCGGTACTAAAATGTGACGTGAAACACTGCAGATCACTGATTGGTCAGACAGACAGAATCGTCACTACCAGCGTCATTGGATTTGCGACACGAGACACTAAACACGCTATACAGAGTCATATAACCAGTAGACAACAGCCAACACGGTAGCACCTGTGTTTTACTTACTTGAAAAAAAGAAGAAGAGATCAACACTTTAAAAAGGAAATGGCTGAATCGTGGTCGAGGTGCAGACGTTCCTCTCGTTGGTTGCCTAGGAGCGGGTCCAGCGGATGGGGCAAAACAGAATGAAAAAGTGTTCCAAGAAGTAGCAGCTAGCTCAGCTAGCCGCACACGGCTATCACCGGACCTACAAACAGTGTAACGATCAGTCCCACCCACTTTGAATGGGTACTAACTGCAGTGGAAAAGCAACCGAGCGCGAACCGTTCCGCGCCGAATCGAACCGTACCGAACCGAACCGAGCGTACCATGCAGTGGAAAAGCGCCATTACACACAGTATATTGGGTCTCTATCACAGAGAATTTCAGTACATACGCACACATGTCTGATTTATCCTGCAGAATTACTCATCCAAGCATCCCCTAAGCAGGACAGCCCTTTGATAAACTTTGCACATATGAACGAATCAAGAGATTACACTCTGTAAATATGTTCCGAGCTGCGATGATCTCGGGAGGTCCCGTGTGTATTTTGGTTCACCCTGACAAGCTTTTCATCCGAGGGCCTTTCTTTTGAGGATTATGTCCAATTGCTATAGATGTTATCTCCATGGAAACAAAACCATATTTGGTGGAGTATTGATTACAGCTGAAAACAGAAACAGAACACCCAGACAGTAACCCCGAAGTCCATGTTTATGTTCATAAAGCTTGCGCTAAAGGGATCAAGACATGCGCAAGGAGAAATAACATAGTTGGAATTATATGTAACTGGATCTTCCGAGATCATCCAGATCTCAGAGAAACTGCCCTTTTTCGGGCTATATGCGATGCGAGGCATGCTTGCTCCGTTTTTGAAATCCCGATGTTCTCCGCTTTCAAGGCTTTGCAGACATCCAACATTCGTGACTGAATGTTTTTTGAGCTGGAATCAAAGAGAGCTGAAGCTCGAGCCAGATCAAAACGGACTATTTTAATGAATCAACGCAAGCTAGTGAATATTAGCTCGATGATGTGCTTCAGATCACTTCATTCCCAACTGCTTGTGACAGATTCCTAAGATTTCTTTTCATTAGGAAGGTGTCTTATGAAGACATTAAGCCTGTTTGACAACGTCACACTATCCTTTGTTGGCTCCACCACCCCCTTTGTGGACCGGCCTTGTGGGGTTCAAAGGGTCGCCATCCCCGGTTTGAATTAAGGAGTATCCAGGGTTCTTCTCCAGGGCTTCCTGCTGTGGCCTATCTTCAGAGGTAATCCAGGGGGATCGGCTCAAAGTTCTCCGGAGCTTATTAGATCAGGCCGCTGAAGAAAGCAGGAGCTGGAGGTCGCATTGTTTGGCCTGATTAAGAGCTTCTCATCGTTTCTGGGGAATCCGGGGAGCCCTGAGTTTGCCTCTCAGCTTTTCTCTCATGTGACACATTGTTGCGGGATAAAGTGAAGAGTTTCTTTTAACGGTGGCTCATGTGTTAACAATAGGATGTGCTGAGATTAGACTTTACTTCTTCAGTTTTACCCTTTGAATGAAGATTTTGTTACTGCAAGTGACACAGGTGGCCGCCATTGATAGTAGTTGTCGTCATGATTGAATACATTTTTTGGAGTGCTTGATTTTGATAGATCAATAATGGCATTCTGATCTGAGGCACGATGATTTTGTATAAAGACCGATAAACTGGCCACAACATTTTTCTGCATTGCTGCTAATGCAACACCATCTCATGGCAATTTGTAACAATTTTACGTTCTGCAAATGAGCGGCTAATTCATATAATTGTACGATCACATTATATGTTTTTGCGCAATATGCTTACGCCCCACTTATTATTAGCTCTTTCTCCGACATTGATGAAAATTTCTGTCATTTATGAGACAGCGCTTCCCCGCCATTGATGGAAATCTATGGCTTTCTGTGTTTTCACTGTAATACGGTAGGGGGCACTGAAACAAATCTTCTAAAAATCTCCAAATCAAAACAGAGGCGAAAAAGAAGAAGAAACATATGTAAAAAAATGTGATCATCAACATTAAACAGCATAAATCAAAATTGCCTAATGTTACCGAATGAAAGGTCGACCCAGTACGAGGACTCGGTCTAAATCTGGATGTAGTCTTTGATAAAAATGGGATTTTCCAACACTATCTCTCGACAAATTCGAATATATTTTACGAGGTGCCTAATTAGTACAGATTCGTATAACCTCACTCGTATGAATTTGTCCAAAACCCAGTGACGGTATAGGTTTAGGGGCGGGGGTCAGGGGTAGGTCATTTGTACGAAATCGTACGAGTTAGCCACCTCGTAAAATAAGTACGAATTGCCATGAGATTGGGTTGGATTTTCTCAGCTTTTTGCTCAAAATTTTGCTTTTTACATGAAACTTACCCAGATTCAAGTTCTAATGCAACACGTTTTCATGGCGTTTCGTAACTATTTTGCGTTTTGGCGAATTGGTCGCTAATTCATATACATTTGTGTAATTGCCTTGGTTAGGTTTAGGGCTAAAAATCACCACCTCGTAAAATAAAAAAAACTGTTAAAACCTTCAAACTGACATTAGCCAGATATATCAGTCTGCTGCTTACTAAATTGATGAAGTTCATATCATGCTTCAATGTGTTGGTTTATAGGGGAGGTTGTAATGATGATTGATGTGTTTTGAGCACTTGAAACAGTTCATCTCAATAAGCCACCCTCCAGTGTTTTGACCAGCAGGCAACAGGTGTGCCTGCGGTGTGCATGTATGGATCAGAACAACACAATGATCTTGCTTATAATAGCCCTCCCACCCCTGATCTACACCTGGCCCCAGGAAGCCACGGGTGGGTGCCGAGAAGAAGACCCTCTTAAAACCCACTGGAGATCCCATATCTCGCTCTCATGACCGTAACGTCGCTCTTGAACTCGTCTCCAGAAGAGAGAGGCAAACCGCCTTCACATTCTCCTGAGACAAAAGGGGGATGGTTCCCGGGGGGTGAAGGTTTTTGGTATGTTTGGATTTTAAGATTTCAGTCACGGTTTGAGAGACAAAAGGACCTACACTCCAAACAGAGACAGGAGGGACCAGGTGCCACCTGGAGTGCAGCATCAGGGTCTTGCTCGACAGCGCCAGCGTGAGACTGGACCAGCAAAGACATTACCAATGCTTTTTAGATGTTTGAGAATTATTTTATATTATTAGATTTGATATTGTTTATTATAGTTGAATTTATTTTTATTGAAATTTGTATTTACATTTCAAATAAATACACACTCGGCATGGTATTCAAATGATTGAATTGACACTTTATTAAGCTTATTTATATTTAGAATGCATGTTGAATAAAATTGAATAAAATATTTTTAAAATATTGTTTTGACTTGTCTTGGTATGCTTTGTTTAGTGCTTTAATTAGACTTATGACTCTAAATTGTTAATTTATATTATTATATTTTAAAACATCATTGATAATGAGTATTATGTGTACTTAATTTAATGTTAATACATTAATTTACATTTAAAATAAAAAATGGTTAAACTTTAATTTAAGGTGGCATAGTTACACATTACTGCATGTACACTGTAAAAAAATAAGTTGCTGCCTTTAAATTAAGTACACTCAACTAGGATGTTTAAGTTATTTTAACTTAAATTACATTAAACTTAAAAAATGAGTTGAATCTTGTATAACCTATAAAAAAGTTGATCATTGATTTACTTATTTTGATGAGTTAAAGCCATGTTGTCACAGATAAATTATAGTAATAACAGTAAATTATGCATAATTACAAGTAACCAACCCAAAACCAAACACTATACCTAACAGTAACTCTATAGTAAGTACATGATAATTAATATTACTCAGTACTTAGTATACAACAACTACGTCACCTTAAAATAAAGACTTTTATGACTTTAATTATTAATTTATATTATTATATTTTAAATTCTTTTTTTTTTTTTTTATATTAAACTTTTAAGCTTACCGGTATTTACGTGTTAAATAAATCTATTTTCTTGATTGTTAGTTCACTCTCCCTGGAGATTTCCCGCAGTTTTGGGTGTCCACATCTGTGCCTGATTAGCACAACAAAGGAAGCCCAGCGCCTCTTGCATTAATGAGAGCTCCTCCAAGCCAGGGCCGAGGACCTCAGCACAATACACCCCGCAAATTACCACAGGCTTCTGGAGAAGACGCATTCACATCAATGGCAGCTCCTGTTCTACAGTTTACCAAACCAAAATTACATTTGAAAACCTCTTCCATAAACCTGAACCCTAAGAAAATTCCTCTCCAAATCATACTTACTCCCACAGTCCTCTTTGATTTCCCGGGAGAGACGTTGGGGAAATAGGAATCATTGGTGATGTGAGCACCATTGTGTTCGGTATGGATTCAGCTGCTTAAAGAAGAGCAAACATGGATGACATTTGAGCTGCGCAAACAGAGCGCTCCTTCGTCTGTTTGTCTTTGCATGAAATGTGAGGAATTGTGGAATGAAACTTTTGAAGAAAACCTCACTTTAAGCATCTGATTGATCACTTTTTAATAGGTTATTGGTTTTGAGTCAGGGCCATAATAGAGCGCTGCAGTGATGACGTATTTTGTAGGCCAACTCGGAAGTCAGCGTCACTGGTTCCCTCGAAAAAACCAAATATGATATCATTGGCTTTTAGATTATTGCAGAAAATAAGCTCTGTGATCAACAAACGTTTATGATTCTTCTTCATCACAATAATCTTCACAAATGAACACAATTTCTAAGCCTATATAATCGCCTGAAGCAAAAAGATAAACTTAGCCTATAAACAAACTACACCACAGCCGCATGGCTTCAGCGTATCCACACTGTAAAATATCTCGTTTTTACATTGCTTTAACTCAAAAAATGAGTCGAATCTTGTATAACTTATAATAATAAAGTTAACTTATTTTGAAGTCAGTTTAATGTAATTTAAGTTGAAATTACTTAAATATTCAAGTTGATTGTCCTTGAAAAATTCAAGGTATAGCTACATTTTTTTTGCAGTGCACCATAAAGAAACTTTTATTGTCTTTATTTAATAACGTTTTCCCTTAAAGTTTGACTTTCAGTTTGCAAGAGTGAGATTATAAACACAAGAAGACTGTAAAAGTGCAGCGGACTAGTTTTTTTGATAATGTTTAATGTCCCTGACTGACAAAATTTTGCCACTTTTCAGCAACTACCTTTTTTAAGTAAAAGCTTTTAACAAATCATAAAGGGGTTTTACAGATTTTTTTGTATCTAGGTAATAAACATGAAAATATCTTACCCAATAAACCCATTGACTTCAGGACGATGGAATCGGAAGTGCTAAAATGCTAACTCGTTTCTTGGGTTTGGCCTACAAACATCATTCCTGCAGACCTCTTTTACCATAGACATTTTGACACGCACAGTTAATTTGACAAAAGATAAAAAGTTGTGTAACAAATGAAAATATTTTGTACAGTAAAGTATGAGTGAGCATATGTAGAATCAGATATATGAATGAATCTATCTTTTCTATTCCCGAACTAATGCAACACACGATGTTGGCAAAATTGGATCAACAACTTTTATATATTATCCGTATATCATAATCACAATCACAAGACATGTTGTCTAACATGTTCATTATGTCTGCTTAGCTAAATACACAATGTTTACAACCCAGACAGCGACATAGTGTCGGCCGAGATCCGGCCCACATCTGGTATACGTGTTGAATCCTACACAATGTTGCTGTCTTGCTAACCACAAAACTTATAGTACACTGTAAACCCTAATGTTGTCTTTATTTAAACAATCAAGTGTACTTGACTAAACATTACTTTAAATTTAGCATTTTGGCCCTGTCACTCAAAAATATAAGTTCAAATAACTTATTTACCTTCAAAATACATAAACATAAAAGATTTCAAGTGCTGTGAGCTCAAAATCATGATTAATCCTTTCACAAATGTTGTTTTATTATATACACTTGAAATTAACACTAAGTTAAGTAAACTTTATTGTTTAAGTAGGCTACATTAAATAATCGTCAAGTTTGGTGAACTAAACAATTTAAGTCAAGTCTACATAAGCACCAAGTTAAGTAAACTTAAATATGCACGTTTTGGGATACCCCATTACTCGATTAAATTGTGGGAACTCATATCAATTGAGTTCATTCAACTTATTAGGATTTTCAGTGTATCTTACCCTGCCATTACTTTCATACTCATCTCTGGCTGACAACACTGAATATGCATATTCCGTGAAGCTGTTTTGAAAGAATATTGTAAAGTGATATACAAAAAAACCTGAATTGAACGTGACGCAAGGTCAGTAAAAATCAAGCGCAGGTGCCGAGTGCCGAACGGCTGTAAGAAACGTGGCCTAATGTCAGAACAAGGTGCTAATGTTCTCCAACAACAAACGATGATTCACGACCGATCCCACATGAATGGTCAATTAATGTCCTCAGTTGCTAGTGTTTATTACCCTGCCTAAATGAATCAGGGGCCTTCCCGGAGTCTCCTTCTCCTCCCCTGCTAGCCAAATGAGAAACAGCAAAGGCGCTTTTGCTGATTTGCCGAACACGCACTGTGTGGTCTGCAATAGAGGGGGAGAAACGCCTGACTTTACGGGCTTCAGTAATCGGCAGGCGTTAAACTGAACAATTAGGCGCTGGCTATATTGTCGCCCGGTTTATGGCTCTACTATGGCTTTAGCTCGCACAATATGGCTCCATTCAGTCACTCCTCCCAGTCTCTCTGGTAGCGGGACGCAGAGACACCCTGAGCCGAAAACAGAGGAAATTACAGGTATATGCAGCTAAGCAGCTTAGTGTACCGTTACAAACTGAGCATGGGTAATGAGACATATCAGTGCCCTGCGGCTGGAAGGATGGAGCTTCTCATTAGGATGTCTTTCTGGATGTTATGGAGAATAGGTTAAAGGGCCAGACCCCTGAGAGAGTGACACCGCTCTCAAATGATCAGTCGGGGCAGATGGCAACGGGGCAAAGGGATTATTCGTAGATTATCTGTTTAATGAAATCTTTAATGTTGGAACTTTTCTTGAAGGTGGTCTCAGTTATTCCACCCTGACATGGAGTATTTTGTCACGTTGAGACTAGTAAAAAAATGTATGTATTAAAATAATATAACAGTAAAAGTTTTACAATAGGTCCCATTAGTTAATGTGGTTACACTTTATTTTGATATAGTCCACTTAAGACATTCTAACCATAAGTAATATGTAAACAAACTATTATTGATTGCAGTCAAAATAAAGTTGGGAGATATTAAGCATATAGTCTAATACTCTAATGACTGGTAGTTGACATGTACAAAGTTACTTATAGTTAGCAGAATGACTATCAAAATTGTGTTAATGTTAAAAAAGAGTTACTGTTAACGTTAGTTAATGCATATTCTAACATTAACAAATAATGAGCATTGTTAAAGAATGTATTGGTAACTTTTTACAATAAGATTCATTAGTTAACATTTGTTACTGTATTAACTAACATAAACTAAGAATGAGCAATACGTTTATTTATTAATCTTTGTTAATGTTAGTTTATAAAAATATAGCTTTTCATTGTTTGTTCATGTTAGTTGAGCATTATCTATTTTTAACAAATACAACCTTGGATTTTTAATAACGTATTAGTAAATGTTGAAATTAATATTAACTAAGGTTAAGGAATGCAGAAGGAGAATTGTTCATTCTTAGTTCATGTTAACTAATGTAGTTAACTAATGTTAACTAATGAACAATATTGTAAAGAGTTACCAGTTTATTAATCTTTGTTGAGGTTAGTTAAAAAAAAACTGTTCATCAGGTCATTAAATAAAAATAACAAATCCAACATTTGATTTTAATAATCTATTAGTAAATGCTGCCATTTTATCAACTAAGATTAATGAATGCTTTACACCGTAAAAAGTATTTGATCAATAACATATAACAGATGATTTAACATTGTTCAAACTTTTTTTTAAAAGAAACTTATAAAAGAGTTGACTTTTTTTATGACTTAACGTAATTTAAGTTAAAATGATTTAAACATTAAGTTGATTGTACTTAAAAAATTAAAGGCAGCAACTGTCAGGGTGTGTGCAGGATGCCGAAGACGAGGACACAGGAATATCAGTATAGTTGATATTTATTTTACAAACTTAAACTTCCAAAAACAAACAGAAACAAAAGAACAAAACTCCAGGACTTCAGAATACACAACCATACGAGGACGACGACCAACAAACACTGAGGGAAAACACAGGGCTTAAATGAACTGAACCAAACAAGATAATTAACTGAAAACAGGTGAAGAAACGTACTCGGTTACTAACGTAACCTCGGTTCTCTCTAGAGAGGGAACGAGTACTGCGTAATATCTTACGCTATGGGGAAAACTCTTTTCCTCGAGATATTGAAGCCAAAAATTATCCTTAATTTTTAATCAATGCAAAACGCTTTGCAGCAGCAAGCAGACAAGGGCGAGACAGCTCACGCGCCCATTGGCTGCCTTGCTGGAAAAGCAGCAGCCTATCGAGTGAGGCACTGCGTGACGCAATGACGAATGGGGTCGCTTCGCGCCCATTTCGTCATGTCCCGCCAGTAAAGGCGTGGTCTCGCCCTAAAAATACCCTCGATAGCTGTATTTCCTCTGATTTTTCAACGCCGAAGCGAACCAGAGCGTATTCCAAGCACGGCAAGATACGCAGTACTCGTTCCCTCTCTAGAGAGAACCGAGGTTACGTTAGTAACCGAGTACGTTCTCTTACGAGAGTATCTCTCGTACTGCGTAATATCTTACGCTATGGGGAACACAGTGTAACACGCCGTGCGGACAGGGATCCAACACCAGAGTCCCAGGGCCGAAGCCCGGGGCGCATCTAGTGCACAATCACCACAACTCTCACAGAGTAGAGGAGGAGAGGCTAGAAGCATCACTTCTTTATAAATAGTCCCGTAGGGGTATCAGACCCGTAAGGGTACCACACTCATGGAGCTGCCGCATCGGACTGAGCGATGCACAGGCCAATACTCCACACACAAGCCGCATGGCGGCCGATAAGCCCGAAGTTCAGACCGCCAAAAGCTTAGCTTGTAAGGCGGGCACCTCCAGGTTATAGTACTTGATAAATGTAGACGGCGAAGCCCAGCCCGCAGCCGTACAGATATCTTGCAGGGAGACCCCGCTATACCATGCCCACGACGAGGCCACGCCTCTCGTGGAGTGCGCTCTGACACCCAACAGGCACTGCAGGCCCTTGGAAGTGTAAGCCAGCGCAATGGCACCGACTATCCATCTGGATAGGCTCTGTTTCAAAGCGGCAAGTCCCTTAGCACGGCCGCCAAACGAAACGAAAAGCTGCTCAGTCTGTCTGAAACCAGACGAGCGGGACACATAAGCCCTTAGTGCCCTGACAGGGCAAAGGAGACTCGCGTCCTTCTCCTCATTGAGAACCGGAAGGGCAGACAGGGAAATCACCTGGGCCCTGAACGTTGTGTTGAGGGATTTTGGCACGTAGCCGTGCTTCGGTTTGAGTATGACCTTTGAGTCATTAGGTCCAAACTCCATGCATGACGCGCTCACTGAAAGCGCTTGCAAGTCCCCTACGCGCTTCACTGAAGCGAGAGCCATGAGAAACGCTGTCTTGAAAGACAAGTGTTTCATGTCTGACGACTGGATTGGCTCGAATGGGGCACCTTTCATGGCCTCCAAGACCGTGGAAAGGTCCCATGTCGGGACTGAAGGGGCCTGGGAGGGTTTAGCCTCCGAGCTCCTCTAAGTAAACGCACGACTAAGTCGTTCTTTCCTAGTGACTGGCCAGACACCGGTTTTGCAAACGTTGCTATGGCCGCCACGTATACTTTGAGCGTGGAAGGGGTCCTGCCCTTATCCAGTAGCTCCTGAAGGAAGGAAAGCACTTCCGTAACCCCGCAGTCTACAGGTGAAAAGCTCTGCGCTTGACACCAAGCAGAGAACACAGACCACTTCGAGGTGTAGAGCCGTCTGGTAGACGGGGCTCTAGCCTGCGCGATCGTGTTTAACACTCCCTCTGGGAGGTCAGCGGGTACCCGTTGATGGCCCATGCGTGCAGGGACCACAAATCCGGGCGAGGATGCCAAATCGAGCCTCCCGCCTGAGAGAGGAGGTCTCTCCTCAGCGGTAAAGGCCATGGGACAGCGCTGGTCAGCTGCATCAGGACAGGGAACCACGACTGGTTTGTCCAGAGCGGAGCTATGAGTAGCACTGGGCATCCCTCCCTCCTGATTCGCTCCAACACCTGAGGCAGGAGTGAGACAGGGGGAAAAGCATATAGGGGGCGGCGGGGCCAAACATGGGCCAGCGCCTCCCGGCATTTCGAGAAGAATCTCGGGCAGTGAGCGTTTTCTTGGGACGCGAACAGGTCCACCTGCGCTTTGCCAAACGTTTCCCACAGCAGCTGGGTCGTCTGCGGGTGCAGAGACCATTCTCCTGCTGGGACGTTGTTTCTGGACAGCCTGTCTGGCCCCACATTTAGGTGACCAGGCACATGCGCCGCTCTCAGCGAGAGCAGGTTGTGCTGAGCCCAGACCAGGAGGCGTCCCGTCAGCCTGTAAAGGTTGACGCCGCCCTGGCGATTTATGTACGCCACCACTGACATGTTGTCCGACCGGACCAATACGTGGTGGCCTTTTATCTGGGGACAGAAGCGCCGTAGCGCTTTGTCGACTGCTATTAATTCCAAGCAGTTTATGTGAAGGAGCTTCTCCTGTACTGACCATAGGCCAGCTAGCGGTCTGCCCTCGAGCAGCGCTCCCTGCCCCGAAGTGGAGGCGTCCGTAGACACCACCTTCACACTCGAAGGGGATCCCCAGACTCACACCTGACTGATACCAGTCGGTTGCTTTCCATGGTTTCAGAGCCGAAATGCACTGAAGGTCGACCCTGAGGCGAAATAGACCTGCGGTCCACGCCCTGGGGGGAACTCGTGCTTTTAGCCATAGCTGCAGTGGGCGCATGCGGAGCAGGCCCAACTGGAGTACGGAGGCTGCTGAGGCCATCAGACCCAGCATTTTCTGAAACCTTCTGAGCGGGACTATAGAGCCGTGGCGGAAGGATCTCGCGACGTGCTGAATATTCAATCCGCGCTCCGGTGACAGGCGTGCTGTCATGGATAGCGAGTCTAACACTGTTCCCAGAAAGGAAATTCTCCGACTGGGGAGCAGTGAGCTTTTCGCCCAATTGACTGTAAGGCCCAACTCCTCGAGGTGCTGTGTTCTATGAGCTCCGTTCGTGAACGAGCTAGAATCAGCCAATCGTCCAAGTAGTTCAAAACTCGCATGCCCCGAAGTCTCAGGGGGGCGAGGGCCGCGTCCATGCACTTCGTGAACGTACGGGGTGCTAGGGACAGGCCGAACGGCAGGACTGTGTATTGATATGCCTGGCCCTCGAAGGCGAATCTCAAGAATCGCCTGTGATGGGACGCTATTTTTATTTGAAAATAGGCGTCTTTCAGATCTATTGACATGAACCAGTCTCCTTGGCGCACTTGCGCGAGGATTTTCCTGGTCGTAAGCATTCTGAACTGGCGCTTCACGAGCGTTCTGTTCAGCAGTCGCAGATCTAGAATGGGTCTGAGCCCACCATCTTTTTTCGGTACCAGAAAATATCTGCTGTATAAGCCCCCTTCGCCCTGAGATAGAGGTTCTATAGCCCCTTTTCTCAGTAGTTTCGCTATCTCGGCTCGAAGTAGATGAAACACTTCGCTTTACACCGTAGTTTCGACTCGCGCCGTATAACGGCGGGGGCGTCGAGCGAACTGTAGCGAACAGCCTCTCGTTATAGTGTTCAACACCCATTCTGATACCCCGGGAAGCCTTGACCACGCATCTGCGTGAATAGCTAGGGGTAGAATGAAATCTGGGCTCTGGCCGCGGCAGGACGGAGGCTCGAGAGCCCCTGTGTACTGGGAACACAACACCGTGTTTACAGCGTTCGAGGCGGGGGGCGCGCTGATCACAGCGGGCAGCCTGGCCGCGCTCAGCTTCTCTATGGCGGGACGCGCAGAGAAAGCGAGCGGGGCGAATCCCGTGGGATTCTGCGCGTGTGAGGGAATGTGGGCACATTTACTAAATGCGGGCACATTTACTACACTGAGAACACTGTCAGCTTGCGCCGACTAAATCACTGCTGTGTTTACAGCGTGCGAGGCGCGCGCTGATCACAGCTGGCAGCCTGGCCGCGCTCAGCTTCTCTGTGACGGGTTGTGCAGAGAAAACGAGCGGGGGCGAATCCCGTGAGATTCGGAGTGTCTGTGAGAAATGCGGGCGCGAGACAGCGGGCACATTTTCTGCACGGAGAAAACTCGGCTCGCGCCGACTGAATCAACGCTGTGTTCACAGCGTGCGAGGTGCGCGCTAATCACAGCGGGCAGCCTGGCCGCGCTCAGCTTATCTGTGACGGGTTGTGCATAGAAAGCGAGCGGGGGTGAATCCCGTGGGATTCGGCGTGTCAGTGAGGAAATGCGGGACAGCGGGCACATTTACTGCACTGAGAACACTGTCGGCTCGCGCCGACTAAATGTGTGCTAGTTTCGTTTTTACAGAAACCAAGGGACACGCATCGTGTAGTGTAAGCGGGCATTGTATGGGCGCGTTCACTACATTTTCTGCACAACCAACATGAGTTGGTTTTATTTGTGCTAGCCCTGCACCGTGGCGGGCTGTGTTTGGGTGTGGGAATGGGCACTGGGACGTGGGCATTCTTACAACACTCGTAACACCATCGGCCGTGGCCGGAACACCAGAAAATGCACTCTTTATTGGATTTATCTGGGTAGCCATAGAAACGGCTTTTGTGCGCAGGCAAGCGGGCTGAGACACCGGCTGCTTCACTGCGAAATACACTGGGACAGTCACAACGCATGGAACTGAACGAGCGAGAAGTTTTGGTGGAAATCCGGCCGCAGCGGGATATGAACACCGTCACTTTCCTAGAGAGACTAGGAAGGCCTTGAGATCTCGGGCTTTACCTCAATCCTCGGCCGGGGCCCGCGCTGAGGGGGGCGGCGTCCAGCAGAGCGAGAGCGCGGTGTTTGATCTCGGGCCTGGCGGCGCTGCTAGTTAGCCAAAACGACGGCCTTTGTGCGCAGGCAAGCGGGCTGTGGAACCAGCTTGCTCACTGCGAAATACACTGGAACAGTCACATTGCTTGGAACTGAACGAGCGAGAAGTTTTGGTGGAAATCCGGCCGCAGCGGGAACTGAACACCGTCGCTTTCCTAGAGAGACTAGGAAGGCCTTGAGACCTCGGGCTTTATCTCAATCCTCGGCCGGGGCCCGCGCTGAGGGGGGCGGCGTCCAGCAGAGCGAGAACGTCGAGGAACACGGAGCGCTCAGCTTCCGTCATCTCGGATAGCGTTAGCCACAAATGTTTCTCACCATTCAGGGGGGAAAGGCGCGGGTCTCGACTGTGACGGAGCTTCGTCTTTCCCGAGAAAGCGTCCGTCCAGCCTATTGCGCGTTAGTTGCGCGAGCGCCGGGTTGTGACGGGTTGTGCATAGAAAGCGAGCGGGGGTGAATCCCGTGGGATTCGGCGTGTCAGTGAGGAAATGCGGGACAGCGGGCACATTTACTGCACTGAGAACACTGTCGGCTCGCGCCGACTAAATGTGTGCTAGTTTCGTTTTTACAGAAACCAAGGGACACGCATCGTGTAGTGTAAGCAGGCATTGTATGGGCGCGTTCACTACATTTTCTGCACAACCAACATGAGTTGGTTTTATTTGTGCTAGCCCTTCACCGTGGCGGGCTGTGTTTGGGTGTGGGAATGGGCACTGGGACGTGGGCATTCTTACAACACTCGTAACACCATCGGCCGTGGCCGGAACACCAGAAAATGCACTCTTTATTGGATTTATCTGGGTAGCCATAGAAACGGCTTTTGTGCGCAGGCAAGCGGGCTGAGACACCGGCTGCTTCACTGCGAAATACACTGGGACAGTCACAACGCATGGAACTGAACGAGCGAGAAGTTTTGGTGGAAATCCGGCCGCAGCGGGATCTGAACACCGTCACTTTCCTAGAGAGACTAGGAAGGCCTTGAGATCTCGGGCTTTACCTCAATCCTCGGCCGGGGCCCGCGCTGAGGGGGGCGGCGTCCAGCAGAGCGAGAGCGCGGTGTTTGATCTCGGGCCTGGCGGCGCTGCTAGTTAGCCAAAACGACGGCCTTTGTGCGCAGGCAAGCGGGCTGTGGAACCAGCTTGCTCACTGCGAAATACACTGGAACAGTCACATTGCTTGGAACTGAACGAGCGAGAAGTTTTGGTGGAAATCCGGCCGCAGCGGGAACTGAACACCGTCGCTTTCCTAGAGAGACTAGGAAGGCCTTGAGACCTCGGGCTTTATCTCAATCCTCGGCCGGGGCCCGCGCTGAGGGGGGCGGCGTCCAGCAGAGCGAGAACGTCGAGGAACACGGAGCGGTCAGCTTCCGTCATCTCGGATAGCGTTAGCCACAAATGTTTCTCACCATTCAGGGGGGAAAGGCGCGGGTCTCGACTGTGACGGAGCTTCGTCTTTCCCGAGAAAGCGTCCGTCCAGCCTATTGCGCGTTAGTTGCGCGAGCGCCTTTCAGTCGAGGCCGATGTAATCCACGGCTTGAGAGAGCGGACGCATCAGCTCAGTTTCAATGCCGTCTCCGGTAAGTTCGTCGAGCTCAAGTGCGGACGCGGCGGTAGACGGTGGCCGCTGTCCGTCTGGGAGCGACTCGAGCGAAGCCGGCGAAGCTGGCGGGTGAACCGGCGAGCTTTGGCGGGCTGGAAATAGCTCGGGTGCGCGCTGGGCGCGGCGCTTCTTGCGGCGCGGCATCACGGCGGGCTGGGATGCGGGCTCGGAGAACGAAGCTAGGCGAGTCCGCAGAGTCACCATAGGCAAGCGTTCACAATGATGGCATCCGCCGTCAGCGAGCGCGGTGGCCGCGTGATCCTCACCCAGGCAGGACACGCAGATGACGTGGCGGTCCTAGTCGCTGAGTGGGGCTCGGCAAGAACCACAGGAAGGCATCTTTAAAAAGACGCCGCTCTTTTAGAGGGGTGGAAAAAAAGGCAAATAATGCAACACACACACTCTAAGCAGAGGAAAGGATATGTACGCCGAAAGCGCAGCAGGTACGGCGGCTGAAGGCGGCGAGGCCAGCGACTCCAGACTCGATGGCACGTCCCGCTGAAGGCTACAGGTCGACGGCGCGGCTTCTCACTCCGGATCCAGCGATGCGTGAGCTTCGCTGAAGAGTAGAAAAATCAGAGGAAATACAGCTATCGAGGGTATTTTTAGGGCGAGACCACGCCTTTACTGGCGGGACATGACGAAATGGGCGCGAAGCGCCCCCATTCGTCATTGCGTCACGCAGTGCCTCACTCGATAGGCTGCTGCTTTTCCAGCAAGGCAGCCAATGGGCGCGCGAGCTGTCTCGCCCTTGTCTGCTTGCTGCTGCAAAGCGTTTTGCATTGATTAAAAATTAAGGATAATTTTTGGCTTCAATATCTCGAGGAAAAGAGTTTTCCCCATAGCTTAAGATATTACGCAGTACGAGAGATACTCTCGTAAGAGAACTGAACACAAACGAGGAGCGGGAAAACTAACAGGACTAAACCAAAATCACAAAAGACAGGGGAAAACAAGATCACAAAACATAACTAAACACATAGAATCGTGACAGTACCTCCCCCCTCCCCGAAGGCGCGTCCTCGCGCCGTATAACATCCAAAGGGGTGGGAGGGTGGGCGCCCTGGAGGCTGACGAGGGCATGGTGCAGGTCCAGGAAGCCTCCAGGGTGGAGCAGGCTGTGGGCGTGGCCACGGCGGTGCAGGCTGTGGGCGTGGCCACGACGGTGCAGGCTGTGGGCGTGGCCACGACGGTGCAGGCTGTGGGCGTGGCCAGGGCGGAGCAGGCTGTGGGCGTGGCCAGGGCGGAGCAGGCTGTGGGCGTGGCCAGGGCGGAGCAGGCTGTGGGCGTGGCCAGGGCGGAGCAGGCTGTGGGCGTGGCCACGGCGGTGCAGGCTGTGGGCGTGGCCACGACGGTGCAGGCTGTGGGCGTGGCCACGACGGTGCAGGCTGTGGGCGTGGCCAGGGCGGAGCAGGCTGTGGGCGTGGCCAGGGCGGAGCAGGCTGTGGGCGTGGCCAGGGCGGAGCAGGCTGTGGGCGTGGCCAGGGCGGAGCAGGCTGTGGGCGTGGCCAGGGCGGAGCTGTGGGACCCTCGGGCGTCCAGGGCGGAGCTGTGGGACCCTCGGGCGTCCAGGGCGGTGATGACCCTTTGGGTGGCCATGGCGGTGAGGACCCTTCGGGTGGCCATGGCGGTGAGGACCCTTCGGGTGGCCATGGCGGTGCAGGCTCTTCAGGTGGCCACGGCGGTGAAGACCCTTCAGGTTGCCACGGCGGTGAAGACCCTTCAGGTGGCCGTGCTGGTGAGGACCCTTCAGGTGGCCACGGCGGTGAGGACCCTTCGGGCGGCCATGGTGGTGTTATTCTTTCAGGCCTCCATGGGTCCTTGGCCGGCCACGGCGAAGGCGTATAGCCCCCCCCCCCCCCCCCCCCCCCCCCCCCCAAATTTTCTTGGGGAGAAGGACAGGCTCAGGAACGGGAACAGACTTGATGTCAACGGGCTCTGGCGCTGGGTCAACGGGCTCTGGCGCTGGCGCTGGGTCAACGGGCTCTGGCGCTGGCGCTGGGTCAACGGGCTCTGGCGCTGGGTCAACGGGCTCTGGGGCTGGGTCAACGTGCTCTGGCGCTAGCGCTGGGTCAACGGGCTCTGGCCCTGGCGCTGGGTCAACGGGCTCTGGCCCTGGCGCTGGGTCAAGGGGCTCTGGCTCTGGCTCTGGCGCTGGGTCAACGGGCTCTGGCTCTGGCTCTGGCGCTGGGTCAACGGGCTCTGGCGCTGGGTCAACGGGCTCTGGCTCTGGCTCTGGCGCTGGGTCAACGGGCTCTGGCGCTGGGTCAACGGGCTCTGGCTCTGGCGCTGGGTCAACGGGCTCTGGCTCTGGCTCTGGCGCTGGGTCAACGGGCTCTGGCTCGGGCTCTGGCGCTGGGTCAATGGGCTCTGGCGCTGGGTCAACGGGCTCTGGCGCTGGCGCTGGGTCAACGGGCTCTGGCTCTGGGTCAACGGGCTCTGGCGCTGGGTCAACGGGCTCTGGCTCATCATGGGACTCGGAACTGGACGGGGCCAGCACATCATGGGACTCGGAACTGGACGGGGCCAGCACATCAGGGGACTCGGAACTGGACGGGGCCAGCACATCAGGGACTCGGAACTGGACGGGGCCAGCACATCAGGGGACTCGGAACTGGACGGGGCCAGCACATCAGGGGACTCGGAACTGGACGAGGCCAGCACATCATGCGACTCGGAACTGGACGGGGCCAGCAGTGAAGGCTCAGGCCCAGCGGGTGTGACGTGAACCCCAGCCTCGGCAGCCCTCTTCCTGGCTGATCGCACTGACATCAGCGGGGGATCAGTCATACTAGATATCATCCGGGGACGTCTAGCGACCGATCTGGTGGCAGGGCTGATGCGGAGTGCAGGCTCTGGCGGGCAGGCGACGGGCTCAGGCTCTGGCGGGCATGCGATGGGCTCAGGCGGGCAGGCGATGGGCTCAGGCTCTGGCGGGCAGGCGATGGGCTCAGGCTCTGGGCATACCGGATTTGGAACTGAATGGAGTGGGAGATCCTCTACCAGGTAGTTGGATCCACATGCCCACAGCGTGTGATCCACAAACTCCAAGAATGACAGATTTAGGTCCTTGACAAGAATTATCTGGGCGAGAGGGTCTTTTAATCCACCCCAGAAACTCTTTGTCAGTTCCTCTTCCTCCAATGTCGCATCATCGTAGAGCTCGAGATATCGTCCCGCATACTCCTCAAGAGAAAGCTCCTCTTGGAAGAGGACTGGGTTTTCAAAGGGGCTCACCTCCTTGTGTTTCCTCCTTCGGCCCATTTTTAGATTTTTAAGGTTGGTCGTTCTGTCAGGGTGTGTGCAGGATGCCGAAGACGAGGACACAGGAATATCAGTATAGTAGATATTTATTTTACAAACTTAAACTTCCAAAAACAAACAGAAACAAAAGAACAAAACTCCAGGACTTCAGAATACACAACCATACGAGGACGACGACCAACAAACACTGAGGGAAAACACAGGGCTTAAATGAACTGAACCAAACAAGATAATTAACTGAAAACAGGTGAAGAAACTGAACACAAACGAGGAGCGGGAAAACTAACAGGACTAAACCAAAATCACAAAAGACAGGGGAAAACAAGATCACAAAACATAACTAAACACATAGAATCGTGACAGCAACAATATTTTATTTTTACAGTGTTTAAGTATTTTTCATCGGTAGGTCACGTATACTAATGTGGTTAACTAATATTAACAAATGGACCTTTTTGTAAAGTGTTACCAATATAACATATGGTAAATAAATAAAACCTGTTTTTATACACTATATTTATCCAGGGTTTTTCCTGAACCGATGGAAAGCCACAGGGCTTGGGCCCCAGAATGACAGAAGGTGAGAGTGTACGTGATGTGTTTGTCGACAGATCCGACAGGGCCACAGCTGCGGGCCGACCTCAGGGTCTCCCGAAAGGTGTTTGCAGTCGGATGTAGACCCTCTCCATCCTGCTGAAAAGTGATGACCCCCCTGACAGTACCCCGGCCCCTGTGGAAAAATTGTGTTTTGCGGAAGACAAATGTGAGCCAAATTCGTCATAGAGGAGGATATTTATCTCTGCAATGAGACTGAGATGAGCAGCATTAGTTTATATCTAAATGAGTGCTTAAAAAGTCCTTAAAAAATTTTCTCTCTTATGGAAGACACACACACACACACACACACACACACACACACACACACACACACACACACACACACACACACACACACACACACACACACACACACACACACACACACACACACACACACACACACACACACACACACACACACACACACACACACACACACAGCCATTTTGTTCATTTGTTCACTCTGGACTCACATTAACTCATTAACTTTAATGTGTTTTGGCAGGGTAATGAATATGACAATGTTATGACAAATTACATGATATAATCGGCAAGTGTAGTTTTTTTTAAAGATTAAAGATTCGAGGTACACTACAAGTGCACATAGAATACAATTGGGCCCACTTCTTTTTCACAAGTTGCAGATTTGGATCAACATGAGGGTAAGTAAATGATGACAAAATGCTTATTTTTGTGTCATCTATCCTTTCAATTGTTCTTTTCTTTACAATGACTACTTTTTGGTTGCAGAGATGTAGAAAGAAAACCATCTTGATGTTTTTTCATGCCCCGTCGAGTCTTCCGCCCCATGCCAGTCTAAAAATAGCAGCCTGTGCACTTGTGGCTTGTGATGGCCTGACTGATTGCGCTGTAGCGGTCTGTGATTTCAGCTGAGCAGAAAACCATATCGTTTCCGTGCGCCACGTGTTCGTTCCCCTGTTGTTTTACATATGGCTGTAAGTGATTCCAGGCGTTTGCGATGCACTGTGACGCAGATTACGAAATGTAAGTCAGGGTACAGTGCACGAGAAGCCTTCAATTCACCCTCTAATTACATTCATTATATCTAATTATGTCTATTAATTATCTGTGAAATAGCCTCAAATGCACAAATGGCACCGATTTGTTAAGTTCAGGACGTTTTATTCGGAAGGTCCCAGAATGGTTTCCCTGGTCAAACACACTGTTGGGGAAACGCATAGGTCGTGCGGTGTAAGTGATGGCAGCTGCTGTGTTTAATATGGCAAATCTCAGCTTCCTAACCATTGGCTGGACGAAGTGTTAATGCTCCCATGTGATGACAGGACATAAACAAAAAAGGGAAATAGGAAAAGTTGTCAAATAAGTATTAAATCGTTAATTTGCCCATAGATGCTGCAAGATCTTAGACTCATAATAAAAGATTACGTCTGTAAAAACAGTCTCAAGGATACATCGGTCCCCAAAATAGAAGATTTTGGCACTTAAAAGGTGATTTTTTGTTCTGCTATCATTTGACAACCAGAAAGTGTCACAAAAGTGTACATTTCAGGGCCAAAGTTTCCGGGGCCCCAACTTGATCCCTGTAATAAGTCCTTCATGTTGTTCCAAAACTTTCTTCAAATTAGAGTCAAGGCGATTTTTTGTTCTGCTAACATTTGACAACCAGAAAATGTCACAAAAGTGTATTTTTCGGGGCCAAAGTTTCCAGGGCCCCAAGTTGATCCCTGTAATAAGCGCAAGTGGTTTTAGATAGAAGCCACTACTTGTGCAAATCCTCAGTTAGTGATCTGAGCGTCAAAGAGAATGACAGAGCAATCCAGTGAGAAAGTCAGGGTCCGAATCCTCCGGTAGTGATTGAGGGCCAGGTGGGGGCCCTTTCAGCTCAAACGGACCTTGAAGGCGGCTGATTGAATTCCCACTTCCTCTCTGTGTTTCCCTCTCAGCGGTGTGGACAGCAGGAGTGTATCCTGCACGGCACTTCATTCTGCTCCACTACTCTTTCCACACTCAATGTGCTTTTTGTTCCCCCTTTACACACTTTTACACACACACACACATACACGCTCAGAGAAGAAGGACAGAAGACCTCACTTAGGTTTTACAGTTATGGTAAACACTTAAGTTTAAATGAAACAGAACAATGTTCAACACTTTCATGCAGTGTGAGCTGCATACTAAAATAAAAAGGTATGTGAAACAGGATGCAGTATGCTGTCACATGCTGTCACATGACTTGTTGTTTGATTAATTCAATGATTTAATTTGATATAAAAATGTCTTTTGGAGGGGTCCACTTTAATAATGGGTTGAGAAGATGTCAAACTGTGGTTGAGATCACTCTCTGTTCATTCATCATGCTGGTGAAAGAAGGTCATGTGCATTGCATTGTGGGATACATTATTCCATCTGCACATTTTGGAAGTAGCAGGTCATTCGATTACTCCATGCATACATACAGTTTACAGGTAGTTTGCTTACTTCAAAACCCATATCACTGTCATTCAAAAGATATTCAAAAAGATTCCACCAAAATTACACATACGAGAACCAATAGAGGCTGTATTATTTTCTCACCATCGTGACTTAATTTTCCTATGATCTCAATATAACAAATGTTGCTGTCTTGTGATTTTCAACTCAATGTATTTTGAGAAACTGTACGTCAACTCACCATTTCTCTGGTCGGCCGCAAACCATACAGATGTGTCTTTGACAATAGTCTCCATCTCAAATGTCAGGCACTAGTTTAAAAGTGGTCCATCACTGACAGACATGGAGTTATTTCAGTCTGAGTGTCTAATCAGAGTAAAAAACCAACATTCTTGTCCATGACAGACACCCCACCTCTCCTGGAAGATCCGGTAGTCTCCTGCATTATTGATAGCAGCTCCCTGACGCCTGCAAATCTCCCAGAAGCCTGTTTCCACCTGGTTTTAAAGTCCCCCTGTAGAAATTGTATCCCTTAAAATTCATCTTTTTTCACAAGAAGTTTAAGTTGGGATCAAATTTTGTCATAAACACAAGAAAGATAGGCCGCGAGAGAGAAAATCAAGTCGCAATCTTGAAAAAAATGACTTTTTTGTGTGTCCAAACCACAAGAAATGCAAATTGAGATCTCGAGAAAGAACTTTTGTTTCAAAATAACGAAAAAATCAAGTCAAGAGCTCAAGACAACAACTTTTGGTGTGTTGAAATCATAGGAAAATCCAGCCTTGATCTCAAGAAAACAACTTCTGTTTTGCCAAAATCCTAGGAAAATCCTGTCAAGGTTTTGAGAAAACAATTTTTGTGTTGTATCCAAATCACGAGAATTGCAAAGATTTTGGAATATTAAGTTGTGATCATGACAAAAAAAAGATAATGCATGACCTCTGTACAGAAACAGATCAGTGAAAAAGCTTGTATTATGATTCTGAACATTCATTATGCATTTTATTATTCGAAACGTTCAGAATACACATAAATGGTCGACGTGTTGATCTTCAATAATTTCCAAATATTTTCCTAGCATTCCTGAAATAAAACATCTGGAGTGCGGTAGATTCCACAACATTTATAACGCAGAACATGGTAGAACATCTCATAAGGCCACAATTATTTTTCTCTAGATCAATACCCTCTATTTACGCTTTCCTTCGAAATCAAGCCAAACCATGCTTACGACTCAATGTAAGTCTGTAGTAGGCCGACCCAAAAAGTGCACCCTGCATCCTGTTGCATAGACATGTATCTATTAACATTTCGGTCTAGACCCCTTGGTCCCTGCTACATAGACTCGGAGGCACCATAAGTATCCACTTAAATTTATTGGACTCCCTTAAAACCACAAACTCAGTGTTGAGCTGCCGGTTGTCTGAGGCCCCTCTCTCAACACCCGTGTAGTGAAAGTCCTGTCTAATAACAAGACGGACGTGGGCTGGGGCGACGTCAGCTTTCGGATCCGGCTGGTCCGTTACAATGGACTCCTGTCACCGACCCCTCCACCCCGGGGTTCGGAGGGAGTGTCTGGATATGAAGGCCAGGGTTGGTGCTGTTCATCCAGGCAGAGAGTGGCCCCTGGGGATTACGCAGGGGCCGACGGACAGACAAGCCGACTGCAGCGCCATGCCGCCATCCACTTTTGAGGAAATGACCCCATGCTAAGTGCTGCCTGACATACTAGAGAGGCTGGTGATAAAGTAATTGGCAAACGTAGAGACTAATCTCACTTGTTGAGCATTTACAGGCTGATCTGAAGCTCTGATAAGCACAACCCAGACTGCTAACCTGCATATCTTAGTCTTGCGCAATCAACCTAAAGACTTAAGATGAAGTTAGTATTACTGACTAGTAATGACTGAGAACGGTTGAGCAGGCTAAAATTTGAGTGCGCTTTTTCAAAGTATTAGACGATAAACGTTAAAGGAATGGTTTATCCAAAAGCTCAGGCATTACCATATTTATTCACCACTGTATCACATCGTCTTTAGTCATAAATCCAACTGGGAACAAACAGGAGATCACAGGGATAATAAGCATAGCAAACAATCATGTAAAACATAGACAACACCGAACAAAGAACAATAAAGGCCCCCTGAAATCAAAATTTAAGTTTTTTTAGCTTTTCATATAAATATGTTAGCCTTAAGTTTATGAATAAGCTGGTGTGTTCCAAAAACAATGACAAAATTCGCATTTAGGAGATTCAAAACTTACAGTCTCTCACTTCCACTAAAGCCTTGTTCACACTACATGATTTTAAAACGTTGGGCTGAACTGTGCAGTTCACACTACATGACTTGCTCTCTGTGAAATCAGGAGTGTTCAAGTTGTTGAGCTGTTCACACCACACGACACAACGTGATTGATCCGCAACAGGAGGTAACGCACTACAGGAGTTGACAACAACTCTGTCACCCAACTATTCTATCTCGTCTACAAACCACGTTTTGTCACGAAAAATCACGCGATAAAACGAACCGGAAATGACAATAAACAGAATTACAGTAAGATTTAATGTACATTTCAACCTATAACATTTTGCTCACCTGGGTGTTTGAGGGTGTTTTGTAATTTCAGTCCACCTTTTCTCTTTCTCACATCTCATGTCCAACATCATAAAGGCATTCATGCTCCTGCCACAGTTCGATTAAACTTTGCTCCTAAAATTTGCTGTTGAGTCCATTGCTTTCTTGACGACATGTTGCTCATCTTTCTGTAAACTCGTCTTGGTCGTGTTTGTTTGAAAATCGCGCATTTCGCGTATTTACCGGTATTTACCATGGTATTTACCCGGTGACCTCAACCCATGACTTGCTCTGATTGGCTCTAGCTCATGACATCACTGAGATTGAGTCGCGCGACAGCTCTGGATATCTAGCACGCTAGATATTTTTCTGGGCTCGGCGACGCGTCTGCGAGGGGTCTGCGAGGCGTCTGCGAGCGTCTTTGATGCGTTGTTGGCTCTTTCATACTAACAGATTAGCGAGCGTTCATCGTCCGCTAATCCTCCGCGATTTGCACGCGATAACACCCTGACCTGTCGGCGAGCTCAACGATTTGCAAATCGGGCTTAAATCGGGCTTAAAATCATGTAGTGTGAACTTGGCTTAAAATGGATCACGGATTTTTATGACATCACCATGGACACCAATCAAATGCTCTCTAGAATCTACAGCTCCGCCCCCTATGCTATAAATACCACCTGGCCAAAGCGACCATTGACATGTCACGGAGCAATATGGGTTAGATATTTGTGTTCGGTTGCTCAAACGCTCGAGTTTTATCCCGCTTTCCAACTGTGCGGATTCGCTTCCATGGTGCTGTCAAGTACGACTTGCAGTCTGTGAGATAAACTAAATGCTATTGGCTATTTGAAAAGGGGGAGGAGCCATTCAATATGTCCCGCCTTAGCTTCCTGTTTCAGTGGAAATTGCGTCAACGCAACATACAAAGCTGCGTATTCCAAGACACTCCAGTGGGCCTTTAAATTCACACATGGACTAATCAACATAACATGGAACAGGTGCATAACTCAAATCTGAAACCATAGCAACCAACAAGAAATGATAACACAAGCAAACACGAACAGGGGAAACAAAACCAAAACACAAATTAAACTAACATACCCTGACAATAGGCTCAGCCTGCTTCAAGTCCAACCCCATGTGCTTTTTTTTTGTCTGAACAAAACCAGAAGTAGACAGTAAACCAGTCAAGTAAACATCCGCCAAAAATGCTGACGTAATTGTGGGCAAATTCATTTTTTTCTTTAAATTATAGTCATAAATGGAAAATAGATGCAAATATTTCATTATCTTAAAGCAAGATTATCAGATTTATCCGATCTTTTAAAAGCAAAATGAAAGGATTTTTGGCTGTTCATCAAAAAAAGTTACTGTATGGCTTCAGAAGACTTGTAATAAAGCACACAATATATATTTTTATTAGTAGTATGAACTTTTTGACCACTTTTATGTTTTTTCTTCTTGTTTTAAAACCCACAGGGGGGAAAAACAACATATGGGTTTGAAATCTGAATAAATGAGGAGATAAATGACATTTTTGGGTGAACTATTCTTTTTAAATGGTTAAAAGCTTAAGATAACACCAATCATGCCAAACTCCTGACATATTTAACAGAGGAAGACATGCGGACTGACACGGCTTGTACACAATGTGCATTGAATGAGACAGATGTTTCCGCATCATCATGACACACGGCCAGTCAGTGGTCATCCAGTAGTCATACTGACTGAATGAGTCACCCTTTGTGGCTTTTTCATCCAGGATATTTCACAACGGAACTAGGCTGTGGATTAGAAGTGTGTGAAAGAGAGCTTCCCAGAAAGCAAACCTCATTTTCGTGCTGGCTAAGAAAACAAACAAGGAATCGGAAGGGAAAGTGAGAATTGTAAACAAACTGTTCTCTTCTTTTTCCGGAATTTTCTTAATTGCACATGGAAAAATGGTAAGAAGAGATCAAACCGATCTTTACATGTGTTCAGCGGCGCCCTCGCATATTTAACGCTTGTATTCTTTTGACGCTTGTATTCGTCTTGTTAAAAAGAGGTAATGAAAACAGCCTCGCATTTCTGCAGGCGTCATAATCAAAGCCTCATTGGCTGCTCTTTGAACACGTCTTTATTTTTGCACATCGACAGAACAAAGCTTTGCTGGAATCAGCCAGAGTGGCCCACACATCCATTCTGTAATTTATGGATTTGAAAGAAAATGAGTTTAAGATATTCTAAAATTCAACCACATCAGAAAGATGCAGTGCCATTAGCACAGTTCAGGGGTTAGTAAGCAATATCGCAATGTAATGGTAAGAAACTCCGAAAGAAAAATTATAGAAACTCACATAAAAGATAAAAACTATAACTAAACACAGATTTCAATGAATAAAATTGGACAAAAACAGTACCAGTAGGCCTATATTGAAAAAAAACAACAACCAATAAACTTAAGTTAAATAAATCCTTAACCCTTTTTAACTTTTGACATTCAATCATCTTGCAGTTTGTCAGATAAAAAGGCAAACAATCCCTTAGAAATACATCAGAAGAGGGACCTAAACCATATACAGAGACCAAAATTAACAAAAAAAGTAGTCCTAACCACATTCCCTAAACCTAACCCTACCCATACGTTATCCCTAAAATCAGGTGAATAAAACTGATGTAGAAGCACCTAACCCTGGTTTGTAAGCTTAAACTTGAAATAAACTGTAAGCTTGTCCCTCAAATCTGATTGGTTGATTGGAATGTTGTTCCGGGATCAACAAAGATGTTGACCCAGGAACATGTTTGTGGCGAGCAGGACGAGGCAGAGGGCCGTGGGAGAACGGCTGGTGGCGTGATTGATAATGAGCGTACACAATGTTGTACTAGGTTAAATCAGGTTCTGCAAAATATCATTGAGACAAGCAACCATCCAAAACACACATGCAATGACCTAGCAACTCAGAACACCCTAGCCAACATCTTATCAGTGTCTCCACGTGTTGTGGGCAACCACCACTCATGATCCAGAGCTATTTATTAAATACAGTTCAAAATGCATATGTTGCAAAATAAATGAAAAATAATAGGCTACATGATGTGGTTTCTGCATGATTTCCAGTTCAACCAAAAGGGCCCTTATTTATCTCGCCTAACAGACTTGGAAGAGAGAGACGGCGAGTCCAGGGAAGTGAACCAGACCACATTGAATCGCTCCTGTTTGACACTAATAAGCAGATACGTTCTCCAATAAATGCTGGTGACATTTAAGAGCAGTGCCAGCTGTTTGTGGAATCTGTGTGGAGAATTAAGGGAGGAATTAACCGGCTACAGGAGGATCCTGACTCCCTTATATATTTATATATATACACACACACACATACATACACACACAAACCCACAGAACAGCAAGATCCGGCCCTGAATAGCCTCCACTGGCTCAGGTTCCATAACTTCCTGTCCTCCTCTTCCATCTAACCAAGGGTAAAATATCATTTTATTTCTCTGCCCTTCCTTCCAGTATAATTTGGGAAGGGAGAGCGGGAAAGAAAAAAAAGGATGTCGGGAATATATTTTGATTTCATAGACTCTTGTTTTGAATATCCACAAACATCTACAAAGTTACAGAACCACAGGGCAACGAAAGGTTAAAAAGGATAACAAGATCTTTCCCTCAAGAGAACAAAGCATCAGAATGCGATGAAGATAGCGACAAGAGAGAAGAATGTAGATGTTCAGTGTGTGTTTGTGGTCTCCGTGCCTCATGTCGTGTTCGGTGGGGGCTTGCGGTTACTCGGTTCTGCGAGGGAGACAGACTGACGGCGACCCTACACATGTGGCCCTTACAGCTCCAATTCCTCCTGACCAGAGAATCAGTTGAGAAGCAACCGCCGAGCATTGGCTGAATAAAAATGACTCTTGGTTTAATTTTATTCCTCTTTTTGTGTTATACAGTGATATAGTCAGGCTCTGTGAGTAAAAATCCCATTCATTTTCTAAAAAGGGGAATTGGATTCGAATGATAACTTGTAAATTGTTTACTGTAAAAAATTTCAGACCTCTCCAACTCAAAATGTTTCAGTTAATTTGATCAACTGTAGCAACAGTATGTTAACATGTGTTCAATCAGAAATAATATATTGAGACAATGGATAGATGTAGTTTGTTAGTTCAGTGATTCCTAGTGGAAAAGCATTACCAACGATTTTGGCACATTGTACCAAAGAACATTGTATTCTTTGCACATTGTACTCCCAAATTACTTAAATTTTGTAGCCTACATATATTTTTTTTTTTGTAGTAAACTTAAATATACTGTTTTTATACACATAATCAACACACGTATTTAAATCAGTAGTTTAAAATTTCTCCATTATTTTTACTAAATTTGTAGTTCTTTCCCTTAAAGGTGCTATATGTAACTTTTCTACTAAAATGAATCCTTTTTTTATTGCCTGTGTGTGAAGGGGTTGTAATCACACATTACAATGATCCACTTGTCGATTTTCGCTATTACCTCTGAAGGCCAGTATTCCTATTTCTATGTGAAGTCTCCAGGTCGGATTTACCGCGAAATCCAACGGATGTGTCGTGCATGCGCGCTCCCGAGCCTCTCTCCTTAAATACAGTCTATTGTGGACGGTCAGGGAGTTACGTCCGGTTAAAGGCGCACGTTTTTTGGCTTATATCTCGGTCAATCTTTGATCAATATTCCCAAGACTCGAATCGTTCGTAGTGCTGGACGGGGCCTTTCGAAGGAGCCCACCCCCGAGGTCCAACTCGCCCGGCTCCCCGAGTTATAGCCGTTCGAAATCGGGGGTCCCAGCGAACGGCGATCCGGTAGGGGGCATCCCGAGGCCCGCCACTCTAGCGTTCGGGCAAGGGTCCCCCTGGGACCTCCTCCCCCGAATTTGAGCTCTCTGGGTCTTTGCGTTCCAGAGATACGAGCGATTTCTTCTGAGATCGTGACGTCACCGGCGTCCGCAAATTTGCAGCGCGCCCGTTTTTTTTGTTGCTAATATCTCCGCGAAAACACCACCAAAAACTATGGAACTTATATGGTTCTTTTCAGCTCGCCTAGATGGTCCCAACCAGCTCGGTGCTCGCCGAATCCGTCGAGTATTCGCCGAGATATTTGCGTAATAGACGGTATTGTCTATGAGTTCGAGCACGAGCGCTCTTGTAAAAATTGGTTGCAATCTGAAACATCACCACTAGAGGCCGCTAATAGTTACATAGAGCAGGGGTTCTCAACTCCAGTCCTCGCGACCCACTGCTCTGCATATTGTGTATGTCTCCCTTATTACACACACCTGATTCAGATCCTCAGCTCGTTAGGGTAGACTCTCGTCCATATCCTAACGAGCTGAGGATCTGAATCAGGTGTGTTAAATAAGGGAGACATACACAATATGCAGAGCAGTGGGTCGCGAGGACTGGAGTTGAGAACCCCTGACATAGAGCACCTTTAATAGCTGTCTAAAAGTCTTTTTGTCTGATTTTCAACTGTAAATTTGCATCAAATGAAATTTTTTAAATCCCTTTGTGACAAATGGACGGTGAGAAATACTTTTGGAGCCAATATCGCTGAAAAAGTAGACAGACACAGTTGCATCCTATAGGCTACATTTCCACTGAATCGCTTCTTACATTTTTTCAAAGAAAACGTAAGTGGTCTGTATACCAACTCACTATCATAATGCTAAGGTGTGTGTTACAGTATGTGTTTCCTAGAGTGGTTTTGGTTGTTGCCAGTGTCGACCTTGCTCATCTAGGGTCACTAAAGTGTTTGTTTGTCCTTCAAAGGCTTTGAAGCATGTTTTCGCATCTGGTTCTCAAATATGCGTCTCATGCTGTCTTGGTTTGGTACTGGTGGATTGTGGGTAAGATGCGTCTATTTAGAATATGCAGTCAATGTGTCAGAACTGACAGTTAAAACACAGTGTGTTTCAGCTCAGCTTTTTTTTAGCGGTGTGTTCTGCTCCGTCGGCATAAATCAGACACTATTGCTGGCTTTTTAGCCAATTGGCCAAGTCCATGATCAATTTGTACACCCAAATATGAAATAAAAGTTCTGGGATGTGCTGTAAACTATGGACTGTGCATCTTACGTTACCAGAATTGTTCAGTACAGTGTCATCTGGCGTTCAGAACAGAATCCATTGAGTCCAGTGAGTCAGCATGTGAGTGAGTACTCTACTGATTCTACAATCTTGATGGATGTGACTGGCCTGGCTTTAGGTCTTCAGAGACTCAAACTGCAGCGCTGAGATAGTATTGCAGATAGTTTACACGGAAACTTCTGAACCCTGTATTTCACCTAATTAAAGGAGACCTTAGTCTGTGTGTAAAATGCCCACGAGACCCTCGTTAAGAAAGAGAATGAAGGAAAATTCTGGGTTTGGATATCTGAATATAAGTGCCATTGACGTAGTATGAGCAAAATTGCATGCAACTGAATAATTCCTCCATGATCCACTTTCAAACAATTAAAGACCTCAGATCCCACAGAGAATTTTAAATGTACATGTTAGATGAAATTCTGATGTCAAGAAATAAGTAATCACCCCTTAAACCACACTTTAAATTAGCGCATTTTATAAACTGCGGTTTGTCTTCGATAGTTTGCAGGGCTGTGAAATGCTGTGTGAATGCGACACTTAAGGTGATTTATGTTCCACTTCTTCTTTGTCCCGGCAGCTGAGTTTCCACACAGTTAAGTGTCTCCCAGTAACCACAAAGTAAACTGGCTTTGTTCGACTATTCTTTTGTTTTTTTATTACTACAGCGTACCCACAAAACCTCTTTTTTTGTCTCGTCTTTCTGTACAGACACAATAATGAACACTCTCAGCTTGGTGAATCATTTATGAAACTTTTCACTCCAATCACAGAGTCGAGAAAGTTTTGCCGATAAACTTGTTATCCACCGGACATTTGTCGGACGTAATCAGGAAGAGGGGTAAATGTTATTTGCGGTGTTTTGGTTTTTCTCGGCCTGGTGACGGGAGAATTGAGGCTGGGTCATCATTGCTTCCCAGTAGAACTCCCAAACCCGGCCAGACGCTAATGAAAACCTTCCCTCTCCGTTTAACAGCTCATCAATAAAAAAGCTGAACTCGAGAAGGATAGAGACAGTGCCAAACTCCCTATCTCGCCCTCTCAGATTTACTCTTCCACTTTGTGGAACAGGGATCTTGTCTGTCGTTTGAGCTTTGCCATTAAGGGAAAAGCTGTGACAATATTTAAATGGATCAAACTGATTCTTAAAGGACAAGTTTGGTATTTTACACTTAAAGCCCTGTTTCAAGATCATTTCTGATGAAATAGAACGGTTAAGATTAAAATTTGGACACATGCTGCTGTCCCGAGAAATGTCGGTTTCTGTGGTCGCACCCCCCACCTCTACAATGGTTGCATAGGTGCACAGAAACAATCCTTCAAAAAACGCATTAAACTTTAGTTTACAAAGACGCGAAACTCACCGAGTGGTCAGGGGTGTTCGCACACACAAAAATCGCTGCAAAAGATGCTTTCCAACAGGTTTTATCGTAGTTTTTGTCCAAGTCCATTTTCTTCCTGTTTTTGGTCGAAGTCCACAGTAGTCAATTGTCGAGTTCGCGTGCGCGATCATTGGTAACTAGATAACTAAGGATCGCGCACACAAACTCGACAATTATACATATATACATATATAAGCTCCTTCAGTATTATCAGCGGCTATCGCATTTCTCAGGAGCGAATTACCCTCCTCCCTCCCCAGCTCCTCCTCTCGCCCCGTCAGGATTTAGCATTTTGATTCCCCCTTGAATCCGACTAAATTCTTGAATTATGTTGAACAAAAAAGTTTTAATTGATGATATTTGCAATACATCCATGTTGCTTCTGTTCTGTTTACCCTAAGGGGGGTTATTGCTGCTCTTATCCACGCTAGGCTGCATGGATGCGCAGGGAGTCTTACCCAGAACAGAAGCATACCGCCAATCCTGACAGAAATGCGCAGATTCTGTGCAATACGCTGTCTTAAATATTTCCTGATGACTCACGAGTTGAGTATTTGTGCTAAATCTGCGCAGATTTGTCTTACACGAACTTACCCAGCATAATAAGTAACACGCCAAATTGGCTAGTAATTTGACAGCGTTACTCGCCACAGTTGATTTTTACCCGCATTCGGTGGGTTGACGGGTTTTAATTTCAAACTCTGACTTTGGTAGCCTCCACTTCTGGTTTAATCACTCAGGGGTGGGCCGTAGTTGTTGGCTAGTGTGGCGGCACAGACAGGTGATAATGAGGAGGCTGTCTGCTTTTACAGTAGGGCCGATGTGGGCCCCATGCAGCGGGGCACAAGGACGGCGTAGACCTTGTCAAGGACTACCGATGGGGCAGCAAGGGAGTGATTAAGTTTTTAGGGAGCTGGCGGGCAGATATGGGGGTTAGAGGCTAAAGAGAGGGGATTTATTAGGGCTGTAAATTACAGTCAGACGGCTTCCTCCTTCTCCCTCCCCGCTTCCTTTCCTCTCACCCTCCCTAGCTTCTCCACAAAGTCCTCATAGTTCCTGAACCTCTCCCCAAGTTTAAGGGGCAGTAGAGACAGAACCCTCCAGGCTCAAAGGCGTCTTTGTGCACAAGAAACCAAGAGAAAAGAGCGGGTGAAAGATGGATATGAGAAAGAGAGTCAATCATTTGCTTTGACAGATTATTGTGACCTTTGTGAATGTCATTAACACTTCATTCAAACAATCAGGCTTTGTCAGGGGTTGACAAATCTCCTAACTGACCACTAGGGTGAACTTGAGTTAGCAGAGGAGAAGGAATACACGGCATGCTGTTTGTTTTTTGAATCCCTACATTCAGTTAACGTCATCTTTTCATTCATTAGCTGGACAATATTCCAGTAGCCTGAGTAAATAGAAAGTGTAAAACCACACAAGCAGACATTAACTGCATCCGGACATTTATTTGGCGTAATAAATCATAATATTCCATACTCCCTCGCCTGAATCCTGAATAAGCACACTATTTCACCTTCAACAGAAAAGCACTGTTGCATAGTGCAAATGCTCCACTTTTGACTGATGTGAATGGGGATAAATGTGGATAAATTTAAAAGCGCTTTCTTAGGGTACATTTACAAGACAGCGTTGTACAAAAAACAGAAACGTTTTTCCTTTTCGTTTTTCACGTACAGACGACAACGGTGTCGAAAATTAAAGTTGTCAGTGTAAGGAAACAAATTTGCGTTTTTTATTCGTTTATATGGAGACGATATCATTTTCAAAACTTATTAACCCTTTTTGAAAAGTTTTAATTTTCAGGCCCCAAACTGCATTTGTTGTGTAAATGAACAGCCAAAACGCATAAAAGGTTTTCCATTGTACGCTTAAACTATTCTGTCTCTCATAGGTGGCATTGGATAATTTGATTTATTTTATTGAATTGGTTAATTCAGGTGTTCATATACTACTCTTAATATAGCGACTCATAATTCTAAAAAGCGAGTCACCAAATTAGGTGTCTAATATTAAATTAAATACAACTGTTTATAATTATGAAAATATGCCTCTCATTACATTATACATATATTATTCAGAAGCTAGAACCAGTCCTCTAATCTGATTGGCCAATTCATGGCATTCTGCAGAGTATGTGTGCAGATTGAAAGCAGATTTAATTGTGTAATTTTGCCTCCAGTACTGAGGAATATACAAATTAGCTGGCTAATATTCGCCTAAAACATAAGTTACTTGATATTAAATGGAGAGTACACCCAAAAATAAAAATTCTGTCATCATCTACTCACCATAAAGTCATTGCAACTACTAAGACTTTTGTTCATCACAAACACAAATAAAGATCTATTTCTCACAAAAGAGACACAATTTAGGCTTTTATTCACATATAAACATTGATCACACACACACATCAAATCATATTGTAAACAGAAACTCAAATGTGCTTAGATCTCACATGTCAGTCAAGCATGTTTGAGCTTCCATTTTCCATATTTATTGTGCTCTATGTACTGTATGTGCATTATTTTTCAGTCCAAACAATCAGTCAGTCAGTCATTTATAATATATGAACGTAAATGATGACTGTTGTTGTCAGTGCAGAAGAACTACTTCAGATTGTGAGTAGCTTTAACACTGATTCAGTTGTTGGACCAACAGTTGGACTCAGAACATCTCAAAGAATCGCTAAAACACAGGAATCTCTTCAGGGTTATTTTTGGTACAGACATTTGGGGAAGATCGTGATGTGGGCAGAACGGTGAAAGAGCACAACGAGTGTTTTGTAGCTTTTACACACAACAAGAGGGAGCTTTATGTTTAGAGTTAACGGTAGGTTGGACGAGGCAGGAACAGGGCGATGTACAATATCGCATCTACTCACACCAGGAATTTCTCACTCCTGGATACAAGGCTCAAGTAAGGCCATCTCACTTCAATGTCAGTTTGTATGTGCTAAGGTATTTAATGTGGACCCACTACTGAAAGACGCTTAATATCCAGGATATGTTCAGATATCCTGAACACGGCTCTAACAGCACAGAAATTGCCATCTAAGAGTCCCAGATGTGTGGTTTGGTGTGGAGGAGAGGTGCCAGTAAGCATTTCAGATATTTTTTTACTGGCCTACCAAAAAACTCTCATAGCGAACCCCCAAAAAGCTATTTTGTGCCGATGTCTAAGTTTACTGGTAGCATGTTAAGGCAGAATTCATGTTCTGTTATTGTTAGCTCTCAAATAAAATACAGCACCCTTTCGACTCTATAAAACATGGGTGGGGCTTTAACAGTTTTCACAATAAATGAGCTATTTTGGTCTTTGAGTGAACCAAAATCTGTAGCTCAGGGTATTTGATGTCACATCTGTTTTCGCCCACAAAAACAAACTGAAGACGTGTCATGTAGTCGCAGTAACCTGCATCACATCACCTTTGGCAAGATTCAAAAACACTGTTTTTTATTATAAAACAAATCTGCACAAGACAAGAAATTCATTTGGAAAATGATTCACAAAAATTCACTAAACAGCCCAATCTATTAGCTAAGAGCATAAATACTCCCCATAGCCCAATAACCCTGTTTCTGTGCATAAATGTCATCATCTAATTGTTTTAAAGGCTAAGATTAATAGAAATTGGCTTCAGTTAAGTTTAAAGTCCTTATATCCAACTTTCAGTGAGACATAGCTGTATATCCACTGGTTTAACAGCAGTAAAACTTAAGAAAAATCAAATCTACTGTACATTCCTCAGCAGGACGCTAATAGTTCAGTGCAGCCATTATGTCACCGGTCTTTTTCAGCAGCCGGGACTATATATGTGAACCTGGTAAGTGATGCTCTCCAGTAGTACAGCATGTTTTATCAAAGGGGGCATGTGTTCCTGTGATCTCTCCCCTCGGGGCATTATCACTGCTGTTTTATCAGGGCTGCTGGGGTGGACGGGAGTCGGTGTGGGACGGCTTGGCTCCAAGCGTAGGCCTGATCTCACGGAGCTATATCAACAGAGATAGTCCTGCAGAGGAGCGGTCGAGAAGACTGCGTGTGGGACAAAGACACCTCTCTTATGGGAAACCAGCACTGAAATAGATTATCGGGTAGCATTGGGTGTTGTCTCCTGTTTTAACATCAAAATAAGGTTAGATTGGCAGCGCGTACTGTAATGTAGAAAGAAAGCTACGGAAATATAACCATACGAGACTGGATTATAACAAAATAACACAAATCCTGCAATGTGACATGCAATATGTCATCAAAAACTTTTATTTGCATTGGTTTTATTATTAGCCATGTAGTTTGCAAAACTTTTTAGTTTTTAGATTAGTTTTACTGTATAATTAAACACATTTTTTTCACAGTACAGGACGTAAACTGCAAAAACAGCTCAAGGTTTAATGACAATGAAATTGACTTTTGGAAGAAAGTAAAGAAAATGGAAAAACACTCTTTTCTCTTGCCAAGGCTGGTTTCATAGAAAATGTATGTATGCTAATTACACAACATTAAATAATATTTTCACATTTTTTGCTAAATCTGACAAAAAAATATTAGAAATAAGTACAAAATTAGAAAACAATCGTATTAGTGTCACAATTGTTTGCTGTTGGTTGACATGACCAATAATAATAATGATAATAATAATAAATTAGGGTACATTTTATATTTTAAGAAAACTTTTTATTTATTTATCATTTCTTTTCTTTTCTTTTTCTTGAGGTGGCTGAGAGGGAAATCTGATTGCATACTTGCGGTCTGATATAATCTTGATTCTTCTTTTAATGGGTGACGCAGACTGAGTGGGAGAATAAGGGTCAGCATGAAACTGGCCAGATGTGTGGGAAAGCTTGTGGTCTTCTCAACAAGATAAGCTGCAGTGTGTCCACTCACCTTCTTCCCTGTGGCACAGCCTCAGGGGGCAGATAAGGGGCTCTTTGATGCATGAAAGGGGGAGAGCACAGGGACAGGGTAGGAGGGCAGAAAGACAGGATGAGAAAAAGAAGACCTCTAATCTTTTAATTAAGTTTGCAGAATAGCCTTTCGGTGTCGGTGTTAATGTCACTGTAAAGTTCTCTCTAGACTATATACAGCCAGATGATTAGCATAATCCAGGTAACTTTAAATTCACAGATGAACTGTTCCTAATTACCTTTTCTATTGAGTTTACTTTTGAATGCGCTGGAACCACGGCTTTGGTGGCATTTTGGATTCAGATTTTAGTTTTATTAGTCAGATTAAGTATGAACTAATTCAACCTAATATGATCTCAACATAGAAAAATTTAATGGTCGCTTATATATATAATTAATTAATTTTATTTAATTATTTACAAAGAAAATACAAAACTTTATACTTTACTACATAAGTATAAAAATATTAACAATGTATGTGTATATACAATTCAATTATTTGATTTAATAATATTTAATTTTAAATAATTTACAATATTTAAAAGATATTTACTATTATATTGATTATATATATACACACACACATACAAGTATACATAACTATATTTACATAGATGTATTATAACTTATATATATATATTGTAAATTATATATAACTTAATATATATTATATATTATATATATATATATATATAATATATATATATATATATATATATATAGTATGATAAATATAGTAAATGTAAAATGATATTTACTTATAATATCTTTTAAATATTTCACAATATTTAAAAGATATTTCCAATTATATTGATTATATATACACACAAATATAATCTATATATAAGTATATTTACATATATATAGTATGAACAAATATAAAAAAACATGAACTATATTTGTGTATATAATGAAATAGTTTTTTTAATAACTTAATAAAGATATTTCCAATTATGTTAATCACACACACACACACACACACACACACACACACACACACACACACACACACACACACACACACACACACACACACACACACACACACACATAAAGTATACATAACTATATTTACATAGATGTATTATAACTTATATTTATTGTAAATTATATATAACTTAATAAATAAATATAAATGTAAAATTAATAATATTTATCACACACACACACACACACACACACACACACACACACACACACACACACACAACCCCACACACACACATTTTATATATATATATATATATATATATATATATATATATATATATATATACAGTATTTTTACTATAGTGTATAAAAAATAAAAAAATGTACTATACAAGTCCACATGCATTGCCATCCTATTTAAACAATTAAGTATGACAACTAACAACAACCCACAGCGCTAAGAGCTCCAGCCGAATTCCAGCACAGGACTGAAAGATTAGGGTCACAGACTGTGTGTGTAGGCTAAGAGGTGTGGGGAGAACGTTTTTTACAGCAGCGCCACACCAGAGTGTCGGAGGCAACCGGCAGCCTGTCTGTCTCCATCTCTCCAGTTTAATTAGAAACACAACTGTGATATGAACCGCCGCCGAACAAAGACACAGTCAAAGCCCTGTCGATGATGCAAAGTACACCACAACCGCCCTGTTACAGTGCAGAAAGCGCTATCTCAAGGCCTGGAAGACAACCTTCACACTGTCCTAGAATGAGCTATCTATGACCTGGCCCAACACGGTACCCAGCGGAGATAGGCCTCTGCTTTTATCTGCCAATGTCATTACTATGGCAAAGGAGAATCGGATTAAGGCTTTTGGGACAGTGTTATCCATAGCAGTGGGATAGGATGTTAGATAAACAGGAGATGAGGAGGATAAAACAACACTGGGGAGGCGGTGTGGTTTAATGAGAGTCTTACAAAAGGAGCCCTTATATCCTTCACTGGGTTTTGCCGTTGCCAATCAGCCAGACTCCTAAAGATAAAAGTCCTACGTTCCCATGACCTGAACTGTATCTAAATCCTAGGTCTCAGTTTGATGATTGTGGTTAGAAGGAACTGCAAGCACGTCATTTAATTAAACATGAGATTTTTAATTTAATTTGAATTTTTAATTTTAAGAAGACTGAAATATAATTTTCTTGTAAAATTCAATAAACTTACTGAAGTGAACTGAACAGATAGTTCACCCAAAAATGACTCACCCATTGACTTCCATAGTATTTATTTTTCCTACTATGGAAGTCAATGCCTACCGTCAACTGTCTGGTTTAAACATTCTTCTGGTTTAAAATATCATCTTTTGTGTTCAACAGAAGAAAGGAAATCATACAGGTTTGGAACAACTTGAGGGCGAGTAAATAATGACAGCATTTTTCATTTTTGGGTGAAATATCCCTCTAATGGAATTCTCAATTATCTTTCTTTAAGGTATCAACTTTGCCTCTGAAGTTTCTATAAAATGCCCTTGGAAGAATTTGATGAGCAATGTTTGATCTAACATCTGACTGTTGATGTCTGGGCAAATCTGAGCACAGTTTGAGACTTTAGTGAGATCTCTTTTGAAAAACCTGAGAAGCAGAAGACACCTTTCTGGTGTCTTGAAGACACAATAGAGCAGATTTCCCCTCTGGTGAAGATGGCACAATAAAATATCAATACAAATTGAACAACTAAAAGTACGGTAAATCCATTCAACTCCATTGACTAGTGGGAGGTTGGTGACTGGAAGTTACTATAGACTTCTTTGTTAAATGGTTACTTCACCCAAAAATGACAATTCTGTCATCATTTACTCGTACGGAAGTCATTCCAAACCTGTATGATTTTCTATCTTCTGTGGAGCATAAAGGATGATATTTTGAAGAATGATGGCAACTAATCTGGAGTGCGTTTCCCAAAAGTAGCATTTGCCAACTATGGTCGCAAGTTCTGTCATTACCAATAGAGTTCAATGGCACTTGCGACCATAGTTGGCAAACGATGCTTTTGGGAAACACACTCCTGGTAACCAAATGGAACCAAAACTCTTACCAAAATTCATCAAAATGCCTTCTTTATGTTCCACAGAAGAAATAAAGCCATACTGGTTAGGAAAGACATGAGGATGAGTAAATGATGACAGAATATCCCTTTAAGTAAATCATTCAAAGAATTTGCCAACCATCATTAGACACCTTCCTGTTTTTGGACATGGATTATGGTTAAATGTGTTTATTGTTTTAGTAGTATTGCTCTCGTACAGTCAGGGAAGTGCTGTAAACGTTTAATGATGTCCATAGTGCAAAAGAAGCATTTAAGAAATATTTTTACAGTTAAAGAAGCATGTTACCATTAGTCAGTTGGTTCCAGTGTGTTACAACATACTAACCTAGACCAAGTCTTGTTCTTGCATGATCTATAGGATTCATAGAACAAAAAACTATTAATAGCATTTCACTTTTTCAGAGCATTATAAACACTTCCACAGTAACTCAGTCTCTTTCATCATTGTTCAAGATGAGCTTTGCGTCAGTCAGTCAGCGAGATAAGTTCAAGAGCCAGGACATGTGTTAAGTACGAAGCACTTGTTGCGTTTCCTGCTTGGCTACATCCTGTCTCGGACCAGATGATCCTACGCTGTTCCACTTTAAAGTCTGATCTCCTGTCCTCACCGGTCTGCGTTTACCAATCCTCTCTCTCAACCCTTGACCAACCTTTTGCCCCCGTCGCCCCTATTAAAATCCCGTTACTCCTCACCAAACCATACAGGAAAAATAAACTTGACCCTTCAGATATCTAGCGGTTCCTGTGGAGAAGTGACCCCCCGAATACGCCGTCTCTGGGTTTCTGCATTCTTCATCCCCCTGATCAGCGCTGAATGTTTACCCAGGTGGAGGGGTCAGATCTCTGCCGGGCTTCAGGGAGTGGATGCCCGGTCAATCTCTCACTTTCTCATTCATCTATCTTTCTGTCTATCTATCTCCCTCCTAGGCGGATGATTCCCGAGAGATGCTCTCTCGTGACCTCGCTCTTATCTAGTGAAAGGGTCGTATCAGAGAGGCCATTTGCTTGAAGATATCTGGCTCGTCTCCGTCCTCGTCTGTGCTGATCATCTAATGTTCTTGAGACTTACAATTTACACATGATGTAACTGTAAATACAAATATTTGGTAACACTTTATTCTAAGGTGACACAATTACACATTACAACATGTGCTTACTATAGCAATAACGGTAAATTATGCATAATTACAAGTAACTAACCCTAAACCAAACCGTAAGTACAATGTAACTATGCCAACTTACAAATAAAGGTGACGCTTTATTTTAAGGTGTCATTGTTACAGTGTAATTATATATTTAAGTACTGAGTAATATTAATTAACATGTACTTACTATAGGGTTATTAGGGTTTTGTTGAGGGTTAGTTGCATGTAATTATGCATAATTTATTGTTATTACTATGGCAAGTACATGTTACATATGTAACAAGGACACTGTAAAATAAAGTGTTACCCAAATAAAGTGTAACCAAATATGAATTTAAGGAGCTAGGCCTACTTGCTATACTGATATTTCTTGAATTGAAAAAATGTAATGTAAAAAAGCCTATGTCAGAATGTGTTAATTTTACCTTGACCACTGTACCATGAAAAAAACATATTAGATTGGACACGTACATGTAATTTTACTGTAAATAATGTAAGAAAAATGGGCAAAAATATATATTTAAAAAGACAGTACAAGTACTTTTACATTAAAATTGTTAAGATATGTTTCAGTTAAAAGTGAGTAACTATAATTTACACTAAAAGAAAACAGTAAATATACATTCCCAGGAGTCTGAGTGACACATGACATTTGGTAATATTTTATTTAAATAAACTGTAAGTAAAAATAATAATAATAATTTAAATTGCTGCCTTAAAGTTTTAAGTACAATCAACTTGGATATTTAAGTCATTTCAACTTAAAAATCATTAAAACTGACTTGGAAAATGAGTTGAATATCATAAAACTTATTTTGAGTTATTCTGAGTTCAATGTAAAAAGTAAAAACATGTTGTTATAACTCATTGGTCATATGTTTATGCTTATGAATGTTTTCAGTGTTTTGTTTATAGTATAGGGTTTTTATGTTACATTTATTTTACATAGGCTAAATGTTGTTTTGATGGTTTGTAATGCCTGAAATTATACCACATTTTTACAGTGTTTTTTTCAGTGAATATAGTCAGCTGTTATCATAAAGTTTTAAGTAAATTGACAAAATAAACATTTTAGTGTAAATTTCAAATATTCCATTTAAAAAAAAGATTCAGCCTCCTTAAGTAATGATGTAAATAACATAATATTTTTGCGGTTTCTGGGTGTTTTAGCTGAATGCAACAGCATTATTAATCCTTGCACATTCCTCAAGCATTATCATGGTGGGAGGAGACTGATTTCAGCTCAAATCTGTTTCTATTTTAATCACTGCACTTGATGCCGAAACCAGAAGAAGACCAGAAGAGAGAGAGAGAGAGAGAGAGAGAGAGAGAGAGAGAGAGAGAGAGAGAGAGAGAGAGAGAGAGAGAGAGAGAGAGAGAGAGAGAGAGAGAGAGAGAGAGAGAGAGAGAGGAGAGAGAGAGAGAGAGAGAGAGAGAGAGAGAGAGAGAGAGACCTGAGAGAGGTGAGAGGTTGGGGGTGATGGTGCACTTACGAAATTCATCAATCCAGTCTATGTGAGTCCATGTGTGCATCACTGCCTGGCATGCTGGGAAACCAAGGTCTTCCCACACTCCCCCAAGAAAACCAACGCTGGACAAGACAAGTCAGCACTATCAAAGTCTACAGACTGTGACCGAAGACAAATACACCAGCACTCCCATTCCAGATTATTAACTCATCAATCTCAGAGACCTGATGCGTCCACAGCTGGTTAAAGGACAAATATCTCCTCTCTACGCAACTTTGAAATCTCAGTCTGTGATATCCATATTCGAATCTTTTCGTAGGTCAAGTTTCAACCTAGCACGCTCATCAACAGCGCCCAAAAATGCACCTAAACCCCCCGTTGAGAGCTCTTAATATCAGAAAACATGGCTAACTTTTAGACTTTCTATGAACGATCCCGTAAACCCTCTTTGAAGTTGATACTATCAGAACTGAGAAAGATCTTAAACGTGATATCATCACAAAGATTCGACATTTAAGTGCCAAACAATCCCAGATCTATTGATACACGTGTTGTTCCAACCCCTTCCAAGCGGTTGATATATTTAGCACGAGTGTGGAGTTCAAGACACAACCACGGTTTTACAATTAGGGAGGACGAGGTAAGATAATGATGAATGTCCTCCATAACAACCAACGTAATAACACCCAAACATAAATAAGGGCACTTCTTGACACGAATTACAGGAAAAAAATTCGTCCACTGAGATCTCCCCGCGGATAACATGACACTGAACGTGTGTTATGTATTGGAAGCGTGAGGTATGTGTGTGTGTGTGTGTTTTCCCCGATTCCTCAGTTCCGGCAGAAGGATCGAGAAAGAAAAACAGCCCTGTGTCTTGTTGCCGGACTGGAGCGGCGCACACAGAACACATGGTCCCAATTTCACGGCTGTGGATAGAGAAGTGCGGGCGGATGCGGGGGCAGGAACAAGCATGCAATCTGCAGGCATTAATACCTCAGTAATAGTCACATTCGCTTAAAACCAGGAAACCGTTTTTTCTTTCTTCAACACACACACATTCACTCTCTCTCTCTCTCTCTTTGAGTGGCTGAAGTGCAGCAGATTGTGCTAAACAAATATAATGCAGAGAGACGAGCCCATGTCCTGTTTCCTTTGCGTACCTGCAGTCTAAATGAGTGGCGTTACAGTAAACCGGACATGTGCTTTAGGACTCGCACGCGTCTGGCCCAGGACAGGAAACCTTCCTGTTATCCCAACTGCAACGGGCTGTTCTGGGGAAGTTGACGGACAACTTGAATTTCCAAACTGCGGTCTCGGAGACCAGCGTGTAATTACCGGACAGGAAGCTGCTTTTACCCGGGGTTTTGTGTTTTCCTGCTGGTGTAACCACAGTGCCCGGCCCTGGCCTGCGTCGTGAGCGTTAAAATGGATTTAAAGGAGGTCAAATGACAGGATATGATCAGGGCTTTAGTGCCCGTGAGGGTTTTATTAAAATCCAAGCCTGAGCTTTGAACTGTGTCTCAATTATAACCTATCAATGATTCTCGAATGGCCCTCGGGGGTCCCTCTGGCTTCTGTGTAGTATTATGGAAAGCATGACTTCTGGGTTGAAAACACTTCAACTGTGCAGATGTAAACAATACAGCAGGAACAGTTCCAGGATAGCGTGACTGGGAGGGCATTACGAAAAAACTTGGAAGGGAGCATTATATTGTTGGCAGTGCTTGGTAACTGATTATATGGGTTCTGGATTATGGAATCAGATTCCAAAAATTAAGTACTTGCAATTAGATTAAATTACATTTTAAAACACTCGTAATCAGTTATTTTTTATCGATAACATGAAAAAAAAAAAGGAAGCATATTGCATTCAGAAAGTCTTCTAGTTTTGTGAAGTTGCTCACACAGACCAGCCACAGGTCAGGTCGCTATTATTACATGGCAAATTAAGAAGCCACAAAATTTGAGCACTGGATTTATAGAAATCAAGCACTAATAGGATCTGGGGGGCCCGGCCCTGCAATACAATATCTGGGATCAATGAATACCTTTTCCACACAGGAATAACCTACAGAACATGCCAGTTTGCTAACATGAATGCTAAGAACATAAGAACATGTATGCTTGCAATAAATATATTTGCCCAAGAACAAGCACGTTTACTAACCTGAATGCTAAGAACATGTATATTTGCTATCGTTTAATGAACATGTGCTAACAGTTTGTTATGTTTGTTATGCAAGAACAGGCACATTTAATAACATAATGCTAACTAGATTTTTAAAACCATGCATTTATTACACTGAAATTTGAGGTAAGTAATTTTAGTAAGTAAGGATTTCTGTCTTTACTATTTATTGTTACAGTACAAGCAACTGTTGAGCGGTAAAGCCAGGCGCTGCCAGTTTAGCGTAGCATATGAGAGGAGCCTCGAGTTTCAAAGAGGTCAGATAAGCTTGTCGAATGAGTTGCACAGAAGGTTTTGTTTGATCCTCAAACATCACCACAAATATCAAAGCTACTGCCCACCCCTGCAATTTGGAGCAAGAAGGCAAGCCTTACATGCATTTTCATCTACAGCCATGAGACACTGTTATTATTCTCAGGTTAAGGCTTTCTAACTACATCTCGGTTTCATGGAAGTTATTAATTACAGGATACGAATGTGAATAGGTCTACAGTGCGGACGTATAAAGGTTATATTGTCCATAATAAACAACATGTGACCTGCAGAATTGAGAGGAAGTGCATAATGTAATATACCTGCATTACAAAAGGTTTTCCTATAAGTGCTAATGACATTAGCATGAACTGGAAAGGCATGGTTCATGGTTCATCTGCAGATTTGTTTTTTCTCAGGTGCAGAGAGTTCAATCATACGATGCTGACCCCTGTTTGGCAGGGTGATGGGTGAGGGCCAGCTTTCACATACGGAGCCCAGTGAGGCGAGCCAGCATGGGGGTAATTAAAACAAACTGCCAATGCTTTTTTAGCCTGAGCCAAACAAACGCCATCAAGTGTGGTGCTCTCGAGCATGTTGTTGGTTGCCGGCGCTACAACGCGAGGTGACAGTTGGGCTAGTGATCGTGAGGACATGCTAGACTGTCAGATTCACATGAGACAGCACACAGTCTGTTTGCTTAAATGCTCAGACAGAAACCGTGTCTTCACCTTAAGATGTGTTTGCTCAGCCTTTGGTTCAACATTAATCGTATTTTCTCACACTCTGCAAGAAAGCCATGGCTTTTGTTAAAGGGGGAAGGTTGAAATCTTCCAGAGATGCACTCAACCTGTTCACCACCTCGGTTCAGCTGGACGCTTGGCAGGGTGACAGCGTGGCTGGCACTGACAACTGTCTGGGCCAATTTTGTCTATAGGCTAGCTGGAGATGCTAACAGATTGTGTCAGCTTCTTCGGAACTAAATTAGAACACAAGCATATGCTATAAAGCTAAAAAAAAAAAAGAAGTGTTTTTCCGTTTTCACTGTGATAACCTACAGAACATGCACATTTGCTAATATGGATGTTAAGAACATGTATGTTTGCTTACATGTTTTCAAAAAATATGTATATTTGCTAACAGTTTGCTAAGAAAAAGCAAATCTTTTAACATGAATGCTAAGAACATGAACGTTTATTAACATGGATGCAAATAACATGTAGCCTATGTTTGCTAATGTTTGTTATGAACATGTTATAACAGTTTGCTAAGAACAGGCACATTTATTAACATGAATGCTAAGAACATGTATGTCGACTAACATGAATGCTAAGAACATATGTTTGCTAATGGTTGTTATTGACATGTGATAACAGTTTGCTAAGAACAGGCAGATTTATTAACATGAATGCTAAACATGTATACCATGTAGCCTACGTCTGTTAACTTGTATGCAAAGAACAGGTAGCCTACGTTTAATAACATGAATGCTAACCTGAATTATCCATCACACTATACACAAGTTTCTCTAAAATCAGTCGACTCTGATGCCCAAAATCTGCAGACAGTCATTACTTTCAGCTACTAGCATTAACACCTCCATACTACAAATTAGAGTCAAATGTGGTTGTAGTGTATTACACCCTTAACTAGTGTGGAAAAAAGCTACATTGCTATTTGTCAAGTATTTTTAGTCAGTTGCTTCTTTCAGTTGGTTTAGTATAAATCAGAAAGTAAAGAGTCCCTGTGTCCACTACTAGAAGGTCCTTTCCATTACATTCATTTTAGTGTACAGTATGTTAAAATGAATTTGTTCAGACAATCAAAATGAATTGGCTCAAAAGATTTGAGTCCTTATGTTCACAACTCTCCTAGAATATCTTTTCTCTTTAGTGACTGGCTTCATTTAGACGGTTCAAAAATATTTGGTGCAAAAAATATTTGTTTCCCTACGCCCCTACTCTCCAGGAATGTACTTTCTCTTTTTACTGGTTTACTGAATCAGATCATTCAGATGGTTTGATAATTGGTTCATAAGCAGTGTACACCAACTTTTCAACAAAAGTTATTTATTGTAAGGGTATTTTATATTGAACAGTTAACAATTTAAAACCTTTTAAATTTAAAGTTATGTTTAAACCTCCCTTGTGGTGAAAATCAAGCTTTTTATGTTGTTTATGTCTCTGTGGTGTTTTTAAGATGCTAAGCTACAATATATAAGATTTTTGTAATAAAATATCCAAAAATCACTTGCACAGTGTGATATATTTCCTGCAGTTGTGTACTTACAAGATCCCAAAAGTTCCCAAAGATTTTTCATTTCAGAGAAATTCCAATTTTAAATAATGGCTCGTCCATGTTCACTTGTTGCCTGTCAATGACGTAATATCCGCGTTATCCATGGTTTCCGCTCGTACTGCCAAAGTAACCATGGCGACAGACGTAGACAACTGCGCTACGTCTAGCGGCCCGCTCACCCTGTGTTTGCTTCATTCAAACATTATGGACCATGGCAAGCAGACTTTGGGACAAAAGGAGAACTAAAACGAGAATCAATATCAGCGTGGTGTTTTCGAGATGCCGAGAGCTCCACTTTCCGTGACAAACTTCGACTTGACTGTGACGCCACTCTTGAATGTACTTTATTAGACAGGTGAGCAAATGTACATAAAACAAATCAATGTTATATATAGCTCAACATGATGAAATGTTAGAATATAATCAGTGTGTTATTCTAATGTTGATCTAGCTTACTGCTAGACTCATACAGACAAACTAACACATAGAATAACATTATAACTTTCAACACACTCAAATGCTGTTTAGTGTGATAGTGTATCTGTTAGAGCAAGTGAAACATGCGTTACCTCACAAGTTAAATTCGTCAAATAAACGGACCTGTGTGAGTAGTAATCCAGCACTTGCGGGTAGTTCGGTAGAATGAAATGTCCTCAATCCTTTATATCTGCGGGACTCGCGTGTGGCGCTGATATCTATCTCTCATTAGCAATCGCGCCCTGCTTCATACCACAGTCATGTTAAAAACATCAATGTATTCATTCATCCATAAACATTATTCGATCCATCAGCATGACGACAAGTTCCATAATTCCGCTTAACATCATCAACCTACGCCTTTGTTATTGTAAGAGGTTAGTGACTCCTAGTGGCAAAAATGACATATTGTAGCTTTAAGACAAACCATGTACAAATTCATAAGTCAACACCATTGCTGAGTATTTTCTCCTTAAAACTGCAGTGAACCAAAGACAGTCTCAAAATCGAAGTTTGAAATCGCTGGTGTTTCTGACGTTGAGCTGTTGAGCTGATCTCTGAGCTGGTGTGAGTGAGTGGAGGCGGGGCTAATTGGCACCGTGTATACTAAACAGGGTATAGAGTTACATTCAAGCAATTTTAAGGCATGAAGAAATTTATTTTCTAGGAAAAAACATTTCAATATGCAATTTTGGTGATCAAAGATGAGTATTAAGGGATAGAATACAGGGGGACTTTAATTTACATATTGTGCAAATATACATTTATATTTAAATGTTGTCATTTATAAATGTAATGCTGTCTCTCTGAGATCCTTATATAGTTTTTGTGCACCTTATAAACTAGAAACACACACAGCTTCATAATTTTCATAGACCCTCCTCAGCCTGAAGCGTAACATGAACGGATAGCGGGAGGCAAACGGTCTCAATCCAGCCACACTGTCCCTCATTGTTCAGGCTCTGAGAGGCCATTAGGCTCCACAGAGGGCCGTCAGAGAGGCTCTTTCTCTGTGGATGGAGGGGTGCATTGGTAGAGGACAGCTCTGAGAAGGGCAGAAGTGTCCTGGGCAGCAGGCCTCGGCTTTGATGGGGCCAAGTCAGGCTTTGGCTGCATTCCTCGCATGTCTCCCTGGTTTCTCTACCACATTACGACCTCCAGTCTAAACAAACAAGCTGCTCTCGAAGGCCCAAACCCTACCCTAAAATATAGGCCTTCCATTTTTAAAAGCAGGAACACATATTCTTTGTTTCCGTGCCCACAACCAAAGTTGTTCCACATGTCCCTGTTTCTAAACTCTTGTCACTTTCCACATTTTGTATGGAGATGTTCACCTCGGATGATGCTGAACTGAAGAGAAAGACTCACTGTGTAAAGTTGGTGTGGCCGCAAAAGGTAAGGCCACCGAAATTCAATGCACATTAAAAAGTGTTGTTTTTTTCTCTCAAAAATTTTTAACATTTCCTCCAAATTTGGGTTATTATGCCAAGATGGTAGCAAACTTCATTTTAAAGGAGAAACTTACATGGTTTTATAGCCCATCTGGAAAAAATGAATGCATTCACATCACAACTTTGAAAAACAAACTAATTTCTCATAGAGTGAGTGCTAAAACAGGCAACCGCAATGACTTCAGTTTAACTCGCAAACAAAAGTGCCAACACAAGAGAAGCAAGATGTATTACAATAATCTTTAAATGTGTCAAACACTAAAGGCAAAAACAACTTTCATACAATTTAATTGTTTTATGTTATATTGTATTTTGGTAAAATACAATATTGGGCATATTTCTTAGTGATATCATTAAACCAAACCCTGAGGCAGTTTTGCACAAACGGGCAATGACTGTGGTTAAATACCCTCTGATTGCTGACTGCAGACCTCGAAAGGAGAGACAAGAGGGGGGAAGCCAATGAGCCGTCCCTGTTTTTAGTGGAGACAATGACCTGAAACAAACCTTATGAGTGACATGATGAATAGTGTCATCATGACCAATAGTGTCATTCTCCAAGGGTAAGGTTGTGAGAATGGTGAGATTGACATTGCCCTTTTGTGCAGGCCTAGAACATGATCTTCCCATCATAAAAACTTCAGAAGACCCTGCAGCTGCAAAACTGTTTTCAGATCAGCAGGGAAACCCAAAATTTGAGTAAATTAATTGCTTCTAAGGGATTCAGTAATATCTTGTTTACCTAATGCGGTCTTCACCATTTAATACAGTCAACTGAAGTAGACTTCGTTGAAAGAATGTTTTTATATAAGGATTTCAAATTTTATTGACGAAAAACAACATAAGCTAAGCTGAACATTACTGACATTAGCCGCTTTTCCATTACAGATTTGTGAAAAACTTTTGCGATATTTTCTAAATTCTAAAATGTTTCCATTGGCCGATGTTATGTGGCAAAAACGTTTTTCTTTTCTCTAGCGATAAGTCAATCCAAAAATCATGGCAACAGATGTGGGTAGTTTTAAGTATATCGCAGCAAATTTTATTATTTTATTATACACATTTTTTTAAGTATATTGGAGCCACCGCACTAGTCATTATTTTTAATCGAAGGAGACGTAGGTGTGTTATCCAAGCATTAATGGCAAGGAAAGCCCCTTATACTTGGGAGCGGCCATGTATGAGGTGTTTCTGGGTGTTTCTCCCTCATATCTGCTTCAAGATCTTGATAAATTGTGGCATTTCTTTGTTGTTTAGAATCCCGTAATTCCTATGTCTTTTACGAGTTTAATAATAAAGAACTCTCTGTCCCGTCTTCTATCCAAACATACCGCCCCTTCTTTAAGGAATGATCGACTGTTACGTATGCCAGGTGACCTGTGTAAATGGGAAAAAAACGTTTCCATTGCAGTTCTGCAAAAAAATATTTTTTACGAAATTGCCTGAAAAACCACCTCATGCGAACATAAAACCGTAATGACGTGTTTCCATTGGGTTTATTTTCAAATCACAATTTCAATTTGCGGAATTTGACAGGTAATGGAAACGTGGCTATTGTTACTCAGAATAATTTAGCAAAAAAACATACTACTGTCCAGTCTTGGGGGTAACCCATTACAAGTAATGCGAGGTATGTAATCAGATTACTTTTTCAAGTAACTAGTAAAGTAATTTTGTGATTTTTTGCTCAGTAATGCAGATTTTTCTGAAAACACCAACATTGCAGTGCTGAAACTGTTTGTTTAAACGTCCTGAGAAGCCTGACACAACAACCAATGGTGTGATTTTGGGGCGGGACTAATGACCAATGACCAATGACAGACCGGGAAATGTTCGAGAAAAAAAACTTGTTTGTAAACAGATACGTTTAGAATAAGATTTTTTGTTTAGTTTAGTGATGCAGAAATGACTCACTCCACTTTATTAGAAGAAATTAAACAAACAAACAATAAGTAATTAAAGTCATATTAATTTATGTTTATATTTGGCACAAAACGTCTCAGGTTACTATTGTAACCATAGTTCCCTGAGAAACAGGGAACGAGACGATGCGTCGAACGACACGGTGGGAACGCCTCTTGCGTGATTGCGTCTGAAGCATCTATGCCAACTAGTCCAATGGAATGAGAGAATGAGCGTCACGGGCGGGTGACGTCATGAACCAGGAAAGGACAAGAGCACTTCCGCTGCTCGCCGGCATTTAGCTTCGACAGTTGCCGAAGCAAGCCGATAGCAGGGACGCAGGAAGTATGGCAGGGGGACGCATCGTCTCGTTCCCTGTTTCTCAGGGAACTATGGTTACAATAGTAACCTGAGACGTTCCTTTATCGAAAAAGGGAACTTCGAGATGCGTCGAACGACACGGTGGGAACGAGAATACCCAACCCGCCATAATTACAAGTACCTGAGTGTCAGTCTGTTGATCTAAGCACTCAGCACCTGAGAACCTGGGGTATCCAGGTCCAAACTGTAAAATCTCACGAATGTGAGCGGAGAGGACCAGCCCGCCGCATCACAAACATCTTGAAGAGATACCCCCTGCAATATGGCTTAGAAGCCGCCATACTCCTGGTCGAGTGGGCTCGGACCACCAAAGGACAAGGCTGGCCCGAGTACTCGTATGCCAGTGAAATAGCCTCGACTATCCACTTACTGACTGTCTGTTTTGAAGCAGGAAGACCTTTCTTAGGTGATCCAAAGCAAATCAGTAATTGGTCGGACTTTCTGATTGAGGATGTCCGATGTACATATGTGTCCAATGCTCGCACTGGACACAACAGGTGCAGTCTTTCCTGGTCCGCAAATGGAGGAGGACAGAAAGCCTGCAGCACAATAGGCCTCGGAGTCAAGGTTGGAACCTTAGGGACGTATCCCTGTTTTGGGTATAGGAACGCCTTGACCACCCCCGGTGCAAATTCAAGGCAGGTGGGGGAGACCGAAAGAGCCTGAAGGTCGCCAACTCTCTTTAGGGACGAAATAGCTAGCAGAAAGATAGTCTTGAAAGTCAGGAACTTTTCTGAGACCGAATCTAAGGGCTCGAATGGGGCCCTAGACAGGCCTTCTAGAACTATAGTCAAATCCCAAGCTGGCACCTTAGTGCGGATTGCAGGCCTCAGCCTCAAAGTGCCACGAAGGAAACGTGTAATCAGGGGGTCTCGACCCAAAGATATACCTCCCACCATAGTATGGTAAGCCGCAATGGCTGCCACGTAAACTTTTAGTGTGGAAGGACAAAGACCTGACACAAAGCGCTCCTGCAGGAACTCGAGTACTGTGTTGACAGAACAGTTAACTGGATCCCACTGGTGTCGGTGACACCATAAGGAGAAACTCTCCATTTAAGCGCATAAAGTTTCCTCGTAGCTGGAGCTCTGGAGCTTAGGATGGTCTCAACAGCCTCAGCTGAAAGACCACTATCTATAAGTTGGGCCCCCTCAGAGGCCAAACCCAAAGATTCCACATGTCTGGTCGAGGGTGAAATATTGTGCCCCCGGCCTGAGACAGAAGGTCCCTCCTCAAAGGGATCTCCAATGGAGGCCCGTCTAGCAGAAGGATCAGGTCCGCAAACCAGATCCAACTTGGCCAGCGTGGTGCTACTAGCAGTAGGCTTATTCCATACCGACGGACCCGCTCCAGAACTCCTGGGAGCAGAGCAACAGGGGGAAAGGCGTACAGACGTAGCCTCGGCCACGTCTGCACCATGGCGTCCAGCCCCAGGGGGGCTGGGTGCGTCAGAGAATACCAGAGAGGACAGTGCGTCGTGTTCTGAGACGCGAACAGATCCACCTCTGCCTGACCATATGCCTCCCAGATTTTCTCCACCGCCTCGGGGTGGAGTCTCCAATCCCCTGGCCTCAGCTCCTGCCTCGACAGGATGTCTGCTCCTATATTCTGGTCCCCAGGAATATACACTGCCCTCAGAGAGAGTACCTTCCCCAGAGACCACAGGAGGATCTGGTGCGCCAGTTTGCAAAGCGGACGCGAGCGCAGACCCCCCTGGCGGTTCAGATAAGAGACCACTGATGTGTTGTCTGTTCGAACGAGCACATGATGGCCTCTTAGGTCCGGAAGGAAATGTCTCAACGCATTGAAGACGGCCATCATCTCCAGGCAATTTATGTGCCACGAAAGATGATGGCTTTTCCACAGACCCTGAACCGAGCGGCCTTCCATTACCGCTCCCCAGCCGGTGAGGGAAGCATCTGTCGAGATCACAACTCGATGGCAAAGAGCTCCCAACACCGGACCCTGGGTTAAGAACCAGTGTTTACTACATATAACTAAGGCACGAAAGCATCGCCGCGTGACCTTGATATGCAAGTGGGTTTCCCCTCGGGGAGAACCCTCTGGTCCTGAGCCAGCACTGTAAAGGTCTCATATACAGCATGCCAAAAGGAATTCCGTTGGACACTGCTGCCAGTAGACCCAACAGTCTCTCGAACTGTTTACAATGCGTGACTGGTTTTGGGTTAAGAACCAGTGTTTACTACATATAACTAAGGCACGAAAGCATCGCCGCGTGACCTTGATATGCAAAGTGGGTTTCCCCTCGGGGAGAACCCTCTGGTCCTGAGCCAGCACTGTAAAGGTCTCATGTACAGCATGCCAAAAGGAATTCCGTTGGACGCTGCTGCAACAAGACCCGACAGTCTCCTGAACTGTTTTACAGTGCGTGACTGGCCTAGCCTCAGCTCTTCTGTAGCTGTTAGGATACTAAATCCCGTACCACACCAAGGAAAGTGGTTCTCAATACTGGAGAAAGCACACTCTTCTTGGTATTGAGCCTCAACCCCAACATCTGCATATGAGCGAGAACGACACCTCGGTGCCGAACCGCCAACTGCTCTGATTCCGCTAGAATCAGCCAGTCGTCGATATAATTCAGAATGCGAACGGGTGACAAAGCTAGGCCGAAAGGAAGAACCCGATATTGGTATTCTTTGCCCCTGAAAGAAAACCATAGGAACTTCCTGTGCTGAGGGAGGATGGAGATATGGAAGTATGCATCCTTTAGATCTATCGTGACAAACCAGTCCTCGGATCTGATTTGGGTCACGATCTGTTTGAGGGTCAGCTATCTTGAACTTTAGTTTCCGAACTGACCGAATTAACAGGCGAAGATCTAAAAAAGGAACGCAACCCTCCATCCTTTTTTGGAACAATAAAATAATGGCCGTAAAAACCCGACTCTCTGACGGGTGAGTACACCTGTTCTATAGCTTCTTTTGCTAACAGGGCCTTTACTTCTTGTTCCATTACCAGAGCCTGCTCGGGATGCACCACTGTGGGCAGCACCCCGCTGTAATGAGGAGGACGAGAGCCAAACTGGATTCTGTATCCTCTCTCTACAATCTGCAGGACCCAATGAGAAATATTCGGCAGAAGCTTCCACGCTGCCAAAAAATTTACTAAGGGAACCAGCCTCTCGAGGCTGGCCTCTGGTGTTACTGAGAGAGCCAAATCTGGAGCCTGAAACATAATGGCAGGAACTACCTGACCTGACTACTCAAAAGCCCCCCTCATAGGGCGCGAAACCAATGCTGTGCCGCAGCATAGCATCAGCGACTCGCTGGAGACCGCTGCGCCCTGAAGCACCGGAGGTGGCAGGGTTGGCAGGAGGGTCTCGTGAGGACCCCGAAATGGAATGGGCACCGTGTAATGAGGTGTACACCACTCCACTTCGGTCGGGGCTGTCCTCACTTTCTGTGCACATAATATGATGAACTAGACGGCTGGAGCTGCTCACGCCCAGCAGCCCCAGGGGGCTGGACACAGCGAGGGAGAAACCTTAATATATATATTTTTTATATATATATATATATATAATGCATCACCTAACAACGAACGCATGGAATGCGTCGCCGAAGAGACGCGAAGGCTCAAATTTCACTATATCCAGAACCCCAGCAGATCGGCCTGATAAGCCTGGAGCATTATACTATAGTTTTCTATAAACATTCTCCAGCTGACCTGCTGCCGTATAAGCTTTACCCATAAAACCAAAGTAGCTATAATTACCCTTACAAAAAATAACTGCAGTACAATGAAGTACAACTGCAGTAAAACTGCAGTTCAAAGCAGTATAATTGCAGTACAATGAAGTACAACTGTAGAGTTGCAGTATTAACGAAGTATAACTGCAGTATAACTGCAGTATAGACACAATGTGACTGCAGTACATTGAAGTACAACTGCAGTAAAACTGCAGTACAAAAAGTACAACTTCAGAATAGTGAAGTAAAACTGCAGTACAACTGTAGATTTGCAGTATTAACGAAGTATAACTGCAGTATAGATACAATGTGACTTCAGTACATTGAAGTACAGCTGCAGTAAAACTGCAGTACAAAAAGTACAACTTCAGAATAGTGAAGTAGAACTGCAGTAGCCTACAACTGTAGATTTGCAGTATAATGAAGTAGCCTAGATACAATAACTGCAGTTCAGTGATACACTTTAAAAAGTGATAGACTTAAAAAAAAAAAACTCTAATCTATTTTTTTTTTTTAATTAGCTTTTTGTTTTTATTGGGCTCTCAGGCAATGATATCAGTTTAGTTGCCATTAAAAAGTGAAATTACTAACCTAAACAAAGGAGCTTTATATGAAAAAAAAAGGCAGATGAACTTTTTGGTTTTTGCATCTGAAGTTATGCTGTATGTGCGACACATAGCCCACTTGACCAGAGCTTCCTTCGCGCGAACGCGCCGCGGGCGTTGTCATGACAACGAGTCTTGAGAGCAGCTGATGCTCATTACGGTCAGTCAGCGTCTTTCCGCGTAGTGTCTGCTATTTTATACGGTTTGGTTGATTTCCTCACTGAAAATATCGTTCATATACGTTCATATTTATGAACTATCATAATTAAAACACAAAGACATGACAGCATTACTCGTGGTGACGGCCATTCACAAGTGGGACGGAAGAGAAGCGTTTTCTGGAAGAAAAGAAGTTCATTGCGCGAGGCCTTGTCAAGTCATTCAGCTTAGAGGTGAGTATAACATATAATGTCCTCATATCTCTCTTTTTTTTTATTTTAGATTGGTGTAAAAAAGACTTTACGTATATGTTATTCAACCCGGTGGGAAAATAAGAGGAAACGCCGCTTCCATACTGTAACGTTAGCAGTTTTACCATTCTCCGGTTTTACACTGTTTAGTGTTAACTGCGTCGCAGCAGATTGTGTAACGTTAACTTATGTTTGCACTTTGCAGCATTATTGTCTTTATCACTTTTAACACATTTTTCAAAACTATCTGTATTGTATAAAGTGCTATACATAATGTTGACTTTACTTAAATTGTTTCAATTTAATATCAGGAATATTTGAAATATCAGACACTAACTTACTGGAAAATACAAGCAAATATGTTCAGTAGTTTGACATTAATGTGCAGAAAAGGATTTTTTAGGCTAACTTTTTTGTGTGATTGCTATTTCCGGGAAAATGTACTGGTAACAACTAAAAACAGAAGATAATGTCTGCGGTGAAACAATGCACTCACAGCCTTTAAAAATTGTGTGTCTGTTTTTTTCCAGAAATGCATGTTATTCGGCAAATTGCATAGACTGTCAATGGAGTGACAGAAAGCTCTCAGATTTCATCAAAAAGATCTTCAATTGTTCCCCGTGTCTTGCAGGGTTGGAATGACATGAGGGTGAGTAATTTAACTCCTTATTATCCAAACTCCAATTAATCCAATTAATCCAAACTCCTTATTAAAGGATTAGTTCACTTTTTAAAAAACTTTTGCTGATAATTTACTCACCCCCATGTCATCCAAGATGTCCATGTCTTTCCTTCTTCAGTCGAAAAGAAATTAAGGTTTTTGATGAAAACATTCTAGGATTTTTCTCCATATAATGGACTTCAATGGGACCCAAATGGTTCAAGGTGCAAATGACAGTTTCAGTGCAGCTTCAAATGACTTAAACGACACCAGACGATGCATTAGGGTCTTATCTTGCAAAACGATCGGTCATTTCTAAAATAAATAAATAAAAAAGTAAGTTTTATGCCTTGCTCTGTTCCGTGATGCACTGTTCCGTGATGTATGCGGTCATGACTCTCCTGTTCGAACTCGTTCATCAAAATGAAAGAATCTTTTCTTTGAGTCATTTCGTTCTTTCAACAAACAAAATGTCATGAGAGTCATGACCGTGCATCAAGGAACAGAGCAAGGCATAAAACTTACTTTTTTATTTATTTATTTTAGAAATGACGATCGTTTTGCAAGATAAGACCCTTATGCATCGTCTGGTGTCGTTTAAAGTCATTTGAAGCGGCACTGAAACTGTCATTTGGACCTTGAAACGTTTGGCACCCAGTGTATTACATTACAAGAAAAATCCTAGAATGTTTTCATCAAAAACCTTCATTTCTTTTCAACTGAAGAAAGACAGACATGGACATCTTGGATGACATGGGGGTGAGTAAATTATCAGCACGTGACGACCGTGAACATAGCATGAGCGCCAGCAACTTAAACTTCCAGCTGTGTGGAGGAAAAAGACGCGTTTCAGTATCGAGTTCTCGTTCAGGCTTGAACAAACCATAACACGGACACAAATTATGCCAAACTGTCCGTTTTGTCGAGTGTCCTCATAAGAGCAGTCTTAAATGATTTAAATAAAGTCTTAAATTAACGTGGAGATTTGTGAGAAAATGGGGATGCGTGTCGGATTGCATCTCTGTCAGCAGCGGCTGGTCGTAAAGTTTCATTAATGTTAATCAAAGAACAAAGGTAAGAGAGTAAATGACTCACTCAGACCTGGAGCCAGGAGGATTATTATAGCCTAATAATCATCGGTAGCCTAATAATCATCAATGCACTCCTATCTTTTTACACATCTCCGGTGAACGGCTTCTTCACGCAAAAGAAAAACTCTTGAAAACTCTCATAAAGCGCAGTGAAATTCAGCGACCTATGGCTTTTCCTGATGGATCGTGTTTGTTCCTTAACTTCATTTTATACGTGCAACTCGCATAGCCTATAAGGACACTGACAGCGTGCTGACAGACAGGACAAATAAATTTGGTCAAAGAAAATTAAGCAATAAATAGGCCTACAGTTTTGTGGCTCTTTAATGTGTCATGACAGATTGCCTCAGTTAAAGCCAAGTTAACTGACGTTAATCTACTAACTCTCCTGACTGCTTTGGTGACAAAAATGGTGGATTTTGATTTGTCAGATCGCATCAAACTCCCTGCGAAGGATGAAATCCCTACTCCTAAAGACTGAAGTCTGAACTTAAAAATAAAATGTGGCACAGGCATGTCATTTATTCTCCTCATTTATTCTAAGTGAAAAAAATTATCAATTTTTCAGGGGTGAATGTCTGTCTACATTTGTAAAAATTATATTTATGGTAGAATCAAATGTTGTTTGTCTTTTGTATTGCCTTATCTACAACACATGAGGGTAATAAGGTAACAGTAGTACAGGAGAGAGACTTTATTTGATTTCTCTTCAGTAATCAAAATGTGTGTGTGTGTGTGTGTTTTATATATATATTTATTATGGGGGAAAATGTGTATAAATATCGGTATCGGCCAAAATGAGTTTGCAAATATCGGCATATCGAATATCGGCCAAAATCCTATAATTTGCATCCCTACCAAGTGTCTCACACAATCATAACAGACAGATGTGCATTTGAATGCACTACACTTGGTATTTGTTCAAAGGTTACAAGGAATTTGTAGAATGGTTTGTATGTATTTGTGAAATATTATCTAGGCTCATTTATTTATATTTGCAAAACACAATGCGTGTTACTCCACTGCATTTTCGCTCAAATTGACCTTTTCACTTGCACATTGCTTGCTTTGTTTACGAGTCGAGTTTTCCTTTACAAAGCAGATCGATTTTGTTTACAAATGCTGGATTTGTTTGTTTAATTATGGCAAAATATTAATTCCATTGAATAACCCCTATTTCAAAAAACAGAGGCGTGTTCCTGCAAGAGATTAACTTGCAGATTCATTTTAAGCATAATATATGCCTGTGGCGAAGAGTAACTGAAAAGAGTGTCTCTGATTCTTTCTGTTTGTTTATTACAGACTACTTCCAAAATCGTGTTTCCACATCTGAGATGAAGGCAGTGAAAAGAACAAAGTGGAATGAGAATAAGCTCTTCAAAAAACGCAACTTTTCTGAATAATGTGGGCGAAGATTTATGCATGATTTGTAAATAAAAACTTTAAATACATTGTCTAACTCTCAGCCTGTTATTTGAAATAAAATAAAAAGTAAAATCACATTATTTGTTGCATTGCAGTTTGAGACATTCACTGTTTTGTACCTTAATTCATTATATTGCAGATGTGTGAAAACTTATTTGGGATATTCTGGTTGTATTTCAATGGTATTTTACAGCATTTTATTAGTATTGCATTTCAGTAGTATTGTACTTTAGTCGTAATATTTATTGCAGTACTACCGTAGTTATATTGCAGTATTACCGCAGTATTATTGCAGTATTATTGCAGTATTATTGCAATTATATTGCAGTACTACCGCAGTTATATTGCAGTATTATTGCAATTATATTGCAGTACTACCGCAGTTATATTGCAGTATTATTGCAGTTATATTGCAGTACTACCGCAGTTATATTGCAGTATTATTGCAATTATATTGCAGTATTATTGCAGTTATATTGCAGTACTACCGCAGTTATATTGAAGTATTACCACAGTTATATTGCAGTATTATTGCAGTACTACCGCAGTTATTTTGCAGTATTATTGCAGTATTACCGCAGTTATATTGCAGTATTACCGCAGTTATATTGCAGTATTATTGCAGTATTACCGCAGTTATATTGCAGTATTACCACAGTTATATTGCAGTATTATTGTAGTACTATTCGGTGCAGTAACTGCAGTTGTACTCCAACTATACTGCAATATGCAGTTTTTTCGTGTCCAAAAAACTGCATTTTCTACATGTAACAAAAACTGCAGTATTACTTCGAAAAAAACTGCAGTAATTTTTTGTAAGGGTAAACCTACGCGCTGCCTCGGCAAACGCGAGATCCCAGCCACAGAATCTTATTTTGCAAAGTACACTCGAAATCTAAGCGGTGCCTCGGCAAACGCGAGATCCGAGCTAGATTCTGATTACAACATTGAACCTACGCGCTGCCTCGGCAAACGCGAGATTCTTTAGTGATAGGTTTATTGAGCAAAGCAGAGGCTTTAAATGACGATGCTGGACCAGGTGAAAACAGCATTTTTCTATTTTTTTTTTTTTTTTTCAGCCTGGGGCATTATATCATAACCGTAATCTTTCAACCCTTGAATAAATCTTTAACACGAGGGCTGAAAGTAGTAATAAAATACGGTTTATCCCACAATTTAAATATTCAGTGTGTAAATCAGGGAAAAGGGAAGCCTCGTGGTGGAGATAATGTGATAGATGTAGGAAACGCTCGATAAGTTTTTAGGAGCGTCCCTAATCTCAGCTGGCCATTAAATATTTAATTTATTAACAGCACGGGACAAAACCTCCACCAGTTCATCATATACTGGGGAAATAGATGGCGAATCTAATTCAACAGTGTGTGTGCTTGCTTTCACTTTCAATATTCTAAAACATTTAACCTCCTCGGAGGAGAATATGAAGGAAAAAGGGCTCTCTCTCCCCGAGCGGAGAAACCGCAGAGCGTGCTTCCGACACCGGGGAGATAGAGCTGGATCTTCCGGGTAAGGAAGGAAAAAAGGCCCACGGACCCGTTTCAAACCCCTCCAAAAGATCCATCTGCGATCCCAGGAATGCATTCCCCACGCTGCCTCGGCAAACGCGGGTCCTGGGAATCGCAAGCCTGTCACTATCATACAGAGTGACAGGCGAGAGCAGAGCATACTATTTCACAGAGTTGGAACTCAGCCCCCACCTTTTTTTCTTTCAAGGGCTGAGAAGTATGCTCTACCCCAAACAAATTAAACAAAACTCGTGTGTGTCCCCACCCGTTTAAATAAACGCGGGCAGGGAGAAACACACTGTTTGTAATTTGTTTCGCCATAACGTTTCCATACAATATTGCAACAGACAACAATAAATAGACAGAGACAGTTTTGACACAGATCGCTTGCTGAGGCAACAGAAGCTAAATGCCGGCGAGCAGCGGAAGTGCTCTTGTCCTTTCCTGGTTCATGACGTCACCCGCCCGTGACGCTCATTCTCTCATTCCATTGGACTAGTTGGCATAGATGCTTCAGACGCAATCACGCAAGAGGCGTTCCCACCGTGTCGTTCGACGCATCTCGAAGTTCCCTTTTTCGATAAAGGGAACATGTTTGACAATGATGATGGAACTTTTTCACTTTCATCTTTTTTCATTCATTATGAGTTATTATACATTATTTTTTATATATATATATAAATATATATTATATATATACATTATATATGTCATTTTATCTCTGTCTTTCTCGGTCTACACAAAGCGCATATTTGTATGCAAAATGGCAGCATTTTAAGTTAAACAAATAAAGGCATTTACATAAAGCTAGGCTAATGAAATCTTGCTTTGTTTCTTCAGGTTTTCTGAGGCCTCTTTTCCTTTTGTTTCTGTCTAACATTCTTACCACCTCCTGTCGGCCAGCTTCCGCTCCTATTGCCTTGAGGAACATCTATATTGTCTCTCCGTCTCAATCACGCACACACATCTCTTTGTCTCTCTGTCCATCAGGTTCAATTCTGAAGCAAGTGGTACTGACATCTATGTCTCTCTCAAACACACACACACACACACACACACACACACACACACACACACACACACACACACACACACACACACACACACACACACACACACACACACACACACACACACACACACACACACACACACACACACACACGTCTGTCACACTCTAGTGATTTCAAGGAACCAGCTGCAATAAAACTGTCTTAGAGCTCACATATTAATCACTTTTCCTATTTGGGCTTTATGACTAAATCAGTGAAATGGAAAATCAACAAGCAGAAATGAATTACATTAATTAACAATCATATAACAGTCTAAAAAACAGTTATAGTTTCCTATATGTTACCCAGTTTTCTATAGCTTTTCAAACTTTTTTCACATTTTAGCACAGTTTCGGAGAGCATTAGGTACAAAAATAATATGATGAAACGTGAGAAATATTGTAAAGGAGATATATATATATATATTAAACATACTAGTCTGAGAGACTATATTGAAAATGTATGATTCCAAATCAAATCATGTGTACATTTACTAATATATATATATATATATATATATATATATATATATATATATATATATATATATATATATATATATATATATATATATATATGTATATATGTATTTATATATTATATTTATAATGAATTTATAATAAAATAAAATTGTGCCATGTGAAGTCTTCGTACAGACGGTCATACATTCTTGAAGCATTATTCTCAAATCATGCTAGATAACATGACTGTCAGGTTAGCATTCACACCAGCGGATGATATCGTTCTGTTTATTCTAAGCGGGTGCTTGTCTGTCACTTTAAATGCTCATTAAAGCAGGATGGATTCTGATTGGCTGTCAATATTTTTATGGTTCATCAGCTGTATAAAATCGTTCTGAAAGTGATTCCAAATTTCCAATGTTATAATTTCTCTGAGCCATTATCGTTATTGCTCTGCTATTCTTTAATATTAAGACAGATTTTTATAACTATATCTTATCGTTATCGTGTGAACGGGCCTTTACACAAACTCAAGTTCATGCAGCTTGAGCACTGATTTTATTACTATAGAGAACAACTTGCCAAACAAAACTAAATATAAAAGTATATATTTGGATTAATGGGTGGGAAGGAAGAGACTCTCAACAGCATCAAATCGTGACCCGCCCCGGTCCACCCACACCAGCAAGGAGCCCTAAACCCTCTCATCAACAGCTATATGACAGGCCTCATCTCACAGAACCACGATTCGGATTGACATCTCAATGAGGGGGCCGGTGCCAGTCTTTTACAAGCGCCATTTCACGGCTGTGCTCTTTGTCCTCTACCCCCCACTCCACTCCACCGGGTAGAGACCAGCCCTTTCTTTTTCGGAGAGAGAGAGAGAGAGAGAGAGAGGAGAGAGAGAGAGAGAGAGAGAGAGAGAGAGAGAGAGAGAGAGAGAGGAGAGAGAGAGAGAGAGAGGAGAGAGAGAGAGAGAGAGAGAGAGAGAGGAGAGAGAGAGAGGGAGGAGAGGAGAGAGAGAGAGAGAGAGAGAGAGAGAGAGAGAGAGAGAGAGAGAGAGAGAGAGGAGAGAGACGGGCTGATACAGGGAGGGCCTCTCGTCATGCCCCACTGCCCCTCAATCGGTGTCTGAGTCATTGCCCACAAAAACTGGCTTGCTCCATATACCTCATTTTTGCATATGAATGAGCGGCCCATTGTCCGGCCTTAAATGCACATTAAACCTGTCTGGAAACAATCGAGAGGAGGCGCACACTTTTTCCCCACCTTAATAAACTAATTAATTGGACATATGAGATTTAGGAGAGGAAGAACATCTTGGCGCTGTTTATTCCAGTGCTTCCTTAACCAACGGCAAGTGTCCCACATAAAGGAAAGGATGTTTATAGTTCTGCCAAGAGTAGCTCAGTGTCTTTGTACAGAGGCCAAACTGAGACCTCTGGCTTTTGTCTACATAAGAGGGGTTGAACAGACCCATCCAGCCAGGCAGACCGTTGCCGAGACACTTTCGTCGTGTCTTGCCCTGCAGGCCTGCCCTTTGCTCTGGCCTGGAGAGCAGACATTGGAGATGGGCCGAGCTCAGGCAAACCAGGTCAGCTAAGATCTGAGAGAGAGCAAAGTGCATGTCCAAAAAAGAGTGATTAGAGATATCAATAGCCATTTGCATTGACTCACACCATTGACTTGCTCTGGTCAGCTTTCTTGTCAGCCTTGTTCGGCCGTGTTGAGTATTGTCGGTTCACTTCATCCACACAGAATCTCAGGAAATATATTATGATTGATGCAGGTGTGTAAAGTTCCACAACCCAAATCCAATCGGTTTTAATCTAGAAATTAAAACTTTGCCATCGTTTAGCTGCCCTCTTATCATCCCAAACTCATATGGACAAGATACTTTTCACTAGATACTTTGAAAAACGTTTCAGTTGTTTGGCCCATATATAAGGAAGTTATTGGACCAATTAATGGTGTCCAAAACTTTCAAGCTTTAAAGCTCATATCAGTTCTGAACAGTGATGAACATCAAATGTGTCTGTGTATGCGTGCACCAAAACTCAACTAAACCTCATTGGTTCTCGCACAACTTGAGTATCAATTCAGTTCCTGCTACATTTATATCCTTTTTTCAGCTTGAAAGTTTTGGATCCTATTGACTTTAATAATATGGACATAAGCTGAAACATTCTTCAAAATATCTTCTTCTGTGTTCTGCAGTTATGAGTTTGAAATGACATGAGGGTGAGTAAATGATGAAAGAATTTTCACTTTTGGACAAACAAACCCTTTAAATGAGGGGTTCTAAATTATACGCCTTTCCATGATGTGCACAAAGACTCAGAGACGGATAGTTAAACATGGAAAGGGAATGCTTCGGATACCCTTCATCTGCGTACAAAGCTAAAAGAGGACCAAGACTGAGAACATCTAATCTCTGCTTTTCCTGGACCTTTTCTCAGAGTTAGCGGTTTTGCTAAAGTACAGGGACTAAGATGTGAATGTCAACAGTCCAAACTGGACATATAGAATACAGAGTTTGCAAAGTGGCTTAAAAACCAACAAACAAAAGTCATTAGTCCTGCATTTTTCACCACCTACAGCGTGATTCTGCAAAATCTACAAAATCTGCCATTGCGCTCTATGAAGAGATTTCTGTAAAGATGTGAATCACCAGAGCCGCTAGTCTCCAGCTAATTTTTGTGGCGTGCCCCATGTTGGGCTTTGTGTCCTGGCTCTAACTGCTTGGCTCCATCCCACATGCAGAGGTCCTTCGGGGCCAGCGTCCCAGAGGGGGACTCCATCCCTAGCCTCCAACAGCCGTCATCTGCCCAGTGGGGTTTGTTTGTACTCGCTCCGAGCAGGAGCTCCGCATTTATCTTTACACAATGTCCGGCCCCGCCGATTCGGGGCTCGGGCCAAGATGCCCTCAGCGTCGTATGGAAAGTAAGGAGCCCCGGGGGCTTCTTTGTGGAGCTCCTGACGCCAGTGGCATGAGGTTCATCTTCAGCTCATTCCTTTAATTAGACAATCTGAGAAGTAGCTCTCAGAGGGACACCTCCACCTTCTCAAAAAACCCTGCATGCTCAGAGAGGTGGCGGTCCGCATGTTAGCCCCAAGCTCATATACATAATCTTGCCACATACCTCCACCCCCCTCCACCCATCCTCATTTCAATAGCGCTCCCCTCCTTCACCCCACAGATACTCAAAGGGAGCCCACACCTCCCATTCCAGGAGCCTGTGGGCGCAGTGAGAAAATGAAGACCTCTGCGCCCCTCCAAATCCCCAGGAATTTCTCATTAAGAGCAGGTCCTGGGCTCCTGAGGACCCCCGGGTTCCCCTCCGCACCCCCCGCTCCCTCAAGAAGTCGACCCTCTCGCCCGGCTAGAATGGACTACTCCAGTCCACTTTGTGTCGGGCGGCTGTTTCCCTGTGTGTGTTATTCATCTCGCTCCCATTCTCCAGGCACAAGAGGGTTTCCCCGCCAATGGTGCTTTGAAAGTCCTCAAGACTTCCTCTTCTTTTCACCACATTTTTTATGTGTGTGCATGTGCGCAAGTCAGTGTCCGTAATGAAAGGCCTGGGCTCTGGATAGCACAGAATAGGGGTCATTGAAATTACTTTTTTTTTTTAACGGTCTCTCATGATAGAAAGCGGGAGTTGGTTCATCAGGACAGTTCTGAGGTTTTGTGCCTTGCTTGGCATTCAGCTACAGGCTGTTTTATTGACGGGTGAGTGCTTGGGTAGGGAGAACAAGAGTGTACTTTAGCGCGAGCGGGACGCAGTCAAGAACAGTTATGTTTTTATTTCTCTGTGGCTTACAATCATTTCAGTTCAATGCTAAGTAGATATTAGCGAAGAAGTGGGGACTCCCTATAAGGAGATCGCAAGAAAATTAAACAAATTCTATGAATAAACATCAATATACTGTATGATGACCGTGTAAATTCTTATAAGTAACAGTTTTCACTCCAGAATCATTGTAGTGCGGCCTGCAGGTATTTCGTCTATGGAAGAGCGATTGACTCCATCTAGTGGAGAGAATGACTTTCTGCCTGAATGTGAGTCCTTTTGAAACTCATTCGAAATCCTAACCCAACACAAGACAGGAGGTAACCCTACTCAAGAGCTTAAGACGTCATTTGTTACAGTCAGTTGGATCAAGTGTAGCATGCATATAATTTCCTCATTCACATGAAGTCAAATAACAAGTCCAAACTTGAATTGTTAACTGTATTATTGTATCATTTACGGACTAGAAGTGAGGAGTTTGCAGTTCATTTAGTTTGTGTGGGTCTTTGTGCTGTAAATCTACGGTCTTCGTTTACACAGGATGCACAATAAAACTTTGAGTGACTCATTTATGTTTCTCAACCACTCATGGTTTTACTTGCCAATTCGTGCTATCAGTCGAGACACTGAGCTGTTTAAAAAGTTGAGTAAGGGAGGATGTGGAAAAGAAGGAAAGCAGTGAGACAGATAGAAAGCAGGAGAGAGCTGTCACAAATGAAGACAGCTGTCAGCTGGGATGCATGGCAGGGCTCAGAGGTTAAGGAGGAAAACAACGGGGGTGGACAGAGGAATCTCAAACAACAGGAAAAGACACACAGACTCGGGCCTCCGGAACTCTCTTTAAGAGATGGATGGGTACAACCAGACACCTTCAGCAGATCAGCTGGTGTACAGTGTAGCGTAACGCACAGGAAAGTCTCTACTCATCAACAGCATGAGGACACCTGATGGCCCTGTCCTAAATGCCACTCCATATTTGTGGTGGCAATGCCACATAGACTGTTGGGAAGTGGTCTGATGCTTCAGTCCAGGCTTCGCAAAATGAGAAAAAGAATCATAAAATGATAAATGTATCAATACGGTGCTGAAGACCTGCATGAGCAAATGCAAATCCGCATCAAGTGTATAATTTGGAACAGGGCCCAGGGAAGGGGACTTCTTAAATTCTTTCGTTGAGTTGTACTGCCCTCTGTCAGTAATATTTGTTAATACATTTGATGGTTTGTTAAAATCCCCCTATAGTCAATAATTGTATCCCTTAAAACTCGTATTTGATCCACTAAATGACATAGAAAAAAATGTTTGTTAAAAATTTAAATTATTCCTTAAAAAAATGCTTCATGCCTAAAATAGCTTGAATGTAACTCTACACCCTTGCCTCATTTAGAATACGCGGTTCTATGAATATGCAAATGAGCCCCGCCTCCACCCACTCACAGCAACTCAAAGATCCACTAGTTGACGATCACTTGTTGACCTGATTGGTTGCAAGGGAGTTTGTGATGTCAGAAACACCAGCGTTCAAACAGCGTTTTTGAGACTGTATTTGGTTCACTGCAGTTTTAAGGAGAAAATACTCAAGCAATGGTGTTGACATATTAAAAACACTATAGACATAAACAACATTAAAAGCTTGATTTTCTCCACAGGGGGACTTGTCAAATACAAGTATAGGCCTTCAATTAAAGTATAATGTATACTATTTCTTCCTTAAAATTTATTTCATTTATTATATTACTTAAAATTGGTTCTCAGATTAACCTTTTCTTTCCTTTTTGTATGATGTGTTATTTGGACCTGTGTCTGCAATAAAGCTTTATTAGTATTATTATTATATATTAGAGTAAAACTATTAAAATTAATTTACATGCATCAAAGTGCGATATCCTGTGAATATTGTTCACTGAGTCTAACTGATCAACAAAGTCCCACAATCTAAATCACACACACACAAAAGACAAATGCTCGGCTGAACGATTGTTGAAGGCTAATAGGTCAAGACAGAAATGACTGACCACCAGAGGGCGTAAGAAAGAAGGCTTGAGAAATATTAAACAGGCATTATTCATCCAAAAAAGAACAATATAAACAATAAGACGATTAAATAAAAGCAAAAATTACATTATGAGCAAAAAAGTACCGGTAATATAATGTCAATGTAAAAGCATAAATTATTTTAGTATTATACATAATGAATTTATAGTTTTAATGCAGTTTCAGATTTTTTTTTTTCATTTTCAATTTAATGTTTATATTTTTTGAATAAAACTTTTTATTTTATTTGATAAAATTACCTTTACAAAAAGTGTTGTTGATGTAAATCAAATTTGACCAGAAATAGATTTTTGATATTTTCAGACATTTTTCTTGAAGATTTAGCCCCTCACACATAGTGTTCTACAATAGGAAACAATGTGGCTCAAGGCCCCGGTGTAAAAGGCCCTTGAATGTTCTTCTTACATGACAACAAAAACAAAAACATAACTAGGCCTATTGGTGTCAAGTTGCCAAGTGTGGAGGATAATACTCATAAACACACCTTTTTTTTTAAATCAATGGGCTATTCAATTTCACCCCCTCCCCTCCCTGCTCTTTCATTTATAGGGATGAATTCAGGGGACTTTTGTTTTCCTCAGTCATCTCAATGGCAAAAGGTGTCCCAATCAACCTGAATTCACCCCTATCAACTAGCAATCATTAGTTACAGTCAATCAGTGTGCAATATTTCAGATGCCAGTGTGTGTTGAATTAGCAAGGACAAAATGTAGGCTAAATGGACAGCCTGTCATATTTGACTGAGAAACAGAATAGACTTATTAAGAGTATGAATCGGTTATAAACTTTACTGCTGTATTTTCTGCCAGTCGAGGCGCTGTTCAGGCGAAAGCAGTCAGCAGGCCACAGACAGCGCTGCTGCTGAAACACGAACTCTCAGCTCAACACCAATTTTGACATCTTTCGCTAATTTACTTTTTTGAGGTGCCAGCGAAAAACATGTTTAACGACGTCGCCAATCGACATGATAAAGTTTCCCAAGCCCCAAACACGCCCTGCCCTTAAAATAACCTCACGGGACTATTACAGTATGGGTTTTGAGATAGGCTATGCAGGATTTGGAATAGACGTGTTATTGTAACGTGATCTAAATAAAGCTCAATGTTCGTCGTATTAAAGCGCTCTAGTCTAGTGTCACATTCACACGACATTAAACTCGACCACAGTCGTTGAGATGATGTCGGACTCCTCCATTTTCTCTCTTCTCAGACAAAATAAATAAATAAATACACGGCAGAGAAAAACAAATGCGCTGTTTATATATACACACGTCCAAACAAGGATCAACATGGTTTCGATGTCGTTTCCATATGTTAGAGAAGTGCGTTGTGATGAGTTGCCAGCGATATTTGTGTCTTGTTTATTACACAAAATCTTAGCCTAATGTACACATATGACATTTTTATAGCGCAGCATTGCTGAACGCACGTGCGTCTTCACGCGCACTGTCATTTTTATCAACTCTAATGTTAAAAAAACGTCGTTTATAGACGAGTCACAACTTCTTGAATGTATAACAGCCTTACTTCAAATTTAAATTTAACGCTTTGTGGCCTGTGCCAGCACACAGTAGACTCCATCTTGAATGATCAAGAGCGCTGAAACTTAAACATAATCGCGTATTTTCATACGCTTCCGAGTGTTTGTGTTACATTTGTGTTCATTTCAGAATAGGATGTCAGGTCACTTAAAGAGAAAGCCTACCACTTAAGGGTAGAAATGTCCGTTACAAAAGCACAGTACTATATTTCTTAACATATAAGAAATATTAAAAGGACGCCAAATGTTCGATTAAGCGTGCATTTGAGCGGTTTGAAATGTTTAATTGTGTTTTGGAATAAAGTGAAGCACAGGAGTTGAGAAGAGCTCCTCTCGCAAGGGGTTGGGTTGCCGTGCCGATTGGCTGCTGTTCATAGACACATACAGTCACGGGCTTGAAACAGAACCAGGGGCAGGTCGACAGCAAGGAAACCAAAATCATTGAAAATGAAAAGTACAACGTCCGCATCGTAACGCAGAGGTACGTTGTGACTCAGACATCGCGCACTGGGAAGGTTCCTCTCGGTGTGAGTGTTATAATGCATGTGTTTTTTATATTGAAGGGGTAGAGTGATGATGATAGCATGTGTTCTCAGGTTCTCTGGCCTACTACTGCAGCTGCGGCTGGGATTTTCTTGATCCACTTTCACAATTTGGGGAAAAAGGTCATTTCACGCGCGCAAACGAATAGTTGTCAATATGAATAACATTGGTCAACATTTAAATGGTAAGATTCCATCGGTGTTTCCTTAGGCTTTACGTTTTATATGTTTTAAAATAACGAAATATCCGGTGTAACTCTGTGAACTCGTTCTGATGTTTGTTCGGGAGAGAGATATTATTAAAATAATAGCTTATTAATATTAATGAGATTAGCACGCGTGACAATGAGCACAGCGTTGCCAGTTTTTACATGCATGTCATATATTGTATCTCTTCATATAATACTTCTTTATGTGATCATGTGTCAGAGTTCACTCTTCGCATGTGTGCGGCCGCTATCATTCCTGCGTTCCTGTGTTTTGGATAATTTTCGAAATGGAACACCATACTTCCCCTACTCGGATTAGTAAGCACCAAGCAGTAGCCTACGTAATTAATCCGTTCCGAACGTTCAGTCGCGCTAGAAACTTTGTAAACGCTTAAGAATTTTCTTCATTTAATCATAAAATTCCACTATTGTAAACAAACCTCCTTTTAAGTCCTATATCTCAACAAGGAGAATCCAATTAAATAAATGATTCATAAATATTTATACTCACTTATTTAGTATATTTCACTTGTTTATTGAGCAAAATGATGCAGGTGAAAATATCCTTTTTTTTTTTGAGAAAGGAACTTCTAGAATTATATTATAATAATTCAATAGTTCATTTAATAATAGGGGTAATTGGAGAAGGTGTTTTAAATAATTGGATAACAATTAAGTGTGAGTTTGACAGCCTCGTATTACTGAATTAACATGAACCTGGGTCTTCTGTCAAAAAAGTTGTTGATGCTTACTAAAAGGTTGCAATACTATTTCTATAGAGAATACAAATGGACTCTCTTACTCTTACATACAATATTCAAGGAGAAACCTCAGAGTAACATCTACAGATCTTCCGGTTAGTGTTTGAGAGTCCACCATCAGCTAGACTAGAGAGACGGCAGCAAGACAAATTTTGAAGTCCATGTGGATGAGACAAATGGAAGAATGTTTTGTGGACAGATGAGCCAAAATAAGAGCATTTTGGTGTTAATGAACCATTACAGTTGGAGAAAACCAAATTTGGCTTAATAAACAAGTGAAAATATGTAAATATATTAAAATATATAATGCATAACTCCTTTTATGTATTTAAAATAAATTTTGAAATGATGTGATGCAAATTTAGGCCAACATGTTTTGCAAAATTTTCTAAAAGTTCATAAACCTGCAAAAAAAACAGTGCTGGGCACTTGTTGCCAGCCTTGCTTTACTATTACTACCATTCTTTACTATTTATTATTAACTTTTTTTTTTTTTTTTTTGCGAATTCACACACAAGCACAATTTATATGTGTTTACTTATTTAATTTTAAGATTTTTAATCTTACAGAGGAAGAGATAATGAAGTGAATGCTTACAGTATATGCATATACAAATTTGTTTTTCAGGTAATGGAGCAATGCCGGTAAGATTCGGTCACATATGCTTACTCTCAGTTATTCAACACATTGGTGTACTTGTTCACAGGTGCTGGATCTGCCTGACAGTATATGGAAAACTTCACCCATTGGCAGACAGACACTTGGCTTTGACCCTGGCCCTTCCTGTCTCACCTGTCTATGGGTTAAGAACTTAAGATACATAGTTTACTCATATTTGTCACTAGAAAAGCATTGGAAGCTTATGGAACTATGTGTGCACAATTAACTCAGATTGGTGTGTTGTAGCCAGACTGAGTTATTAACACATCTGTCTCAAAATGGATGCAGCTGTGACTGACAGCTGCACGTCCCCACCCAGCCCTGATTTTAGCCTGGACTCATCCAGCCCATTTGCAAATGGACTGCACTTTGAGTCAATTCTGTTTGAAGACGAGGACGAGGATGAAGTTATGGATCCAGAGACAGTGTCTCGGCTGGAAAGAGCCTCGTGTGGCTCAACAAGAGAACATACAACAAATACAAATTTAAAGACAAAATTGGATGTCAAGCCTAGAAGCAAAATTTCAAAGGCTCGCTCCTCCTTGGGGAAAGAAGTCGTCTTTGAAGACAAGTCTAAAAGTGATTGTGGGCTTTCTTCTCTTGTGAGCAGGCCTGCCGGGATTGTAATGGCAAGTTCACCATCAAACCACCACCAATATTATTAGATATCTCTAATAATCTCGAAATCTCAAGATCAGCTCTGCAAACTTTTAAAATTAGGAACATGTCAATATACATAATTTTAGTTATTAATACGTTTAATTATCAATAAAATAACATAGTTGATCATTTATAAAAATATGGTCATAAAATACTAAAACATGGAATGAATCCTATTAAAATTTTTTTTTAAATGTAAATATTTTTGTATGGTGACCGGTCGTGGCCTCGAGATCCTATGATAAGGCAACAACATATTTTTCTTGTGACCACGACTTCATATGTTGAAGGAACGACATCTATTTCTTGTGGCCACGAGTTTAATGTGTAAACAAACCTGTAAATGAATCAGAAATGGATATTATTAATAAACTTTTTTTTTAATAAAAAATGAGAGACAATGCAGCATTTATATTATATGCGTTAATATTTATATGCATTAATATTTAATGCGGCATGAATATATATATTAATATATATATATTATTGTAACCTTTTATAGGCCTACTTGTCTTTTATAGTAATAGAAATTATATCCATTTCTGTGCGATGTATTGATATAGGCTACTTAGCATATGACTATTTTTCTAGGCACACTAAAGGGGATTATATTATAAACAAGTCAAGTCAAGTCACGTTTATTTATATAGCAATTTTTACAATACAAATTGTTTCAAAGCAGCTTTACATAGATAACAGGAAAATAATGTAATAGTATTGTTAAATTCAAAATTAAATATCCGCCATTAAATGTAATTAGCTGTGCCTATCAAAACTGTATTGGCATGATTGTCGGGGTATATATGGGATTTAAAAAATATATGGCACTTTAAATATTAAAATAAATAATATAGAATGTTAATTAGGTAAAGAGATACATGAAAAGGGACCTATATTATTGTATGTTCTTACATATTCTTTTAACATAATTAACCTAATTTATATATGATGTCTACCAGCAGACAAAAAAAATGAAAAGAAAGGCTCTACCACCAGTGAATTATTTGGAGGGTGAAGTTATATGGGCTAAATTCAACCGTAGACCATGGTGGCCCTGTCAGGTGACTGTTCATCCAGTTGAGGGAGTTTATCACAGAATTAAAGGTAAGTACACAACCACAGAAGCCTTACTGTAGATGCCCCTTCATAATTTCATGAACCAGATTCATAACTTTTCAGTCGCCTTTTTCCACACAATCCATCAACAAAAATGCTTGTGCGATTGTGTTTCAGAGCCACCAGATAGGACCAATCGTCAGTATTTCCTCAAGACATTTGGGGAACCTGAAGAACAAGCATGGGTTCCTGAGCGGTCTACTCATATATTTGTGGGTGGATATCAGTTTAACAATCTCCCTTTTGTGAAAGGAAGTGGACGCCAAGATGAAAACGCCAGACACTCTGTAATTTCTGAAACATCCTTTCAGTAAAATGGATATTGTGACCTTTTTAAAACCCTTGTGAAATTGTTACTCTTGGGTTACTTTGCAGATACCCAAGCGTTTTCTGAACTCTTGGAGAGCTAGTGTGGTTGAAGCAGAAGCACTTCTCCTGGAGAAACCAAGGGTCACCACTCCATGCTCAGACTTCTTCAAAACAATCTCTGAAGGAACCACAAATAACACAGAAAACAAAGTGTTGTGCCAGTGGAATTACCCAACATTAGTCTTCTGAGCAATGGGACAGTTACACAGAAAGACCACCTGAACACCTTACCACATAATCAGGGGTCTAAAAACAAAAAGAAACAAAGAAAGTCATCAACACATTTGAAACCATCTGAGGAATTTCATTATGAGAAGGATAAGATTATGGAAGCGTTGGACAGTCCCTACTCCGACATTGATTCGGTACCACAGATCCGCAGATGTCCCAAAAGCTCTGAGCGAATTTCAAATATCAAACAATCAAACTCAACCCCAAGTCAGCTTCCCATTACAAATGACAAAGAAATAAAAAAGAATGTGGAGAACCAGGGTGGCCTTTGGTTCAGTAAAACAGGAAAAGGTCAAGTCAATGGGGGACTCGGTCGTGCTGGAATTAAATCTGTGAATTGTTCTTTTGGGAAGGTATCTTGTAAAATTAAGATGCCAGATTCAGCAAGCATGAAATCCAAGGACAATCAAATCACCGGACTTGAACATCTATCAACCGAAGCCAGGAAAGCTCTTGGTAGGAGAGTGAAGTGCCTTCCGGCAAGTAGTCGCCTGATGACGAGAGCACTGAAGGCAATGGAGGAGGAAGAGTGGATAAAGAAACAACTGGTAAACCAAGAGTCAACTTCAAATGTTGATTTAGGGACTTGTGTGTCTTCTTCTGACTTTACATTACATGAAACAACAGATGTAGACAACAATGGCCCTTCACAGAAGATTCCAACTACCGCAAGCTCAGAAGATCAGAAAGAAGACTCAAACTTTAGCACCCAGCTATCATCTGATCATCAAAGTTGTAAAGACAATGAACATTCAGTAAAATCTGAAGATGAAACTTCTTTGGTATCTCAAGCACCTGTTGCCTTTCATTCATCCAAATTCAAACAAGAGAGTCCTATTTCTGATTTATCTTCTAGTTCTACTCCATCTTTGTGCCTAAATATGGAAGATATGGAGAACATGAAAGAATTAACCTTCAAATCACTCGCAAATGAACACAGTGGCCAACCTCTGTCATTTCATCCTGATGTAAACTATAAGTTTAGCACATTCCTAATGATGCTCAAGGATATGCACGATAGCCAGGAAAACGATGGAACAGCATTGGTAATTGAACCGTTACCCAAAAGTGAACTTATTAAAGAGGAGCCATCACTGATTCCGAATGTGAAGGATGAGCTGACCACAGTGAACAAAAAATGTCAATTGGGCAAAATCACATCCAAACAGAAGAAGATGAAGCTGAAGTCTGGGACCGATAGTATCCCGGAAGATCATCAAAACCCTACAGTTTCAAAAAATGCTCAAAGACACGGTAAAAAAATTAGTTTGAAAAAGAAAACCACTGTGGTCACATCAAACATCCACTCAAAAGATTCATTTGACAAACTGATATCTGCGCTTCACCTGCCCTCAGAGGAACCAGAGACCTCAGCTAAGTTTTCAGCTAATGTGCCCAAAAAGCGTTGGCAAAAGTTTGACCAAGTCAATGACAAAGCGTTACATGCAGACGAAGGAGGTTGTATTCAAGAGACAAAACGATTACCCTCAATAAATTGTGAAGTTTTGGTGGATGGCATAGAAAAGCCTTTTTCTTTTGTGCCCGAGAAGGCAACTTCCATCAATGCATTAGAAAATACTCAAGCCAACTGTCAAACAAATGACACCCCTACAGGTAAGGTAGACTATGCTAATATCATCTAAAGATTGTGTCAATTTTTATGTGGGCTCAAAAATGTTTGTGATTTTTACAGAATGTAAACGTATTCGAAAACCTAGCAAAAGACTGATAGAATGGACAGAGGAATACGATCAATTGTTTTCTACTAAGAAGAAAGCAAAAAAGAAACCTGAGTCGTTTACTAAGGTAGCTAAGTTTATGCTAGCTAATCAAGTTGGATGTGTAAGTTATCTTGTATTGTGTAATTCGCTTTTTAACATTCTGACAATTTTTTAAAACTTATGAATAGGTCGAAAACCACAATTGCAGTGGTCCGGTGGAAAAAATATCCGGCGAAAGTATACAGAATCCTCAGGTAACAGAACAAGGTGTGCCAGAATTACAGACTCCTCCTCCAGAAGACATGTCTCAGAGCACTCCTTCAATAAATACCACGCCATGTCAAGAGAGTCAAGTGTTGTCTGTTGACACGCTAACTCCACCTCCAGAAACAATCCCATCACCATGTGCTGAACTTTTCCATAGGGAGCAGCTTCAAAAACAAAATGCTTTGGCCATAGGTGAGTAGCTTTTTCTGAAGGTTTACATAAAACATTTTATGACTGTTTGGAAAAAATACTTCAAACAATTCCATCACATTGTTTTACCATATGCAATGGTCATATGTAGACCCTAGTGCAAGCCAGAACCACGTTTTCCCCCTACGTTTTAGTTTATTTATTGTTTTAGGGCTGACTATATTCATTACTTTTTTATCAGAACAAAATAACAGTCAAAAAGAAATGATTGTTCATAATTTTCATAGGTGATGGTGTGTGTCTAAGCACAAAGAGACAACGGAAACCCACCAAGAAGATTCTAGAAAGCTCCATTGAAGCTGAACCAATTCTCATGCCTAAAAGAAAGGTACTATTTAAAAAAAAGTTCACTTTGATAGATAACTAGATAAAGAATAATTGTTATTTTATTCTAGTTAGTTTAGTCTAATGGCATAAGGACAAAGTAAAGGTGGGCATTATTATTTACAGGTGAAGTCACAGAAGATGTGCTCATCTGGACAATCTACAAGATCAGGTTTGACTGCTTTCAAAACTCTGTTATTTTATGAAAATCATAATATTAATATATTGGACAACCTCATTATTTTAGGGACACAGAGAGAATTCAAGGGCCACGTTTTCCGAACATGTAGCCCTGGGGTGCGTTTCCCGTACAACGTTGTAACTCGCTGCTTAACTACCATATTACGATGCATTGCTGAAGAAAAACGAGCTAGTTAATAGTTTCCAAGAACCATACTGACACAAATTTGCCGTTCAACCACATTGGTTAACAATGTCACGCAGGTGGTGGAGTGATAACTTTTTTAAATTAATCCGTTTGAAATCGAATTAATTTGAGATTTTTTGCTATAAATAACAGACATGGCATCTCAGGACTAATTCTCATTTTTCTCAGTTATTTTGCTTTATTTCAAGATTCAATCATAGGCTCGTTCTTACGTTCTAGAGCTCGTGCGCACATGCACGCTCTTCAGAAACGGTGCTTTAAATCTTTTGACAAACTAAAAAATGTAAATGACATTGTATGTATTCAAAATAAAACACATAGATCGTACTGAATGTCATCTTGCTTATTTTGGTCCACATAAGGGTTTATTTAGTCCATATGACATGCAAACAAGAGGTCGGAGCTGTCGTTCTAACCACACAACTTTTTGAACTTGCAACCATAGTTGGCTAACAATGCTTTTAGGAAACGCACCCCAGGTCATTTAATTATGCACTAAAAGACGTATGTCCATAAGTTACATTTTCAACAATAATCTAATCTAGTTGAAAATTATGTTTTAAGATCTTTATTTTAAGCTCTTTTTATTTTTTATAAGTTTATTTGGTGCCTTGGTTGTCTTTTGTTTTACAATCTGTAATTGTATTGTAAATGAAGGAATGGGACAACAATCATCAAAAAGTAAGAACAAGCTGTCTTCTGAGTCCATCGACAAACCAATTGACCAGATACTAAAAAGCACAGAGATGGAGATCAAAGTTGCCCCTGCAATGCCTGATCCAGTTGACCCAGAATCAACAGAGGATGACTCAGATGTTCTCAGATGCTCAAGTTCACAGGTCAGTAAAAAGAACTCTTGAAAATAGTCTTTTATTATTTCTTAATGTTCACTTTATTGGGTACACCTATACAACTGAAGAATTCAATGAAAATTATTTAAATCAAACTTTTTAAATGCTCCCTTAATTAATTAACCGGTATATCTGGCATTTCGTTCAGATGTTTGAATCTAGTTATGGCTTGTGTTCTGAAAGAGAAGACAATCCACAATCTGATGAAGGACTCTCGGATAATAAAAGACTCTCAGAGGAGAACGGTGGCGGCATCTTACTCAAGGAAAACGTGTGTCAGGTAGGTGTGTTGAGGCCCGTTTACATCAAGAACGATAAATATATTAGTGTCCACACCAACGGTCAATAACAGTTATGTCGTCTGCTGAGTTAAATACTCAAGCTCTTCAAAGTCAGGTGAATTCTGATTGGCTGGCAAGTTTTTTTTTTATCATGAATTGTTCAACAAAAAGTCTGAAAGTGATCCAGTGATATTATTCCTTTTCCCTAAGAAAGGGACGGGGTTTAAGCAGGCTAATTGATTGGTGAAGTCCAGAAAGTGTCACAGAGACAATAGTCTGTTGATTCACCATGGCTCCGTCCGAAAACTTAAAAATGCTGCTTTCGGAGGGTGCATTTCAGGTTAGGAAGGCAACAAGGCACGTCCGAATACAATGTTAGATTCACTTCCTCTCTCCTGAGATACCTTCATCTGATAAATTTTTGGAGGCACCATAGATGTATTCTTCACTGTCTTTGATATCCCACAATCCTGGGCTTACCTTCAGAAATCTGTCTGAAATCAGTTTTGTGAGGTACCTTTGTGTGCAAATGCTGCATATAAAGTCATTGTCTGATTAGGCAACATGTCAGCTGCCTAAGTTTTCAGATGCAGCCCATAAGTTTTAATCATAAACAAATAAAAAAATTATAACTATATTTCAGACTAAAGAGATAGTTCACCCAAAAATGAAAATTACCCCATGATAACTCACCCTCAAGTCATCCTAGGTGTATATGACATTCTTCTTTCAGACAAATACAATCGGAGTTATATTAAAACATGTCCTGGCTCTTCCAAGCTTTATAATGGCATTGAATTGCTGTTTCTGTTTTGAAGTTCATAAAAGTGCATCTATCCATCATAAAAGTGCTCCACACAGCTCCGGGGGGTTAATAAAGGCCTTCTGAAGTGAAGTGATGCGTTCAAGAAAAATATCCATATATATCCAATATCCAAACAAACACTTAAGTCTAAAGCGCAACTTATGCGAGTAATGTGACGTACTGCTGATATTTACACTACGCCATGACGCACTACGCTACTTCACAAGTTGCATAAGTAGCGCTTTAGGCACAAGTAGACTGCGTATGGCCGTTTGGCCTGAAGCTAGAATTTTACTTCATAAAGTTTTAAATATGAATATTTTTCTTATTCAAACGTATCGCTTTGCTTCAGAAGGCCTTTATTACCCCCCCGGAGCCTGTGGAGCAGTTTTATGATGGATAGATGCACTTTCATTAACTCCAAAACAGAAACAACCACCCACTGCCTTTATAAAGCTTGGAAGAGTCAGGACATTTTTTAATATAACTCTGATTGTATTCGTCTGAAAGAAGAATGTCACATACACCTAGGATGAATTGAGGCTGAGTATATCATGGGCTAATTTTCACTTTTGGGTGAACTAACCTTTAAGGTGTTTTAAAGAAGTGATCTTGATCTTAGGATGTTTTAGCGAATTCATTTATCATATGAAATATGAATTCACTAAATTCAGTTGTCGATAGCTATGGTATATTAGACAATCCCTCAATGACCTCCTCCTCTGCTGTTTCTGAAGGCATGTGAGAAGCAGGGAGATCTCCTTCTGTGCGAAGGGCAATGCTGTGGGGCATTCCACCCACAATGCACTGGTCTGAACGAGCCTCCCACAGGAACATTTTTATGTCAGGAGTGCACGTCTGGTGAGTGCCTGCTTCATAATTCACAAACCAACAATTTGACTTGAAGTAATTTTACAGCTTTTGACAGCTGCTTTTGTGAATATTTGAATAGGTATACACTCATGCTTTGCTTGTAAGAGCCTGGGTGAGGACGTCAGGCGCTGTATGCTTCCTGGATGTGGGAAGTTCTACCATGGGGAGTGCGCTGCCAGCCATGCACCCACTGTACCTCTGAACCGGGCCTTTCGTTGCCCTCTCCACGTCTGCCTGTCGTGTTTCATCACAAACCCTACCAATCCATCCATATCTAAAGGTTTGTTGTGCTTAGAGCAGTTAGGTGCTAGATCAGGTGATGACCTCTACCTTAAAAAAACAATTCCACCTGGGAACAGCAATATCTTTACATAAGATTCAGTCTATAAAGTGTTGGTCCAATACAGTTGTTATTTTTAATTAGGTGAGTTATCTATCATCATGGCAACAATTTTTGGATGCTGTGTTCGTTGGACCAGTGCAAATTAGCATTAGGATGTTATCTTGCAAACTACTGTAGGTATACCGATTTTATTATAACATTAAATAATCATGAGCTGTATTGACCAGAATATTATCAATACAGATAAGCCCATGATTATTTCATGTTGTTGCTGATATGAAAATTCTATGCTATTTTGTCCAAATCATTTTAAAATGAAATACTTATAAAATAAAATAAATCATTTGAATTTGGTGAATTTGTGCATCACAACATTATAATGTACAGTACGAAAAAAAATATTCATTTTGAGATTTGCTTAGTATTGTTTAACAGTAATAGTGTTTTTAAAGATTCACTTCAAGTGAGTGGCAAAGGTAATCTAAATTTAAAAAGTAAAGAAAATTAGCATGTACATTTAAATGTCCAATTTCACCAGACACACACACAAAAAAAAACTTACACCATGGCAAGGCTCCGATATACTTCAAGTGAAACCTAAGAACAAACTGCTGTGACGTAATTTCGAACAAATTCAGGCCAAAACGAAGTTCATTAGGGAGTTCGAAACAGCTTGCCAAAGCGAACTTTCCAGAAAAGTTTGCTCCAGCTGGTTAACACCATTGTACTGTCATTGGTCCGTGGCGATTACGTAATAGAGTGTTGCAGGTATGAGGAATGACATCACTTTGTAGGACAAAACGCGGAAGCGAGTTAGCATTTTAGCACTTACGGTTCCATCGTCCAGAAGTCAATGTTTTTTTTTTGAATGGGGTTTTGGTTAAAAAGCTGAAATAAGGTCTGTGGAGAACACAAGCTCAAGACACTGTAACGTTTTATTCAATGACATAAAATACATCAATATTATCTCACTTGAATTTGTTTTAAGCTGTTACGTGTCTTGAAAAGGGCAGTTGCTAACAAGTAGCTTAATGTGACTACAGAGGCTGTCGAGGAGATTAAACGTCATCGCCGAACAGGTAAACTCAGTCTGCTTTTACAGCCTCATTATGCTTATAAATGTGCTCTTATAATCTATTCTAATTGGTCATCTTAATCATCTTATCTAAAATGGTTTTAGATAAAAACTGAAAGAGTTGTCAGAAGCTTAATGATGATGATGTTGAATCCGTGGGACCGTGGTGTAGTTCGTTTATACACTACCTTTAGCTTTTTACTTCTGGCAACTGCATTTAGGCTTCAAAAATCATAAAAGTTGTGTTCATCTGTGATAATTATCTTGGACAAAACATGCAAGTATCATAAACTTTTGTTGACCACAGAGCTTGTTTTTAATAGTGATAATCCAAAAGCCTATGGGAACATCCTAGTGGGTTTTTGTTGAGGGTACCAGCGTGATGCTAACTGCCGGTTGGCCTACAAAGTGACATCATCATACCTAAACCCCTCTATAGGTAGGTGTGCGCGTCTCCACCTTCTTTCACGTCAAAATCTTTTCTGATTAATTTCTTCTGTTCAGTCCGTAGAGGTCAGACGTCCATGAGTGAAACCATGAACACACTGGAGTGCTTTATAGTAGAAAATAAAGTTGTACTTCTGATGAAACGGGATAACTGACACTGTTTTTCATGTTTAATACTGTAAAGCTGCTTGATTTTAAGCAATCTATTGTATAAAATGCTATAAATAAACGTGACGTGACTTTACTAGAGCCGAATACAAACATATCCACGTTGCTAGGATCAGATGCTTTTCTTATGCTTTATTTAAAAAATGCTTGCTGTTTTAAAAATTTTGTTGTGTTTATTTTGTAATTGAGAGGAAAGCGAGCTGCACATAACCGTCGCTCTTAAAGTCCCCATGAAATCAAAATTGACCATACTTACTTTGTTTGCCTAAATTGATCGTTTTGTGGTGAACAATTCATCCATGCAAGTCAATCCACACAAAAAAATTTTTTGGCTTCGTAATCTTTAATCAAATTCTGAAAATGCCCCTCCCCTCTGCACTGGAGGACCTTGCCCGATGACGTACACTTGACGGTTTAGGTGTCTGCTTAACATCCGTAACCACGCCCCTCCAACTGACATTAGACAGGCACACAGCGTGTGAAAGGAGAGATGGCGAGGAGGTGCATTTTTCTAGATCCAATCAGGTGCTAGTTGGAAAAAAAAAGCCACGCTCACTATTTTGCCTCATTTAGTATTCCGTTTCTCTCGGAAATACGTCACAGCACTGGAGAAAAGTCGTTTGCAACTTCCGGTTCACGGGGACTTTAAGGCCATTGCACACTGAGTCTGAAATTTTCTTATGCGTTTTTTCGTATTCGTGATTCGGTGGCTCTGAACTGTCAAAACAACATTCACATCATTCAAACTGCTTGCTACGGATGCGAAAAACGCAGAAAAACGAACCTGATCCGATTTTTTTTATGACGGACGAAAGTTTCAGAGGCAGTGTGCAAGCGTGATTGACATAACATGAGGTCGTATTTATTTTTTAACATGCGAAAATTTTGGATGTGAATTTCGGACTCAGTGTGCAATGGCAGTTAGCAGTGTCGGTGGCGTCAGATGTTCGCTAACAGTATATCGCTGGTCACGTATTTAAATCTTCGTTTTACCCCTAAGCAAAGAACAAAAACGAACTTCGCTGTGAGTATATCGGGGCCTTTAGTGTTCACCATCTAAAACACATTTCAAATGTGGGTGCTTTTATTATGAAATTCTCTGTGTGTTGTGTCTAGGCCAGCTAACCCGCTGTATCAGATGCCCTGTGGCATATCACACCAACGATTACTGCGTTCCTGCTGGGAGTGTCACACTCACCCACAGCAACATAGTGTGTCCCAACCACTTCACACCAAGAAAAGGCTGCCGCAACCACGAGCATGTCAACGTCAGCTGGTGCTTCGTCTGCTCAGAAGGTTCATTCAGCTGTTTGCTGAATCACAATTTGCATCTCTGATTTTAGTGTGTGCACTAAATCATTTACATCATATTAATGGCTTAAGTAATCCTTATGAATTCATTCAATTCAGCTTAAAAGAACTTCCCTAATAAGCTCACTTTATTAAACCTTATCAGAAACACTTCTCCTCTGTATCTGTATCACTTCCCTCTACAGGAGGTAGTCTGCTGTGTTGTGAGTCATGTCCTGCGGCATTTCACCGAGAGTGTCTCAACATCGACATGCCAGAAGGCAGCTGGTACTGCAACGACTGTCGTGCTGGAAAGAAACCGCACTACAAGGAGGTAGTGTGGGTAAAAGTGGGCCGCTACAGGTCAGCATGCACACAACCAACCCTGATCATTCCTGTTTTGCACACAGTCAGTGTACACAACAGTTTCTGCTCTACTCTTTGTTAGATGGTGGCCGGCAGAAGTTAGCAATCCCCAAAACATTCCTGAGAATATCCTACGCATGAGACACGATGTCGGAGAGTTCCCAGTGCTTTTCTTCGGCTCTAATGATTACCTGTGGACTTACCAAGCCCGTGTTTTCCCTTACATGGAGGGGGATGCCAACAGTAAAGAGAAAATGGGAAAGGGAGTTGACTCTACCTATAAGAAAGGTATATCATCTGCAACTAATTATTGTTGCTTGCTTTTGATACTGCTATTTCTAATGCCCTATCGTTTTCTTAGCAATCAGAGTAACATTTTTAGCTCAGTGAATGATACAACGGGTGTTAACATCTCTATTAAATGTAAAATAAAACACAAACAATTCATTTTACTACAAAATCAAATGCTAAAGTGAATTACAGTGCGTGCAAAATTTTTATGCAAGTTAATATTCTGATCACTTTTTTTTTCAAGCACATTTGACCAATTCCAAACCACAATAATCTGAATAACTTCTACTCATTTCGTACTTAATCATTTATAAGTGATATATAATTGTTCAAAATGCCTTCATTATTAAGCAGGTTTTCTTTTACAGTTAAAATAGACCAAAAAAGAGATTTAACTCGCACTGAGAAGTCAAAATTTATTAAATGCTCATGAGAAGGATGTCCTACTAATACTAATAATAGAAATTGCAAAATTAAGGCGTGACCAATGCGCTCATTGGTTTCAGCAGGGTCATACAAAAACAGGCCAAGAAAAAGACACGTTAACTGCAAAAAAAATTGGAATTAAGGTAGTTTGGATGTGAAACTAGTTGTGAAACCATCAGGAACCCTTTAGACACCTCCACCATTTTCCAAAACTGACACCTACATGGAGTCTCCAGAAGTACAAGGTGTCAGGATCTCAGAGACTTTGCTATGGTAAAGAATCCTGAAACATGACCCACACACTCAATACGAATCACAAGCTGAAGACTGTTTTTTTATAGGCCTTATAGACAGATAGGTTAGGATTGACTCTTGATGGACCAGCACAACATCCTCTCGTACCACTGCTTGAAGAATGTATCTTCCAGTAAGTTTTGGAAGTTGATTTTATCTCCTACCCTGAAAGGTCCGTCTTGGTCATTGTTAGTAGCTCACAGCACGAATCCCTCGCCACCGCTGCGGTTGTCTGACTGGTTGTCAACCTATGTCTATAAAGCCTTTAGACAGATAGGTTGCCTATAAACAGTCTTCATGTATTGCATTAGTATTGCAAGTAAGTACAAGGTGTCAGGATCTCAGAGAGTTTGCTATGGTAAAGAATCCTGAAATATGACCCACGGCACACTTAATAAGAATCACAAGCTGAATGAAGTGTTGTGAAATACATGAAGACTGTTTATAGACTACCGATCTTTCTGAAGGCTTTATAGACAGATAGGTTTAGAGTGATTCTTGAGGGACCAGTTCAAGTCAGACAACAGCAGGGAGTCGTGCTGTGAGCTGCTATAACAATGAGCAAGACAAACCTTTTAGGGGTCAGGTCAGATCCAGCTGGACGGGAACCCTAACTTAGAAGGAATAGTTCTCCCAAAATGAAAGTTCTGTCATTATCCGAATGAAATCTGCTTAATGTCATTCCAGACCTGTTTGACTTTTCTGTGGAACACAAAAAATATATTTTAAAGAATGTTTCAACTGTCAAGTCAATAGGGTCCAGAGCAATACTGGCCCACAATGACTTTCATTTTATAGTCAAAAACACTCAAAATACTATACAGTACTCAAGCGAGTGACTGTTAGATGACGGCAAAGGTCATTTAAATACACAAATACATATACAATATTGACCGATACTAGGGATGCACCGATACCACTTTTTCCAGACCGAGTCCGATACCGATACTTTCATTTTTGGTACTCGCCGATACCGATACGGTAACCGATAACTGTATTTTTAATTTTCAGTTAATTTTCAATTCATGCATTTGTAATTTTTAAATGTATTGGTAGAGAAACCAAAATAATATCAATCATATTAGTTGTTTAATAAATTTAAACTTAATTAGTTCAACAAATATATATTTCATGCACTGCATATTTATTACTGCATAAATTAAATATATATGGATCTTTTTGTAAAGTTGATAGAGGTAGCCTATTTAGCCAAGAGCAGAGAGTAATTTATTTGTCCTTTGTTTGATTAACATTAAAACACAGCAGCAGATTTATTAAAGTGCCGCCCCTTTAAGGCCGAACGCACTGACGCCATTTGAATTATACTGTCTACGTTCACTTGAGATATATAACAGACTTTTACTAGGATACTCGCCAATGTGTTTTTACATAGATTTGTGTGAATTCGTCCGTACAAGCGCAATGCGTGAAAGACTTCCATTCAGTATTCGCGCGCTGTCTGGTGGTTTTCGGGGCGCGCGCTGTGGATGTTTGAAGTTCATGGAAATTCTTGACCTGCAAATGTCCTGTAATAATGTAGGCAACCACTCGTTAAACATAAGCGAGGTAACAGTTCATGTTTTACTTACATATACGATTTAGTTTTAATCCAAATAACACGTGCTGAGTGAATGATCCGCAATCAACAGCATTCAACAGAAGTGCTCTCTCTCTCTCTCTCTCTCTCTCTCTCTCTCTCTCTCTCTCTCTCTCTCTCTCTCTCTCGTCAGTTAACGTTAATAATAAGCTACATGCCTCGTTTTACTTGATTTGCCATTGACATCCGACTGAACTACAAACTTTCCACTGACGTCTGTGAAAAAGGGTTGCGCTCGACCAGCTCGCGCGTCTGTGTCGTAGCGCGCTCAATCCTCTCCGTGTTTTTCTCTTATCAGCTTGCGCACCATATAGTTAAATAGACGACGCGTTAATATATTCTGTTTAATATTCCACTGATAAGATACATTTATTTCATATACAGCCTTCTTTTTTTATCCCCATTATAATTTCTGACACTGTACACATGCTGCCTGGTATCGGTTGTTGGTATCGGGGCATTTTTACGAGTACGAGTACAAGTACATGAGCTCAGTATCGGCCCGATACCGATACTGGTATCGGTATCGGTGCATCCCTAACCGATACCCATAAATTATAAAAATCTTTAATATAGGCTGATAGGCTAAAACACTTGTAACTCCTTAATGACTTCGTAGCAAAGTGTTAGCAACCATCCACAACACCCTAGCATCGGGAAGCCAACATTTGCACACACAACTCATGTAAAAACCTAGTTGTCTTACATGATTCTTGGTGTAGCTGAAATCAGTGATCAAATGAAAATGTTTGAAATCAAAATGTTCAATGTGGTTTAGCTTTGGAAGAAGCTGCTCTAAGGTTCAAAGAACTGCAGGCAGAGAAAGAACTACGGCAGCTCCAGGAGGACCGACAAATTTACAAGAAACCTCCACCATACAAACATATTAAGGTACGTGACCATACAAGACACACTATGAGATTGATAGCTAGCTTTATGTTACGATGGTATGTTGTAATCTTATCTTGGTTAAATCCAATAGATCAACAAACCAATTGGCAAAGTGCTGATCATCTCAGCAGACCTTTCGGAGATTCCCCGGTGCAACTGCAAAGCGACAGACGAGAACCCCTGTGGTATGGATTCAGAGTGCATCAACCGCATGCTGCTGTACGAATGTCACCCACAGGTTTGTCCCGCAGGCGAGCGCTGCCAAAACCAGTGCTTCAGCAAACGGCAGTACTGCCAGGTGGAGATCTTCAGGACACTGTCTCGAGGCTGGGGACTGCGCTGTGTGCACGACATCAAAAAGGTGAGCTGATTTTGAATGTTCTTCATGGGCAGTGTCTCAAACATCATTCATGCAGACCACACAATTAAAAGCCTGAAAGTATACTTACTTTGTTCGTGTTCCAGAACTCAAAAACAAAGGTCCACGTCGTAGTTTATCCATTCACACTCACAATGAATGAAGTATACTCTGAAGAGATTTGCATGCTCAACTGTGCGCAAGATGGAGTTGAATGCGGAAAAAATAATATACCTCACAGTTGTATAACGCTGATAGCTCCAAATCAACAATATCATAATTTTGCTTCTCTTTCTGTAATCACACCAAAAACTGTGTTCGGTTTTAGAGTAAACAAACTTTCAATCATTTTTAATATTGAGCATTAGATTTTTTCCAAAAATATTTAAAAATTAGTCCATCTCAGTCCTCTCCCTTATAATGTCTCTACAGAGAGCTAATATGGATGTGGATATAATTAGCTTGTCCAGTCTGCTTTCTAACCAAGTCTTTGTTTTTAACGCTTGACCCAAGGGAGGATTTGTTAACGAATATGTTGGAGAGGTGATTGACGAGGAAGAATGCCGTGCCCGGATTAAACACGCTCAGGAGAACAATATCGGCAATTTCTACATGCTTACGTTGGACAAAGTGAGGTTCTAAAACTACAACACTAGTGTCTCCTAAGATTTCTGTAATAGAAGCTGAATATATTGCTTTGTGGTTTCTGGAAGGATCGAATTATTGATGCCGGGCCCAAGGGAAATGAAGCCCGTTTTATGAACCACAGTTGCCAGCCAAACTGCGAGACCCAAAAATGGACAGTCAACGGAGACACACGTGTTGGGCTTTTTGCGCTCACAGATATTCCTGTTGGTAAGTCAAATTCTTTTTATATAGAAGACTCTGTGGTACAGCCTCACATTTACACCGCTTTTTGCAAAACCATTAATGTGCATTTTCTTTAAAGGCACAGAGTTAACATTCAACTATAACCTTGAGTGTCTGGGCAATGGGAAGACAGTGTGCAAGTGTGGTGCATCGAATTGCAGTGGATTCCTGGGAGTGAGGCCAAAAGTAAGCAGATGATCTTTTATATGGTATAACGTAATGTTATAGATTGATCATTGATATGTCTAATATAATAATATACACTGCCGGGCCTAAACAAGAAGTGGCTGTTTGGATAGGCAAATGCTTAAGTGTCTATGACTGGATCATTATTGCAGTGATTATTATGTTTCTATCATGTTATATGTTTGGCAACCGTTCTTCTAACCTTAATTGATGGAGTGTGTAGCTTTTCATTTCTTAAACAACCATGTAGAAAAATGCATCAAGGCCAAATTCCAGGATGACAATGTCAAGATTCATCAGGCTCAAATTGTGAAAGAATGGCAGCGATCATGAAGAATCATTTTCACACATGAATTGGCACCTCTGAGTCCAGACCTTAAATTCATTGAAAGTCTTTGGGATGTGCTGGAGAAAACTTTACAGAGTGCTTGACTCTTGAATTGTCAATGCAAGATCTTGACCAACCGATGCAACTCTTGATGGAAATGACATCACAACATGTATTTCCATCAAGAAGTGCATACATTTTTGGTCAAGATCGTGTATTGAGAGTCAAGCACTCTGTAAAGTCTTCTCCAGCACATCCCAAAGACTTTCAATTAATTTAAGGTCTGGACTCAGAGGTGCCAATTCATAAATCCGTCCGATTTTCACAATAAAGTTTTAAGTATCCAAAGCATTCTTGCAAATTCAGTGATCCTTTCTGCTTTGATAAGTGATTGTAGTTAGACATTAACTCTGTGTCTATCAGAACAACCCCCCATCAGATGATAAAGGCCGTAAACTGAAGAAGAGGTCCCAGATGAAGCGCAAATCCCAGCAAGTAGTCAAGGAACGGGAGGATGAGTGCTTTAGCTGTGGAGATGGAGGACAGATTGTGTCCTGCAAGAGGCCAGGCTGTCCTAAAGTTTACCATGCCGACTGCCTCAATCTCACCAAGAGACCTGCAGGTCAGTCTTTCTTGAAGTATTCTCAAACAGGCCACTCACTGACCATAAAGTCATTATTCAGCTCAAGTCAGCTCAGTGTTGATTCAGTTTAGTTCAATAATTGTGCAAAGTTCATCAAATTATGAAACAAGCTTAATTCAGCTGTAAGCAACTCAATAAAAGGCAATTACTGTTGTTATTCAGCTCTAGTAGTCAGTTCAATGTTGATTCAGTGGAGTTCAATAATGTCAATGTTGCAGAGTTCCCTTTCAGTCGGTCACGTTCGACGTTACGTTGATGTCACTGACGTCTTGGGATCCCCGTCTCTGTTCCCTCCTTCAGGGAACGAGGGTTACATACATAACCGAGAAGTTCCCTATCAGTCGTTTCCATACCCTCCTTCAGGGAACGAGGGTTACATACATAACCGAGAAGTTCCCTATCAGTCGTTTCCATACCCTCCTTCAGGGAACGAGGGTTACATACATAACCGAGAAGTTCCCTATCAGTCATTTCCATACCCTCCTTCAGGGAACGAGGGTTACATACATAACCGAGAAGTTCCCTGTCAGTCGTTTCCATACCCTCCTTCAGGGAACGAGGGTTACATACATAACCGAGAAGTTCCCTGTCAGTCGTTTCCATACCCTCCTTCGGGGAACGAGGGTTACATACATAACCGAGAAGTTCCCTGTCAGTCGTTTCCATACCCTTCTTCAGGGAACGAGGGTTACATACATAACCGAGAAGTTCCCTGTCAGTCGTTTCCATACCCTCCTTCAGGGAACGAGGGTTACATACATAACCGAGAAGTTCCCTGTCAGTCGGTTCCATACCCTTCTTCAGGGAACGAGGGTTACATACATAACCGAGAAGTTCCCTGTCAGTCGGTTCCATACCCTTCTTCAGGGAAAGAGGGTTACATACATAACCGAGAAGTTCCCTATCAGTCGTTTCCATACCCTTCTTCAGGGAACGAGGGTTACATACATAACCGAGAAGTTCCCTATCAGTCGTTTCCATACCCTTATTCAGGGAACGCGGGTTACATACATAACCGAGAAGTTCCCTATCAGTCGTTTCTATACCCTCCTTCAGGGAACGAGGGTTACATACATAACCGAGAAGTTCCCTATCAGTCGTTTCCATACCCTCCTTCAGGGAACGAGGGTTACATACATAACCGAGAAGTTCCCTATCAGTCGTTTCCATACCCTCCTTCAGGGAACGAGGGTTACATACATAACCGAGAAGTTCCCTATCAGTCCTTTCCATACCCTCCTTCAGGGAACGAGGGTTACATACATAACCGAGAAGTTCCCTATCAGTCGTTTCCATACCCTCCTTCAGGGAACGAGGGTTACATACATAACCGAGAAGTTCCCTATCAGTCCTTTCCATACCCTCCTTCAGGGAACGAGGGTTACATACATAACCGAGAAGTTCCCTGTCAGTCGTTTCCATACCCTTCTTCAGGGAACGAGGGTTACATACATAACCGAGAAGTTCCCTATCAGTCGTTTCCATACCCTCCTTCAGGGAACGAGGGTTACATACATAACCGAGAAGTTCCCTATCAGTCGTTTCCAGACCCTTATTCAGGGAACGCGGGTTACATACATAACCGAGAAGTTCCCTATCCGTCGTTTCCATACCCTCCTTCAGGGAACGAGGGTTACATACATAACCGAGAAGTTCCCTATCAGTCGTTTCCATACCCTCCTTCAGGGAACGAGGGTTACATACATAACCGAGAAGTTCCCTATCAGTCGTTTCCATACCCTCCTTCAGGGAACGAGGGTTACATACATAACCGAGAAGTTCCCTATCAGTTCTTTCCATACCCTCCTTCAGGGAACGAGGGTTACATATATAACCGAGAAGTTCCCAATCAGACGTTTCCATACCCTCCTTCACGAGGGTACATACGACGGAGTTTATCATCTTCCATAACCGTTAGAAGGTTCCCTAATCCTCAGTCGTTTCCATACCCTCCTTCAGGGAACGAGGGTTACATACATAACCGAGAAGTTCCCTATCAGTCCTTTCCATACCCTCCTTCAGGGAACGAGGGTTACATACATAACCGAGAAGTTCCCAATCAGTCGTTTCCATACCCTCCGTTAGGGAACGAGGGTTACATACATAACCGAGAAGTTCCCTATCAGTCGTTTCCATACACTTCAGGGAACGAGGGTTACATACATAACCGAGAAGTTCCCTATCAGTCGTTTCCATACACTTCAGGTAACGAGGGTTACATACATAACCGAGAAGTTCCCTATCAGTCGTTTCCATACCCTCCTTCAGGGAACGAGGGTTACATACATAACCGAGAAGTTCCCTATCAGTCGTTTCCATACCTCCTTCAGGGAACGAGGGTTACATACATAACCGAGAAGTTTCCTATCAGTCGTTTCCATAACCTCCTTCAGGGAACGAGGGTTACATACATAACCGAGAAGTTCCCTATCAGTCGTTTCCATACCCTCCTTCAGGGAACGAGAGTTACATACATAACCGAGAAGTTTCCTATCAGTCTTTTCCATACCTCCTTCAGGGAACGAGAGTTACATAACCAAGGCATTTTCAGAGATTCAGTGAGAAACTTGTTTTGCGTTTCAGGCCGTTGGGAGTGTCCCTGGCATCAGTGTGACCTGTGTGGACAGGAAGCAGCTTCCTTCTGTGAGATGTGCCCTAGTTCCTATTGTGTCGAACATCGGGACGGCATGCTTTTCATATCCAAACTGGATGGGCGATTGTCATGCAGCGAGCACGACCCCTGCGGCCCGAGCCCCTGGAGCCTGGCGAGATCCGGGAATGCCCCGGGGAACTCGCCACACCGTACCCTATAAACGTCATCAGAGATGCCAAAACCAAAATCACAATCCGAAACACTATGGATGTCCCGCAGGCTCCCTCTCCCCCTGATATAGCCCCTCAGGTCTCCTTTAGCCCTCCCAGTAGCCCTCCACCACTTAACATCTCTTTAAACTGTGCATATTCGCCCATCTCTCCCTATGGAGAAGAAAACGAAGAAGAGGAAGAGAGTTTGATGCACTTAGAAATGGATGGTGAGAAGAGCGTATCTCAAGATAATTCAGAACGGTTGAGGATAAAGAAGAAAACCGAAGTATGAAGGTTTAATCTATTGACTAGCGAAGCAAACTGACCCGGGGTTTAAATTTCACAAACAGACTTTTTTCAGCCATGTTCTTGTCTTCTCACACTAACTTTCACTGAGGGTATCTGGTGTACTTTGAGTTCCAATCACTACAACACACTTGAAGATGGTACTCAAAACGGTTTGCATCTCCTTCTGTAATCTCTTGCTGATTTTATGAGGTTGAATCGAACTGCACTGAGGAAGATGACAATGCTTACGAAAAAAAGATTCAAACAATGATTGAACAGTATCCACTTCATACAACGCCATCAACAGTTACAACATCATGGGATGTCATGAGATTTCGGCCATCTTATTATTTCTTGCTACATCTGGCTCTATGAAAGATGTTGAGCATCACAAAAAAACAACAATGAAGAGAATGAAGATACAGTATTGAGGGAAGGGAATATATTTTTACATGGAAATGCCATTGCCTTCTTCATCGAGTCAAATAATAATGACTATAAATAATACGTACTGTTAACAAAACTCATTTGTTTTGTATATTTGCTCTGTGAGCAAATAGTACAGAACAGAAGCTAAGGTTAAATTTTACTATTGAAAAAGTGGTTGATGTATTCAAGCCCAAAGTATACTCCAGTTTTTACGCGAATGCTATATGCATACAAGTGTGTGTGATATAATTTTCGTCTTCAGCATAGTACACGTACTGTACACATGCAGCCCGACTTTTGTAACCATATGTACTTTATTTACGCTAATAATCTGGTACACAAGGTGGCAACTAGGGGACGAACTGTTTAAAAAAAGGAACAAACTTCTGAAGATCACATTAACAATAGAAATGCAAATTGATGAGCAATTGTGAAGGTCTAGGGAAAAATAACACGGACATTAGACAAAGGTGAACATTTCTAGTGCACACGTTTCAACCGCCTATGTTGGCATATGCTATCAAATTGATTATACTTTGAAAAGCTATGTATTTGGCTGTATGCATATACTAAGCATTTGTATCAAAACTGAAATATACTTTGTTGACGGTAATTAAAGTGCCCCTATTATGCTTTTTCAGATATTACCTTTCATGCAGTGTGTAACATAGCTGTTTGTGAATGTAAAAGGTCAGCAAATTTTGGTAACGCTTTATATTACGACCCGCAAACAACTGCGTAAGTAAACCGAAATTACGGTGTACGTTTCTGTAATTATAGCGTACTTCTGTGTAGGTATAGGGGAACAATATGTTAAGTTTGGGGTAATAAAGGGGTAACAAGCAGATAGTATACAACCTGCAAATACATTCGTAAGTAAACTGAAATTACGGTGTACGTTTCTGTAAATATAGTGTACCTCCGTGTAGGTATAAGGTAACAAGCTATGCAAGCAAATTATTTATAATGTAATTATTTTAACAGGTACCTATTAGGTTAATATAGTCCAGGCAAAAACTGTACTGTACGTCTGTTATATATAAAAGTTATCATCACATTTCTGGCAAAATATGTTCTTGTGCAATTTTACATTTAATTTTGGCATCTGTGGGTTGATTTAATAAATCTAGTAAGAAAAGCCTATAAATTCATTTTATCATACTGTGCTTACATACAGCCATACACGTTTCATTTTCAACCCACAGATGTCAAAATTACCCTGTAAAATTGCACATGAACATATTTTGCCAGAAATGTGATAACTTTTATCACATTTCTGTGATAAAACTTTTATGTAACAGACGTACAATTTTTGCCTGGAATATATTAACATAATAGGTACCTGTTAGTTTTAAAATAATTACATTATAAATAATTTGCTTGTATATCTCCTTGTTACCCCTTTATTAGCCTACCCAAAACGTAACATATTGTTGCCTTACACCTACACGGAGGTACACTATAATTACAGAAACGTACACCGTAATTTCGATTTACTTACGAAGTTATTTACAGGTTGTATATCTGCTTGTTACCCCTTTATTACCCAAAACTTAACATATTGTTCCCTTATACCTACACGGAAGTACGGTATAATTACAGAAACGTACACCGTAATTTCGATTTACTTACGAAGTTATTTACAGGTTGTATATCTGCTTGCTACCCCTTTATTACCCAAAACTTAACATATTGTTCCCCTATACCTACACGGAAGTACGCTATAATTACAGAAACGTACACCGTAATTTCGGTTTACTTACGCAGTTGTTTGCGGGTCGTAAAATAAAGTGTTACCCAAATTTTTAAAGATCAAAGTGCACGATAAATAAAGTTATTGAAAAAAAAGGTTGATTCTGAACTGCCGAAACGAGTCGTCAGTAATTCCAGTCTTACTTCTGTAACTTACAAACGTAGCAATGTGACAAATTTGCATAATGCATATGGTCTTCATTGGCTTCCTCGTGAACAACGTGTACTTTGAACCGCCCTCAAACGCTGTCGCTGGTTCATGTTGTGTACATGTTTTGAAGACGCTGTTTTCTGCCCTGCAAAAGCAAATTCTCTTTGTAAACTCTTCCAAAGGATGAGGATGGTCAGTGGTTAAAATTACCACAGCGATAGAACAGCATTATAACCTTTTGACGTTTGCTTCTCAAATCTCAGTGAGGACTAAATGGGATTTACAAATCGCTTGTCCATTAAAGATGGGACAGTACCCACTTTATTTGGACCAACTTGCACCTCTGAATAACAACCTGTAAGTATGATTAATTATTGATGTATACAGTATATTTTCTACCAGGTGTTGAAAATATGTAGTTCTGGCTAACTCACGTTATTACTGCCTTATTAAGGTAATGCATTGCGTCATTACCGTTATTACTATTAGAAATTATTACTTCTGCTAATCAGCTGTGGGCCACTACTACCTAAAAGTGTGTCCATTAATGCAGATTGTCTGTTGTTCTTACTACTTTGAGTAATGATAAAGGATGGAGTGACATTTTTTTAACAACTTGAATGTTACATTAGTCATTCACGCTAGGCTAACGTATGCACCGTTATTGATAGTTATAGATACAGTTCCTGCATGTGCACTGCAATAAATTAGAAATATACACATCGGTTTGTTGATGAACATACAGTTGTTAATGCTGATGATGAGGAATTACAGTTGCAACATCTCATAATGATTGACAGAAGTAGCGTATCACTGAGAAACGTCCTGCTCAAATCGTCCTTGCGATGGAGGTTCGGGTTGAATAACTAGTTCTTCCAATATTTCATCTTAGGACTCGTGCTCGGATTGATATGGTAAAATCAATGCCACCGTTACTGTATTTACAGAGTGTAAAATTTCCGACAATTAGCGGTAGACCAATCACAACAGAGTGGGTAATTTGGCCAATCAGAGCAGAGTAACTTACGGAAAGCAGGGATTTTTTAGAGAGACTGAATCATCGGACGAGTCGTTTGAGAATCATTGAAAAATATGGTGATGTGCAATGTAGTAGACTGGGTACAGTTGAGACACCTTTTGCGTTTTGATTTTTCACACAAAAATAGATACTGAAAAGAAGTGAATTTCTACATGACATGCCACATGACATTTCATTAGATTGTAGACTAAGATATTATCAATCAATAATACCCATAAGTAGTTTATATTTTCCACAATTAGCTCATAAAAATAAGGTGCTTTTTGTCTTAACTTTGTCTCAACTGTACCCATATGTGGTACAGTTGAGACAGAACCATGGTACAGTTGAGACACCCATTTTTAATGATGTAAAGGTAACTAAATGTTCATTAAACATATAATAAATAAAGACAAATAAAGAAAAAAACAATTGGGCAACATGTTTATTTATTCATCCATTTAAATTCTTTAATTTTATTTAAATTAGCACTGTTTAAAATATATAAAACAGGAACAATATATTTAATATATTTATTATTAATACACAGTTTAAATGTCACAAATATCAAATTGTATTTTCATTTGCGTCCTATGCTGGCTAATTACGACGTTAAACCTGTTATCATAACACTGAACAACTAAACAGTGTGTTTCTTAATAGAAATCTAGCGGGGGTACAGTTGATACACTGTGTCTCAACCATACCCCGCTGGCCACCTCGCACGTTTCTCTAGATTTTGCAATGATCTTGCATGACACAATACATGAAAAATGCCAGTTTTTAGAGCACTGAATAACGTTTGTGATGACACCAATTACGTTTAACAGTCACATAAGGATAATAAGCTATTCATTCTGGAGTGTGCATGGTGAAGTGAACGCCTTACCTTAGAAAAAAAACTTTTGCCGATATCTTCGGATCGGAGATGCGTCCATTGTTCAAATTTCCCACGACCAAAGAGGACACTAATACGCATGTGCACAGCAAAAATCACAACTTATGCTTGCTGCGCATGCAAGTTATTTAAGGTGTCTCAACTGTACCTATGTCTCAACTGTACCCAGTCTACCTATTATGAAAGTGTTTTTTTTTTTTTGATGCATGTTGTAGGAGACTTCCAAAACAAAATTAGAAACCTTTAAATGGCATAATAGGGGCACTTTAATACAATTAAAATATCAGTGTGTTGATCCTGTATTTTTCACATTGTATTATAGCCAGCCGTTCAAATTTCTTTAGACTAAAAGAACTATCATTTTGTTAAAGCACTTTTGTATAATAATCCAAAATTTGCCTGCTAAAACAAACATTACAAGAATGCTTGTAATTTGTTTGAGATCATTAAGGAAATTTCCTCTGAAATGTCTTCGAATTAATCTTAGCCAAATGGCACAAAATCCACGATTGAGTTTGATGCAATTTACATAGGAAGTGTTCCTCGGTTTTAATTGATCATATCAACCGATGAGACGTATTCCCAAAATCCTCTGGTGTAAATTGTGCTGTGAATTTAAAGGTGAACTGTGTGATTTTTGAAACGCTTGCGGCATCCAACAGTTACAAAACGTTCAAACAAACAGGAAGTCCTGTCCCAACTCACAACAGAAGATGCCGGCCGCTCAACCAGGGCAACCTTATAAAAGTGCAACTATGAGGTTTAGTTAGATAAGCAAATAGATGAGCTGTTTATCATGTTTTATATGTTTTTATACATGTAAGCTATATGAAAGAAAGTAACAGACTTTTGCAATCCGGATAAGTAAACTCTCCCAGTCAAGTCTTTGGCATTTGATGACTTCATGTTAAATCAACATACAATATGAACTGAGACTGCTCATATTTCTAGTCCTCTATCGTCATTTGTGAAGCAACTGTATAGGACAGATGATTTTGGCCTGTTACTGAATTCCCTCTTCTGATTTTCCTGACCACCGTCTAACTCAAGTTTTCTTCATATTGAACAGCATTAAAACTTTTTTTTTTTTACTGTATTCCTGTATTGAATTGTTAACTTAATAGTTTTCATGCTGCTCCTAGAGTCATTCCACTTCAGTATATTTCAGACAAATTATCAAGCAAAAGGGGGAAAAAATGTGTTGCCTTGTCAGAGATTTGAATTGTGCTGTAGTGCTTTGTACAGAATAAACAACAGTACACACTTGTTGCATCCTTGCTGCTGTTTTTATTACCTCCCTGTATATAGTTTGATCTAAATTGTATTTAATTTATTGCATTTGCAAATAATGAATTGCCAGTAATCAATTGGGTGGGGAATTGAAATTATTAAATCTCACAAAAAAAATGTCAATAAATGCTTAGGTCATATTTCACCCCCAAATAAAAATAAGTTTACATAAAGAGAATGAAACATGTTTAAGGATCATTGACGTGTTTCGCATTGCAACATTTATTTCATGACAATTAAGCACATATTCCACATGCAATTATTAGTCAACAATAATGCAGGAAAAAATATATTCTCATTACTGTAACACAAAACTATTCTATTTACATTGTAAAGCAAGTACACATAATGGTAGAATTTGTTATACTGTACTTTATATATACTGATTATAATATATATATATATATTTTTTTTACAAATTGTCCAAACAGACTTATTTCATTTCTGTATTACAGTAATGAGAATTTTAGCAGGACAATTGTCATGACAATAATGTCACAACGCAAAACTCTTGCAGCTAATTTCATTTCAATCTTCACTTTAATTCTTATTAAAACTGGGGTGAAGCTGTTTTATGATGTTCAATATACATGTGTATATACAGTGGTGTGAATAAATGTTGGCACCCATGCTAAAGTTGCCTAAAAAGAGGAATAAAAAATCATCTTTTGGATATTGATCTTAATGCCTTAATTAGAAAAATGAGGAAAAACTCCAACCTTTAAGGACACAAATTTTCTTTGTGAATGAATAATGTATCATAAATAAATAAATGTTTTTCCTTAAAATACAGGGTGCATAAGTCAGTGCCCCCCTATGTTAAATTCCCATAGAGTCAGGCAGATTTTTATTTTTAAAAGCCAGTTATTTCATGGATCCAGGATAATAGGCATCCTGATAAAGTTCCCTTGGCCTTTGGAATTAAAATATCCCCACATCATCACACACTATTCACCATGCCTAGAGATTGGCATGGTTTTTCTTCAGTTAGCCTAATAGCTGGTTTGATTTGCATTGAAAGATGATCTTATGGAAAGTACCCCATGCCAATCTCTAGGCATGGTGAATGGTGTGTGATGATGTGGGGATATTTTAATTCCAAAGGCCAAGGGAACTTTATCAGGATGCCTATTATCCTGGATCCATGAAATAACTGGCTTTTAAAAATAAAAATCTGCCTGACTCTATGGGAATTTAACATGGGGGGCACTGACTTATGCACCCTGTATTTTAAGGAAAAACATTTATTTATTTATGATACATTATTCATTCACAAAGAAAATTTGTGTCCTTAAAGGTTGGAGTTTTCCTCATTTTTCTAATTAAGGCATTAAGATCAATATCCAAAAGATGATTTTTTTATTCCTCTTTTTAGGCAACTTTAGCATGGGTGCCAACACTTATTCACACCACTGTATATATATACACATACACAATATTCAATGAATATCACATTATTTTGGTGAGAGTATATCTTAAACAAACATAAATAACTTACATATGTGAATGCAAGCAGGAATAGGCAGCAAAGGATGAATATGATATGTTGATAAAAAATATATTTTCCATTTTGAATTTAGGTGATTACCGCTCAAAGTTAAAAGATGAATTTACAGTATTGACACGAACACGCTGACCGCACACTTTATATTTTATTATTACAATATCTGATCGTTTGTAATGACTTGGGCTGCACAGCTTGTACTATTTTGATACATATTGGTAAAAATATTCCGTATATATGCATGAGGTGTTTAAGATCACATGCTTTAGTTTTTTTTAAGTGACAATCTTCACGTAATCTCACAGTAAAATGTAACAAATTAATATTGGGTCATTCTTTTCTGTAGGATACCTAGTGAAAATAGCACAATATCAGGATGTCTCAAATTTTTCACAACATTTTTTTTTTTTGGCCTCTGAACAGTATTTAATACATTCCCAATATGAACTGAGAGCGAACTAAGGCTGTAAAGTTCGCACAAACATGTCCACAACAGTTAGTGTCAGTTTACAATATCTTACCCAAACTGAATAATAATAGAAATAACTGTAAACATTAACATCACATTCATCAAATGCTGCACATCAACTCACTTTTGGAACGCAAGGATAGATCTATTATATCAAACAGTCGACCGACATGATACAGGAAACTTTGGGCTTGATTTTCAAACAGTAATATTTCCAGATATCAAATTCACCGTGATATTATAATGTTCAAGTGATCATAGTTATAGTTATTAGCATTTTGACAGCCTCATTATGATCCAAGAATATAAGAATGGGAAACTGCCTTTTACTCTGTGATTTTCCACCCCATGAACATCCAAACCATTATCGTGAGAAAATGTTTGAACTGGTTTCAGATCTGTGAAAACTGCAACTTAAATAGCTTCGGTTCAGTGCGGACGTATGCAACAAAACTGTTCATACATCAGTACAGTGTGACAAATGAAGGGTGTAAACATTACGATCCTCAAAAGATCTATAAAATGGAGACACTTTAAATGATAAAAAGTGATGAATCACTCAAGGCATAGTTTGTGAAAATTGGCAACGATCATCTCCATGCGATGGCATCTGTCCCTAAAGCTTGCTTGGTGTCTTTTTCTTTTTTTTTTTGGTAAAATGGATTGCCATGCACTGTTGATATTTGCTTCCGTCAATATTCTCAGGTCCACAAAGAAAAAAATTGTTCATAGCTTGAACACAAGAAAAGGAAGAATCCTTCACCTTCTTCGTTTTCAAAAGCCCAATCTCAACATACGGCACAGCAAAAAAAAGAAAATGCAAAACACTCCAGCGGATGCCTTGAGGAGTGTAAAAGACAGAGAGCCTCCAGTCATCCCAGAATAGATCATATGACACAGCAGTTTTTCCTGTGATAGGTCAGTTATGGCAGCAGTTGTCAAAATAAGAGTCCTTCTTTTGCCCGAGATCCACCCCCTTCTCTTCTGTGAGGATACAATACCAAATAAATAAATCAAATAAAAATAGACAATATCACATTATTTTAGCAATTCTATTCCTATTATTTTTTACTTGCTTTAAAGGAATTCGTAAATAAAAGTATTATTTAATGCATTCAGAATTTGATGCATCAAAAGCTTTGGAAATTGCCAAAGCAAAATGCGTTTAATCGATAATGTAGAACACAAGAACATTGGTGTACATCTGTATATGAATAAGAATCTGTTATAAAATAACTATTAAGGCCCGTTCACATCAAGGACAATAACTATTAGAGGATATCGTTTGAATCGCTTTCAGATCAATTTTTTCCAGCTAATGACCGTGCGTTTACATGCACAACTTTTGTTTCAATCGGACTGAATTCATTGCGATTTATGAATCTGAATGTAGTGTTTACATGAACGCTAAACATGTGATCGGGTTGATCTGCACGTTTATATGTCACAAGCTACAAATCGGAATATATTTTTTGACATGTGCACACTGCAGGAATTTACAGTTTCCCGCTGTTTGCGCATATAACCATTCTCCTACATTGGTTCTTTATTTGTTTTAAACAGCAGATTTAATATTTATCCATTTCTGGTCATAATTTGGAGAAAATTAGAATATGAACCGTTTTGCAGTGATGCTTATATTTATCACGCAGTAAAAATGCCTCTCCCCGCACCAAAAAAGTGTCGTAACAAGTCCGAAAACAAGGACTGATGGGATATTGTCCTGCTCCACTTCACAGACGCTGAATGAAAGGAGAATTATAGAATGACGGGACACTCATTTATACTGTATGACACTTTATTCAACAGGAGCTCGTTCCGCGCGTCATACGTCATTACGCCATTTCAACGTCATTGCACATGAGCAGTCCTTTCAGTTTCGCTTTTCAATCCGATCAAGAGTTTACATGTTCTCTCGATCGGATTAGAAAAGGAATAAACCACCCGTTTCAATCCGATCTAAATTTCATTCAGATTACATGAAGGACTTTCAGTCCGATTGAGCCGTCAATCCGATTATTAGCGGATCTTTGGTTGCACGTAAACGTAGCCAATCAGAATCCATTTCACTTTAAAGAGCTCAAGCATTTAAAGTGGCTTACGGCAAACCTGCAGCGCGCGCTTAGAATAAACAGAGCGTTATTGTTCGTTGGTGTGAGCGCTAATGTAGTTATCGTTACTGGTGTGAATGGGTCTTTTGGGATCTAAGCCCATGTAGGTTAGGCAGGTATTTCAAAGCCTGCAAATCTTTACACACACATTGAATGTAAGCTGCATCTGTTTCCCCACAAAGACTAGCAGTTTACCAAGGTCATTGTAGTGAAGTTTCTGTGCTTTTTCATGCCTATGCTAAGCATCAAGTAACTGAGTGCTACATTTGTTAGCATGAAAGCTGATGTACCTGAAGCACACAGGACCAGGTGTATAGTGTTAAAACTAAATGTGTTTTTAAAGATTGATTTTGCGGAAAATTCCCACCTTGAATGAACTCTAAAGCACAGCTACTGAAATCATCAGCCACCTTCTGAAACACCTCATCTGTGCGGGAATAAAAAAAAGCAAGAAGTGAAACTTCTCGGTTTGTAATGGCATGTTACACACAACACAAGTAGTGCTCGGCAGAGCAGAAACACTGAAGTATCACTTACCAACATTTTTTCCTGTTTTGCTGGAGGTCTCGAAATGTTGAGCACCTATTTCTGCAAAGAAACGTTCGTTTTTTCGAATTGTTTTGCAATGGTTCCATGAAAAAAAAAAAAAAAAGCAACAAAATTTACCATCTGCAAAGTCTTGAACATCATGGTAGTCTACTTGCCGCACACTTCGATCGGCTTCGATGAGGTCACTCTTGGTACCACACAAATATATCTTGCAGTGCTGAAAATAAAATAATGCGTCAATGAAGTGCTGGATAATCTGAAGACGTTCCTGTTGCTGTGAGACGTGGGTATAGTTTACCTCTTCACAGTTCTGTAACTCCTTCACCCAGAACCTGGCCCTTTTAAAACTGCTGCTGTCAGTCAGATCTAAGTGCAAACGTCAGACAACCACATATTTAAGATCAAAACGTAATGTTTTCCAACTTTTCTGGAGTTGTCCACTCTTTTTCTTGTGATTATTTCCATGTACACTACCATACAAAAAAGTTTGGAGTTAGAATTTTTTTTTTATTCAGCAAGGACACATCAAATTGACATTTGTAACATAATGAATTGCATTTTAAAATATCTGTTATTTTAAATCATAATACTATTACACAATATTATTGTTTTTTTTTACTGTATTTTTATTTAAATAAATGCAGACTTGTTGAGCTTCTTTCAAAAACATACAAAAGAATTTTAAATACAAACTCATTTATAATGTATGAGAAATGCTCACCAAGCCTGCATTTATTTGATCAAACATACAGAAATATTGTGAAATATTATTACAATTTAAAATAATGGTTTTCTATCAGCATCATTACAACAGTCTTCAGTGTCATATGCTCTTTTATTTTTTTGACGAATAAAAGTGAAAAAGAACAGCATTTAATTAAAATAGAAATCTTTTGTAACAATATACACTATCGTTCAAAAATTTGGGGTCAGTAATTTTTTCTTGTTGACATAAATTAATACTTTTATTCAGCAAGGATGTGTTAAATTGATTAAAAAAGTGATAGTAAAGATTAGAAAAGATTTATATTTTGAATAAATGCTGTTCTTTTCAACTTTTTATTAATCAATGAATCCTGAAAAAAAGTATCACAGGTTCCCAAAAATAATAAGCCACACAAACTGTATCCAACATAAATCAGCATGTTAAAATGATTTCTGAAATATCAAAGGCTAATGAAAAATTAAGCTTTGCATCACAGAAATAAATGAGATTTTAAAGTTTAAATTGTAATATTCAACAAAAGTTTCTTTTTCCCGTATTTTTTTTAATCAAATACAGGCTTGATGAGCTTAAGAGATTTCGTTCACAAATATTAAAAATAGTCATATTTCCAAACTTTTGATTGGTACTACATATATCAACTTGATTATAAAATAGTATAAAAACATTTTAGACCAGTCAAAAAAATAAATAAAAAAAAATAGTAATAATCACGTGAACAATTGAACATTATATTTTGTTATTAACACATTTTAAGTTTGACAACCGTAAACGTAAACCTTTTTTTTTTCTCTCCCAATATTTTAAGTAGTCCTGATTAACTTAGAACTTATTTGAACCAAAGACATGAACTAAACACATGCTGCCTTGCAGGACTGGTAACTACTGTAAAACAGTCACAGAGTGAGCAAGTATGAGCCGTTTACTTGCTCACTGTCACCTGACTGCTAGACAATCTGGTACATCCTGCACATTTTTTCCAAAAAAAAAAAGCCACTTTCCAAGTCAAACTGTGAGAGAGGGATATACCGTAGCAGACGATGGCAGCACGGGCTCCTCTGTAATAGATTCTGCTCATGGCCTCGTAACGTTCAGACCCAGCAGTGTCCTGAGATGAAAGAAAACACATGAAGTCACTAATAAGTGCTTGACAAGTGTATATTGACGAAGACCCTAGTAACAACACTTACCCATATTCCCAGCGTAACCACTTTGTCACCGACATTGAGGGCTTTTGCAACAAACGCAGCCCCTATAGTCTTAATGAGACAGAAACAAATGAACATGTCAAGGCTAGCAACATCATATCAGGTCATTGACATCAGTGGAAGGAATGGTGGCTTTACCTGTGCAGCTGGTTTATGTGACGAATGATTAGAGATAGCTGATACCCAGGCAAATGTACATCTTACACAAAAATGTCTTTACCGAGAACAAACAATCTCAGAATATTTATTAGTTATGGCTCTAATGACCATAACCAATTACTTCTTTAGGTTTCTATGCAAACGCATGCTTACATTTTGATAAGGTCCAACAAGAAAGCGGCGATGTACGTATCTCTCCACCAGGCTGGTTTTACCTACACTCTCCTTGCCAAGCATGACCACCTTAGCGTCCACTCGCATGGCAGTCATGATTATTTTGGTTTGTAGAAAAAGACACTAGAAAAAAAAGAAAGAAAAAAACATGGGTCCATTGTGTAGACATGATATATCCTACTGTAAATGTGCAGGATATCCATTGTGAAAATTAAGTGTGCTTAATTGTTTTGAATGTGCACTTGTAGTATACTTCAAATCTTGAGGGTATAGGTATATAAAAAAAATACTTGCAGTAATATAATATTAATGAATAAAAAGCCACTTTAAGTGTACTTAAAGAGAATAAACGTACATGACTGTTTCTTAATACCCTTATGTACACCTGTAAAAAGTACACATTGCAATAATGTCAAATTAAAAGTTTTTCTTTGAAGTACATTTGAAATGTTTTACTGTGTTTATGTAGTATACTTATTTTGATTTGTTAAACTAAGATGGTAAAGGAATTTGAATGTAACTGTTAAAGTACCCGATGTTATCCGATTATTATTCGATTTTACATTTAAAGTTCATTTTAAATATTGTAAATTTCAACATCATTATGACAAATGTGTAATTATAAAAGGAATTAAAACAAATGACAAAGGTTTTTACAAAAAAAAAATACTTGTCAACGTATTACTACATCACGCAGTACACTTTAGTCATATTTAAAAGACAATACAAGTAATTACGAGATTACAAGTATGCCAAACAGCACAGTTGTTTAAATTGAAAGTATTTAATAATATCCATTTAAATTATACACCATTTTCAAGTGTCCGAGAACATTACGTTCAGATAGCATGTAGCTTCAATTCGACATATAGTATGCTTTTTTATTGTATGCTTAAAGTGTTGTAGTGGAAGAAACCAGAGCTAGCTTTGGCTAATGCGCAGTTTCAGTTTATCAAGCTAAATATTATCCATATGAAACAACTAGAGGTTTGTTGACCTCATATTTTTACTCACCTGTGTATCAGTTGACGGGACTTCAGTGCAACTTTACTGACAGATGAATACTGTAACTGGGTGGCTAATGGTTCAGTTAGCAATCCACACTGACGTGCCAGTGAAAACTCCTAATAATACTACAGTTAAAGATACTTGATGAAAAAATACATAAGCAGCATCGAATCACAAGACACCTCGAACTGAGGACACGTTCAAAAATAAAATATTCAGTGATGTGTTCACGTAAAACGAAAGAAAAACAAACAGCTTAGATTTCAACATCACTAAATACAGCAGAGCTAGATAATTTCCGAGCCATGTTTTTCCTGTTAACAAGGGAAAACTACAGTAAATGGTCTGACAGATGTTAGATGTATTCGGTGGAAGAGGAACTGTAGTAGTGTGTCTAGGTAGCTGGAATAAACTAGTGTGTGTGTTTTTTTTTTGTTTATATAGAGGAGGATGTGACTTCACTAGGGTCGGTGGTTGTGTCTCAAATGGCGATGTATGAATCTTCTTAAGAGTCGGAACTGTTCGTTGAATCAGTGAATCAGTTCCAGGTTTCTGGGGACTGTCTGGATCTGGAATAAAAACGTACTGGAAATAATGTTTACAACTTAGTTTAGTTTATGAATTAGAACTAATTATAGTCAAAATTATATCATTGTTTAATGTAAATGCGTATTGTATTTAGGTTCAAAATGTATTTTAATAAGTTAAATCGTGACTATATAACGAATTGAACTGGGACAAATTAAATTTGTACAAATTCTCGTTAACAACACATGATCGAAAAACATAATATAGCTTTATTGTAACGTTTAACGCTTGTAATATGCCACGCGATATGTCATGTCACGTTATCTTTTTAAAATCATTTGCTTGAAACGAACTGTTCGAAAGAACCGATTCGCATAAATGCGTTATACGTTCTATTATAAGCACGTGCTGCAGTTAGGGCTTATTGATTGTCTAAACCGCTGCTAATTGGTTGCTCGAGTCACTTGGCACGTCACAGTTGGCTGAATCGCTCTGTGATTGGTTGCTTGTCTCCGCCACTCATCCTTTCTTCATCCCGAGTGGCTGCGCTGCTTCGGCACCGCCCGTGGTGGCCAAAATGCTGTCTAGGTAGTCGACTCTGTACGTTTTGAAACACAACCAAACGAGTCTTTAGGGGTAGTTACTAGTTAGGGGAGGAGAAGCTGAGTTCATGTGAAAATGGCGTCTCCGAAAACAGTGCCTAAAGATGCACAGGTAAATATTGAATCAGAAAGGGTTTTATCTGTGCTGTGCACCATTTATTGTTATTTAACAATAGCGATTAAAGCAGCATGATTAAAGAGCGACTGTGCATTTTATTCGTCTTACTTATTCTTCTTTGTGCACATATGCGTTAGCACGCTAACTGGTCCACTGACTGTAATGCGGTGGTTTGAGTTTCAATTTGGCGCGGTTCTAACACGTTGTGTTATAATTTGCCATATTTTTTTGAGAATATGGCGGGTTTGCATGTATGATTTATTTACAAATGTAAAGTAAGATGTGCACGGGCTGCAAATAACCTGCAACAGAGTCGAATTGATGCTAATACAGTAACGTTATGCATAATATTTCCCTTTCGCATTTTTTGCCTTCTTATTTTCTTTTTATTCTTCTTTTCTTATTATATTTAAAGGTTGTTATTATTATCTTTAAAGGTTATGATGCAGATTCTTAAAGACATGGGGGTCACGGAGTACGAGCCTAGAGTGATCAATCAAATGCTGGAGTTTACATACAGTAAGTCAGGATGCCTTTCATCAAATCAAAATTGACAATGCTTCATTGAACATTGCAACATCTATTATGAATGATTTATCCATGCAAGTTAATCTTTTTTTATTCATGTACTCTCTAAATCTTTAATCAAAATAACTTTCAACGACATCACTTCTCTGATGACGTGTTTAGTGGCGCGAGGGCGGGACAACCTGTCGCTCACATGACATCACATCACATCACAGCAATGGCAAACCACAACAATCTAGTTTCGTCCCGCCCTACGTTTTTTCTTGTTCAAGAAGCCACTTCACTCAGATGTACAGAAGAAAAGACTATCGCAACTTCCGCTTCATGCCAACTTTTAAGTATATTGCTAAATGCATTAAGAGAAAATGTTAACGCACTCCAGCAATAACCTTTCTGTACTAGTAAATCGTCTAATAACACTAACTTTTTTCTACAGGATATGTAACCACTATTATTGAGGATGCCAAAATATATTCCACCCATGCCAAGAAGTCCAGTGTGGATGCAGATGACATAAGGTTAGCAATCCAGTGTCGAGTGGATCAGTCGTTCACGTCTCCTCCGCCACGAGATGTAAGTCTCTCTTGATGACTAATTCATAACTTATATGTGACTTTTGGTAATTAATTAAACAGTGCTGTTTGGTCTATGGTTTCAGTTTCTGTTGGACATTGCAAGGCAGAAGAACCAAACCCCTTTGCCCCTGATCAAACCGTACACCGGTCCACGTCTTCCACCCGACCGCTACTGTCTCACCGCACCAAACTACAGACTGAAGTCCCTGCAGAAAAAGGTATTACTTTAGTTTTGGTCAAAGTTCTTGATTTGGTGATCTATGGTTATTTGAGATTTATTACTGCAGTTATTGTACCTAACTTTTTTGGCTCAGAGGCCCACCTTTTCTCACGACAATATCAAAGCCATAGTTTTGTTTTTCAAAACATATTTTAATTTTAATCTATGAGATTATCTATTTTCTGCTGATTTAAAAAGTTTTCCAAAATGTTTTAGAAGCTGAATGTTCTTCAGGGATCCCAACTCTTTTCTCCAAAGTAATTTACAAAAGTGTAGTCACAATTTTTAGTGAAAAAAGTGCCGGGGAAAAAAGGTCCATCCATAGTGTATGTAGAAAGCACTGCTCAGAAAGAAGTCACTTTTCAAATCAAGCAACTTTGTTGGCCAACACAGAAAGTTCACAAGATTGCAAAACCCATTGCAAAATCTGTGGGATTTTTTTTTTACCTCCTTTTTTTACCTTTTACTTTTTTTTTGAATTCACAGAAAAATGGATAATATTGACTGCATCATATATATATATATATATGAGAGAGAGATTTAATTATTTAAATGCATATGGTATTTTATTAATTTACATGTTTTTTCCAAGTAACCAGCGTAATATTAGTATCTTTGAAATCCTATTATAGTTGTATTAATATTTAGAATTTGTAAACACATTAGTATATGGTAAAGTTTCAGGAATTTTGTTGCATTTTTAAATTTGATTTTTATTTCAAGTAATTTGGTTTTCTTCATATCCAGGTTTTTCTAGACTGTGTGAAATCCTGGTTCTTCACATGAAACAGATGTAAATGAAAATGTAGCGTCTGATATGGTTCTGATTCGCATGTTTAGGTGTCTTCGTCCACGGGCAGGATAACAGTGCCACGGTTGAGCATGGGAGCAGTGTCCAGTAGGCCAAGCACTCCAACTCTTGGTCAGTTATTCGAAAAACTTTCTGTATAAACTAAAACATCTCTTTTTTCAGGACACTTGGCATACTCACGATTTCCAACATACATTCTAGGGGTCGACCGATTATCGGCCTGGCCGATATTAAGCATTTTTATGGATCTCTGAAGGCACTGACAGTTTTGCACTCTCACACTGAAAGCACTTGCTGCTTCACTGATCACGCATCAGTTGTCTCTCAAAGTTAAGGCAGCAGCAGACTTTGCTGAAGTAGCAATAAATGACTACACTGAAGTTGCAAAACACCTCAATATAACAGGGCCCTGTGATTTCCGTAATGCAGAAACACGGACGGAATCGCGGAATCCAGTCATAAAAACGGAATTTACTGTATAAACCGGAATGTCACGGAATTTGTCAACTTTTTGATGAATTAATAAAAAGCAGGTCAGTACAAATCAAATTTCAAACCACAAATTTAAATATCAATCTCTAAATTAATGGAGCAGACGCGTTTCATTTACCACACGCACACACACACGTGACGCTTGCACTGTTTTCAGCCTCAGCCGCATCATTATATGAAGACATGATTGCATAAACATCATCTCCAGAGCCGCTTAGTCACTTCATTCAGCTTTTTAATGTTTCAACTGAGAAAAGTCATTGTCATATCATAAACACACAGAAACTCAAAGCAACCTGTCAAAATAAAAGTTAGGTTTTTCATAGGGCCCTACAAATGTAATTTTTGTTAAACTGCAAATGAATTTAATAAGTTTGATGACTTCAATTTATTAGAAATGCTTTTTTGATTACTAAAATTTAATTGAACCATTAAAATATAGTCTTTATATTTTACAAAATGTTTGTATGGTGTAATGTTTGAATGCTGCTGGGTGCTCCCTGCACTTTTTAAGTTTATTATTATTATTATTATTATTATTAATAATAATAATGTTATTAACAGTTCTCAGATTTAAAGACAATGTCTAAAATCATTTAACAAAAGTATTTGTAGGGCTGCCCCCAAATAGTCGACTAAATGTTAGTCGATATGAGGAGGGCTTGGTCGAATACATTTTCATCAGTCAGTTAGTCGAAAAAAAAAAAAATCACGCAATCAGGGGCTGCACAGTCAGTGTATGACATGACATTAAAGTAGAGCCCTGCACGGGCCTCAAAATGATACACAGCCTGCCCTGTTGCAGTCAGTAAAGCAGATATGTTTTGTTCTCAATGGCAAAGTATTTACCGGTAAGTTTATTTTCATTTCTTTATAAAGTTAATTAAGAAAAATGTTTTTTAATTTTTTTATGACGACCAAGCAGATGACAGCGAGTTAAACATGTTTGATCCATTTATAGCCTCTCAAATCAACACTTTACTTGGCTACAATAAAAACCATAGATATAAAACAACTTAAGCATATCACACAGACAGTTAACGTTAGTTTAATATTTTCATTTTTGAAAAGCTGAGCCAAACTGCTCTGCTGCTCAGTCGCAATAGCGCGCAACAGTGCTCGCAAACTAAATGAGTTTACACAATACAATGCAGAGAATGCAATAAACAAATCAAATTAATTACATTAAAAACAAACATGCAGGTTATCTTACCTCAAAAATCAAGTCTTCACTACAGAACATGGCCATTTCTCCCAATAGTTTCCAACAGACTCAAATAAAGTCCAATCAAACAAAAAACAACCTCCTAACATGGCTAAGAACAGTCTCAGAGCATCGTGAAGAAAAAGCACAGCATCCACAGTGAAGGTTTTAATCCAGTCGTACTTTTTCCAGCTGCGCTGAAGTCACGCTCGCTACCGGGACACTAAACACAGAACGAGCCGGTCGCGCGAATCTCAGATCGCGCTGCCGGGAAACCCGTGCGCGTGAGCAGACTGTCATGTGTCAGTCATGTCAGTGTGATAGGTTATAAAACGTCTTTCTATGTTTGCTTTTAAATCGTCAATCGGGCTGAAATGCAGGCCTCAAAGCAACGAGAGATCAACGAGATCTCGTGCCTCGCGGTATACCAAAGCGCACTTGTGGGAGAGGTGTCTGGCTGATGCTAATAATTATGTCAGGAAAAAAGAACGATTATTCGACTAATCGCTAAAATGCAGGAGTGTTAGTCGACTAGGAATATCTTTAGTCGGGGGCAGCCCTAAGTATTTGTCAAAATTGTTATTCTTAATTTTGACATCAACTTACATTTTTACACCAGACATAGGCTATATATCGGTTCAAAATATCGGTTATCGGTCTACTTGATCTATAATAATCGCATCGGCCCTGAAATCACATATCGGTCGACCCATAATTGAGCTATTCGTTGATACCAGAGCATGTGAGCGAAGCGGAGCGGTGTGACGCTCAGCTCAATATTCCGCTCTATGCGTGTGCGCTCCACTCAGTCGCTCACGTCCCAAGCTAACGCTCCACTGATGAATCGCTCACGCTCACCGGTAAAACAAATCCCGCTCAGACATAAAATGTCTCTGTATTGTATCTGTATGTAACCTGCTTTCTGTTTGTACTTTGTAATGAATATCTGGAATAAATGTATAAATTACAGTAGCTAGGATTGCAAATAAAAGTTATTTCGTGGTGATTCTGAATAAAAGTCTGTTCTTTTTATTCATTTACATGCATTAATTTAACTTAATTAAAAAATATGTCTAGCCCTTTGGCAAACTTGCCTATTAAATACAATAACTGAAAAGGTATATTTGATTTTCGTTATTTTATTTCCGTGAACATAACTGCAGTTGCAAAACAGGCATATTAAAACGCGCGCGCGGACACGACACGCACACGCACACACACACACACACACACAAACAAGATGAAATGCATGTAGAACTTTACAAAACACATCTGGACTAGGCTATCATGCTCATAAAAGCACACACAGGTGAAATGCACTTAACAACATCTTATCAAAGCACACCTGGATGATTTACTGGCATTAGTAAAAGAAACGTGCGTTCTAAAGTTTAAATAGACCAAAACTGCGAGTAATTGCGGTCTATTTAAAAACGTCAATAGACGTTACATTCTGGGTAGAGCGAGCGGCGCTGAGCGGATGGAGCGGACGGAGCGGAATCTTCAGAAATCTGCTCTCCGCTCAGGAGGAAGTATTACCACTCCGCTCCACGCTCCGCTCCGCTCACATGCTCTGGTTGATACACAATAATACACAAGAGCTATTAGTAGTTTAAAAGCAAAAGTACAGCAAAATCTAAAAGTCAATTTACAGGATCCTGTGTTTTTCAGGTACTCCATCAGTGCAGACAGTGGGGACCAAAGTGGGAACACCTGTGTCACTGACCGGCCAGCGCTTCACCGTTCAGATTCCCAACTCACAGGCTTCCTCTGTCAAATCAGGTACCAGTTTCCACCTTAGAACAAGCAGTTCTCTCTGTGTGATATTTTTGTATATTAAGGACCATGTGGAAGATTTTGTGCCAAATCAGTGAGCAGGTCAAAAGTTAAGCTATTAATTGAGCTACAGTAGCCTACCTGTCAAAGTTTGGAAACATTACAAAAATTAATGTCTCTTATGCTCACAATGCTGCATTCATAAAAAGACAGTTAAAAAAGTAATATTGTGAAATATTATTACAATTAAATTGTAATTTATTCCTGTAATGCAAAGCTGTATTTTCAGCTTCAGTGTCACATGATCTTCAGAAATCATTCTAATATGCTGATTTGCTGCTCAAGAAACAGTTTTGCTGATTAACATTTTTGTGGAAACAATGATACTATTCAAACATTTGTGGTAAGATTTAAAACAAAAAAGAAGAGAGAGAAATTAGTGCTTTTAGTCATCAATGAAGGGGACCTATTATGCAAAATTCACTTTTATATTGTTTTTGAACAGGATAATGTGTGGGTACACAATCACCTTATCGTGGTAAAAATACATCCACTCATAAATCTGAAACAGTGTCTCAAAACGAGCCGTTCAGGAATAGCATATATAGCAGTAGGTAGGTACTGTATATTTTAATACATTTAATACTTTAATACACAGATCTAATATACACATGTGATTTCTTTACTTGCGTTCACTGACATAACCGACTGTTTGTGAGATTTGTCAAATACACACAAGGTTATGTCAAAAACACAGTTTAAGCACAATAAGACGTGAAAGAGAACTTAGTTCAATTCTCACGGGACGCTCCGTCTGACATCCAGCTTTCTGCGCACGAGCTTCGGATGTGTGCGCTCAGAAAAACATATATCAGAAGTTTAGGCTGATATGGCTTTAAAACACATGCAGATAATAAACTTTCATGATGAAGAACTGAAATGTCAAATAAATGCTGCTCATTGAACTTTCTATTCATCAAAGAATCCTGAAAAAAGTATGACCATTTCCACAAAAATGTTTAGCAGTACAACTGTTTTTAACATTGAAGGTAATAATAACAATACATGTTTCTTGAGCACCAAATCAGCATATTAGAATAGTTTCTGAAGGATCATGTGACACTGAAGCCTGGAGTAATAATGCTGAAAAATCATTCAATTTTAAATATATTCAAGTAGAAACCTGTTATTTTAATAGAGACTTCTGTCAAAAACATTTAAACAAATGAACTTTTGACAGGTACTGTAAGAGAAATAAAAACACGACAGGCTTTAAGAACATGCAGTGAATTATGAATTATTTAATTTGTTTTCATTCACAGCTACTCCTACCACTCCCACGGTTCAGAATGTCCTCATCAACCCCTCTCTCATCGGCTCCAAGAACATCCTCATTACTACCAATATGGTGTCGCAGAATTCATCTAGTGACTCTACGTCTCTTAAGAGGAAGCATGAAGATGAGGATGACTATGATGCTTTATGACCTGCTGTGGTTTCTTACTAGTATGGAAGCAAAAGTGATTATGTAAATAAGCATTTGATAACTCTGAATTTGCCTTTCAGTAGTATTGTCTTGTTTAGAATATTACCATTGCATATTACCATTTATTGTTCATTTTTGTAAGTAAAAAATAAATCAAATTAAAATGATAAACTGTGTTTTGTTGTTTTTGTTTCACAGACTTCATTTAGTGGTTGAGTTACTATGGTGCAAAAAATCTTGATCACCCTGAGCCAGTTTAAGAAATCAAGGGCAGTTTAATTATTTAGATAATTTAAAAATTCAATATTAGGTGTAAATAAAACTTGACGTTCTTATGAAATCAATGAAATGCCAGCAGAGGGAGCTAGTTAAACAAGGGCTCTTCAGGATGCTGATACTGATGTGTTTATGGTATATTATACTGCTATAATTTAGAGGCAGCAAACAAGAACGGAAAAACATTTTTACATTGAAACAAAATCTTATGTGCACATATTAAAAATAGCTATTATTAAATATGTATTCCGAAGTGTTTTTTTTTCTAGGTTGAGAACGATGAAAACAAATAATGCTGAGTTCATTTTAAGGTTTTATTTTTTATATTTTTCTCATTGCAGATATTTCGTATGTGTATCCCAAGCATGTTAAAGGGTTAGTTCACCCAAAAATGAAAATTCTATCATAGTTTACTTACCCTCAAGTTGTTCCAAACCTCTATGTGTTTATTTGTTCTGCTGAACACAAAGGAAGATATTTGGAAGAAAACAGATCTCATTCCCCATTGACTACCATAGTAGGAAAAAATACATACTATGGTAGTCAATGGGGAATGAAATCTGTTTTCTTCCAGATATCTTCCTTTGTGTTCAGCAGAACAAATAAACACATAGAGGTTTGGAACAACTTGAGGGTAAGTAAACTATGATAGAATTTTCATTTTTGGGTGAACTAACCCTTTAAGTTATTTTTATTTTGTTGAACCAGATAGGAAGGGGTTTTAATAGAGCATAACATATTCCTTCTATTTTATAGTCCAGTGAGAACTTTTTATTAAGACTTTATAACTCGTTTTGTTTTTCATTCTGTTTAGTTCTAATGATTTAGCTTTAATCTTTTTAAAAATGCGTCAGTCTTCTGATTGCATAAAACGATGAAACATCCTTCGGTAGTGTCGAAGTGCCGTAGTGCAACTCTTTGCTGTTTACTTCACTAGCCAGTCACGTAGACTCTTACGTAAAGGTCAAGAGCAGCTCTGTGATTGGCTGAAAAGAGTGTCAATCAAACATCCTTCATCCAATAGTCTCGTTACTCGCTCTCAAACTATGGCGGCCATGTTGTATCCGCGGGGGATTGGAGGCTGCTCGGAACCGAGTCTCTCTTCAGTTGGGAGTACATGGTGAGGCTCTCGGGCTTGAACTCGTCTGGGTTTTACACCATCAGAGATCTACACTCCTCGCCATGAGCCGTCCGTCCTCGACGGGTGGTGCGGCTGGGGGACTCGGAGCTGGTAAAGCAGGAGGAAGTAAGCATGGAGGTTCTGGAGGAGGAACAGCCGCAGCCACAGCCGCCGCAGGGGTCTCTGGCTCTGTCCCGGGCTCTGGTACTGTGCCCGCGGTCGCTGTAACCCTTCCAGCCGTCGCCCTGCCGGGACAGTCAGCTGAACTGACAGCGTTGTTTGAATGCCCGGTGTGTTTCGACTATGTGCTGCCTCCGATATTGCAGTGCCAGGCTGGGCATCTGGTGTGTAACCAGTGTCGGCAAAAGCTCAGCTGTTGTCCAACCTGTCGCGGCCCTCTAACGCCGAGCATAAGGAATTTGGCAATGGAAAAAGTTGCATCTAATCTACCGTTTCCGTGTAAGGTAAGAACAACCCCGAAGCACTGGTGAAATGCATTCACAACTTTCTTAATAACCAGTTACCTGCCAGGTTGTTTCATTCAGTATCAGTACTACTACTGTATGATGATGGCACACAGGCAGCCATGAGTTTAGAAAGTGTGCTCATATCCTGTAACTAAACCTCAGATGCCACAGGTGTATTAGCCTACATCAAGCCAAGAACATGCAGCGCTTCTCCTTCATTCATTTTTTCAGTCACCTTTCGCTTATATTTAAAGTGTCTAAATCTAGCTGAAGTGTGTATTTTGTCTGTTAAAATACTTGTATCTATTCTTTATTATAGCTTCATATTCAGTTGTTAGTAAATGGATATCATATCACTAAAATTCAAAATTATATTTTGAGCATCCCTACCAAATCCGTCGTATCAACATTGTCTCAACCAATGGCGTGTGTTTGGGGGCGGGGTTTTCTTTTTGTTCAACTAATGATAAGCAGGGAGGCGGGGCCTGTTTCGGAAACCTGTGTGAGAACATTCATTGTTATTTTTTAGTTTTTCCGTTTGGTGACGCTAGGGGCGCAGAAATTACACTTTAGATTTAAAATTTGACATGGGGGTCATATAGGATGTGCCCTCATTAACTATTCCCTGCATTAGTCCACTAATATAGTTCACTTGAGAGAGTGAAAATATAGTGAGTGGATTCGGACACTGAGTGTACCGGACGGGCTTGTTTTGCATAGTTTGTGCTTGCTGTTTAATAATAATTTTAAACTTAGCAAACTGGCAGCTCCAGTTGTAATGAACATATTTATCTTTGTGAAACTATGTGAACCTTAGTTAAACAATTTAATAATTAGTTAAAAAGAAACTTATACTTGTATGATATTACGCTGTGACCACATTGAACCAGCGTTTTGGAAGATGGATGGATGGATGGATGATTCATTCGAAGGACATCATTCGAAGGACGAATGATTCAGACCATCTTTGGTCTGACTTGGATATCTATTTGGCACACGACTCTCACAGACAGTGCATTATTCTCCAGTCGTTGAGTGTATATATTAGTTGTACACTGTTATTGTGGTGCATTGTGGGATTGAATGAGTGCACTCAATAATGTCCACTATGGTTTCGACATCACTACAAATGGCTGTTCCTTCAAATAGTGCACAATATATAGGGATTACGGACATATAGCCATAGTTACGAGTTGCTTGACTGAAGTATCCAAATGAACCAAAATTAATCAAAAACATTTTCAAACTTTTTTGCAAACCTAGCAGTAACTCTATCTCCTTTCTATCTCTAATTCCCAGAATTCTGTGGAAAATCTTAGCTGTTTTATAATTCAGATACCACCACATTTACTATATTTATGACACTAGATGTACAGTATTCATACAGCCCTGAAATATAACAATTTAATCTTTCATAAGGTAATGGCAAATTATGGATGATCGCAAAAAAAGCGGGTCATTTATTTGCGATTCTGATTCTAAACACACAATATACATGATTATTGAAATATTATCAGGGAGAATTTGAATTTGACATGGATCAGTCATATTTTACTGGGGTATTATTACTGATTGCTGTGTTTAAACATAAGAAGTCTTATTAAAACCTTGAATTGGTTTTCTTTATTCGATGATTAAACTGCACCAGAAAGATCTGAATTCACTATGGATTAGTTCTAGCTCTTGATACAGCATATTAAACCCTAAGATCAGTTCACATTTCCCCCGTAGCACTGCAGCATTGCAGCAGTGTGTTGTAACTTTTTGGTCAGTCTGAGCTTAAAGTTTTCTGTTGACTGGCCTGAAACTCCTTGATTACATCATCAGTACATTAAAGTTGTATTCTCTATGTTATCACTGGTTGAAAGTTGATCACTACTCTTGTTCCCTGGGGTAATGTTTCCTCCTTACAGTGGCTATAATCAGGACATGGCAACTGGTACGTGATGTAGTGCACTTTAGAGTCTGTGATACAAGCCATCAGTAAAGGAAAGTAAGCCTAAACATGGTAAAAGTAAAGCTTTCTCCACTGTTGTTTCAGCAAAGGGCTTTGAAAGTTAGTTGTTCGATGCTCTGTACTAACAGCGTTATATATGGAAGAACCTCTGTTGTTGTGAAAACTCGTTCTGGCATTTTTATTGCAATCTATTACAGTTTGGGGGTCAATAAATTGTATTTTTGGACTGAGGAGGACATTTGAGACCTGAGAGTTAGGCTATATAGTATATTTTCCATAGTACTTTTTTATTTCAAGTGTTCAAGAAAAAAAAATTCTCATAAATTTTTATTTTTTAACATGCTTTTGGAGGTATGACTATGACTTTCTTCTGCGGAAGACAAAATATGATATTTTGAAGATTTTGGTTACCATGCGCTTGATTTTTATGAACAAAAAATAATTTTTCAAAAAAGCTTCCTTTGTGTTCTACATAGGCTAATAAAAGTCATACAGGTTTAGAACGGCATGAGGGTGAGCAGGCCTAGATGATGACAGAATCAGATTTTTGGGTAAAAATAATACGATTAAAAAAAGTAAAGTCAAAATAAGGTACTATAAGCTAATTAATAAGGTAGCCTACTGTTTAATATATTTAGGTACTGTTTTTAATATTTCCTGGCTATCTTTGCATTGATGCATGCTATTCTAAATAAAATAAAATAAGTGTAAAATAAGCGTGGTTGCTTTGTATACAGGGGTTACCAGGGTAACCATTATATTTCTGCTGTTCCATAAGCGCCACATATGGCAATTCAATTAAATTTTAATTCAGCCCACAGCAAATATTGACTAGGCTAGTCGGTGTTACTGTTGTTACAAGGTGCTCGGCCATACACTGATGACATTACTGGCCACCGCGGCACTGCCCCCACTGTCATGTATCCTTTTTTATAGAAATAAAAACAATGTGGTTCAATTGGACAACAGATGCTACATTTATAAACTGAAAGTGTCTGCTGCGTTTCATAGCACAGTGCAGCATGAGTCAGATTTCACTTATCATGTGATGAGACTAAGGAGAGGTGACTGACTGGACGATGGCGCCATGGTGGAGGATTTGGTGCGTAACACACCCAGAGCATAATTCACAAATAAATACATGTAGAATGTGCAGTCAATACTGCCGCTGTTCATTTTATTCTGTGTTTTGCTGTGCTTTCTTTTTTTTAGCCAGTGAATCTCACCGTTGCATACAACACTTGAGACTCTGGCTTCTTTGACACTTGCTAAGAAATGAGTAGGAGAGAGAAAATAGTGTCAAGTTTAACAGAACTATAAATAAGCTTTAACACGACTAAAGGCCATTGCACACTGAGTCCAAAATTCGCATCCGAAATTTTCGCACGTTAAAAAATAGATACGACCTCACGTTATGTCAATCACGCTTGCAACACTGCCTCCGAAACTTTCGTCGGGTTCGATTTTCTGCGTTTTTCGCATCCGTAGCAAGCAGTTAAATCGTGTTTGTTTGTTGTTTTGACAGTTCAGAGCCACCGAATCATGAATACGAAAAAACGCATATGAAAATTTCGGGCTCAGTGTGCAATGGCCTTAATACCTTAACCTGTTAACTTGCATCCCCATTTGGAACCCAAATCCAAGAAATGGCACACCCCCTTCTGCAAGAACCAATGAGGTTCATTCTCGTTACGCATCACGTTTGAGCTTCAGCAAGAACCAATGAGGTTCATTCTCGTTACGCATCACGTTTGAGCTTCTGCAAGAACCAATGAGGTTCATTCTCGTTACGCATCACGTTTGAGCTTCAGCAAGAACCAATGAGGTTCATTCTCGTTACGCATCACGTTTGAGCTTCAGCAAGAACCAATGAGGTTCATTCTCGTTACGCATCAGGTTTGAGCTTCTGCAAGAACCAATCAGGTTCATTCTTGTGCTACGCATCACGATTGAGGTTCAGCAAGAACCAATGAGGTTCATTCTTGTTATGCAGCAAGTTTGAGCTTCTGCAAGAGCGAGTCTAGCAGTCAAGCAGGTTCGGTTGAGATTCTTTATAGACTTGGAACTGGTAGTTGCATTGCTGTCGATGGCGTGACTGAAATCTCTCCGATTTTCATTTGTGTTCCGAAGATGAATGAAAGTCTTACAGGTTTGGAACAACATGAGGTTGAGTAATTAATAACTACGCCTTTCATTGCATATGTACAGGTCTTTAAACACCTTACATTTGATTTAAAAAACCCTGCAGATACCCTTTTACACATTCCTAAAATTGATTTATTCGGTTTATAAGAAACATACGCTTTGGGAGAAGTGGAAAAGGAAACGGAAGGCTTGTATCTCAGTCGTAGTGTCTCGTCAGATGTCTTAAGTTAGCAGCACACCTCATGTAGGATGTCCGTTTGAAGCTCGGGCCAGAGAGTCTGGCAGGAAGAGAGCAGTTTCTCAGAGCTGTCACTGAGATGAGATGCTTTCCTCACACGCCAGGCTCTGTGTCCGGCTGGCATTCGCAGACAGATTAGACATGGATCCACTTAGTCCCCTCAGGCTTGGGCATTTATTTTGCCATGTGAATCTATTTTCAGCCTGTTCTGCGGGTTTGTTAAGACACAAGCTGATGTAGTGGCGGGTGCAAAGCGAATTAGAGGTTTGTAATGATCCTCATCAAACCCTGTTTGAATAGGAGAGCACCACAGTGTGGCGAACACTGGTGACGCCGGGCCACTGCGCATGCGTCTCCAGGATTGCAGCACTGAGTGAAATACTCGTCCAAGCATCTGTGTACATGACACAAAAGACTCTGCTGCCCTTAGCAAAAATCTTCATCATTACCAGAGTTTACCTTAGAGTGTAGACAACATCAGTCAGGCTGACGTTTAGCCATTTTGATATTTTTGGTATTGTTCTATAAGTGTCCACTTGGCTGGCTGTTGTCAGCATAGATATGTATACATAGATGCCAAACTCCATCGCCTCAGACACGTCTGCGCTCCTGTCATCTTGCAACGGTCAGCGCATCGTCACTCACAGTAAGAATCAATGTTGCCACAACATGCTTCTGGTTGTGAAACCGTCGAGATTTAAATTCTCGAAGAAATGGGAATAACCTTTCATAGGTGAGAATGTGAGAACTCAAATTACATGTTTTTACTGTGTTAACGTTTTAATGTCTTGTCAGCTGTCGCCTTTGCCTTGTTGTATTGTGTTAGTTTAGCTAAATCATCTGCCGAAATCTATTTCATATATAGATATTCATACAGTCAACTGGCTCTCGAACGTTCACGGACTGCTCCAATATGGCGGACATCTTTCGTATAGCGGCCCATTAAAACGGCCCCTAATGAGGATCTATGTATATATATATCTATGGTTGTCAGTCCATTGTAATGTCTGTTTTCTTGGTTTTAAATGTAAAATATAAATATATAAACCCAAACATGCCGCTGATCATAAAGCATATAGACAAATATTTCACATGCATTATTATACAAAATCCTCACACACACACACACATTCATGCACAGAGATCTCCAGGCACTCAGTGTCAATTAAGTGAAGAAATGGAAGGATTAATGAGAAATCTGCAGTTTTCACACATGAGCTGTGCTGAGAGGTGGATCAAAAGCCCGTTTTAGCGCGCCGCGTTTCCTCCCCCTACTGTAAGAGCTGCGGCCCCTTCATCATATCACTGGAGGAATGAATGTGAGCGGCCCGTAATTAATTTCACAGATGAGTTGCTCAGGGGGTAAGTCGCTCGCCCCTCTGCAGCTGCATGTGTGTGTTTGCAGGGATGTGAGCATATTGACATGTGAACTTCAGAGTGCAAAGAATGACAGAACTGAAAGACTGATTTTGTGCATTTCTGGAGGCCGAACGCAGAAAGGCTGACCCAAGTGAAGTGTTAAGGTTAACGTAGAAGGCTTTTAATGGCATCTGTACATTTAGGTAATGTAGGACTCTTTGTACTTCTAGGATACGTGTGGTCGATAAAGTACAATTGTTGTTTGTCGACATTTCCTGCACCATAATACCTCCCGTTTCTGCACAAGTTCACACTAGCAGAGATTCTATAGTGAGCACCTTTTTTTTTTTTTTAAGTCACATTCCCTGTGAAATGCTCTCAGACAGCAAATGCAGCGAGTTTGCTTCCTCCTCCTCTAAGAAAATCAATAATATCATAAAGGCGATCAGCACATCCTTGAGTTGCGCTGAGGTCAGATGGATCAGACCACCTCAGAAAGTAGTTAATAATTATTCTGATTTCGAAGCAATCGATGGCAAAATTTTGGAAGAAACCGTACAGCTCCTTAAAACACCAACCTGTGCCCTTGACACACTTCTCACATCTTTTTTCAAAAGTGTGTTTAACTGTTTAGAAGCAGACCTCCTAGAACCCCTCACTTTATTCTGGGACTTTTTCCCAAACTGCAGGTGTCAAGCCCCTCCTGAAAAAGAGCAATCTGGATCAAACTTGCAATATTTTTTTTTAATTATTATTTGGAATTGCTGTTTTTTTAGGATGGGGGTGGAGGGGTATTGATATTGGCATCAATTATATGCATTTATTCATTTTTTGGAAGTGCCATGATATAATATATGCATAAATAACACAATTATACAGCACAGCAATATTTTCTGGAAAGAGCAGAAAGAATGCACAGTTAGCGGTTTTAGATCTATTTAAAGAATGCATGGTAATGAGCAAACTAATACCAACTCTCACTGCTGCTTCTTGCTGATTCAGTGGATATTTTCTCCACACTGTCACTTGTCATATCGCATGCTGTGGAATACATACAATATAAACAGCTCTCAGCACCACTGAAGTGCACACATGATCTGGACTATTATATCCATTAGTCATAGTACATAGCCACACCTGAAATCAAAACAATTTGTATGGATTATTCAGTGGTTTCTTCGGTTGCGGTCACATTAAGCTATGAGCATGTGAAGTGACTTTGGACCCTGCAGCTCTTAAGTTTGTGTGAAAGTTTGTCATTAACCCCTAGTTTCGCAAAAAAGGCTTACGTCTAGTTCCAGGCTAAAATGCATGCTTTTAATGAACGCAACTTGCACTGAAATATTTCAAAAATATATTTGTCTCAAGATGCACACCAGTAATGTTTTTTTCTAGAGCACGTTTATAAAAGCTACTTAAACGTCCTAATTAAACTAAGGCCTAATACTGGCTTAATCTAAGCCCTGTCTGTGAAACCAGGCCTAAGTGTTAAACAGTTTTGTTATTTTACTCAAGTACACATATCAAATACTTTAGTAAAATTACTACAGATACCCTAATCAAATATTACTCAATTAAAAGTATTAAAGCAGAATTCGGCAACTTATAGTCTTCTTCGCTGATTTTCCCTTTTGTTGTCACATGTTTTCCCCACGAGCTCCCACTACAGCTGTGGGCCGTATATTTCACAACACTATTGTTAAAAAAAAACTCACTTGCGGCACCCTTCTCCCCCGTTCTACCGCTGCTCACGTGCATTTGTTATTATCAGAGCTGGCCAACTTTACTTGCGGAGCTATGTCTACCGAGGTGGGTAATACATCATACACATTATCATAGAACATTGACATGTACATTTTGTATTCTGTTATCAACCCGTAAAGCAGTTCGTGTTTCTCGCTCGTTCTTGTTCTCGTCTCGCTTCTCACAAGACTTCCTATTTTCATTTTGCCGGGACGGTAGTCCCAATGTTGCAAGGTTGGTTTTCCGCCTGGGAACGCTAGGGGGAGCTAGGAAAGTCACCAATATCACCAGAACAGGTTGTTTAACCATCCAAATGATTTCTAGACAGCTTTATTAAGTTAAAAAAAGTTACCAAGTTCACCTTTAAGTAGTACTATTCCATTTTACATGCGTCATTTTAAACGTAAATCATTTATAAACCTAAGCCAACACAGGAGAACACATCAATATGTGAACTGTAGTTCGTCACCATTTCAAAGTTTAACCCTTCGCTCGAGTTTGCATTGATATCCACATGTTCTTGTCCTAAAAATGACAGTGGCTTTAGCATTTCTGTCGTAAACAAGTATTAAAGATTAAGTGGACATTTGAATTAAATGTTTGGCCAATATTAAACAAGGATTTGATCTGCTGTAAAGTGAAACAACACCAGGCCGTTACATTTTGTATTTTTAACCGTGTTGTTCAATAAAACTATGATTAATTGCTTTTGATACTTTATTTGAACCAATTATTATTGTCTCATAGCCTCATTTTAAAGGCTATTGTTGTTCACTTAAGTCTATTTTTATTACCACAAAAATGATTCGATTATCAGCACCATGACGTGTGTGTGTGTGTGTGTGTGTGTGTGTGTGTGTGTGTGTGGTGTTAACACGGCAGCAGACATTGTTGCATGAACAGACGTTGGAGATTAATATTTTGTGGTAAATTATGTTTTTTGCGCAAAAAAAGCACTCTCGTCGCTTCATAAAACTGAGGTTAAACCACTGGAGTCACGCGGATTACATTTATGATGTCTTTACTTTTCTAGGGCTTGAAAGTGGCTGTCAATGGAGGGACAGAAAGCGCTCAGATTTCATTAAAAAGATCTTAATTTGTGTTCCGAAGATGAATGAAAGTTTTGCCGATCTGGTAATTAATGACAGAATTTTCATTTTTGGGTGAACTATCCCTTTAAGTCGTACAGTAACAAAGAAAAAATGTTTATTCACCACTGGTGTTTCATAAGAACACCTTTTCAATGTTATTGCTGTTAATATCAGTATATTTTCATCTCCAGCCCACAATCAATTTCTAAGCTTTACTGTCAAACATTTCTCAATGGATCAAAATATGCAAAATAACTGAATTATAGGCTAATATCATCCCTTTTTTTGGTTTCGGTCTTCCCAAAACAGCCATGTTAGTCTTGAGACTTTATAGTAGCTAGCGCTTGTTCTAGTAGCATGCTTTGTTTTGTTTTTGTTATGTGGTTGCCTTTTCAGGCATTTACCTCCTCCTCTTTATTAGGAAGAACAAAGTAATAGCACATTCCCGTAAGCACAGTAGTTACATTTCTGTGCAGCTCTTTATTACATGAACGGAATTGCTTTTCATCACGCGCTGCGCAATATCTTCCTCGGCTTGTACTTCAAATTGGATTATCTGATGCAGTGTAAGGCATTTCACCCAAGCTCCTTCTTCCTCCCGCTCTCTCACTGTACAATGTGAGGACGCCTATGGAAAACAGTATTGACCTCTGGTGCCATGTCAGCAGCATTTTGTATCTGCCCCGTGGGCACACTGATGCGTCACTCCTCACTTCTTCTGCACATTAATGATGGACGCAGCGATCCTTGACCACATTCTGCTCTGCCTGTTTAATGATGCGACATCTGCCTCGCGTACGATTCTGCCCGAAGCGCGCAGCCTTCCACTGGCTCTCTAGCGATCATGGCTCACTGGCCACAAGGAAAATGGCCCATCGTGGAATCCAGACAGGGTAATGGAATACAACGATCCACACAAAAAAGCAATTAATCATTTAAAAGTTAATAGGTTAATTGAGCTCTTTGTGACAACTTTTAAAGGAAACCTTTGTGAAAAAGCACACTTTGGCATGCTTTTAAAAAGAATACTTATTACGGAAATAAGAATATACGTTTTCGGACGCCTAATTGGATATCATTTACAAATAAATGAAATTGCATTATAGTTTAAACTTATGATAAATACAATAAGTTGAACTTAAGTGTGTGTGTGTGTTTTCTTTACTCAAGTATGGTTTAAGTACATTTTTATATGTAATTTCATAATTACTTCTATTGTCTGTTTAAATGCAGTTAAAGTGTACTGCTGAATGTACAAGCATTTATGGTAAACAAAAATATACTTTAGTGTAATTTCTATTGAAACTTGTCAAATTTGTATTTACACATTTGTAATGATAGTTGCAATTTAGTACATTTAGAATATATAGACATTAAATGTAGTGCTAAATAACACACAGTTAAAATAATAATTAGTTCTTAAAAGTATGTTAGTCACATCAAAATAAGTGTACTTTAAATTATGACAAAAGGTTATTAAAACAGTGATTTAAATTATTTAAAATGTGTAATTAATAAGCATAATGTAGGCCAATTATTAATTATTAATGTCATCTCATGTTGTTCCAAACCCCCCTCCATACAATGAAAAGTCAACAGGGAGGTCTTTTTGTTGTTGTTTTGGACTTAATTGACTTTCATTGTGTGGGAAAAATTAATTAAACATTTTTCATAATAGCGGAATTCAGTCAGTCATATGGTTTTGAAACATGAGGGTGCGTAAATAGCAGAATTAGTATTTTTGGGTGAACTCTTTAAAGCAACACCATGGAACTTTTCCTCTTCGGTCGCCCTACTGTTTGGAAACGAAATTGTCTATTGCCGCTGTCGTAAAATTAAATAATTTATCCTACCGTCGCATGCAAGCTCGCTGTTTATCCAGCACCGATGGAATGAACGATGTCCACAGACAAGGTAGAGTATGTTACATGATTTCATGGAAGGATTATGTATTGCGACATCAGAAACGAAGAAAAACGAAATAATGACTATTGTAGCTCTTGACGTAAAGCAGTCGAATTCTGTAGTTCTTTTTGTGGTCGGGTTACTACCCGAACCCTGAAGTTACATAGTGCCAGTAACAGCCTTTCACCCTGTTACGACTTGATGAACCACTGATAAGATTTTGGAAACATTATTTTAAGGTAAAAAATGTTACATAGTGTTGCTTTAAGTCAAACATTGCCATTTGGAAATGGTTTCAACAATGGTTTCTTATTTGAAAAAACGCTTCTGAACTGTAGAGTTAAATATGCATCTGGATGGTTTGCTGAATTTTATTGAGTTTAACCTTCGTCCCTCATCGCTTAAGCTTTGTTTAATGTCCATTATAGCGCAGTCAATGAGCTCTTTAGCCAGCCGTAATCAATCCCTTACTGGTTGACCTTTCCTCATCCCATTAAACTAGCAAGCACTTACCTTAAATCCATGGATGAGTTAAATAAGCTAAGTGAGGGCCCACCAATCCTCTTTGTAAATATATAGCTTAATATCTTCCTCCCCAGATCAGTTCCTCGATGTGAATATGGTTAAAGGGAGTCGGGCGAGATTAATGGGATGGCTCAATTGTCTCTGTTTCAATCATCTTCTCTTTGTTGCCCTTCTTCTACAGCCCGTCTCTGTCCCCGTCACGCTGTTCCTTAGTAACTTGGCCATTCACTTAACGGAGCCTTTTAATCAGGGGCCATTTGGAGCAGCGAGAGCTCTGTGAGAGACGGGCAGCTTGAACTATTGTGCCTGAACTGAATGATTCCCAGGAGGCTAAACTGGAGGGGACACCGCAGTTTGTCATACAATGGGGCTCAAATTGAATGAAAGTGCAATTTAACCTTGTTCTACCCAATTAGGATTTGAGGAATAGAAGATATTGATGGTTGGACATGCCACTAGACAGATTTTCAAACCAGTGATTTGTAGGTTTCCTGCCATGGCATGTAATATTTGTTCAGGCTGAGGTGGAATGTTGTACGATTTATTATTAATAAGGACCAAATCAATCAATTTAAAAATGATTTCTGAAGGATCATGTGACACACTCTTTCACTTGCCCCTTTAAAAATGCGTCAATGTTGAGCCCTATGCATGGTGTTGAGCCAAAACATTATGACCAGTCATAGGCGTGTCATTATTAAAGGGGGGGTGAAATGCTATTTCATGAATAGTGATTTTTTTACACTATTAAAGAGTTGGATCCCCATGCTAAACATGGACAAAGTTTCAAAAATTAAGTTGTACGTTTGATTATTTCTGTTCTCAAAATACTCCTTCCGGTTTGTCACAAGTTTCGGAAAGTTTTTTTTCGAGTACGGGCCTGTGTGACGTCAGCTAGGCCGGAATCTCCTTATAAGGGTCCTAAGGGCAATTCTCCCGGAAGGGCGCACGTGCAGCTGTAGCCTAGAGCGAGAGAAGTAACGTTATGCCTATCAGAGCGCTGTGCTCGGCTTTATGGAAGTCATCGGCTGTGATTGTTTTATAAACAAGGCCCAGTTCGACGCCGGATTTGCAGATCGTCTAATGCTTAAGGATGGAGCAGTCCCAACGATAAAGGTTTACGGTCGTGCGTTGGAACTGCAGGCGGTGAGTAAAACTGATTCAAATGTCTGTGAGTTGTTAACTATCGCCGTGTATTAAGCACAACAAGTAAACGACATGATCACGTACAGTTAATGTAAAATTACACTTCCCACATGTACACCTTTAAAAAAAATACGACGACATAAAGTGAGAATTAGTCATTTACAAAAACCGCTAAGCGAATATAAGTTATACAGTTCCAGTACACACCGCATAGAGACGTCCTGCTGTAGTCGTTGCTGCTGCTGCTCGTCTTCAATTTCAGCCTCGGGATCTGATTCGGGATCAAAAATGTATTGCTGAATCTGATTGTTAGCAATGTTTTGTGATATCACAGCTTCCAGAAGCTCTCAACGTAAGCTTCGCGCTCTCGTGATTATTTAGCTCCGCCCACACGGCACGCCTCCACCCGCTCGTTTTTTTCCCCGAAAGACTCGGTACAGCCTATCTTTCTTTTATAAATATAATAAAACTAAAGACTTTTTGGATATATGAATGATGCAATACTACTCTAAAGGTACTCAAGATTAACATGAGATTGACTGAAACTGAGTGTTTCACCCCCCCTTTAATGTCTGGATAGGTTAGATGGTAAGTAAACAATCCGTTCTCGTAATCAATGTGTTGGATGCAGGGGAAATGAGCAGGAATAAAGATCTAAGGAACTTTGACTAGGGCCAAATTGTTATGGCAAGTCGTCTGGGTCAGAGTATCTCTGAAGCGACAAGGCTTGTGGGTCGCTCCCGGTCACGACAGAAATCCAGATATTAATAACGACACGCCTGACTTCACCAACAGTGCTCTGAGGAGGGACAAACCACAAACTGACGACGGGTGTCGGGCGGCCAAGGCTCATCGATTCACAAGGGCAACGAAGGCTATCCAGTCAATAAAAGATTTACTGTGGCACAAGTCACACATTTTTAATGATGGTTATGGGATGAATGTGTCACAACACACAGTTCATCGCACTTCTGCTGCATATGGGGCTTCGTAACCACAGACCAATCAAAATGAATATGATGACCCCTGTCCACCACTGAAAGGGCACATGAGGATTGGAACTGGACCTTGAGGCAGCGGAAAATGGGTCACTTTGTCCGATGAGTCCTGTTTTCTTTTACATCACATGGACTGGTGTGTACGTGTGCGCCATTTACCTGTGGAAATGATGGCACCCGGATGCACTGTGGGACGACGACAAGCCAGAGGGAGTGAGATTCTCTGGGCAATATTCTGCTGTGAAACCGTGAGTTCTAGCATTCATGTGGATGTAAATTTGACGTGTTAACTACCTAAACATTGTTGCAAACCAGGTACACCCCTTCAGGACAATGGTTTTCACTGGTGGAAGTGGCCTCTTTCAGCAGGATAAAACACCTGCCACACTGCACTCATTGTTCAGGAATGGTTGATTCATATGACTTATATGATGAAGAATTCAAGCTGTTGCCCCTCTCCAAATTCACCAGATCTCAATCCAATTGAGCATCTGTACAAACAAGTTTGATCAAACAAGTTTGAACTCTCCACCTCGAAACCTACAGGACTTGAAGGATCTGCTTCTAACGTCTTGGTGCCCTAGACCACAGGACACCTTCAAGGGTCTTATAGAGTCCATGCTGTATTGCATATTAGGCATTTGGTCATAATCTTTTGGCTAATGACAACATCTGTTACATTTTATGATATTTTGATGATGGCTGTGATTGTGTTTAGGAAAATGTTGGTTACACTATGGCTGTGTCCAAAATCGCCCCATAGCCTTAAATAGGGCACTATTTGAGGGAACAGCCATTTGTAGCGGTGTCCGAAACCTTAGTGGACGTTATCGAGTGCACTCATTCAATCCCAAAATGTACCACAATAATGAGTGTACAACCGATGTACCTTTAACGGCTCGAATACCCATAATGCATTGTCTGTGAGTTGTGGCAAAATTGATTAAACTGTTTAATTAAGGGTTATACATGCTAGTTTCCATGACAGAGTTCAAGATAAATATTTTTATCTTAATACTGGAGCTGCCAGTTTGCTAAGTTTCAAATAATTATTAAATGGCAAGAACAAACTACACAAAAGCTTTAGCCCTTCTGGCTTCCTCCTTTCACTCCCTCAAGTGGACTATATTAGTGGAGTAATGTATGATTTCAAACACAGCCCATGTGTACATGTAGGCAGTTTTACATGGCCTTTAGTTCTCCTGTGGATGAATGTTTTATTGCGCTGAGATATCACATCAGTGGTGTATAATATAGCCAGGCATATATGCCATGCCAGGCGGCGTAATGAAAAGTGTTGACACTAAATGATTTGTGGCAGAATCTAAATTTGTGTAATGCCAGACATGGAAGTATCCAAGTCTTTTACTGCTGCTTCCAATCAGGGAGGGGAAGCCATTTCTCCTAATTCATTCTCTCTCTCTTCCTTCCCTTCATAGTCTCTCCATCATTTACATTTCACACTCTGTCGACCCTAAAATTTCCACTGTCCTCAGCTCTTTACATTCTGCTCATGTCTGCGTTAAGGGCTGGTATTCTCTCTAGCGTTTGTGTGTGCGTGTGCAGGAAATGGAAATTGGAATGGTTTTGGAGTGTGCACGCACTGGCAGGCTGCCAATCTCATCCCGTCACTGTCTCGCTTGGCTCTTCGAGCACTTGGTGTTGGGGGGCTGCAGTTGATTGATTGACAGGTGGTCCTCTCTGTTGAGCTCTTCGGGGTACAGCTTTGACAGAAATTGGTGCCTGTTGTAAGGCGAGTGATTACTACTGCAGTCTAACCTGTCCCTCAGTTTGGGTATGTTTGTAATATTATACACATCCATGTGCCTAAATGTATATTATACCTGTTAGTTTAGGTGTACGGTGTTCAGCCTTTGTCTTTTTTTTTTTTTCATTTCGAGTACTGATGGGTTGAAGGTCAGATTTTCTTTGGACATCTTGTTTGTTTTTGTCTCAAATTAAATTTGAGTTTTGGCATCTGGAACTCTGTGACTTGAGTTATTTTAGACTTTTTCCACAACAAAAATCTGCTAGATCTAATGAGTGGTAGCTGACAAATTTACCTGTCACTTTAAACCTTCCATTTAAATTTTGCATTGTAAACGTCAATAACAGCCTTAACTCGTCAATGCTACCTTGATATAAACTAGGGATAGGTGTTTTACAAAAATATTGCATTCGGACGTTTAACGAAAAAGGCGTTACTTTCTCAACTGATTTCTCATTGTGATGATGATATTATAACTCAGATTCATTAATTAATTTGATCAAAAGTAATTCCATTTTGTAAGATCATTTTCAAGTAATTCCAAACTTTGCGAGGCAGATGACGGAAGGGTCAATTTCCCCGTAGAATTGACGAGTTACATTTTTGGAGAGGTGTGTGTCAGGGTACATCGTAGGCTATGCATGCTACACACAGGCTACGGTGTACTTACGGCGAGTTCAACGCGGAAGTATAAATTGGGCTTTAGGGTGTGTTCACACTTGTAGTTTCTGTTCGCTTGGTTTCTTTGGTCCGGACCAAAAGGAGAAAATAATACATTTCCTGGTTCACTTAGCGTTCACACTGTCATTTTTAAGACCGAACTTAACCAAACTTAAACCGAACTTATATATATATATATATATATATATATATATATATATATATATATATATATATATATATATATATATATATATTTTTTTTTTTTTTTAAACGTTTTTTTTGGGACGGAACTTAGCGTCCAGGCTAAGTCAGCGTTTCCTATTAGCAAATAAATAGCAAACTCCGGGTTTGGTCCTCACAGAGAGAAGTTTCGCATGTGCTATGTTTAAAACTAACTGAAAGACCTGTAACGAATATGTTCACATTCAAACCCTATTGTTTATCAGTTAAGATTTAAATTACAGAGCATTAATCGCAATATATTGATGTTTTGTTTTATGCTTCATGTTGTACTTTGGTTTTGTTTTATTTTATTTTTTTTGTGGTTTGGTGTCTATGGTCTGCAGCATTCTTACTGAAATTTTTTTTTTTATTGGCAGAAGAAAAAATAAACAAAGTACCAGACCATGATGAATAAATGCATCTTTTCTTGTAGAAAGCAGGACACTCGCTAATATGCTGTTTAGCACTCGTGATATTTCTTTAAAGTCACTGGTTCAGAAGGTGTTTGACTGTGGTTTACTGTGGTGAAAATCAAGCTTTTAATGTTGTTCATGTCTAGGCCTATGTGGTGTTTTTAATATGCTTTAAAGGGGTGGTATAATGCCCTTTTAACAAGAAGTAAAATAGGTATTTGATGTCCCTAGAGTGTGTATGTGAATTTTTAGCTCAAAATACGCAACAGATATTTTATATAGCAAAGACAGTCTCAAAAACATGGTTTGAAATCGCTGGGGTTTCTGGCGTCACAAACTACCTTGTAACCAATCACGTCAATCTCTGAGCTGCTGTGAGTGAAGGGAGGTGGGGCTAATTTGCATATTCATAGCACCGTGTATTAAATGAGGCAAGGGTGTAGTAGAGTTATATTCAAGCATGAATTATGGCATGAATAATTTTCTGTTCAAGGAAATTTTTTATAAATGTCATTTTGGTGATCAAAGATGAGCTTTAAGGGATACAATTATTGAACAGTGACTTTAAGAGAGACGTTTATTCAAGCTACTTTGAAAAGATTGCCTGACCAGTTCCTGGAATTACACATGACATTGCCTTACTGTGAAAACACATTGCTGGCTCCTGCGAAATAAAAAGCCTTATGTTATTGTACTGAACCAGTATCAATACGATCTGTCTCTGTCCCAGCTCAGCGAACATTAAATATAAACCGCAATCACGGGTCAATCTGTCATGCCCCATAACTCCATGAGCAGCATCGCTTAATTCAATTGCCTGGTTTTGAGAAACCCAAGGCAAGTTTAGTGCTTTCTGTATCCTTTATCTCTCATCATGGGGTCCAAATGGAAACGCACTAGTTTTTTTTAGCTGCAGAGGTACACCTTGTCCAACTCATCCGTGTGTGTGTGTGTGTGTGTGTGTGTGTGTGTGTGTGTGTGTGTGTGTTTATGAGCGCGCGCCCATATGCTCATTACGACTGTATGTTGTGACAGTGTATAACGTGTGTCAGCATTACATGTCCTCAAAAATCCGATCCTGCTACGTTATATCCTCACTCCATCGCATGACTTTAAAAATCTGACACCACCAAGCAAACATTTATTTTATTTCTCAAAATGATAAACAATATAATTGTACCTTATTGGTTATTTTCCAGGGTGTTGAATTTTGAAAAATAATTTCCCAATTTTTTACCTTTGTGTTACACATGCACTTAATAGTTTAAATCACTCTAGCAAATCTCAAAATGAATATTCATTTTTCATACTGTACATTTATAATGTTGTGATGCCTGCATTGACTTGTAGTAGGGGTGTAACAATATATCGTCACAATATATCGCAATACAAAAATGCAACTAGGCAATATATATATCGTGTTTAGTTTACTGATGTAATATCAAATTTAGCATTTTAATCAACAGTACATTTTGTTAACCTTTTATCATATGTCTTGGAGTATCACAATAATCGTATTGTGAGTTCGGTATAGTGATTTTTATTGAATCGTGACATTAGGGTATTGTTACACCCCTAACTTGTAGTATATAAAATGATTTTAGTCTTTTAGTGTATTATTTCAATTTATTTAGACAAAATATAGTATAACATTTAAATATTGGCCATTTTACAGTTATAACATGAATAATTGGCTTATCATATCAGACAGAATTTAAATTCAACTAATTTTTAGTTTAAATTTCCAGGAAAACTGTATGTATCATGATATACTTTTGCTGTGAAATGAAATGACTCATACTAGGATGTTCTTACCACCCACCCTAAAATGCTCATGCATGTCATTGTAATGAAATAAGAATGCGAGTGTCAGCCTCCGTCCCGTGTAGCCCTATAATTGTAACCGCCTGATTGTCCTGCCAGTCATCGTCAGGATAAAAATAGGCGGCCTTTTCCAAAGCGGGGAAACCAAGAGGTATGAGCCGTGTATGTGTGTGTGTGTGTGTGTGTATGTGTGAAGGCACTCGCCCAGAAAGTGAAAGAGGCTAAAGATGAGTAGAATGCAGTGAGACAGATTTTCTCTCTCCTTGTGCATGAATGTAAATAACACCTGTGGTAGTGACGGCTAGATCCACCGATGTGTGAATACATCCAGGTTCATCTAATGCATCTAGGCCGTGAAGGAAAGAAGATGATGAAAAGGGAAATGGACAATGGGGAAAAAATATGAAATGCTGGAGCTGTGAGAATCACTCATAGTCAGCAAGCCAGCTGTGCTTAAGTAAAGAAAATCCATTGCATGGTGGGATTTTATCACATACACACACACACACACACACACACACACACACACACACACACACACACACACACACACACACACTTGGAATATACAGGATTAGGGATAGGCAATTTATTTGCAATATATCAAGTATATTTATTGTGATATTAAAAATTTAAAAAAATTGTAGAATGAGACCTGGATCTATCCGTCGGTTGTGGATTTTTTGTACAAATGTCCGGCCAAAAAATGTTAAAAAATGTGTTTACATATAAATCATTGACAATAAGATCAGTAATTTGCATTTATACTATTTTATTTTTTATAAATATAGTGATTTTTATTAGGAATGATTACAGGATTATAACATAAATGTATTATTATTTAATTGAATTATTAAATGTAAATCTTGTACTCGTTCAGTGACTGGAAAATCTACTTTTAAACATATAGATGATTCAAACTGAATACTTTTATTCAGCTAGATGCATTAAAGTGATCAAAAGTGACTGTAAAGAAATTTGTTAGTTACTTTAAATAAATGCTGTACTTTTAAACTTTCCATCAAAGATTTGTAAAAAAAATGCATCACTGCAGGTTCCACAAAATCCAGCAAAAACTGTTTTCACCTTAAGAAGAAGAAATGTTTCTTGAGCAGCAAATCAGCATATTTCAATAATTTGTGAATGTGGTTAAAAAGATGTAGTTAATCCGCGATCCGTATGGATCAGTCCCCACGGTTCGGCATGCATGCGATTTGTGGATTAATTGCAAAGTTTAACCATCATATAGTGAAAGTTTATCATTTACACATGTTTTGTCTGGCCAGTTCACACATTCAAGCTATTTTAAACCATTCCAGCGCAAGAAGAGGCGAAAGAGAACTCAGTTTAGTTCCCGTGCGCTGTTATCTGTACATATAGCCGTGAAAAGTCCGCTCCCGTTGAAATGAGAGGGAGGAGGAGAGGGAGGGGGGAGCGGACTTTTCACGAGTGATGATATTACTGCGCCGAGTCGAAGTGCTCCCAAGCACTTGCTATGGTATTCTGCCATACAATATAGTTATCCAATTTACACGCTTAGAAAAGCGCAACGTTTTATTTTGTGTCACCGTTCTTGGTCGAGTTACACTACTCGAGTAACTGTATTTAAATAGGGAAAACGTGGAGCTGTTTGGTCGCTTCTCTTCTTGGCACGTATTGAATGAACAGGGCTGAGATAAGATCTAACAAAGTTTCGCCGCAAGACAGCAATTTAGTGCACGCACTGAGACGAGAGGTATGTATAAAGTTAGTTAAAGGTGCTCTAAGCGATGTCACGCGTTTTTAAGGCCAAAACATTTTTTGTCACATACAGCAAACATCTCCTCACCATCCGCTAGCTGCCTGTCCCCTGAACACACTGTAAAAAAACGCAGTCTCTGCACACACCCCAGGCTCCACAAACGGCAACAAAAACAAACTCTAGCGACCCGCTCTACGAAACATAACAAACTGTTCCAGCCAATAACCAACTAGAAATGTTTGGGGGGTTAGTGCGCGGATGAGGAGGAGGGAGGGTCTAGCTAGCCTCCGTTTTGTTTGACAATAGTTCGAACGTCAACAAGAAGTGATGTCACCCAGTAGGGATGTGAATTTCTGCGAAAAATGCCATTCGAAAATCGAGGAGCAAAAGTCGATTATCGTTCGAAGATCGGAAAAAAAAACGCACACTCACAATGACAGAAAGGGAGGCCAATTTCATCTTTAGCGATTTGTCATCAAACAAACTGTTTATTAATTGAACAATTAACATGTTTTCGTCGTTTTTTTTTTACATACCGGTAGTTAACATAGAAGAAAAAACAATAAGCACGACAGTCCGTTTTTGCATCGCCAAACCAGATGCTCGTTAGATAAAAAATAATGTCATCATAATGATTTTATGCAAACCTGCCTTGTTACTGCAAAAGCCTAATTTTTAAACAATCATAACTATTCGTGTGATGCCACTGCTGCTACCGCGGATGGCGGGTGTTCATTTCATAAACTGTGGACAATCCAACAGCTTATTTAATGTAGCCTATAAATTAATGTATATGTCCAAAAATCGGATAATGTCATCATACTTGTAGTATTATCGTCACATAATAATCTGTTTGGTTGTAAAATGTATTACCTGAATGAAATGAACTCGAATGTATCGTCTTGTCATTCATTCACAGATAGCGTACGAAGATGTTCAACTAGATCTTCATCGCTGGCAAAATATAATGCATTTGCAGATTTGCTTTCACTAGACTAAACTGTAGGTCCACGGCCACTTCATCCAACGCTCTTGATGTTCTTAAATCTTTCTGTTACGACTCTGTGTCGAGTGTGAATTGAAAGCGCCTCAGACGGTTCAGTGCGTGCTGGAAACTGAACAGAACAACTGATTCGCGAACCGATTTAGACAGATCTGCCAACTTGTTTGATGAAGGTTTTGAACAGAATTGACTCAAAAGAGTGATTCATTTGTGAATGGAGCATCGCTCATGCCCATAAAAAAGATACAGCGTGCTTGGAATAAACAAACTACACATTTGACAACATGTATTGCATTAAAATAAAGTAACAAGAGGAACGTCGCCCAACGTAGTGAAGTAAATGTAGCCTACTTTGTTACATAGACGGTTACTACCAGTAAAGGTTAGTCTACCCACCTCTGTTGGGCGCAGAGTAACGGTCACGACAGCTCTCCTTCTGTTGTTTGTTTACACTATGTATACAACGCTGGTATCCTAGATCGCGCAGGAGGGGGTTTCATTCATGTTAGTAACACCTTGTCCCCGACAGGAAAATACCCTGCTGCGCGATCTGTGACAGTAGGCGCGCCGTCAATTATGTCACATTGGAATTGCGCGAAAATATAAGGATATTCGAATATTCGAATAAGCAATTTTATGATCGAATTTCGAACGCAGTTCGACTATTCGAAGATCGCGACTCATCCCTATCACCCAGGATCGCTTAGAGAACCTTTTAAGGGAATAACATAGTTTAATATGAAAAACCAGTAGAGTATCCCTTTAAGGGTGAGTAAATTATGACAGAATTTTCATTTTTTTAGTGAACTATTCCTTTAAGTGAATGTAAACGATCGAGAAAGAAATCAGATGTTTATCATTGTATTGGATCCATGCATTAGGTCTTAAAGTGACAGCAGCCTACAAATACCTGCTGCTGTATATATCATTAATGTTAATCAAATAACAAAACACAGCAAATATGAATCCATATTTGATTTATACAGTGGACACTAGTGTTATTTTACATTTACGTACTACTGTTAGACCTTACTTTATTTGTAACTTTGTTATTGTATATATACAATATTCATATACATAATATATATATATATATATATATATATATATATTATTCATCTATGCTTATAATTAGTGTATTTTTTTCATACTTTTTTTATTGACCCTGTCCTGCTCCCTCCATTTTATGTTTTTTCTTGCTGATCCGAAAAATTCTGTGACTCAAAACCGTAATATGATCCGAACCGTGAGTTTTGTTATCCATTGAAGGATCACGTGAGATTGAAGACTGGAGTTATGAAGCTAAAAATGTAGCTTTGCCATCGCAGGAGTTAATTAGTTTAAAATATATTATTTATTTTGTAATATTTTTTTACTGCATTTTTGATCAAATAAATTTAGCCTTGGCGTGCATTAGAGACTTCTTTCATAACATAATAAACAAAAATATAGATATCTTTGTTGATATTCACAAATCATGTATAATCATCTTTTTCCCTTATGGCTCGATCACTCATGTGTATACGCATGTTTCTATATCTGCCCTTCAAAGTGCCGCGGGGGAATAAACCAGCCCAAATCTAACATGAAAGACCTGTAGATTACGTTCTGCTTGATGTCCCCAAATGGCTGTGCTACAGGCATGAGAGGGAAAAAAAACACGAGCGGAGGAATGGGGAGGTGAGAACCCCCTCCCCCCCCCCCCCCCCCCCCCTCACTCACTCACACACACACACACACACACACACACACACACACACACACACACACACACACACACACACACACCATCTCCTCCTCCTCCCCACCCCCTCCCGTCGTGTGCAAGCGTGCTGCCAGTGCTGCAGTCCACAATGTTTTTCCGCGTCCGCAGCTCTGCTGAGTTGTCACCCTCCGGAGCGCAGCAACAACAGAGGAGAGAAGAAAGAAAGGAAGGAGGAAAGATTGTTGCGATTGCAGAGATCGGAGTCATTTAGCCAGCTATATTTGTAGGATCTTGTACTATGAGAAGAGGTTGATGCTTTGCTGCGGGTACAACATCTCACCTGACTGCCTTTAAAAGCCTTTTATTGAGGCTGATCAATTTGAAGGGGATGCTGCGGTTCGTAGATGTTTTTGGAGCTTATCCCGAGAGCTTTTTCAAAGAACTGATTTGACCTAACAATCCAGAATTAGGAATTGAGAGAAAAGCCTGTTCTTTTTTTGTTCTTTTTTGCGTCTGCATGGAATGAGAACAGAATTTAAATTGGGATTGAGGTGTTTTGACACTGACAGTTTCTGTACGGCTACTGAATCACAGCGTGTGTCTCTTTCTGGTCCTGTGAGGGGACAATGCAGTCCATGGTGTATGTTTTGAATCAATAGATTGTTTGTTTGGTTTTACTGTTGTTATGTGCATGTGTTAGCCAGCAGACGCGGGGACTGCGTCGCTCTAACACTTGTGTTTTGCCAGTGTCCTTCAGGACACAAACAGAATCCAATGTAAACAGAGACATCGAATATAATTACTCTGTGCTGCCATACACACTTGGACTTGTACAAATGCACTCATGGGAACGTTGTTTTCGCTTGAGTGAGAGAGTACAGAGTGTTCAGTTTGCCTCTGACTCTTAGTAGGGTTACTAGGTTCATTTCACACAATTTCAATTTGCATTAATAGTAAAATTATTACGATTTAGATTTGTTCTACCTGTGAATGGGAAGACCCCAAACAGTTTTCTTGTTTATGTTGAGCAGAATTTCTTCAGGTTGATTTGTGAATACTGAAGATAGAATTAGGCTAGCCTAATTTTGTCTGACACGGCAAACGGTCTCCAAACATTTTGACTGGAGTATTGCTGTATTGAGGTGATGTTGTGCCCGGCCTCCTGTTTCCCTCTCCTGAGGGATTTATCCCAGTTGCGGTGCCTGCTCGGTTGGCCACGACAACGAGGTGTTTGTGTCACGGGCACAAATCGACCAGTTTGTCATACCAAGCCACTTCCAGGGAGCAAGGTGAGTATTGCATGTGAAGATCATAGTTCAATATAGTAATATATTTTTTGTTAAATATTATGTATTATGGTACTTGTTCATTTGCTGTTTGCTGCAGGAATATTTTGTAGGTTTTTCCCCCTCACTTATTTTACTTGTTGTGTCAGCCCACCATGCATTTACTTAGGAACCCAATGGACAATTTTAGGAAGATATGAATGTTACGCGAATAGGGAATGAAGTCGCGCCGCCTATCCTATGGGAATAAAGTTGCACCGTGTACAGAAATTAAATATTGCTTTAAAAATACTCTCTTAATAGTATAATGGTAATAGACTAGTTTCTCTAGGCTAAGTTTTAGGAATAAAGTAATAAAACCAATAAAAATAAAATAAAATCCATAACTTTATGACAGTCACAAAAAATAGCCTCAAAGACAAAACAAAAATGCTAAAAGGCTTAAAACATCACAATGTCGTTTTTTTTAACGAAATGTTCTGAAATTATTAGCTAAATTAAACATATTTTTTGTAAAACGCCTTTTATAAAATCATTTTCAAAACATTACGATTTGATTCTCGAAATTGTAGATTTTTTGTTTTAGTCTCACACTTAAATGTCATCCTACATTACAGAAGGCTCAGTTTCCATGTCTTTCCAGCTCAATGCCTATTATACTATGTTCATACAGACACATTACACTAATTGCTCCGTAAAAACATTAAATGTAATTGAAGAACCGAGCGAGAAGACTGCAAGCAAGAACTCCCCTCCCCCCTTTAACCTAATTACTCCGGCTTTCACTGGGCCGATTTCAGCTTCGAAACTTTTAACTAAATTGCTATTGATTCCGAGTGTCTAGGCTTCCATTGCAGTGGTTGAAGTGGGTGCGACGGCTTGCCACTGATCCAATTTCTCTGTGCCTTTTGATTGGGTTATTTGAAGGCCCCCACAGAGGTGATTGTAATTATGAGCTGGGTCTTGCTGCTTCCCAGCAGTGATGAGGTCATGTGCAGAGACAATGACATGGTGTCTTATAATAGGGGACCAAGATGATGGTGGCCTTTCTTGGTCAAAAGTGCTTTCTTTTGCCATGTCATATGCGTTCACCCTGTCCTTGAGAGAGAAGGGAAAAGAGACAGTAATGATGCCATCTTGTCTGTCCTGAGTTCAGTCTCTTGGGATATGAATGCGGAGACGCCTTCGCTTTCAACTGACACTTCGGTGATGGCAACTCAAGGTCCTCCTGCTTGTTAATGGAGGAGAGATAAGCCTGCCTCTCATTCATTTGCTCTGAATAGGTGAATGGGAGACATCAATAATTTCTTGAAATGAGGCTACCCAGTGCTTCCCAACTGTCAACATTGTAGGCAAAGGCATCAGTCAATTTGGTACAAGGAAAGGTACCCTTGAAGCTTAACAGTACTTGTAGCACAATGTGCTTAAATTTTTGAAAACTGAGCATTTTATACTAGGGTAAAATTAAAACCCAACAAAAAGCATATGAAGTGTCACTTTTACATGCCCATTTTGTGTTCTGATTTGCCGTTAATTTGTCAACACTACAAAACTAGTTAATAGATTGTCAAATTTCCTTGTCATCTATCAAAATGAGCATATCTAATGACTTCCCCCTTTAAGCTAAAGTGGCAAGATATAATTTGCAACTTAAATGTGGAATTGTGTAAATAATTCAGTAGCTAAGCTCCTAGCCCAGGGTCTGTGCGTCTCCACAGGGATAAATTGGCACAGCGTCAAGGGTGTGACCAGAAAGAGAGCACTTCATTTATTATTTTATCAGGTCTCTAGAGCAATGTACACTGGTGATAGATTCAAAGTTTTAGTTAAAGTGAATGAGAGTAGGAAACCAGTGGCAAATATGTTGGTCTTTTTTTTGGAATTGTGGGCATATGGGTGTTTGGATGTTCAATTGCGTTGTTGAAATGTTCATTTGTTTGCTCTAAGGGCTAATCAATGCTAGGTTAGTGATATACCGGGTTGTTTTGAGAAGTTCACAGCTGAATTCAGGTATAGTGATGACTCTGGGGTTCTGAATACACACATGCTCATAAAAACCACACACACTCAACAGTGTACCCTAAACAAACACTTGATATGGTTCCTTCCTACCAGATACGCCAATACCCTCAGCTCCAACAAGCTCCAGAAAAAGGCTTTATCTCCACCGTACGGCCCTAGGATTACTGCTCAAAATCCTGTCATTCTCTCATTAAAAAGGTGGATAAGAGGATAACTGTCTGATTTGTAGAGAAGAGATGGGACACATAAACCTTCAACACCCCTAGAAGTCAAGATTGTTTGATTTGTAAAAGAAAGGCTGGGTAATGAGGAAGGATTAGCTAAATGAATTTGAGGGTATTTGGACACAGTCCATGTCCTAATGAAAGACAGTTTGGAAAACCCAGTGTAACGTGAAGGAGATATAATGATTCTTTCTCCTAGCTGCTTCTTAACGGCTTTTGACAATAAATGTCAGTGTTTTAAGGCAGTTACAGCCTCTGGGGTCTTCTGGACCACTGGATAACGGCTGTCACTCATTGATTTTTGCTAGGCAGCCAGTGACTTACCAGTCAGATTAATAATTAATTTGGCAGATATTGAAGCACACCCTTGGGGGGCGTTGAGTGGGCTGAACGCCCACACCTCCAGCCTTGCACTAACTTGATAAAACCAATTGTACTGTGGTGCAAGGATTTAAAAGTAATTAATAAAGTTTACATTTTCAGAAGAAAGAATCCGATATTTTGACTTGGTCTTAGTTCGTCACTGTCTAGACATAATTGAGCTTGCTTTTTGTCAGAAAACTAGTATGTTTGCTCCTTTTTCCTGCCCATTCATGCTAGGATTTTCTTTCTTTGTTGCTTTGTCTATGGTCTCATCTAAACCTTTACCCATAATTTGAGTTGAATACCTTGTCTTTACTGCAGCTCTGCTAAGCTGATGAAATTCCCTGAAAGGGGCATTCATCAGGTTATCGTGGGATTTCACCTTTTGTTGATGCAAGTCCAATCCAGTAGCCCATTCAGGGAGATAAATGTTGGTTTTCGAGTGTGCAGTGAAAGTCATGCAGTGTGCACATTTCTAGTAAAGTGAGCAGATTGGGGAACATTCATTTTTGACCTTCATTGATATTCCCTTCCTGAGATAATCAAAGAGAGAGCCTTGCTGTGCTATTCATCTTCAAGCAACCCAATCCGTCCCGCTCATTTCCCCAAACTGCATGGACACGTGCATTAAAAGAATGAGAGGGTTGTCACAGCTTGACACATGATTAGTAGCAACGTCGCTTTTATGGCAAGTACACACATGAACAGACGGATCACTCTATGTAATTTATGGATACGTTTCAAATGATACTGCCATATCTCGACACATGGCCTAGTTCCTTCTTACCCCTACCTATATATAATCTCCTGTGTCCTTCACCTGCCCTCCTGAAATCCCCTTATCCTACTTTTTCTCAATGTTTTCTTGTTCTCTCACCATTTCTCAGCCTCCCACTCACCGTTCCTGCTACTCTGTCAGTGTTTTCCCATTACTTACCCGAGGACTCTTAATCCAAACACTGAGTTGTGTACCAGAAGCCTTTTATTAATGTCTCTTTTCTCCTTTTTTCCCAACAGTACGCCTCGGCTGGATGTCTTTTGTCCCTTCACCACAGCGAGAAGCCAGAACATGAAGAAGTGTGTGAGTTTCGCCCGTACACCTGCCCATGCCCGGGGGCCTCCTGTAAATGGCAGGGCTCCCTGGAGGCCGTCATGCCACATCTCATGCATGCCCACAAATCCATTACCACCTTACAGGGCGAGGACATTGTCTTTCTGGCCACGGATATCAACCTACCCGGGGCTGTGGACTGGGTCATGATGCAGTCGTGTTTCGGCCACCACTTCATGCTGGTTTTAGAGAAGCAGGAGAAATACGAGGGACACCAGCAGTTCTTTGCAATCGTGCTGCTCATTGGCACGCGAAAGCAAGCGGAGAACTTTGCCTACCGCCTCGAGTTGAACGGCAACCGTAGGCGGCTCACGTGGGAGGCCACGCCACGCTCAATCCACGACGGTGTAGCGGCAGCCATCATGAACAGTGACTGTCTTGTATTTGATACCTCTATTGCTCACCTGTTTGCAGACAACGGCAATCTGGGTATTAACGTGACCATCTCCATGTGCTGAGGTGGCCGTGTTAGGCTTTTTTCCATTGATCCAAACTATTGACAACCTCTGCTCCCTAACAGACTGCGGATTCTGAAGGCAACGGTTGGGAGATGTATACATTTGTGTATATTTCTGTTCAAGAGTCACCTGCAAAAACAACGCAGACTTTCCAGATTCACTTGTAGGTTAGTATGGTAGATGGATGGCAGGTGTTCTTCTCGAGGTAAAGAGGGGGAGTGTGCAGGTGTTGGCAGTCAGTTGAAGTGCAATTGAGATTTTCCCTTGTACACCCCAAGGATTCAAACACCTCAATCTTCCGAACCCCCCCAGGTGTGGATGACCACATTTATTGTCTGGGATGTCCGGCCCAAAATCCACAGGAACTTGACAAGTGAATCTAGCTTCACAGAATCAAATGCTACATTGGGAAGATTCTAGGCATGAATGTGTAACATTTGCCTCAAAAAACCTGTGTACAAAAACTGCACTGACTACTTTGGTTTTCCTCTCGGTATATCGAGTGGAACCATGGCAATGTAAATGGTAATCCTCTGAATTTCATAGTTGTATAATGGCTTGATAAAACAGTACCCATGGTGGAGATGCAGTGTGCATGGTGGAAATAAAATTCACTTGCAAAAATAACTACAGAGCCACCATGTTTGCAAGAATCTAACCTTTTTTTTTACTATATCTGTCTTCAATGTTGCAAGATGTAGATGATGATAAGTTTGTTTATTTGTGGTCTTCTGTTAAATTATCCAGAGGAGAGAACTGGTTTGTAATCAACACAGATTCAACATCATCAGCTACATGAAACGACAGAACTACAGCCAACCTTTTCAGATGTTCTGTTACCCATGATCTAATGCCACACAATAATATTCTTAGATATATTTGTACATGATGCTTGATTTTTAAATGGACAGTTGACCTACCAATGATAAATTTGTCAACATTTACTCACCCTCATGATTTGTTGTAACACTTTTTTTCGTGGAACACCAAAGCAGAAGTTTAGCAGAATATCTCAGCTGTTCTCTTTCAATACACTGTACGTGGATGGGGACCAAAGGACAAATAAAAAAGCACCATACATGTAGTCCATACAACTTGTGCACTATATTGCGAGTCTTCTCAAGCCATATGATCGCATTGGGTAAGGAATGCCTATGATGTTTTACACTAAAAACCATGCCTTTCACTTTCATTGGATGTAAAAGAGCAGCTTGCACATTTAGCTAGATGACTGCTTATGTGTTCCATAGGGTAGAGGAAATCATACAGATTTCAGGATTTTCATTTTTGAGAGAACTATTCCTTTAATATAGGTGTTCCACCTCTGCGTAAATTGTCTCGTCACCAATGACTGTATGTAAAAGATGTAGCCTGCGCACAAACCCCCATCTGTTATTTCGCCATTGATTAAGTGTCTGAATTTGACTGGTTTTGTTGTCTTTGTACATTTTCGTTCTATATATTCAAGGTAATCTGTAAGATTAAGGAAAGCTTTTGTAAATATATAAACAACTTTAGTTTTGTTGATATGTGTTGTTATTGTTAAGTCTCTTTAAAATGATTGTTTAGTCTAGACTGAAGTTTTGTCTGTAAGATCTGAGCAATTTCTCACTCTCCCCTTGAGAATGAACCCACAATGCCTTACTTGTATACAAACTTAGTCTTTTTTCGAGTCTGCCTTCTTCTAGGACTCAAGTGTGTCAGGTTCAGGTCACTATGCTCCAAACCTCCAGTGTCTTGAAAGAGACTTTTACAGAATTTACAAAGTGGCATTATGTGTGGGAAGGACATGGCGTATCACAGTAACCGTTTCACTTACACTGTTCAAGTATGGAACCCAGCCTCTTATAAAAATACCTCTGAAGACTTAGGAGATGTCCGTGCGAGAAGAGCATTGATGTCCCTGAATGTGGTTGGTTCTGTGAAGAGATCCCAAGCTTGATGCACAACTTCACACCCTCAGCTCCTATTTCATTCTCTCTATGGAAAATAATTTAAAAATGTAAATTAAATGTTTTCTAAATCTGTTCTAGAGTAAATGTTTTCTGTTTTGTTGATGAATTTGTGCGTTTATAGACCCATAGGTGGAGATGAAAGTGTGGTCAGTGACTCTCGTCCTCATGGTTGTGCTCTCCACATGCAGTTGTCATGGCAACTAAATATGCTAATGAGGAATCTAGCTCATTCATTCCAAGTAGAACATTCCTGTAAAATATTTTTTTGAATTATCTTAGTCTGAAATCCTATTTTGACACGTTTTGTAGAGGACGCATCCAAAATCAGTACATTTGTCAAGGTATCTACAGGACAAGACCTTTAAAAATAATGCTGTTAAACCAAATGGAGGGTGACTAGCACTTCCATTATTTTAAGATCTGTATAAACATAGCAAATGTGTGTTGAACAGGATGGTGTACCTGCATGTAGATGGCAAGCCCTGAAGGAAGCCCAGAGCCAGAGTCGGGCTGGTGTGACTATAAAAACAATAGTAATGGGAAAAACTTTTTACACATTTAGCCTAATCTGTTTGGATTTTCAAGTAATACCCAGATATATTCAGTGGTCTTAATTCTGATATGACCAACCAACAATTGTAGCTTGTTATATAGCAAAACATACCATATCAAATAGACCACCAGCCATCTGTCTATCTCCCACGGCATTTCAGACTCCCTTACACCGAAGTGAACCTAAAACGGAATAAATACATTTTAATGAAGCCACCAGGTGGTTTCCCGAGCCGAGTGCCATGCCTCGCAATCAAGCCATCATGATCAATGTTGAGCACCACATCCTAATGAACTGGCGAATATAAACAAGTTCCCATCAAGCACTAGAATACTTAACATGCATGGCGATGAAATGAGCTTTATCATGTTTCCTATGCCAACCCAGTGATACAAATACTAGCACATGGGTCATTCCTACTATTCGGTGCCATTTCAGCTTGATAAATGTCTATAAAAAAAAGTAAAAATTTCCATGATTTATTAATTTTATCTGAAGAATGGCTTGTTACACTACAAGAAAAATATATTGGTCCAGCTCAGGATATCACTCTTTAATAATTGTGACCAAATTCTTCACACATGCAAAGGCCAAATGTCCACCCTGTTACCGGACATTCTCATCTCAATTAATAAATGTTTTGAACTTATTGTAATATTTACAATTTCTAAGAGCTCAAATGTCCCTCACTTTACCCCACAAATGTATTTTAACAAACTGTTCATTAACGAGCATTATCTTGAAAAAAGTTGTTGTATTTTAAGCCACAGTGGTAATTTCAACACATATCTTTTTGCCGCATATTTTAATTATTTAATTTTGCCATTTCATTCCCTAAAATTAACCACAAAGATATGCATAACATTTGTTGAACTTATTTTATTAACTTAAAATAAAATAAAAACACAGAGGTAACAGGGTGGACAGAAGGGTAACAGGGTGGACATCACACCACTGAACAACAATAAATGTCATCAACTCATTTACCCTGGCACCCCCTGAAGGTATATAACAAATAAATGTATAAGAAATTAATTATAAGTACCAATTCAAGCTGTAAACACTTGTAAAATTTATTAAGCATTTACGCTCACTCTGTTACAATATGTCCACCCTGTTACTGTGCAAAACAGTAACAGGGTGGACAGTAACAGGGGGGACATTTTATGCTAAAGTTAGCCATTGCTACAAATGTGATGAAAAACAAGCTAGTGCGCAGTGATTATTGAGGAAGATTTTTAACCTGTTTATTAACCATATTTTTTTTTTCAAAATTACAAACAATTATCAGTTTCCACTATAAATAGGCGTAACAGGATTGACATGTTATGCTTTACCACTTCAGTGAATCATTCTAAAACATTGAAAAAAGAGTGAATTAAGGAATGATACTTACTCTGCTTCTTGAAGATAATTTGCCACCAAAAGTATTCAAATTCTTGAGAGACATGTGATTAGAGGAACAGTCAATGGGCGTGTTAAGAGGGATTTTCCATCAGAGTAACAGGGGGGACATTCAATTCAGGGACACAACATTTTTTAAAGACTTTAGGTATTGAAAATGTATATCTAACAAAAAATATATTTTTGTGAGGAATATTATAAATAAGAATATACAACAATATTGAAAAATTTGGAATTTATTTGATTTTTATTACTTATATTTGTGGCTGAAGTTGTGCAAGCTTACTTGGGGACATGGCAGTTTAGCCTACTTGCACTAACATCAGAGTAATTATTTTTTTTATTAATTAATCCTGGGTACATTTATTGTGTTCTATAGTAAAGGGGGGTTAACAATTTAAGATGATCATTTAGAAACAAGTATTAGCCCATTTTTACTCAAAATATACCACATTATGTCATGAGGACTCAAATGGCACCGAATGCTAAGAATGACCCACATGTGTTTACAGGTCAATCACATTTGACAAACTCTAACCCTCGTTATTTCAAATGCATTAATCTAGGAAAAACAATATTGAATAGATAAATGTAAGGTTAAAGTTGAGATGCGACAGAAGTAGTTTTTATTTTTCCATATTGTGCCGTACTACATCCGAGTGAAACGGGCAGGGACTTTCGTTCTAGCATATATATATATATATATATGAAGAGTTCAGATGCAAAAGCCTCTAAATGCCATCTGAAATTTTCTTCTAAAATGATCATTTTTATCAAGCTTGTATATTTAAATTCAGTAATTTCACTTAAATGACAATTAATGGGTAATTTTTCTTGCCATTTAAGTGAGATTATTGAACTTAAATATACGAGCTTGATAAAAATGATCATTTTAGAATAACATTTTGCATCTGAACTCTTCATATATATATATATATATATATATATATATATATATATATATATATAAATATATATATATATATATATATATATATATATATATATATATATATATATATATATATATATATATATATATATATATATATATATATATATATATATATATATATTCTTGATATATCAGTTGTTGGTTGGATGGAGGCTCTACTGTTGCAGAAACAACAACTATTTATTTCCATAACAGTTACTGCAATATATTAGACTTGCTTTGCCACCAAAATCTACACTAAACATTTTTTAATGATCAGTAAGTTATGACATGTTTTTACATTGCTTTAACTCACCAAAATAAGTTAAGTATGGCAGCTGTTTATTTTTTTAGCATTTTTTCTTCTTTAGTTTTTGATAGCTTCATCAAACCTGGGTTTGTGATGTACTCTAGTGAGTGAGCATGAAAAGAGGGACATTAATGAGAGTGACAGTGCAAACAAACATTTGACCTTTAACCTCGAGTATTGACTTGAATCTTTAGTGTCTGTGAGAGAACAAGACTAATGGAGTCACATCTGCAATTCTCCTGATTGGCCAAATAATGGATTGTTCATATTTGACTTGAATTGAACTGCTCGCAGTAACTAAGGTTATTACATATAAGGGCAATTTTCTTCATTTACCTTTTGCTACCGAAATCAATTATTTTAGACATTTTTTTTTCTATTTTTTATCATTAGACGAGCTAGATAAATTCACAACAACCCACATTCACAACTCTGTTTATTACAAATAAATTCAGTGTGTTTATCTATTCAGATTATATTTGTGTAGTTCTGTTTTATCCTCTCTTGCTAGGTTATTGAATATGTTGATGTGGCAATAGCGATCATTTGAAATATTAGCGATGAAATGCTATTTCCTGTTGAACAGGTATAAATGGATAATGTGTAAAGCTGCTTGGTCTGATATATATATATATATATATATATATATATATATATATATATATATATAATATATATATATATATATATATACAATTTTCTTTTTACTTCACACCCTTAACTAAATGTCTTTTAATAGTTTTACAACTGAATCCATAATGATTGGTGAACTTTGAATGCATCATCTTGACTTTAGAGTATTCAGTTGACACTGTTCATCAAGACATTTTTGTTTTTTGTACCATTTAAACTCAAATAAAGATTATTTATTTGTCAAACAACTGTGTTGAGGGTGATGCATTACAAGTAACTTGAGATATGTAATCAATTACTTTTTTTCAAGTAACTAGTAAAGTAAAGCATTACTTTCAAATCTATAATAAAATATCTGAGTTACTTTTCAAATAAGTAACTTCGATTTCTCATGTATTGACTGATCGGAAGTGAGAAATCGGGATAAATGTCTCACTTGCACAAAAACAGATTCAGTATTCCTGTAAGCAAAAACAGTGAAATGCCAAATCAAAACATGATGCAAATCTGCAAAAAGTATAGTTGTATAATTTAACATTTAATTCATGTATTTAATCTCACTTTATTAACCAATGACCTTCGATGATCCAATTCAACGATACTAAAAAGTCTTCAATCACTTTATATAAACATTATGTTTGTGTTGAAGTTTCTTCTCCTGCATCTTATTCTTTTCTTCTACGCTCCAGATTCCAGAATGGCAGCACGGGAAAGGATCCAGAAAGGTTTGTTTGAGCGGCGCCCTCTAATGTACAGACGTGCATTTGCATTTCCTTCAGCCTGAGGCTTATTCATTTCATTTATGTTGAGAAAGGGCGTGTTATGGTGTGACATTTGCCAAAAATATAACTTTTTATATTAGAAAACAAACTTTAAAATGTAAGAACATGTAGGATGTTGGAAAATAACAATGTCTTTTCTGTTAACCAAATGCTTTCTAATCTTCGCTATTGCTTCAATGCAAATGAACAAGCGCGCCGTTATTTGTTGCGTAGTGACTCAAGTAAGCCAGATATGCACAGATTCTGCGCAATACGCTGTATTTAATATTTCATGATGACTCACAAGTTGAGTATTTGCGCTAAATCTGCAGATTACACGAACTTCCCCAGCAAAATGAGTAAACACACCAAATTGGCTAGTGATCTGACAGCGTTACCCGTCAAAGTAGTATTTTACCTGCATTTGGCGGGTGTAAATTTCAAACCCTGAACGCAACCCAATACTTTCCATAAAAATGACTGTAATTTTAATAAAGTAACGTAACAAAAAAAGGGAGTAACGCAATATTGTAACTCATTAGTGTGACTCTCCCCAACACTGCAAATGAGTATATTGTGTGATATCAGGTGGTCATTATACAGTTAATTACTCCAGACAGATGTTTAATAAAAAATCTAAAGATTTATTTACATTTTTGAATCTCACACACACACACAAAACACACATTTTTTTGTAAAATGACTATCTCTGCTCAATTTCGCCTGTGTCCTCTTTCACGACTGTGTTCTCTGTGTTTGGCAAACCCTCGGTCATTACCTCTGTCTCGCTCTATTCTGTCTCGGTCTCTATCCCGTTCCCTTTCCCTCTCTCGTTCCTCATTTCTCTCTCTTCCTCTGCCCCCCTCCCTCTCTCGCTGTCTCATGTCCTCTTTGTTTCTATCCGTCTTATTGTCTTCTTCTCTATCCCTGTCTCGCGCGCCTCCATACCGATCTCTGAATCTGTCCGGCTCATCTTGTGGATTCCTGGGATCCTGTCCGGGTCTGTCCCTTCTGCTCCCTGCCAGTCCTTTCACAGCGTACTTCTCATACGCCGTGTCCTCCTTCTCCTTCTTCACTCTGACAGGGGAAGACGCCGACGTCTCATGTTTATCTTCCTTCAGTGCCTTTTTCTTCTCTTTCTTTTCTTTCTTCTTTTTCTTCTTCTCCTTTTTATCTGAGGAATAACAACGTGAGCCAATCAATTGTTAAATAAACAAAAACGTGAATTTATTAAAACCAATTGAAATAATGACATTTCAACTGTAGTTCATTCACTGCACAGACACAGCCTCTCTCTCCTCACCTTTTTTGGGCTTTTTCACAGGTACAGCATTATCTTCCTCAGACTCGTTCTCAGAAGGTTGGGGCACGTTGGGAGCGCATCCCTCCTCTCGCAAACGTTTGGTGACATCATCGATGTCATCTGTGTCCTTTGGTGGTCGATAATTTGAGACATGGTCCACGCGTATGGTTCGACCCTTAATCTGTAAAGTAGAAAAACAATTAAAAAAGAACAAATATATACATGTTAAAAATGTCAAAAATAAATTTATTTAAAAAAAAATAGTTCTCTATATAGCAATAAGTTAAAAAGGGACCTGATAACTGTACTTTATAATAAAGAAAAACAAAAAATATATAAACATTAATTAAATAATACATTAAAATTATATTATAAACTATATTAAAGGTGCATAACGCAGGTCTCTGAGTTTTTGCAGAACTACGGCCCCTCTGGCGACAAGCGAAACTGCAACCAGAGATGTGCACGGAGCACATTCTTTCTATTCTTCCGAAGACAATTCCATGGAGCACACGCACACGCACGCTTGCACGAGCACGAGCTGTTCATAACCAAAGGAGCATCAGCCGCACAAATCTTTTGTTTACAGTCATAATGTCTTCAGAGGTTATAAAGTTTTAAATCTGCAAGTCATTTTACATATATGAAAGGAAAGGCATTTGAGTAAATTACACACTTATGTGTGTGAGGGGAAAACGGGGGTAGAAGAAAACTTCAGTTTTTGTTTCCATCTATCTCCATGTTGAACTGTTTTATGCGTTTACTGTATCCACTTATGATTGTATTATTATGGAAACACGTTCATGAACAATTAAGTTATTAATTTGTAAAAGCTTAAAATAATAACCATACCAACCATACACAGTTGGTCAACAAAGTACACTCAAATGTCTCAAGGTAATAAACAATAAAATGGCACTATATCCGCTTTCATAACAAGTAGTTACAGGAAATTAGTTATAGGAACTGTCCACTTCTAAACAGTTCTAAGAACTACTCTCCCCCAAACTCGGTTTTGCTGTTTGCGGTCGCACTGGCCAGTGGCCATAGCAACCGAGGGGTAAGGGAGTGACGCGAGCACGGCGGCGGCGGCGCCACATACAACACCAACAAACCAGCATGGAGGAGGCTATCGCAATGTTCCCGTTCTGCCTACCGGGACCTTAATAACGTACGAACGGCGGCGTTTAAAGAATATGGTGGAAAGTCTAAAGTAATATGATGGAAGAAGATAGAAGAGCAGAGCGCAGGCAAAGGACACAAGGCTAACGTTACCGGTAGGCTATACACAAAAACATAGTTATATCATTTATGGGACATGTTTTATGTTTCATGTTGTACTATTCTTCCGAAGACAATTCCTAGTTTATGAACCTGTTCACTGACAATGGTAACGTTAGTCAAATCAATTCTGATTGTACATTTATCTAGCTTAGGCTAAAGCATTACACATTTTACGTATCGTCATTTGTTGTCATAGATTTGCCGCATCAGACATTAGAGACTGGAGTATATCATACCGTTTTATCAAGAAAACAGCCAACTGAGGGTCCAGTTTGAGTCTTAGAGCAGACCGGAGATCTATCCATTTGTTAAAAGCCTTCCCGATGCTGACTCTCGTCTCGTCTTATTCCGACGCCTGACTCCAATTTGGCCCTTTTGGTCAATAACTAGACAAAAGTTTTCTTTTCTTTGTCTTACGTGGAGTTTGCGTTGGGGATGGGAATGAACTACAAGCCGGTCTCTTTGAATCCATCTTCTACTTTTGTCGAAAGTTGACTAAAGTTTTGTCGCTCGAGTTGTCTTCGCTGATACGGAGAATGGCGGCTAACAATAACAAACCTGCGAGACATCGCCTGGTGAGCATGAACGCGCATGACGTCACGCCTAGTCTCAGATTCGAGCCCGAATCCCTCTTATATATTTTACTGTACAGGACTATAGAGGCAATCTCAGTGATCAGAGAAGGGCTCATTCAGCCCATCAGGCAATTGTTTACGCATGTATGGGTTAAAAAACGGGTATTTTTAACATGAAATGTTGCGCAATGCACCTTTAAAAATATATATAATAATTTAGCCTTTTTCTAACAATATGGTTTGTAAAAAACTAAAATTATAAAATTAAATATATAAAGATTAATTCAATTATATTATAAACTATATAAAATAAAATAATTAAGCATTTTTATAACAAGATGGTTTTAAGCCCTGTTCACACCGGGACGAATTTCACGTGCGATATTCGCCGACGTTTAACGCCTCCGTGACTAAACAAAGGGTGCCAATGTGAGTGTGCACACCGATGCGTAAAAACGGCACGCGTAAAAGCATATTTAAAAAAAAAACGCCTCGGGTTCATTTTTTTGGCAACCAATGAGATTGGCGCATTTGCTCACGTGTCTGGAGCTTCTGAAGTTACAGTAAAACACAACTTGGGGGCGCTCAAACACAAAACGGTCTTGCCGAGCACACATACGTAACGGTGAAGAAGATATACGCCAAGTAGTATATACACTGCCGGGAAGAAATAAGACGAGGAAGATGCAGATGCACAAACTTGCGAACAAACTTGCTCTCTTCTTCTGAGTGACAAGCGAGTGTCAGAAATGTAAAGTTGCGCAGCGCCACTTTGTGTACCGGGGTATTTCTGTTTTACGTTAAGCGCCATCTAATGTCAGGGAATGAATTTGAATGTTCACTCGGCTTATCGTCAGCAAAAATCGCTTGGGTGTGAACACGAGAAACGCTGGCGAATAACGCGCGCCGATATTCGTCCCGGTGTGTACGGCCCTTAATGTTGTAAAATGTCAATTGCGACTCCCCGAAAATGTAATATTTCTCAATTAATAATGCATGATATTGTTTAAAAAAAAAACAACGTATATAATACGTTTATATTATAGTTTATATAATAGAACTTTTTTAAGATTTGCCTTTTTTACAATTTTTTGAAAAGCGTGGATACACTGATCCACAACTAGGTTAGCATTTACCTATATATATATATATGTTTATATAAATAACAAGAAATAGCATATTCCATTAGTACACACACACACAAGTGAATAAGCGACTGGAAAAGCCCTTCACCTTGATTCCATTAAAGTTATCCACAGCCAGAATGGTGCTCCTTTGATCTTCATAGCACAGGAAGCAGAATCCTTTGGATTTGCCCGTCTTCTTATCTCGCACCAAGTTGATGTTGGCAATCTCTCCGTACCTGAGATGCACAGAGGAGCATTAAGCTTCACTAGGAGGAAATAAAACAGAAGCACTGCAAGAAGATGTGTTTTTGATGCAATTACAACTTACTGAGAGAAAACACAGATGATGTCTCCTTCTGTCAGATCATATGGAAATCCACCTGCAAATATCAACATTTTTACAACAGGTCAGCATTTACCTCAAGTAAATGATCAATAAATACAGAATTTATAAAACAAAGCATTATGCAATTCTTGAAATTGTTCTCTTTAGTCTGGCAAATGAATGTAATTAATATTAATTAAAGGTCCAATCAGCATTAGTGTGCACAGTGTACCAGAGAAAGAGTGTGATCATGCCCTTGTCTAGTGAAGAACACATTTGGGGAAACTGGTAAATGCTGCCACCATCTGGAACAGTGCAAATATAGGCCATCCAGAGCATTTTAGTGGCATTGCCTCCAAATCCATACAATTTATACTGTGAAAATGTTATATTATAAATATGCATAAAATTTTATTTAGAAAAGATTTAGTTTCTGTGTTATGTTACTATGTTTTTATACTCACTGTAGTAGTGTACTGTTAGATATATTATTTATTTATTTGATTATTTATTATTTATTTAGTACAATAGTTTGATATATTTTTTACACTTCTTTCTTTGAATCAATTTATTATCATTTTAATATTTGTGTGTATTTTATTCAAATAATTTATTCTTAGTACGACAGTTAGTAATTTTTTTAATTTTTACACTTTCTCATAATCAATTATTTTAATATTTTTGTGTTTTTATTTAAATTATTTATTTATTTAGTATGACAGTTAGCTTGATCTTTTATATTTTTTATTTATTTTTTACACTGTCTTTCTCTAAATCAAGTTCTTATTATTCTATAATGTCTCCAGTGTCTCTCTATTGTAATATTTTTAAGTATTTTATTCAAATTATTTATTCATTTAGTATGACAGTTTAATTTTTTTTTACAGTGTTTACACTGGTTTTCTCTTAATCCATTTATTACTATATTATTATTATTTATATTTTTTCATTTCAAATATTAAACTATCATAATAAATAAATAATTTAAATGAAAAAATAAATTATCAATAAGTTTACATTCATATTTATATATGGTATACATACATATATACATACGTTAATATATATACATACATACATACATACATACATACATACAAACCAAAATTTATTCAGACACCTTCAACATTTCTCACATTATCACAGTTTATTTGCTATAGTTGAATGGTAAAATGGTAATGAAATATGACAAGGACTCAGTTATCAAATCAGTTGATATTTCACTGGTTTTGTCCTTCCTTCTGTTAGACTTTCTCACAGGTGAATTATGTTTAATAGCTGTCCGCTGTTAAATTCAAGCATACTATTTAGATAATACCAATTTAAGTCAACCAGAAAATTCAGTCTGTGGTGTAAAAATGTCACCTTGACAATAAAGGAAAAAACTTAAGCAAATCAATAATTTTTACTGGTAGTCCACTGTATATTACTGGTAGTCCAATGTACTACATTAAACCTTTCCCTGGCCTGGACCCCACTTTAAAAAACCCTTTTGGCACACAGTCACAGTGTTATAATCTAATAATCTAACCAGTCACTTACCGATGAAGACCCAGGCGCTGTCTTTATAGACTGAATGCCAGGACACACTGTCTTTGACACCCAGTTCAGCCTCTCTTTCATTCAGTTCATTGATGAGTTTCACTTTGGTGAGTGGACTAAAGACAGATAATAAACATATATTTGCATTATCTTATTTAGTACAATATGCATTTTCTCTCATGATGTTTATTATTCTTTTGTGGTCTGTGCATGAAGATATTCCATTAGGATGACTTTTCACTACTTGAAAACGATTAACTTCTTGAAAGTATGTATTCAAACATTTTATCCCAAATATTAATTTATGGTAATAATAATACATCCTCTAATTAATAACTATCCCGCTGTATGTCTGGTCGTTTTATGTTTTCATTTTCTAGTTATATGTCAGTGTCCTATAAATTTATTCAAAAAGAATAAATGATCCGAGAATTAGTTTTACCAGATGGATATTTAGCTTTTAGCTAGCAGCTACTGCTAAAAACACTGAGGCTAGCTGTTTAGCTTTCATCTTTGGTGACATTTCCTTTTCGATTACTGAAGGTCTAGTAACTGTATTGACAAAACATATGACAAAAAAGTAAGGGAGATATTTAAATTTTAAAGCATAAATTTCAACGCATCACTTACTTCATTGTGATGAGCCGCAGTCACTCCGGAAGGATTTAGTTGATTTTCGCGTTTTCCACGTGGCAATACTCTTTCCGGGTTGCTGAAAAGGACTGTGGGATATGTAGTTAACTGACTGTTAAACTCAGATTTCTCCTTTAGCATTAATTGTGTGTTTGTAGCTGAAAGTGTATTTCTCATATTTTGCAACGAGTTTTAGCCTACAGCCTAAGAACTAACATATGAAGCATACATGGATAGTTTTATTGGCATAGTAAAAAAGCGTAACACTATAGATGCATAACGTTTACATAGGCTACATGTAGCCTATACACAATTTAAAGGAGTACACAAATAAACAATAAAATAAATGTAGTGGTAACAATTAAATAAAAGTAGAAATAACATTGAAATAGCCGAAGTTAACATAGCCTATAATTTTAGTAAAATAATACACTTATTTTATTACACTTATTTTATTTTAATACACTTATTCTAACAATCATTTCACTGTTTACGCATATGTTTCTTGGCAATTTATGGTTTTCGCACAGTTTTGAAGTCGTCTTCCAATTAGTGGTTGGCCTTTTGTCAACACAGGGAAGCTGTTTGATGCCAAAAAACCCCAATCTTGTGGAGGACCACGAGCAGATCATATTTTTATGTAGCCTAATTTATACTGGCGGAAAACAATAATTGTGAAAAATAAATGTCATATCAAAAAGACAACATGTTTTAGTCAATATTAAATAAATTCCTTGAATTTTGTCAATGTACTTAAGTCAAAGCAAATATTTAAATATCATCTAAATATATTCTTTAGTAAGTGTTTGCTAGCTAAAATCTAATACTGCTACTAAGTACATAAACATTCGGTTTGTATAATAGTTCATTGTACTCTTACTATTAACCAGACTTCCTTTCCCATGCTTTTTTTCTAGATCACCAAATTATATTTATTTGTTAATGGATAACAAAAACACACTGTTCTGTTGAATATATATGAGTTTAATCTATATTAGCATAATCTATTTTACAATTGAAAAAAAACAAACAAACAAAACACAAGAGTACAGGGAAACTAAGTGCTATGGTTATATTTGGAATGTAATTGGTTCATTGCAAGCGGACAAGTTAAGCAAATAAAGTCTGTTTTATTTAGACAAATACTCCGGTCTCCACATCCATTAACAAAGCCATTAACGACAAAGTAAGACCTTTTACAGTTTCCTATGACCAGTGGACTAAAAGCACATTCCCACTCTTGGCAATATTTTCCTAATGTAATTCAGGAATCGTGACAGACCTACTATAACTCCCCGGAGAGGCTATCATCTTGTCATGAAACGCTACCGACTGAGTGACAGTCTGGTGGTCTGCGGGGTATCTGTCCGCTGTCTCGGAGTGTGTCACACAACACAACACAACTTTAACCTGAGCGAAGAGCTTGCAGATCTTGTTCCTCACCTCTCGCTGCCAGCAGGCGTAGACGAGGGGATTTATAAGGGAGTTCGAGAGTCCCAGCAGCCAGAGATGGTTCTCCAAAAAGTGATAAAGTTTACAGTTTGGACAAGACACCTGCACAATACTGACCACAAAAAAGGGGCACCAGCAGAGAGTGAAGCAGCCAACCAGCATTGCAACAGTCCGCAGGGCTTTTACGTGACCCCAGTAGCGGCTAGACGACAGAAAGCGCGTGCCCGATTGCTGGGCGCAGATGCGCTTCTGGTGTCCGCAGGCGATTTTTAGGATGTCCATGTAGAAATAGATGAAGACCGAGAGTAGTGGGAAGAAAAACAGGCAGAAGACCACAATGATGCTCTTGGGCTCGATGACGGAGAAGAACGTGCAGACATTGACATAGTCTTCTTTCTGCATCGGTTTCAAAAAGCTGGGAGAAAATCCCACAAACATTGAGATGAGCCAGACGGTAACCAGAGCCCCAGCAATCATCTTCTCATTCATAAAGTGTGAATAGCGCAGGGGCAACTTTATAGCTATGTAGCGGTCCAGTGAGATCAAGAGCATGGTTAGGATGGAGGCCGCAGAGGGTGCGAGGATAAAGGTCATGCGCAACAAACAAATGCCCTTCTCCATGGAGGACGTCGTTCCTTCCAACGCGTCAGTGGCGATGCCAGTGATGGCCATGCCAACTAGGATGTCCGCAATGGATAGGTTTAAAACAAAACACCAACTTTGGCAGCCCCTTTTGCGGATGAGCAAGACCAGGGCAATGGCGACTAGAAGGTTGGTAGAGATGATCAAAATGGATCCTACACTAAGGATATAGCCCATGGTCACTACTGCTCTTTCTGTCATGACGGGGGTTGTGAGCTCGGGACTGGCGGATGTCACTCTATAGTTCTTCAGTGAAGTCTCCTGAGACACGTTGAAAGCGATCATTGTTGCATTAAATGTCTCATTTCATTTCAAAGTTGAGAGTTTAAACAGACCAAGCCATTGATGGTTTCAAGAGGAGGAAATGGACACAAGAATGTAGATTTTTATTTGCTCCCATTGGGAAAAGCAAAACTTTTGGCTGCCGTGGTTCCGTTTGTCCGACCCTTGTTCTGTCTGGCTGTCATCCAGGTCCCATAAGAGCATGCTTCCTTCTAAGCGGCTATATCCGTGAGCATTCGGTTATGATGAACCTAACCTTGCTGGAGTACAAAGACAATTCTGATCTATTGATGTAATCTTTATCCTTTAATAAAGCTTTTCATTAAGGAGTAATCTCATTCCAGATGTTTTAAGAGTGCTCCTTGCCTGAAACGGTGACGAGAAGCAGAACTCCTTTCTCATGAAATCTCCGTAAAATTCCAATGAATTAAACAGAAAACATATTCCAACTGAGGAAAAGATGTCCAGAACAAGGATACCAAGTGAGTGCGTCTTTCAGATTCGGTTGGCTTTCACTCAAAACGGGGTGATGTGCCAGTGTCCGTTTTGTTGTCTCTCTGTCAGCAAGGGGAATCAGTCTACTTACTCTGAACAAACAAGGGGGAAGAGAAACTGATGAACATGGAAAGAGGTTTGGGTTTGGAGAGTGGGCTGGGAGATGGGTGGACACTACTGTGATTACTCATGAGTGAACCAACTCTGAACAAACAAAATCGCTCATGGGTGAATAAACCGTTACCATATCCAAACCATTTTACATTTTATCATAGGAGCCAGTGTCAATGCACAGATATGGATATATTTTGGGAGCAGGACGAATCAGTTACATTGATTCCGCAATAATGCACTTCAACTTCCCTCTCGAGGTCATGTGAATGAGTCAAAGTACAATGGGCTTAAAATTACACAACTGGTTTTTAAAAATCTGCACACAGTTGTCCATTCCGAGGAAAGGTCCATTTATAACAGTGCTACACAATAAAGCCTGACTCCCACAGGCCAACAATGTGGGGATGTTATTCATCCCTACTAGACTTTTCACTGCTATTGAAAGTGGATTTTGGTCAGCAGTTGTTGTGCCCACTGCTATGCTCAGCCCACAGAAAGCTCTTGGATGCGATTCGTGCAGAACTGGGTCTATTCTCCGACACATCACTGCCTGTCTTCACCTTGAGGTGGATGAATAAGGAACGTCTTGGATTATACTGAAGACTGAAGATTCTTCAGGTTGTTCAGAGCATCGGGAAGATGTCTTTAAAGCGGAGACTGCTTTCCATGTTGTTGTGCTGTGTGTATTGCGTGGCGTCACTCTTTTGCCTTCACCCGGACAGAAACAACTGTGTCTCGACCGGTGCCCGGTGAGTTTAAAGGCCACCATAAACTATTTAAAATACATCTAATCTTAATTTTCAAGCAATTAAAGGGATAGTTTGTGCAAAAATGGAACTTAAAAGAAGAAACTTTGAAGAACTGTTTTTTGTCCAAACATTGAAAGAATTTTATTGTATGAAAAAAGACACTGAGGCATTTATCAAAATATCTTTGTAGCGACTTGAGAGTAATCAACCCATACGAAACAAACTTAATTTTATTAAGTATAATTTAGTAAAGTTCAAGTATATTTTTTAAGTATACTTTATGTAGTAAGTGTACTAATATCAAAATGTACTAGAAGTATACTAGTAGTACTATTATATAGCTTGGGACTACATTGGCCCACTTTTTAGTAGACTATACATATATATATATATATATATATATATATATATATTGCACTTTAAGTTTACTACTATGTTCCTATTACGGTATTCATTTTTTAAAATGGAAAATTTTATTTTAGCTTCATGCATGCTTTTTTATCAACACTTGTATCTGGGTAAGTTTCCTTAAAATTGAAGGATTCAGATTGAGTAGATCGCGTTCCCCGAAGCTTCACAGTCGTTTCCTCTTCATGGGTTCGACATTTCATTCAGTAATGTTTGGCCGTTTTGATTTATATGCTGTTTAATGTTTGATGATTGCGTTTTTTACATTTGCGTAAGCAATCTTCTAATGTTTCTTCTTTTTCTTCACCTGTGTTTCGATCTGGAGATTCTGTACTCTTTCAGAAGATGCGTAGTTGCGCCCCATAACCGTATAACAGTGAAAACATAGCCGGGAAATTCAGTCAATGGGGAAAAGTAGATTTGAAGTAAATTCCTCTGTACACTGGACAAGCCTAATTCAGATACTCAGACTCAGAAACATATCTGTTTTCTTTATAATTCAATATTTTCAAACAATGTAAGTTTATAAGACAGAAACTAGGCTATGTGACAAATTATTTAATGTGCTTCTCAATCAAAAGAGTGAAGACAACTACAAGCCAAGTATACTTAGACAACATGACATCATGACTTTTGCGTAAACATACACGCCACTTTCAAGTCAAGTGGCGTGTTATTTATACGCATTTTGAGCTATCCGCGTGTACGCGTGTATATCTACGCCGTTATGTCCGAGTGATTCCGCGTGTATGTACACGCCGTTAAAAATCCGAGCGAAATAAAGCCAAAATTTTGATATACATCTGGGGAGCGATAGTTTTCTTACTAGGATGGCAGGGAAAGACTTATAAATGGTATTAACCAGTGACGGGTAGGTTTAGGGACGGGGTTGGAGTAGGTCATATATTTGTATATACAGTAATGTAACGTTAAGTTAACGGCGTTCATAAACACGCTGAAAAGCGATTTTGCGTGTTGATAGCACGCCAAAAATGGAAATAGGAATTGGCGTGTCATACATACGCAGTTTCATGAGATCAGTCTGACTTAGAATACTTAAAGTCTGTGGTGAAAATCAAGCTTTTAATGTTGTTTATTTGTCTATGTGGTGTTTTTAATATGCCTGAAGACAAATCATGAGCAAATTCATAAGTCAACACCATTGTAGGAGTATGTAAGGAGTATTTTCTCCTTAAAAAAATGATTTTAAAATGCGGTTTAAAATCGCTGGTGTTTCTGACGTCACAACCAATCGGGTCAACGTGTGATGGTCAATGAGTGGATCTCTGAGCTGGGCTGCGTTCAGCCCCGACAAAAAGTTGCAACACTTGTGCGTTGAACACCCTGTTTTGATGACGCAAGAGTTGCAACTATGGCAGCTGAGAACGCCATTCTTTGTGTTCTTTTTGAAGAATATTTCGGAGCCCGGTGAAATCTGTATAAATACGTGTTTAATACTGCAACATACGCTCAATGTTATAGTCACTGCCGTCCAGAATAAAAGAAACATCCCAATCGAGTGAAGGGATTTGTGAAAACTGTAGTTCCTAATTATTGTGATCCAACATTTGGCTTGCATTTCAGGATGAAAAGACAAACATTTCAGGTGAAGGATAATCCACTTCTTACCTCCAAGATGGTGATATATATGACCTTATTATTTTTATTGTGAGTATTAGGCATATCCTGCTGATCACTATTGAGATGCTATATTTTTAAAACTTTAACGACAAACATGTCTTCTAACATCTTGTTGCGTATACCGAGCTGCAGCGGACACATTTGTAAACGACTTTACTTGGACCCATTGTGCGAGCTGTCTCTTTAATACCGCGTGGTTTACATACATGTTGCTGCTGATTGGGCTGACATTTTTGTCACACCAAAACAAGAGAAAACGTATCTCAAACTCCGTTTCACACCGTTTCCAGGAAAAATGTAGTTCAACCTGGAAACAGTAGCAAAACGTTAAGTTTAAACGTGCCCCTGGTGTGAGTGAGTGGAGGAGGGGCTAATTTGCATATTCATAGACAAAAAAATGTTTAATGAAAAAACTTAAATATGTAAATTTGGTGATCAAAGATGAGTTTTAAGGGATACAATTATTGACTACAGGCGGACTCTCGATCAAAACATTGAGTACAAGTATAGGCCAAATATACTTACACTATTCTGAGTATAGGTCAAGTATACTCAAGTGCAGTTTTTAAGTATATTTCTGTACTTTCTTATTTTTCGTTTTGAGGAAGTATGCTAATAGCACACTTTTTCTAAAGGGAGTGATGACCTACATATTATTTTTGAAATGGACAATCATCGCTTAAGTGAATCACGTGCATGAATAAGTGTAACTCATGAAGTTCCTCACTTGTGTGTGTTGCAGGAATCTGGTCTCAGTTGTTCAGCAGCTGTACCAGCGTGTGATGAGGCTCCTACGCACCACCCTGTGACATCACAACTAGAGGGAAGGTGAAACCACAACCAAAGTTTACGGACCACTTATCATGAGATCAGCATTATTGACATAAAACTGTGGACTTTTAAGCGTGAGAACTTTCAAATATATTTCCAAACATCATCAAAAGGTGCATCTCTTTTTACAATGAGTTTGTGTGTTCAAATGTATGATATATACCGAAGCATTAAAAAGCCATAGGAGAGATTTACAATGGACGGAAATGACACTTCTTGCAGGTTGGGGTGTTCATTGCGAATGATGCTGCTGGAGTGGATTTGTGAAAGCATAGTCCTGTTAAAGATGGACACATTTGGCTTGCATTATAACATGCGATTTGTATAACCTTATAGAGCAATCGGACAGACAATACAGAGTCAAAAGGTGATTCTTTGGTTGAACAAAGAGACGTTAATAGAAAGAAGTGGTTTATTAGTTGAGTGTGATTGGGGAGTTCAGTTTTCAATTAAATGATTTGCCAGGCCTACTATACTAAGTTACAGCTTTTCACAATACAATACATTTTTATTTTAGTATTTTTTTTTACATTCTGTTTTATGGGGAAAAAGCAGACCTTTTATTACCGTTGAGTGATAAAAATGTGTAAAGATGAAAATGAAATAAACTTGCTAAATACAATTTCTGATCTCTGAATTTTATTTTGGTAATCCAATATGTATATATAGTCATGAAGGACCACCCACATTTGACATCTCAGCTCTTTACTTTAAAATACATTTTTCTAAAATAGAGTCTATCCTACCAAGCAATTTAAAAAAAAAAAAAATTAAAACTATTTCTCATATGTTTTGATCCTGCCAAGATACACAGTAGCTGCGTCCCAATGTGCATACTATCCATCCTAAATAGTATGTGACATTAGTAATTGTCAATACTATTTAGGGCATAGTATGCACATTGGGTAGCTAGTGTTTCAGGAAATATGTTAAGAGATTCATTGCTGATAACATTTTAAATAGGGTATTCTCTCTTATCCTATAAATATGTGATTTTAAGTTATTGTATTAAGGACCATTGCTCAAAGGATGTTGGTTTCTTTATACATTTAATTTTATTTTTATGTAAATTTAATTTCCACAAATGTAAATTCACAAATGTCAAACCCAATTTTACAGTGCTTAAGAAGATTAAAATGTGCAAATGCAAATTCTTAATTTAACATTTGCATATATTTACACTTATTCAACAATATATATATATATATATATATATATATATATATATATATATATATATATATATATATATATATATATATTCTGTTGTCCCCTCTCTGTTGTTTTCTTTCTTTTCTTTTCATTTTCTCTTTTTTGTCATTTCTATTGTATTGTGAAGCATGTGATATGTTCTGATGTAACAAGCTATTTGTTGATTTTTAAAAAAAACATGAATTTCTCTAACGTCAAAAATAAATAAATTAATTGTTTAAATCAAAGCTCACTGGTTGCTCCCCCGTGACGGACAGGGTGACATTGAAATGTGGAGGGGGTGGAGTCTAGTCTCTTTCAAACTTCCGGGCGGGAACTTCCGGTTGCGGTGAGTTGAGTTCCTGCTAGACACATGATGGTAAACTAAGAGCCGTAGGTGCGCTTCAGGAGTTTGACTGTGAAAAGTACAATAATCCTACAAGTGGTCGAGACGATGGAGTCAAAAATAAAATAACAGAGGTGACTGAACCACCAAGCCTCAGGTACGTGAGCTCACGAAGCGATATTGCCTAAATGTCGCGATTACTCAGTTTTGTACTCTATAATGCTGGGAGTAACGTTAGTTCTGCGTACCTGGCTAACAGTTGACTTACAAGCCGTTAGATGTCCGATTCGCAACCAAGTATAGCGGTATTTCACACTACGCCAACGCCATAGACCCATTTTACTTATATTGGTGAGTCTGGTCGCATTCTGTTTCTCTTTTTAATTTGCAATGATAACCTAAAAAGTTCAATGTTATACGGTTTGAGAATACTAGGCGAGAGCCGTTGCTTGCTGTCACTCAACCTCCTTGGCGACGGAAGTAGGTGGAACTTTAGATCTCTCCCACCAATGAAGATCGCAGATAAATTGACTGACAGACTTAACAACCAATAGAATTTCCGCAAATTTCCTATGGCGCTTGCAATGATTATTTAATGCGGTTCGTCTTATTCCGGTGCACATTTGTCTATGCATCTGGGAAGACTGGCTGTAACGCAGACGGGTAGCGCTATGTTGTACAGTGTGAGATTAAAACAGCTGGTTTGCTCATATGTTGGGTTTCTGCTGTTTTTAGTAGGACTCCATCAAGCCGAGGGTGCCGCTACAGAAATGGCAAACCTGAACTGGAAGCCGTTCGTCTATGGAGGAATGGCCTCAATTGTCGCAGAATTCGGTGAGTCTCAGTTGTGCACCTGCTATTTTTATCACCTATTACAGATCACTTCTTTATTTAAGTTTGCATAGTATATTTATTCGGAATACATGTTATTATATCATATGAAAGTGATAGAATGCATATTCATATTTGAGAGAATATATCTATACATTATTTTTTTTTGTTTAGACGTATTTTTGTTTACGTGTCCAATAGCTGATATAAAGAAGCGAGTTTCTTTCTACATTTTGACACTAATATGTAAATAATAATTAGGTTTCCACAATAAAACATGCATTATGAATAATTTATTTTTTAATTATCATATTTATAGTTGTTATATTAGTATAACATTATGTAAAGCTGTTACATAAGTTGCTGTACTAAATATGCTGTTATTTATAACTATCAAAGTATTACCTTTGGAATCACCGTGTTTGCACATTCGAGGGACTATAAAATGAGCCTGGATTCTTAGTTGAATAACAATGTTCAAAAAATAATTGCGAACATGAAAAGCAACATTCCTATCCTAACCACACAAAGAGAGCAAACTGTTAGAAATAGGGTTGGACATTAGGTGACAGATATGAGAGGCAATTTACATCCACAACCAAAGCAGTCTGTAGATAAAAGTACTAATATGCATAATAAAGTATTTCTAGATTTGATCTGAAATGTATCCCATAATTGAATCTTGCAGGTACGTTTCCCATTGATCTCACTAAAACGCGGCTCCAGGTTCAAGGGCAGACGCACTGCATGGAGGTCCGATATCGGGGGATGTTCCACGCTTTGTTCAGGATCGGAAGTGAAGAAGGCGTCCGGGCGTTGTATTCGGGGTGAGTTTGAATTATTTAAGTATTCTGAATGAGTGACAACAAATGGTTCACTTTAGCATCATAGTGTTTTGCTGTATAATTTCTGAAGATCAGAGTTGTACCCTTTTAAAGGTATGTAACCCGTTCAGATAGTTTTAAATACAGCTGATAGCTGTAATAAACTCTAAATATAGATGATATTTAATTCACGAGGTCTGTAGAGGAGCTGAGTCAAGTGAAACTGGCCCTCTGCTTTGGCATGCACAGACTGCAGTCGTTCCAGTCTACTTGGTCATTTTATCTGTGTCACAGAGCATCTTGTTCTTCAAACCATCATCTCATAGTAATCTGCTGTTTCTTTTCCTGGCCTGACGCTTATGGTTAGGAGGTAACTGCCATTGCTTATCATTTTATTTTTAAAACACTTTAAGGCTATGTATTAATTAATCTTAGTGATTCAACTTTTTTCAACTAATTCTGGTGAAAAAAATAGACTTGGATTGAAAAAGGGACCATGTTTGGTTTGTGATCAGGCTAATTTTTTTCAATGAACATGTTGAATCGGTTTGCAAAGCACACTGAAAGATTAATTTGTGAATTGGACTCGAGTCAACAACTCCCTGATTTAATGATCTGGGCTGCATTTCCCAAAAGCATCGTAAGCTTTAAGAACATTTATCGACCGCCAATGTTTATTTAAACTACTGTTAAAACTGCCTAAAAAGCACTGTTTATTTCACATGTATCTTTGTTCTGCTATATTAATGTATTTTTGTTGACCTGCTGAATGTTAAATGGCTCCAGTCATTATTCATTTGAAATGTTTTGATGATGCAGCAATACTAGCTAGTATGACTTAATGCATGCATTTTTGAACTTTGCAAATTTAAAACATGATCAATTTCAAATAAGAGAGCAAGTGGCTAATAGTATCTGAATCTGCCAATAATTGTTTGTTAAAATTAGTATCGGCCCAAAAAAATCCTACCGGTGCATCTGCATCCGCTAATGAAAATCATATTAGTCTTTTCAGAACTTAATCTGCTGTAAAAGTTTGAGCTGTTTAAGCCCGTTGAATGAAATGCTTGATTCATGTGGATGTTTGCAGTTTAAAAATGTTGATGCCTTTTAGCCCATGTTACGTCTGCATATAATGTATGCTTCTATTATTTGTCACTACAATTAGACAATTTGTATTCCCCAAATTATTAATACTATATGGTATATTTAGTCATTTTCACTTGTTTGAACACTTGAATTATCAGTAACTTAAATTGGTAATTTAGTATATTGAAAGTTCATGGTTCGGTGCACGAATTTGCACAGAGAATACACGGAATAAAAATAAATAAACTCTAGATAGCGATACATTTCGCTCTATTCACGTTTGGTGTGAACGCAGCATAATGATCAGATGTCAAGATTGCATTGCGCGCGCGCGCGCGTGTGTGTGTGTGTGTGTGTGTGTGTGTGAGTGAGTGAGTTAAGCACGCGCGCGCAATCGAACATTGGAAACAAAAACATACTCCATCATCGTTCAAACTGCAACAGCAATCAGTAACTTAAATTGGTAATTTAGAATATTGAAAGTTCATGTTTTTAGTAATAAAACATTAGCATATTTTTAGATCAATATATATTAAATGTCTGCTCTTATCTTCCTTATTGACTAGTGCTGGCTAAAGTAAATAATACATGTGCTTCATCAATTAGTACCTTTTACTATTAATACTTAAGTACATTAAAAATCTAATTGTTTTGTACTTTTATTCATGTAGTAGATTTTTGAAAAGTAGTACTTGTGCTTTCACTAGAGGAATATTTTATTAAGTTTACTTCAGTACTTGATTTGTGTACTTCGTCCACCACTTATCACAATATTTTATGCAATTTGCGTTGATGAGGCCAGCCTGTTTTTCAGAGTAAATCCAATCTAGGCTACTTCTAAATTTTCCTGTGGTACTATGGAAAAATATGGTGAAATGGTGTACTTTTGAACCAATTTGCACAAATGTTTGAATATGTGCTTAAATGATTTTGTCTTTGTTTTCTAAACGTATGAGAGAGCTTTTGACAAACTTTTGATGATGTGCACACTTTAATGTTTTCTGACATTGACGACCATTCATTCTGTTCTCTATTATGATTACTCTAATAAAACAGCAATGGTCAGTTTGGCTAATCATTTGAACTTCATTTATATAAATCCTTGCATTAATAAATGTGCTTGTTAAATGTTAGTCTTGTGATGAATTTAGTCTGTCATTGAAACTGTCATTGATACTTAGATTTTCATTTAACCTCAGAATGAAAAGAAAGCAATGACCTTGAAGTTGTGTTTTTTTTTTATTCATAGAATTTCACCTGCGCTCCTCCGACAAGCTTCCTACGGCACAATCAAGATCGGTACATACAACACACTGAAGAAACTGTTTGTTAGCCATCCTGAAGGTGGGTTTAGGATGAATCCTTTGATCATACTGTTCATTTCATGACACATATTTTCTTCTCAGTGCAACATTTCTGTAGTTTGAGAACAGAATGGAAACGCTACAAAGCTTTAAATATTGTGTTTGGCACTTTGATGCTGTTATCTTCAATTACATGATCTTACAATTATATTAATATCTAAATATAAAAACAAATATCTCTGTGACAAAGTATTGATGATAACCTACTTTGACTGTATCGAGTAAATCTATGGCAAAGAATGAATCGTCTCCAGAAAATGATCTACACTGTAATGTGTTGAGTGATATGGGGTAGTCATTGACTTGTTAGCCAACATGAAATAACATTTTGCACACAACCAGTCACAAATTTTTTTTTAGTATTTTTTTATTATTAGAGTAGCAATAGCTTTAAAGGGATAATTCACCAAAAATGTAAAATTCTGACATTAATTACTCACCCTTATGTCCTTCCAAACCCGCAAGACTTTCATCTTCGGAACACAAATGTAGATGAAATCTTTTTTCTTTCTTTCCCTCCATATACAACTACCACTTTGAGGCCTCAAAAAGTTCATAAAGAGATTGATTGATTGATTACAAATAAATATTTAATGAACTCGCCAGTCGCACATCAGTTGTAGTAAATGGAAGCTCAAGCATGTTCACCTGATATTGAGAGATCCAATGAGGTTCATTCTCGTGTTACGCAGCACGTTTGAGCTTCTGCAAGAACCAATGAGGTTCATTCGCATGTTACGCTGCACGTTTGAGCTTCTGCAAGAACCAATGAGGTTCACTCTCGTGTTACGCTGCACGTTTGAGCTTCTGCAAGAACCAATGAGGTTCATTCTCGTGTTACGCATCACGTTTGAGCTTCAGCAAGAACCAATGAGGTTCATTCTCATGTTACGCTGCACGTTTGAGCTTCTGCAAGAACCAATGAGGTTCATTCTCGTGTTACGCAGCACGTTTGAGCTTCAGCAAGACAACCAATGAGGTTCATTCGCATGTTACGCTGCACGTTTGAGCTTCTGCAAGAACCAATGAGGTTCATTCTTGTGTTATGCATCACGTTTGAGCTTCAGCAAGAACCAATGAGGTTCATTCTCGTGTTACGCATCACGTTTGAGCTTCAGCAAGAACCAATGAGGTTCATTCTCATGTTACGCTGCACGTTTGAGCTTCTGCAAGAACCAATGAGGTTCATTCTCGTGTTACGCTGCACGTTTGAGCTTCAGCAAGAGAACCAATGAGGTTCATTCTCGTGTTACGCAGCACGTTTGAGCTTCAGCAATATGGGATGATTATAGTATCAAAATGATTAACACGTGCAAGCACACTTATCAATGAACTTGATACATGTTGCAGAAATGCGTGTGCAAAATTCAAAATTGAATGAATGTGAATCAATTTGTACAAATAGAGACATTTTTGTGAATACAAATGTTTTCCTTTGTATTAGTGAATCATAATTTGCACATACAACACAGACGATGTGCATGTGTGGATCAGGTGAAGCGCCTGCATTCATTGACGTCTTTTGTTTGCAGATCTCATTTGATTCATTTGGATTTTGAGACTTTCTTTTCGCGGTTTTTAAGCATTTCACAACCCACACACAAACAACTACAAATGAATAGGCCTGGTGCTAATTATTAATGTGTGCACAACTACCCATCTATTTGACAAATTCACAAATGTGCGTCACTACATTTAAACTAATACAATACAACTTGTGTGTGCAAAATCCAAAATCACATGAATGTGCAGCATTTTGTACAAATAGAGACATAGTTGTTAATACAAAACCTTGATTTTGTATTAATGTAGGCCAGAATTTGTGCATGCAACAAGTACGATGTGCATTTGTGGATCAGGTGACACGCGTGCATTCATTGACTCGTTTCTGAGTCGATCCTATTTGATTCATTTGGATTTTGAGACTTTCATTTCGCGGGTTTTGCCTTGCACGATCCACACACAGCTGTCTGAGAAAACCTGCTACCACTAGATGGCAGTATTCTGCTAAAACAGACAACGGCAGCATAATCAGGCGTTCTTCCGCATTTAAGACGCTTAATGAGAGTGATATTGAATCACCTAATTTAGTACACAATAATATAGGCCTACCCTATTAATAAAGCATACTTTGTAGAGGCAAACATTACATCAGATTATGAACAGCACCCATAGAAAACCAATGTGCAATCGCGCGTTGCATGTTCAGGAAGGTGTATTGGTTACTGAGTTTAATATCACCGTCTTACTGCATTGACGTTAAGCTTTTTCTTTATAATATGCTCTATGGGAGGAAAACTATATAGCTAGCCTACAGACAAGAGACTACATGAACGCAACGCACAGCGTTTCAAGTTAATACAATTTTCCTTCCCGAGCCTGTTAAAAAGTAAAGGCTTAACATGAAATTCTGCAGTTGCGTTTAATGGGAGAGCAACCGGTCCGAGAGCGCAGTGAAGTAAGTTTTAGGTTTGACATTCGCCACATTTTATAAAGGGACCCTCTGCAAATTCCACTCACAGTCAAAAACATATAAACGTCCAGTCATTCATTCAAATGAACATACTTCCAAGGTTATATTATAACCTTGCTTGGAAGTCTAGTGGGCAGACTGACTTAGCCTACAATTTTTTAAATTACTGTAAATTGTTTTTCTATTCATGTTCCAAAGGTTGTAGTACGTAGTGATAAGTCAGGTGAAATTTTACATTATTCACCTGTAGTAAGTCACCAAAAACCCGTGTGGTTAATTACAGTAATTTCTATATAAAATAATAATTGTTTACTGTAAATAGGCTACACAAAGGGAGGTATTGGGACAATTTCACCTGTAGTAAGCCAGTCTAGTCACTAGCAACATACTACAACCATTTTGAACATGAAAAAAACCCTTTTGGTGAATTACAGTATTTTTCTGCAGAATACAGGCTACATGAAGGGAAATATTGTCCAAATTGTACTTGTAAGTCAGTCTTACAGAAACCTTCTACGAGCTTTGGAATTTGAAAATGTCTGTTATTAAATTTTAAAAGTAATTTGAATTAAAACAAATTATACGTTTTAACCACTGATCTATCTAGAATGACATTATATAGATGGATCAGTGGTTTTAACGCAGTTAGTGGAATTGGCAGACGTTCCCTTGTGCATCATGACATGAGCTGTGGTTAGCGTTCTCATGTAGAAATATGCAGCTACAGGCCCGCTACGCCAGTTGATTTTCAATTAATATTTCATGTCGAAATACAATGGTTGCATATTGTTAAAACTCATCGTGCTATATAGTAAGACTATAGCCTATAACAGTGGCTTAAGGGTCAAGGGAAAACAAATGTAGGCCTACTGCGAAAATCGTCTTTAATATTTAAAAACAGACATTTTCAAATTCCAAAGCTTGTATACTATGTATACAATGTGTAGTCAGATAAAAATAAGCATATAATATGAACGCAACTGCGAAATTTCACCTTTTTTTAACATGAAGGAAACTTTTATTAACTTGAAACGCTGTGCGTTGCGTTCATGTAGTCTCTTGTCTGTAGGCTAGCTATATAGTTTTCCTCCCATAGAGCATATTATAAAGAAAAAGCTTAACGTCAATGCAGTAAGACGGTGATATTAAACTCAGTAACCAATACACCTTCCTGAACATGCAACGCGCGATTGCACATTGGTTTTCTATGGGTGCTGTTCATAATCTGATGTAATGTTTGCCTCTACAAAGTATGCTTTATTAATAGGGTAGGCCTATATTATTGTGTACTAAATTAGGTGATTCAATATCACTCTCATTAAGCGTCTTAAATGCGGAAGAACGCCTGATTATGCTGCCGTTGTCTGTTTTAGCAGAATACTGCCATCTAGTGGTAGCAGGTTTTCTCAGACAGCTGTGTGTGGATCGTGCAAGGCAAAACCCGCGAAATGAAAGTCTCAAAATCCAAATGAATCAAATAGGATCGACTCAGAAACGAGTCAATGAATGCACGCGTGTCACCTGATCCACAAATGCACATCGTACTTGTTGCATGCACAAATTCTGGCCTACATTAATACAAAATCAAGGTTTTGTATTAACAACTATGTCTCTATTTGTACAAAATGCTGCACATTCATGTGATTTTGGATTTTGCACACACAAGTTGTATTGTATTAGTTTAAATGTAGTGACGCACATTTGTGAATTTGTCAAATAGATGGGTAGTTGTGCACACATTAATAATTAGCACCAGGCCTATTCATTTGTAGTTGTTTGTGTGTGGGTTGTGAAATGCTTAAAAACCGCGAAAAGAAAGTCTCAAAATCCAAATGAATCAAATGAGATCTGCAAACAAAAGACGTCAATGAATGCAGGCGCGTCACCTGATCCACACATGCACATCGTCTGTGTTGTATGTGCAAATTATGATTCACTAATACAAAGGAAAACATTTGTATTCACAAAAATGTCTCTATTTGTACAAATTGCTTCACATTCATTCAATTTTGAATTTTTCACACGCAAGTTGAAAGGCATGGATAAAACATTTCTGCAACATGTATCAAGTTCATTGATAAGTGTGCTTGCACGTGTTAATCATTTTGATACTATAATCATCCCATACAGCAAGAACCAATGAGGTTCATTCTCGTGTTACGCAGCACGTTTGAGCTTCTGCAAGAACCAATGAGGTTCATTCTCGTGTTACGCAGCACGTTTGAGCTTCAGTAAGACAACCAATGAGGTTCACTCTCGTGTTACGCAGCACGTTTGAGCTTCAGCAAGAACCAATGAGGTTCATTCTCGTGTTACGCTTTACGTTTGAGCTTCTGCAAGACAACCAATGAGGTTCACTCTCATGTTACGCAGCACGTTTGAGCTTTAGCAAGAACCAATGAGGTTCATTCTCGTGTTACGCAGCACGTTTGAGCTTCTGCAAGAACCAGTGAGGTTCATTCTTGTGTTATGCATCACGTTTGAGCTTCAGCAAGAACCAATGAGGTTCATTCTCTTGTTACGCATCACGTTTGAGCTTCAGCAAGAACCAATGAGGTTCATTCTCATGTTACGCTGCACGTTTGAGCTTCTGCAAGAACCAATGAGGTTCATTCTCGTGTTACGCTGCACGTTTGAGCTTCAGCAAGAGAACCAATGAGGTTCATTCTCGTGTTACGCAGCACGTTTGAGCTTCAGCAAGAACCAATGAGGTTCATTCTCGTGTTACGCAGCACGTTTGAGCTTCTGCAAGAACCAATGAGGTTCATTCTCGTGTTACGCAGCACGTTTGAGCTTCTGCAAGAACCAATGAGGTTCACTCTCGTGTTACGCAGCACGTTTGAGCTTCAGCAAGAACCAATGAGGTTCACTCTCGTGTTACGCAGCACGTTTGAGCTTCAGCAAGAGAACCAATGAGGTTCATTCTCGTGTTACGCTTTACGTTTGAGCTTCAGCAAGACAACCAATGAGGTTCACTCTCGTGTTACGCAGCACGTTTGAGCTTTAGCAAGAACCAATGAGGTTCATTCTCGTGTTACGCTTTACGTTTGAGCTTCTGCAAGAACCAATGAGGTTCACTCTCGTGTTACGCTGCACGTTTGAGCTTTAGCAAGAACCAATGAGGTTCATTCTCGTGTTACGCTGCACGTTTGAGCTTCTGCAAGAACCAATGAGGTTCATTCTCGTGTTACGCAGCACGTTTGAGCTTCTGCAAGAACCAATGAGGTTCATTCTCGTGTTACGTAGCACGTTTGAGCTTCAGCAACACAACCAATGAGGTTCATTCTCGTGTTACGCAGCACGTTTGAGCTTCAGCAAAAGGTTTGTTCTGGCGAGTTAAGCAGGTTCGGTTGATCTTCTGTTTATGTTCGCTGGTTAATGTTTATGTGAATAAAAGCCTAAATTCAATCTGTTCATCATAAAGCGATTGTAAATTTGGACCAAACCACTCGATTCTTATGGATTAACGATTTCTTTATAGTTTTACAATCTCTTTATGAAATTTTTGAAGCGTCAAAGTGGTAGTTGCGTATGCGTAGCTGTCTATGGAGAGACAGAAGGCTCTTGGATTTCATCAAAAAGATCTTTATTTGTGTTCTGAAGAGGAATGAAAGTCTTACGGGTTTGGAGCGACATGAAGGCGAGTAATTCATGACCGAATTTTCATTTTTGGGTGAACTATCCCATTAACTTCCCAGACTACTGAAATCAATGTTGAGAATCAGTCCAATGTTCATGTAGTCCAAATAGTGTTTGTGTGGATTTGCATAAGCAATTGTTAACAGTTGCCCTTGAATGCATTTAAGACCAGCCCATTGTAAGGTTACTTTTTCAGTTAGCTACCTAACACTGTGCGGTAACTAGGCATGATGGAAGTCAGAACAATAAATCCGGTCTCTCGTGTGCTAATCTGAGTTTGTCCTACCCAGCTGTGATTAAGTGGCGAGTCATTTTCTTTGTATAAATCTGGCATTTTGATGAATAGTCATGCCCACAGTGAAGTCTTTTTGATTCAAGTTGTTGTTCCACAACAGAATGGGAATCAGTGAAATTGAATGATTTTGGTTAGATTTCTCTACAAATCTGGTTCCATCCCATCCGATCCTGACATGATGAAAGCAATAACTTGCACTTTAGTAAGAGAAAAAATCAGTTCTCATTCATTTCTCTAGGGTGAGTTTCCCTTTGCCAACTAAAGAAACACACCCCTAACTGATTATAAGTGTTTTTGATTCACTAAAAGAACGGTATGTGACCGTTTTTATAAATCAGTGATTATAAATCAGTCAGGGGTGTGTTTCTTTTGTCCTAATTTGTTCAGGAATTGCACTGAATTGTCTAGCTGTATAGTTTGTGATTTATCAAATCCTGTTGCACTTTTGTTTATCTACGAACAGAAATTATGTTTTTGACGAAACCTGAGCGAATTCGGTCCCTCCATTGAAAGCTAATTGCACCAAAACTTTGAACTCTTCGTAAAGAGATTGTAAAAGTGAAATCAAGTGGTTTATCCAAGTCGTGAACACATCAAATGTGCTTGATTGGGGGAAAACCCTCAACATTATTCTGTTTTCTCACTTGTGGCTGTTGCTTGCTTGATGGTTATAAGTTGGTGTTACACAATGGGATATAGATAACAGGGTTTCAAGGAACATGTATTTTTGATTTGAGTTTATTTTTTTTTATGTAGCATTTAGCAAAATTTTCCACCATTACGAGGCTCTACCAATACTGTTGTTAAAAACAAGGTGTAACCACCATCACTAATGTGCGGTCCAAACAAAAGGTCTCCAGCATTACCTTATCTGGTGCTGGCGCCAGCAGATTTCCATCTGACCTGGTACAGAATCTTCCCTTCTCTGCAAACAAAATCTGTATTACTTGAATCCCTGTGACAAACACTCAAAGAAAGGTCACAGCTCGGCATTTCTGTTGTATTAAACATGCTGTATTTAAACTCTTCTGGACAATTTTGCTTTTACTGCATGGTTTTCCTAGGATGTTGCCACTTTGTGTTAAATGCTTATTTTGATACAGGCTTTGCCTGCTGGTGTGGGGATACCAATACCCGTTCTCCTGCCAAAATGAACGGATGTTCTGACTGTTGGTCACATTGATCAAGGAATGTCTGTAATTATTGATCTAAATTTGATCCACACTTAAATTGTGTTCTTTCTCCTCCTGTCATCACACTGAACTCCAATCTCATTCAGTTTTCTCTCTTGGGGTCTTTATCATTAGTGCCTTGCTCTATAAAGACTAGGTGTCACATCTTAAAATACTGAAGCAAGGCTTGACTCAGAGCATTTACAAAAATAAGGCTTTTGTGCACTTTAAATTAGTTTATCTGTGGTTGATTTATTGCATGTCGTATTCCTTCCTTATTGTGTTTGTTATATTATTGATTTGAATCATTAAACTGCTCATTGATTTGTAGCTGCTGCTTTTTTAGTCTTTAATGAAACGTTTTAAAGAACATTCTGGATCTAATGGGTGCTCTTGTGTGTTTTTCAGAGGAAACTATGGTGATTAATGTGTTTTGTGGGGTGGTGTCTGGTGTTTTGTCCTCCTCTTTGGCAAATCCAACTGATGTGCTTAAGGTATGTAAAATCTCCTCTGAAAAGCCACTACAAATTTTAGTATAATAATGCAGAAAAGTGTTAATATAGCTGTGTATGTAATTACTACAAAAAATATATTTGTTTGATCCAAAAACGGTGAAATATTACTACAATTCAAAGTAGCCTATGTATACAAAGTTTTTGCTTATGATAGTTGTGCTGTGTAATATTTTAGTGAAAACACTGATTTTTTTAAAATAAATAAAACCGTTCAAAAGAGCAATATTAAAATAGAAATATATGGTATATATTATATCTTTACTGTCACTTTTGATCAATTTAATGTATCCTTGCTAAATAAAAGCAGTATTATTATTGTTTTAAATCTTACTGACCCCTAACTTTTTAACTGGTGTTTGTGTGTGTAGATAATATATTTATTTTCATATTTATGCTTCGGTCTTCTTAAATTAATGATAATAAATAAGAGATTACGATTCTCCCACATTCCTGAATAGACAGCAACATTGATTTCAGTATTTGACGGCTTGGCCAGCACGCAAATTTGCTTCCGGTTATGAATTGCATGCGAACACATTTTGTGTACGTACTTTGTGTTATTAACCGAACTGCTTGCGGCAGTTAGTATGTTTCCCATCTTATCTTTATCCTAAGCTAGGATGGCACAATATTGAAGGAAAAGTCTGATCTGCGATAACTAAATAATGTGATACGAAATAGCCTGAAGTGTGTAAAATAAATAAATAATATTTAAAAAATGAATTTATATAACCTTTCCGCTATGTTTTGAAGTAGCCTATTAAAATCATTCAGATATCGCAAGCTATTGTATCGCAAAACTTAAAGGATAAGTATGTACATTTGTGATATTTAGAAGTTTGATATATCGTGCAGATCTAATCCTAAATTAGTTTTCACAACAAAGACCACTGAGCTTCTTTATCTGATGTCTTATTTCCCTCGGCTTTATCAGATTCGCATGCAGGCTCAAGGCAGTCTGTTACAGGGAAGCATGATGTCTAACTTCATCAACATTTACCAGACCGAGGGCACGCGAGGCCTGTGGAGGGTGAGTGCTTTCATTACGTCTCGTCTGAGACCTCAGCGGTGAGATCTCAAAGCATGCGTGGCCATCGGCTGTCTGAATATCTCCTTGGCATTCCAGCTTCTGGGATTTTGCTTTGATTCAGTGATGTCTCTTGTTTTCAGGGTGTCATTCCTACGGCACAGCGGGCAGCCATCGTGGTGGGCGTGGAGCTGCCAGTCTATGACATCACCAAGAAGCATTTGATTCTTTCAGGCCTGATGGGAGACACAGTGTTAACTCATTTCATGTGAGCATTTCTAGCAGTTCTTGCTCGTTGATGTAACATTTGAATTATTAAAACATTGAGTCAGATTATTTCTTCTGTTTATTTAGATCCAGTTTTGCGTGTGGTCTGGCAGGAGCGCTGGCCTCCAACCCGGTGGACGTGGTGAGGACGCGTATGATGAATCAGCGTGTGCTCGCCGGTAACCATATGTACAAGGGCACCCTGGACGGACTCATGCAGACCTGGAGAAATGAAGGCTTTTTTGCTCTCTATAAAGGCTTCTGGCCCAACTGGCTGCGTCTGGGGCCCTGGAACATCATTGTATCCTTTATCAGTAAAATACTTTGTTTTAGGACCTTAAGAGGGGCCAAGTGCGATTGTTCAAGTGGTCTGGTTTCAGACCTGATTGATTCTAGCAAACCCTGGTGCTTTTGCCTTTCATCTTACTTCATCACAATCTTGCATGGCGCATTATAAAGAACAGGTCAATAGATTGTTCGTAATTATTTGGTGCTCTATTATGCTCAGCAGAGTGAACAACACTTGGGTCACTTTCTGCTGCTTGCAAACGGCTCTGGGGAGACAGATGATTGTAAGCCATTCATTTGCTCTCTCTCTCGATCACATTGAAGGTAAATCATCACCTACGCTGTAAAAAATGGTTGGTTCAACTTAAAAAGTAACCTGGTTGTCTTAATATGAAGCTAATTGAAATGAGAAATTTGAGATTGGTTTAATCAACAGAAACTCAAAACATGACGTTATCTGAACCACATAAATTATCCAGTTGACTTGACAAAAGAAAAAATATCTCAAAGATAAATCATGAACTTTTTTTTTTACAGTGTACATCTTTTGTTGAACTAATGATGTCCTGGGCTAAAACGCATGAGTAGGTTACTTAACTTCTTGATCAAGTGTGGACATGTGTTCGTGATTTCACAATCCGCATGACAGCTTTCACATTCCAATTTTTCATGCGATCTATGCTCTGTTTCGAACTAAACTTCCAGTGTGAAAGCACTCTTCGAAATGTAGTGTCTGCATAGTCCAACCACTAGAGGCCAGTACACTGCAACATGACATCGATGGATGTATAACACACAAACACACACGCACAAGGCCCCCACACACGGCCCCCAAAATACTTGGACACTTGAGCCAGAAAAATATGTATTTCTATTATTAATATATATTTTTTTATGAACATATCACAGGTATTACAATATTATGAATTGGCATTTATTTTAAGTAATTATAACTCAAACACACTTTTCAATTAAAACATTTAAAATAAATTTGGCTACGGTTTCAAAATTTGAAACAATAGATATATTGTTGAAATCAAAGACAAAGGAGTGTCTCAGAAGAGTTAAGTTAGTTCTTGCATCATTTGTTTGCAGATACCACTTGCTTCATTATTTTCTTCCAACATTTTGAAGTAGACTTAAAGGATAAGTTTGTAGATTTTCAACCATAACAAAATGTCATGCAGTCAGTAATGAAATAATAAATAATGACAACTTGCAATGCAGTTCAAAGTGAGTCTAACAGTGATTCATTAACCAGTCTTAACCATTTGAATCACCCTGAAAAAAACCTTACAGAATAGATAACTTTTTGAATTATTATTATTATTGATTAAAAGAACTGGCTCATAAGAGTCATTCTTTTAAGAATCAGACTACACTGGTATTGCTTTGGTAAAAGATCTGGGCCGTATTCACAAAGTATTTTATCTTACCACTAGGAGTACTCCTAAATCACACTAAAATATTTTAGCTAGGAGTTTTCTCTTAAAAGTTATTCACAACGCCTTTCAGACCTACTCTTAGTAAGGAAAAATGACAACTCCTAAACTAAGAGTGAGTCTTCGTTGCTATGGATGACGTCAATTCTCATGCACGAGCTTCCTCGCAATGATCACGGTGATTGGTTGTTAGATGAAAGGGCGATCATGCGGATCATAACACAGACGCAACAAATCATGGAATTATATGTCTGTGTCCTACACAAAATAATAATAGTAATGTCATCGAAATGCACATCATGTTTTTGCAGGCCCCAGTGAAGTGTAATTCTAAAAAGGCAGAGAGAGAGAGAAAAAAAGTCGTGAATTAAATTAAATCAAGGTAGCCTAATACCCTAATGAAAACCGACACTTGCCTAATAATGAAAAACGACACTTGCATTAACACTTTGCATTAACACATTAATTGACATCCTATTAGCCTAAATAGACTACTTAAAGCAAGGAAATGTCGCTCCTATTGAAGTAATGTAATAGTTGAATGACGGTGGATTATGAACTCACCAAAACGGAAAAGAAAGCCCATAACGCAGGATCAGTTATGGTGTGTTCACACCGAACGCGAATAGAGCGTCAAATACGCGTCTATCGCGTCTAGTTAGACGCTTGAACATTAGCTCGAGTTAAAAAATTTTAACCTGCACGGAAGACATTCGCGGCAAACGCGCCGCCCAATTCGCGTCATTCGCAACGCCCGGCGCGAATGATGCGTCTATTGGCGTCTTTGCATTGACTTTGTATGTAATCTACTCGCGCAAATAATTAAACTGTAAACTGTGAACACACCATTACTGCGGCTGGCTCAATTGGTGCTGAAAAAAATTAATAAATTGGAAATTCGGCACTGGGATATCAAGCAAAACACATGGGAGAGAATTTGTTTGCAGATCAATGCATTCGCAGCAAAGTGTGCGCTACAATCCTTTGTGAATAGGTCTTAGTGAGTTAGGAGTCCTCTCGACTTCTTTTAAGCTGTCCCAGACTTAGGTGCTACTTTTAGGGCTAAAATGCTTAGTGAATTACTCTTAGTGAAAAAAATTAGGAGTCCTAAAGTTGGGAGTGACACGCCCATTATTTTTAGGAGTTGCTCTTAAATTCGCCAGTTAGGAGCTACTTTTAGCCTTAAAATTCTTTGTGAATACGGCCCCTGGTTAATATGAGTCATGTGTGTTAGATTCAGACTACATGGCCGTATTGTATGTTTGTTTTTGTGTGCAGCCCCAACACATTCAATACAGGTGCTAAATCTGGTTTCATAACTCTGGAAAATATGATTTGAGCTCCGCCGCTAGGCAAAACCGAATATTGTGACATGAGAATAAGATTTGTGTGTGACATCTATCTATTCTTGTATTGTATATTCCTGTGATCCTTGACTTAAATTTCAGTTCTTCCTCACCTTTGAGCAGCTGAAGAAGTTTCCGTTGTAGCTGAGTCTGTGACTGCTGAACTGTGTGTGTGCGTGTGTGTGTGTGTGTGTGTGGAGCTTTTGTCCTTCAGCATTCATCATCCCTTCTCCATCACACACACCTATAAGTATGTTTATTTAAGAACTTGTTTTATTCTGTTCTCATTTGTTTTGCACATACTTGACACATTTAAACACTCGTTTTTGCACTCGTTAATGCTTTATTTTTCCCTCCTGGCAGCTATCTGTCCGTCAGGGTCATGTTCACAGCCCAGTGGTGATCTCATGATATATGCTTAGTCAGCTTGGAGCCGCACGGGTGAATATCTGAAGTGCTATAGCTGGAAACCATTAAGTTAAGTTACTTAAGACACGTCCACCGGGTGAGGATGTAGAGCAATAGTTGGTGTATTACTGAATATAAGTAGATTCTGTTTTTTAAGGAATATTTGAAGTCAGCACACTCCAAATGAGAAGTTAAATGTAGACACCGCTTTGATGACAAATCTTTTTGCTTTATCTGTAGACTGCAGATATGATAGGAAATGTCCATGTTGCAAACTTGAATACAGGTCAAATTAATACCAAAGGAACTAGTAAGTTGGTGATGTGACCTCACATCCTGGATCTTTGAAATCAATGGGCCCCATTCATAAAACTCAAGAAAATTTGAGTGTAACAATCATTCATAAGTCCGTTCTTGCTCAAGCAGTCACATTTAAGTCAACATTGCTTGTTTCATAAGGCCCAATGTGCGCAAAAAGCTTATTTTATCCAATATCAGTCGGACAACAGAATTGAAAATGACTTGTGCACAAGATATATGTACTGTTTTTATTATTTTCTCTTTTTTGCAGCGATCTCTTTATTGCCACATAGATGTGTGTATGCAGTTTGTGTGTGTATGCAGTTTGTGTGTGTGTTGTTCTGAGAAGCACATGCAAAATATTTAAAATTGTGGCAACTGTCAAAAGTGTGCAAATACTGCTACTATATGAACAAAAATAAAATGTAAGGATATACATTTTTTTTTTTTCTTCAGATTTTGTGGAAAAGGGTCAGTAGCATTTTGGGTGCTTGTCTCCTTTGCCAAAGTGTACATGTTTTGAACCAGAACTGCACTGTTGTTTCTGAGTTTTTAAGTGACATTATTATTATTATTGGGAAGGTACTGTTACATATTTATCATTGTATGTCAATATATTTCAAGCCTTACCACTTCCTGCTTTTGTATTTATGCCTTTGCCTGATCGTTTTATGCCTCTTGGTGTGCTAGCCAAACATGAAGGGTTTAACTTCTGCTATAATTCAATGTGCTCTGTTGTTCATAACCTTTAACATGTTCTTAAGCAATTCAAACTACTGTAAACTAATCAAACATTCTTGCTTAAGTTATATGGGCAAACTGTTCTTCATACAACTTTTCCTCTGATATACTTGCTTCCAATTTGTTCTCAGACTTTGGCTTTTGCTAGATTGGTCATTACAGCATGTTGCATGAAATATTCCTCTCTGGATAACTTTTGAAAATGCTTATTTCAATTGTGTAGCAAAGACCAAGAAGAACCACATTAATGAATGTGCCAGTGTTTTTATTTCAATTTACTGTTAGTCACTCACAGATCATTTGTTTTTTTTTGTTCTTTGTTTTGTCTTTTTTTTTTGCTTGGCAGATTTTCAAAATAATTTTTTTTTTATTTTATTTAGCAGATATTTGCTTGTTTTATCAATGTTCTTTTGTGTAGATGTACTTTAAATGTGTAGGGTGTTCATTTGGATGTATAATGGAAGTCATGATGAATGTTCTGACGACACTCAAACAATGAAAATTATACAATTTACTCCAACTTAAAATGTACTGAAGCAAACTCATTTGATAAATGAGCTTATGAAAAAGTGCAGAATTAAAAGTATTTACACACACATTATATAATATTTGATATGTGTGTGTGTGTGTTTTGAAAGTGGGTATAAGAGCAAATAAAATCCCTAACGCTGCTTTTTTTTTTTCTTCAAAAATTGAAAAGCATCTAATATCCATTGCTGGGTATTATGCTGGCAAATGCCAATTTCTTTGTGATCCACTCTTTAGTTAAATGTCTTCAGTGAACACAAACACATTATTTATTATGATCTGTCGCTTGAATAGACAATGATTGTATTAAAAATGTCTGATTTGTGTGTGTGGCTGGTTTGATTTATTTTGCTTTGTCTGATGTAACTGCACCCTGATAATAAACAGCAGTTTTCACTGAAAGTTTGTTGTTTATAGGTCATATTTAATCCCAAACAAAATTAATGAATAGCATCATCATACAGGTCTATCTTGTGTTTGAACGTTATACACTATATTGCAAAGGTTTTGGGACGCCTGCCTTTACATGCACATGAACTTTAATAACATCCCATTCTTTAATCTGTAGGGTTTAATATGGAGTTGGCCCACCCTTTGCAGCTATAACAGCTTCAACTCTTCTGGGAAAGCTTTTGGAAAAGTTTAGGAGTGTGTTTATTGGAATTTTTGACCATTCTTCTAGAAGTACATTTGTGAGGTCAGGCACTGATGTTGGATGAGATGGATGTCTCTCAGTCTCCGCTCTAATTCATCCCAAAGGAGTTCACTATCAGGTTGAGGTCAGGACTCTGCAGGCCAGTCAAGTTCCTCCACACCAAACTCACTCATACATGTATTTATGGACCTTGCTTTGTGCACTGGTGCGCTGTCATGTTGGAACAGGAAGGCCATCCCCAAACTTCCCACAAAGTTGGGAGCATGATATTGTCCAAAATGTCTTGTCTAATGCTGAAGCATTAAAGGGTACCTATCATGGAATTTTGAAAATTGCCTTTCATGTAGTGTGTAACATAGATCTAAGTGAACAAAAACATCCTGCAAAGTTTTAAATATGAAAGTTCACCGTATACAAAGTTATTGTCTCTCAAAAGTAAGAGTCGACTCTGAGTCGCTGATATGAATCGATAGACAAACGATGCTTTCTCTCTAGCTTTCGTACGTCACTTGTACAAGTTATTTGAATTCGACACGCCCACTCAGTGCGCGCGCCGAGCAGACAGAGAAACCTGACAACATCATGTCGACGAGACTCTGTTCTGAAGTGCGAATCAAAAGCAAACTTTTTTTTTCACTGCCCAGGGACAAGCATGTGAAGACTCAGTGGCTAGAGTTTATATTTACAACTATACCACACAAGTATAGCCACCTTGAGCTGTGTTCACGTCATTTTAATGACGATCGCTTCACAAACACAAATGCTTTCAAGTGTGGATTCGCGAGTCGGCTGATATAGGAAGGTTCAATACCAAGTTTATTTGGATCAGCTTCCTCCTCCGAATCACAACCTGTAAGTACTATTAATAATTGTTGCTTTTATGTGTGTGTGTGTGTGCGTGTGTGTGTGAGAGAGTGAGAGTTACACTCAGCAGCTTCTAGGTCTCCAATGTCATTTTTTTTGTTTTTTGAAATATGTGAAATTATGTGAAGCGTATTGTAGTACTGCAGTGCTTTATCAATATGTTTAAGCTTTGGGCTAACGCGAAATATAACTGACTGGGTCATCTGACCAATCACCGCCGATTAGCGTCACGCAAAGGAGGGGTTTGGACAAATGAGTCGTCAAACGAATCATTAGGGAGTCGGTGTGCAAATCAGGTAAAAATAAATGCATATTATAAGACAACAAAAGTGTTTTTTGTCATTGCATGCATGTAAAACTGTTGTTGGGGACTCCCAGAACATTATTAGGAACATTTTAAATGCCATAATAGGTACACTTTAAGAGATCCTTTCACTGGCACTAAGGGGCCAAGCCCAACCCCTGAAAAACAACCCCACACCATAATCCCCCCTCCACTAAACTTTACACTTGGCACAATTAAGTCAGGCAAGAAGCGTTCTCCTGGCAACGGCCAAACCCAGACTCGTCCATCGGATTGCCAGACAGAAGCGTGATTCATCACTCCAGAGAACATGTCTCCTCTGCTCTAGAGTTCAGTGGCGACATGCTTTACATCACTGCATCTGGCGCTTTGCAGTGCACTTGGTGTAAGGCTTGGATGCTGCTCGGCCATGGAAACCCATTCCATAAACTCTCTACACACTGTTCTTGGGCTAATCTGAAGGCCACACAAAGTTTGGAGGTCTGTAGCTGTTGACTGCAGAAAGGTGTTGACTCTTGCACACTGTGCACCTCAGCATGCGCTGACCCCTCTCTGTGATTTTACGTGGCCTAACACTTCGTGGCTGAGTTGCTGTTGTTCCTAATTGCTTCCACTTTGTTATAATACCAGCTGACTGTGGAATATTTAGTTGGAAATTTCATGAATGAACTTGTTGTAAAGGTGGCAACCTATCATGGTAACACACTTGAATTCACTGAGATCCTGAGAGTAACCCATTCTTTCACAGATTTTTGAGGAGCAGTCTGCATGCCTGGTGATTGATGTTATACAAGTGATTAGAACATCTGAATTCAATGATTTGTAGGGGTGTCCCAATACTTTTAACAATAGTGTATATTTCCTCATGAGTTATTAATACAGCTTATAGGTTAAGAGTAATTTGATCCAAAAAAAAGTGTGATGCATTTTTTTAATGATATTATGAGATCATCATAGTGTTGCAATCAGGCATGGAAGAATCATTGCACCTTCATGCCAAGGGCTGAACAGTTTGGACACCAGCCCAGATCTTTAACCATCAGACTTACACCTACATGCCAAGTTCGGCAAGGACAAATCGCATGTAACTAGCGTACAATCGGTAGAATTCAAAGGTATTTTCTTTGAAAATTTTACATTCATGAATATACAATATTGCAAGAAATCGTTATAAGTTAAACATGAAAAGGTCTAGTTTCACCAAAGAGCACATTTTTGGCTGATACAAAAGTTTGGGGATAAATTCCTTTCTATGTTTGAAAAGTCAAACCAAAACACATTGCAATAAATATAGTTCTAAAATAAGTGAATATTGTTTCTTCAAATTGATGACAAACTAAGCAATTGGGTGTTATACTGGGAACAAATACTGTTATTGAACTCAAGTTTACAATTTACTGTAACAATTATTTACTGGCTAGAATATTTTTTTGTTGAATCCGGATATATTTTTATTATGTCACTGAAATGATTAGATATATAATAAAAAATAAAAAACTTTTTTAAAAAAATAGCCAGCCACATTTTTTTTTAAATATTACAAAATTACAAAAGAGCAAGAAAGAATCAATTACAGTATACAAATAAAGACATTGCAAACTGAAGTTGTTCTAATGACTTATTAAAATTAAATGATTTTTTAAAATTACTTTTTAAAGTCTAAAAAAAGCAAGGACAAATTTTGGTGAACTTACATAACATTTGCAAAGCTAACTTTATAACACAGCAAGCATTGTCTGAGTAACATTATTGTCCTAAAATAAATTAAGGTTTTTAAATTTAGTTACATCTTGTATGATAACATTAAAGGGGTAGTTCACCCAAAAATTAAAAGTCTGAGTTTCTTTCTTCTGCTGAACACAAAAGATATTTTGAAGAATGTTGGTAATAGTTGACGGTAGCAATTGACTTCCACAGTAGGAAAAAAAACATGTCAATTGCTACCATGAACTGTCTGGTTACCAACATTCTTCAAAATATCTTCTTTTGTGTTCAGCAGAAGAAAGAAACTCGTACAGGTTTGGAACAACTTGAGGGTGAGTAAATGATGACAGAATTTTCATTTTTGTGTGAACTATCCCTTTAATAAATGTGCCAATCCTTTCCCACAGTGTACAGGTGGACCTCCCTGTTGCTCCTTTCAGATATTTGAGCTTAGGGAGGAGTGATTGAGAAAAAACACCGCCTCTTCTCGTTTATACAACATTACTGGAGAGACTTCTGGAGTCGGTCAGCGGCGCGCACTCGGGCTTCGCAAACTTCAAACACACACACACATTTATTTTCTCTTTCATATCAATGATAATTCTTTTTTAATTATCTGGACTTAAAAAACGCAGAAATGACTCTACCATACTCCCAAAGCGTGAGGACAATGAAAACCGTGACCGTCGCGGAACCGAGCACACAGACTGTCTTGACATCAACTCCTGTCGGGATAAACGACGGTACGACGACTTATCGCACGGTAACCCTCGCTGGATCTCAACTACAACCAACCTCTCCTGTCGGGATAAGTGACGGTTCGACGACTTACCGCACGGTAACCCTCGCTGGATCTCAATCTCCTGTCGGGATAAGTGACGGTTCGACGACTTACCGCACGGTGACCCTCGCTGGATCTCAACTGCAGCAAGCCTCTCCTGTCGGCATAAGCGAAGGAATGACCTACCGAACGGTGAACCTCGCTGGGTCTCAACTACAGCCGGTCCAGTACATTAACAGCCAAATGGAGGGGAATGTGATGTACGGGGGCGCGCGTTACCTGGTGCCCGTGCAGCAGCAGCAGCAGCAGCAAATGTACCTGACTCAGGCGCCGCGCGTCATGCAACAAGTGTACGTTCAGAACGTGCAGCCCGTTCAGGCCATGAGCGTCAGCAGCGTCGACGAGACCGACTACAGACAAGTTGTGAGTGTAATTTATGCTTCTAACTTTTCCTTTTGCTGTACTGTAGTATCTAATTGATAGCATTAACCACTATATTGTATAGTCAATGCTCTATATAGGGGTCCAGGTCGTTTGGAAAAGTGGAGAAAATGACCAAAATTGACAAAAGATGCTGCTGATGCTGTCGTGTCGATACACCTGTATTGGAGATTAATGTCAGCAACAACACATACGGTAGTTTAAAAGTTTTAGGTTGCTTTTAGCGCCCCCTAAGATCAGAAAATTTAATTTAACATGAATGTGCTAATGCAGTTTCCCAACCATTTTTTTGAGTCACGGTACCCCTTGAAATTTTTCAATAACTTGTGGCACCCTACACTAGTGTTGTCACGGTACTGGAATTTCTAGCCTCGGTACAATAACTTTAAAACTGTCGATATACCATTTTCGATACCTTGGGAAAGAATAATGTCGTATAGATATTTTTAATATTATCTAATTTTTGTCCATCCATTGAAAGCCTTGGGCAATCAATAATTTCTTCTGAAGAGATCGCTTTATATGATGACAGATTTCAATGTAGGTGTTTATGTAATATAAACATTGCTCAGTTAGGCTAACTATCTTACCTAAATGTTTCTCATTGAGTGAGTCAATGCATTTGTGTTTTTAATGGGCTAAATTTGTTGCAACAGCACAAGATAGTTTGATTTAAAAAATGGCAAGTAAACAGTTAGCAATAAAATAAGAACAAATAAACAGAATAAAGATGCTTTCACTTTAAGACCTGCATTATCCACACGTGCTTTCTTTCTGAACTGTTTACATTCATTTAGGACTATTGTGCTTGGCAGGACAGACATTGTGGCATTATTTTTGTGTGTATTTGTCTGTTTAAGCGTGTTTGGCACTTGCAAACTTTATGAGAGGCGGCTCTATGTGCACGCTTTGAATGTAAGCGCAAATGAAAAATGAAATTCAGACCTCTCTTTTGCATTTTTACTATCCATTGGTGTGTGTTCTTTGCTATCATTAGAGACATTAGAGATTGGTGGTTTATATGTTAAATGCTACACATTTTATTTTTAGCAATTTAAAAAATATTTTTTACACGGCATCCCTGCTCTCACCAGACAGCACCCCGGTTGGGAATCGCTGTACTAATGTAACGGCGTAATAGGTAAACCTCACTGCCCTCACTTTTCTCTAATTATACCTACTATTCTCAGTACAAATGTAGTACACACAGCCTCTAGATACCATTTATAGTAGTACCGGTATGTATATGTTAAATTTCATAATAATCAGCCCTTTACAACTTAATATATATGAAGAAATTTGAATGCTGATTTGACCAATGGATATTTTATGGGTGTATTAGTACCTGGACCAAATATGGAAATGATTGTTCAATTAAGCTACATTATGTGACTTCAAAATTGTTCAAATACCAACAATTTAATAATGAGAAAGTCAGGCTACTGTATGCAGTGAAATGAGTCATAGTAGCTTGAAGCAACATCTGAACCTCAAACTGAGTTAGCAAGCAAAAATGTAAAGTGACAGTGACATAATATAACATGAATCAACATCGACATGGCTTTTCAGAAATACGTTTTAGTTTGCATAGCATCACATTTTAGTTCACAACATTGTTTTTTTGTGAGTTGTAATAGCTCCTAGCCTCCTACCATTTTACCTTATCTGATTATAATAGCAATTAGAGCTGTGTGATTAATCGCAATTGATTTTCATTTTTGATTTTGGCTTCCAAAATCAAAAACAAGATACTCGAGGTAAAACGATCATTGTGGCACTGCCACATTCAGACGGAGCGCTTTCGTTCCTCCCTAAGCCAAACTTAACATCCAAATCAGCCGAATAAGTGAGTGTTGTAAAATGCAGTTTACTGTTGCTAAACTGAGGGACGTGTCTAATATTAAAGTAACACTAAGTAGTTTTTCAACCTTCATAATATATTTCCAAGACCCTTGTGATGGTACATTGACGTAAAATAAGTTAAATGACACATCTGCCATAGCCTGACGGGGTCTGTGTCGCTTTTACTGGCACTATGTAACTTCGGGTTTCGGGTAGGAACCCGTGCACAAAAAGAACTACAAAATTCGACTGCTTTACGTCAAGCGCTACAATAGTCATTATTTAGTTTTTCTTAGTTTCTGATGTCTCAATGCATCATCCTTTCATGAAATCATTCATGTAACATACTCTACCTTCTCTGTGGACATCGTTCGTTCTAAAGCCGGTTCTGGATAAACAGCGAGCGTGCGTGCGACGGTAGGCTAAATTATTTACGACAGCGGCAATGGACAATTTTGTTTCCAACCAGTAGGGTGACAGAAGAGGAAAATTTACTTGGTGTTACTTTAAACTAGTGTCCGAAATTAAATTAGTGTCAGAATTATTTAAGGCGCTGTGTTCCCCAGGCGGCTTTCCGTGCTTAGGCTCTGAGACTGAGCGGAACACGCATAAGCAAAGTGTACTGTATGATTCGGATTAGAGATCTCTTAGCCTACACACAAAAATATCAAAATGCCCTTTTGGCAAGTATCCTCGTAAACACAGTCCTTTATGTCTTGACTTTTAAAGGTGCTCTAAGCGATGTCACGCGTTTTTAAGGCCAAAACATTTTTTGTCACATACAGCAAACATCTCCTCACTATCCGCTAGCTGCCTGTCCCCTGAACACACTGTAAAAAAACGCGGTCTCTGCGGACACCCCAGGCTCCACAAACGGCAACAAAAACAAACTCTAGCGACCCGCTCTACGAAACATAACAAACTGTTCCAGCCAATAACCGACTAGAAGGGTTTGGGGGTGGTTTTGAGGGGTTAGTGCGCGGATGAGGAGGAGGGAGTGTCTAGCTAGCCTCCGTTTTGTTTGACAATAGTTTGAACGTCAACAAGAATTGATGTCACCCAGGATCGCTTAGAGAACCTTTAAGTGAATGTAAACAGTTGAGAAAGAAAACGAATGCTTAAAGAGAAAGTTCACCCAAAACTGAAAATTCTGTCAGTAATTACTCACCCTCATGTTGTTCCAACCCCGTAAGACTTTTGTTCATCTTTGGAACACAAATTAAGATATTTTTGATTTAAATCTGAGAGCTGGATCACTCCTCCATAGGCTTCTAAGGGATTGAAACTTGCCGGCCCAGAAAAGTTATTAAAGACATCGTTAAAATAGTCCAGGTGACAACAGTGGCTCAATTTTAAGTTTATCAAGCGACGAGAGAATACTTGTAAATATAAACCCACTTTATAAAAAAACAAAAAACCTTAGGAAACCTGTCCGGGTTGTAAGGCCCTCAAAATCGGCCCAACAACAGTTTTCGATAAATGGATGAAGGTTTCTGTGCGTTCGTTTTTTTCAAAGTAGTTAATTAAATTCCAATTAAACTTTTATCTGACTCCGTTATCACGACCTCAAATTTAGATTGGAATAACAATTGGTAATTGGTCATTTAAATAATAATTTAGCTACGCAATTGAGGCTCGCTCTAGTTAGATTGGTCTAACACACGGCCCAGTCATTTTAAGCCAAAATGGGGTCAACCTAGAACAAATTGCAACAGAAGCACCCCCCCCCCCCCCCCCCCAAAAAAAAAAAATTGTTTGTTAACATGGACGAAACGGTGCACAATCTAATTACATATGTGCTAATTTGCATAAAAACCCAAACAGATCTAAACATTGGGTATAGCAGGTGAAAATGTCTTGTTGACATATAACAGTAAAATACTTAATGTTAAGGTCTGAATGGAATCCATTTAGGCTACCCATGAACATTAATACATAGAGGCAGGAAGAAGTACTTTAGAAACCAGCCTTTAATTATTATTGCAAAGATGGGGTTTGGGGCAGTGGGACTGATTCTGGAGGATGAGTCTGAGGGAAGAACAGGAGACAAGGGTAAGGAGAATACAAAAGGTATGTCTGTAACACTTTACAATATGCTTAATTAGTTAATGTATTTACTAACATGAACTAACCATGAGTAATACATTTGTTACTGCATTTGTTCATCTTTGTTAATGTTAGTTCATAAAAATACAACTGTTCATTGTTTGTTCATGTTAGTTCACAGTGCATTAACTAATGTTAACAAGATTTTAGTAAAGTATTAGTAAATGTTGAAATTAACATTAACAAATACTGTATATGTGCAGTTCATTATTAGTTCACATTAACTAATGTAGTTAACTAATGTTAACTAACGAACCTTATTGTAAAGTGTTACCGGTATGTCAAATTAAAGTGTCTGGATCAAAAAATCTAATTATGTACTCAATGCCCAAACCCCATCTCTAAATAGTGGCCCTTAGAGAGTATCTGTGCCAAATGTCATGCTTATATACCAAAGTGAATGATTTTTTTACTAATCTGCTGCACTTTGACTAGGGTTATATACCTAGGGGGGTTGCACCTTGTCGAGGAACAGGAGGTTATTTGGATGACCACATCTAATCTCTAAAATCTTAACCTTTAGCACCTTTTGTTTTACTTCTGTGGAGACGAGACCATTGTACCAGTCACTCTGAGACATTTTAAATGATACCAAACATGACTGTTATTTAACTTGCATCGACATAGAACATCATAATTTTATATAATTGTTCTAAGTGAACGAAGAGAAGAATAAGTAAAGTTGAATTCATGAGCATTCAGATATTAATATTTTGATGTGAAGAAGGGAAACTAGGGGTTAGTTGACAATGGCCAGTGGCCACATAGGTACACTATTTCTCAGTAACTATGTGGTTTGAGTTGTAATATGCACAAATAAATACATGTTTCTCTATGTTGGTTTCAAACATCAATAACTGTGAGTTCAGTCTTCCAATCTAAAATTACGATTTCATCCTTTTATATCCTAACATGTCCTGCTATTGGTCAGTGCATGTTCATTAACTTTTTCTTTCTGTCAAATAATAGTGGAAACCTTCAATAGGTTTTTTGTAATCAACAAAGTTTATGTTTAGCCTATTCACTGGAGTAAAAAATGTGTACTGTAAATTGCCTATATTATACTTATAACCACATATAGTTTAAAATGTTTGTTAATTTAGTTATGAAGGTTTTTTAAATCTAATTTTAATAAAGTTAACACACCAAAACCAAATCAAAAAAAGTTCAGTTCTTTTTTTTTTCTCTTTAAAAAAAAAATTTTTAAGCACAAGACAATACATGTTCAAGAAGCCTGATTCATTCATGTTTTCTTTTTCTATTTTCAGAACATAAATGGACAAACATCTATCTACAGCCAGTCACCCAGTCCCGTCAAGAGCCCTGCACCATCTGAGGTAATAAAATAACATGTACTATGTTTTTAACATGTACTAACATTTAAAGCTGAATACTGTTTGTATGAAATCAAATGGTTGGCACACAAACACACACACACCTAAAGTTACCCTTGACCTCTTGACTTTCATGCCTTCACGCAGAATACATGAGCAATAGATACTGTATTACACACACTTTCCTCTAGGTTTGTTTATGCCTCTGGCTTGCTATAGATGAGCTGGGAGAACAAGCTTTACTGTAAGGCAGGCGTGTGTGTGTGTGTGTGTGTGTGTGTAGTTGCACGCACATGCTAATATGACCACAATTTATGCGTTGAGCACAAGTGCAGTACCTGCAGGGTTTAGGGTGTGTCTCAGAGAAAGAATGGACTCGGTAATTCCCAGAGGAGACAGTGTGTTAACACCCATTTAGATTGGGCCCGACAATTGTCATAATATTGCGAGGAAAGTGTTAGAGGGAGTTGCCCTTAATCGTAACTGTTGCTGTCAACCAGCCTGCAGGTGATAAGAAGATGACAGGTATACTGGAAGAGCTTAAATGTGTTCTACCAAACAAGCACCTTGTGTGCTTTTTATGTTTTACCAAGCATTTTATGTGACAAAATATTATTTTTACATAACATACGGTCGAGCTGTGGTCACACTGATGTTTTTTTCTTTTCTTTTCAAAAGTTAGTTTATCAAGAAAACAGCAGCATTTACATTCAAGTTGCAATATTTCAAATTATGCAAAAAGTGTATAAATATTTCTTTAATTGTGTGTAGGTGAGATGCATAAAATGCTAGATTTGAAATTAGCCTTAGCAAGAGCATATGGTATGGGCAACATATGCTATCACTCTCTAAAGCTTCTTTTTTTATATAAATAAAAATTCACAGTTAAATATTAATAATCTTGAAATTTCAATAGATATGCCATCCACAATACTTTCCTGCAACACTGAAAAATAAGGTATGGAACCAAACAGTTAGGCCATGTGTTTATTAGCCAGACGCTCTTCTGAAAATGCCTTGCTGTGTTTTTTCAGGTGAGACTTTGGTTGCTTTGATACGAAATATCTCCGGAAGTGTAACTAGTATCTTTAGCTCTTGCTTTAAATGATTTTGTTCAGTTGTTGTGCTTGTTTTTGTTGTCTGTTGCCGTTGTACAAGCCAAATGTGGTGGTTTATCGGTGTGGTAATTGTCCCTCCCTCTTCTGCTGTGATTGGACGGCTGGGTAAAAAGTAGGGCTGTGCACGAATATTCGATCTGTAAATATTATTCGAAAAATAAAAATACTGATCGAATGTTGCTTTGCTGGCCGTAAATTCAGTGAAATCCTATGCACGCAAACTAAAACTCGCAGTTATAGCTAAATGCACTAGATGGCGCTGTGAAGCTTTTCAACAAGTTGTTCTTTTTTTTTCAACATGAACATGTAAAACAATATAAACACGATAACCATATCCTGAATCATCTGTATATGTACGTCCTGCACGAAAACTGGCACTTTATTAGCGTTTTTTTTTTTTTCTTTTTTCGTTCGCTTTGCTTCAGCCGAACAGATACAGTTTGTTTTTTGTTTTTTTTCGGTTGGCCAGACTCCAGCCAAAGCTGTGGAAGCTTGTTTCCGCCACTAAATAAATAAATAATAATAATAATTGCGACTTTTTTATCTCACAATTCTCACTTTATTTCTCAGAATTGCGAGATATAAAGTCAGAATTGCGCTAAATAATGTCCCAATTGCGTCTTATAAAGTCAGAATTGTGAGATATAAACTCGCAATTGCGAGTTATAAAGTCCAATTCTATTACTTTTTTCCTCAGAATAGTTTATATTTCACAATTCTGACTTTATAACACGCAATTGTGACTTTATAGCATGCAGTTGCGACTTTATATCACGCAATTCTGACTTTATAACACGCAATTGCGACTTACGCAATTCTGACTTTATATCTCGCAATTCTGACGTTATAACACGCAATTGCGACTTTATTTCAACTTTTTTGTTTTTCATTCTGTGACGGAAACAAGCTTCCATACAAAGCTCAGCCTAATGCTGTTTGACACAAGAAAGAGTGTGAAAAAAAAACAGCGCCAGAATTAAGCCAGAAGTGCCGCATGTAAGCCAGACTCGGCCCAGACTTTGTTGCTATCTAGGATGCATTTGTTCTGTATATTTTATTGTTTACACATATCTTTTAATGTTTTCAACTAAAAGATATAATGTAAGCTTGTTGTATATATTTGCTAATCATAATCTTGATCAAAAATGATGACAACAAACCGAAGGTTTAAAAAATAATGGGTCTTTTTCACTAAGCATGTCTGCCTTGCGCACAAATTTGTGTTTGACGTGCTTACAAACGATTTTAAGAACAATTCACCAAAAATTAATTGTAAAGTGTAACAGGAATAACCTGTTTTTTAATACAGTCTCGTAAACACGGTTTACTTGCATTGTCAAATTATTGATTTGCATGTAAACTGGTAAATCGTGTTATTTCAATAAACTGATTTTTGGTCGTTATTAGCTTATTGCTCACTGACATTTCCTCCATTTGTGATCGTCTTTTCACTGTACGCATTTGCCGGTCATAGTTAAACATTAACTTTGGTACTACGCATCAGAAGAAAAAAATTAGACTTGTAAGTTGTTATCTGTCCTATCAGTTGAGTTATCATCTGTCTTTCATGTTGCCTATCCCAAAGTTTGAAAAACATTACACTGATTTAAAGCGAGCTGTCATAGAGTTGTGCTAGCAAACATGCTGGGACAGGAGTTGGGAGCACATCATAAGCTTTGAGTTTCGTTCACGAAGCAGGATTTAGTTGTGATTAGGCGTATTGCACTCAACACACTTAGGTTGTCTTAAAATGTAGGGTTGTAATGTGAGATAGCATTGAAGATTGGTTTGGAGTTTCACATGATGTCATTGAGCTGATGCTGGCACAATGATGAGTATAAAAATGGGCTTTAGTGCGCGAGCATCTTATTTCAAACTGTAACTTTGTGCTGTGATTCTTCTGAAGAATTCATGCATCAGATTCATGCTATCCGAGGAGAGGTGAGGATTTTTTAGAAAGCCTTTAGTCCATGAACATACAGACACAAGGATTATCCAAACAAGAAGCCAATAGTTGTTATCCAAACAGTGACGGAAGAGTTTACAACAAGTGTACAACGACTGACACACTGATTGAAACATGGGGGAGTTTAATTATATACACAAGAAGACAAGAGGCTAATGAGGTAACCATGAAGACTGACAAGGGTAATTATGGGAACTAACCAGACAGCAATGAAAACAAAGGAAACAGGAACAAATGCACAGAAAATGAAACCAGAAACATCAAGGCAAACAGAATAACAAAATAAGAGTCCTTGAATGGGACCGTGACGGTAGTGGGTTTAACCATAGACATAATATAATACATAGACGCCCTATTGGCCGCTTTGGAGCGTTGCTGCGATACGTCAGCGGGTCCGCCATTTTGCGGAGGGCAAGACTGCACTGTAATCAAGGGTGAGCTGCGTTTTTTCTGGATAAAAACAAAAACTGTTTTTATATTTATCAACCGATTTCAGTGGTTTGTATGTGTTGTACAAAAAGTTCCATCTCTAGTTATTTAAAATCTCAATAGTTACACTTGTAAAATATTTGTTTTAATAAAGAATGGCTCAGACTTGTCATGTATCTGGCTTTTTATTCTTGGATAAGAATGATGAAGACCCCCATACGGAGATATAATTTAAGTTTTCTTAATGTGGAAAAAGCATTTTCTGTGATTGACCAGATTTGAGCAATAACAAATATAACTGATGGATCCTTTATGATAATACATATGTTATGGTACAACTACTGTGCAATGCAGTAAATAAAACATTTGTGAGAAGTAATAGTAAATAGTTTAGTCAATAAAATAAACATATAGTATACAGCAAATAAAATAGTAATGAATAGTAATTATACAATATCATACAATAATACAATCATAAAAATATTGATAATAGCATATGGTTTATTAATAATACTATAATAATAGCAATAGAATAAGAAATATCAATTACAGAATATACACAATAAAAAATAAGTTAAATAGTGACTTATATTTAATATTTAACTATTTTTGTTAAATTTCAGTTTTATTGATCAGTAATAGCCATTATAACAGAAGTAGCTTCAGTAAAAACATACAGCTGGATGCAACATTAAAAAAGCCTAAATATAAAGTTATGAAACTTCACTTTTCCCTCAGCCAAAACGATTTACCAGGGAACCATTTATAGATTAATGAGACCAAAGATCGCCCGTTAGATATACACAAGACGAATTATATCTCATGTTTAACCACTAGACTAGAGACATCCGAGCTGGCGGCAAACTTCAGACGCACTGGCCAAGGTAAGGCTGTCGCATGCGGGGTTAATGAGCGCTGAGCGCCCAGTGATCGCATCTTACAACTCCGAAACCGTCAGATCAAATTTTTAAATAGGCGCTATCTTTATAAACAAACCACATATTTAAGCTTTAAACAACTACATTGTCGACTGAAAAACTATTAAAACTACATTTCGTGACACAATAACAGTAGTATTTTTTAATTTATCGTCTGAACGTTACTATTACTTATTAAATAATGACCAAATACAACCAAAAACAAACGTTCAGTCTTGCCTGTGAAAGATAATTCCTCGAAAGCTGTTTTCAATTGTGTGGCGAATTGTACAGCCCCAAGCAGCGCACTAAACAGCCATTTTTCTCAATTCCCAGTATGAGAGGTATGGGAAAGTTGCCATCCCCAATATGGCAGCGCCGTTGACGTGCGCTCCAGTGGCCAATAGGGCGTCTATGTATTATATTATGTCTATGGGTTTAACTAGCTGTTTTGTTGACTATTATTTGATATTGCACTTTTACAGATCAATTATCTGCCGTCTCCATGGAATAGTTTTACATAAGTTTCAAGTTTTTAATAATTATATTTAAATACATATTTTCTTTAATAAAAGCAAATTTTAAAATGGCTTGTAGCCTAATTATGATTTTATACATTATTATTTAGACTTGAATGTTTAAATTTGGAATTTAACTTGAATTAGACCCTTCAACTCATTACTTGCCTGTTTAACGTTTTCCTGTGATTTGACTGTTTGACAGCTGACTCTGAAAAGATCATGATTTAGACTTGGCTCTTGCAAAACAATGACTTGGAGCGAAAAATGCCACATCTCTGAGAGATTGCAATATGTAAAAATTGTATTATCATTTTCATGTATAGTTCTTGTGTGCATGGGAGCATTTGAATTAGGCATTTAAAAATCCTAGGTAAGACCTTAAAGCTCCAGTCTTTAACTTTTTTGGGTTAAAAATTATCCAAAATAATTGAGCAAGTACATAACCAGCCAGTGTTCAAAACTATCTGCTTGCCTTAGCTCGATTCAAAGCGGTAAGCTTGTAATAATGTTTTTAATTCCAGTCGAACTGGTGGATTTCCGCGGGAGATTCGAGCATGTTTTTGCGTCATTACGTCACATCTGTACACATAATGGAGTCTCGACTAGTGGCTATATTGTGTGTGAGGATGCTGGAGGTGGAGATTTATAGCCTTTTATTTCACAGCACTTGATATAATTAAACTTATTAATTTGATGGTGGATCCAGAAAGGTTTTTGCCCATGCAAAAACAAGGATAATATCGGAAGGGCATTAAATGTAGTCACACAGTGCTGATGTTGTTAACATTAACAATTTGAGAACAAAGTGTAATTTGCCCAGTTTGACGTGATATGATAAGCGATCGTTAGATTTAATCATTGCGATTTACTGCAATGCTTTTTTTCCCTTAGTTGGTCGGAACAAAAGTGGATGTTACTTGCTTGTTCAGATGATATTTTCCATTGCAAATTCTTATGTTGTTCATACTTCCAAAAAGTAGAATCTGAATGCCAGTCACAGTATCCACACCGGCGCGGTGATCACAGCCGCACATTCTCCTCAAACCATTGGATTCATCCGCGCAGTGCCATGTCGAGACAAAGATGATAATTCCACGAAATAACTGCAATTGCAGATTTCGAACAGAGAATCAGAATCAGAATCAGAATCAGAAAGAGCTTTATTGCCAAGTGTGCTTGCACACACAAGGAATTTGTTTTGGTACTGAGGCTTCCAGTGCACATATACAGATACAACAAGAAACATAATAATACAAGTTTTTAAGAATAAAATACAAAATATAAAAATATGAGAATAAAAGTATCACAGTAGGGTTTAGCCAGAATAAACATTTACAGATTTACAGATTTACAGATGGCGACAAAGAGGAAAAACTACGGACTGTAGCTATAAATTAGCTTTTAAAATGAAACAGAAGGACTCTGGGATCATGTGATTATAAACAGAAAAATAGTATTGCAATGTTTGAAAACAGTCTTATGGAAAGATTCTTCGTAAAGGGTTTCAGTCTATTTTCATTTAGAACATTCAACACTTAATTAATAGTTTGGAATGATATTGTTTTACAATAGCCAAGAGAACTGAGCTTTGGTAAAAACAAAACTGTAGTCCCTCCATTCAAATGTCAAATCTCTCAGTTTCTCTGTATCTCTCTCCACTTGCTTTCTGTGGTCAGACACAACTTGAGTTTGAAAACCGAGCTCCTCCTTCCTTTCACTGCAGACCAGAGCAAAGACCTGCTGTTACTCTGGAACAGAGAAGCTTTTGGCTCACACATTGACCTATTTTTGCACACAGTAAGGTATTGTGGAAAGCAAAAGGCAGAAAGGACATCCCACAGTTGCAGGATTAGTAGTAATGATTAATGCGGTCTTATAATTCTTGGGAACTTATCAAAAGGATTTAGTTGTTATTTTCACATATAAGTAAATGGACACTAAGCAGCAGTTCTTTATTTTTGAGTAATTATTAGGTGATAGTAAAGTACACTTTTGCATACTCAACCATATTTACATTTCTGGAACATGTCGTCAACAACAACATGTCCTGTGTGAACAGACTTGGACTCGAACTTGGACTCTACATATCATATAATTCATTTGATTGATTTGGTTGTTTGTCACCTGCACGTTAAAACATATATTCGAAATCTAGATGTAAATATTGGCAGCTCTTTAAAACTGGACAAGCAAATAAACTCTGCTTTAAAATCAAGTTTCTTTCACTTACGCAATCTAGGAAAGATGAAATCATTCTTGACTTTAAAGGCCTTGAAACTGCGATCCACGCTTTGATAACATCCAGACTTGACTATTGTAATGCGTTATATACGTGAATAAGTCAGTCATCTATTTCTCGTTTACAAAAAGTTAAAAATTCAGTGGCTAGACTCCTAATGGGGATAAAAAACGTGAACACATTACTCCTACACTGATCTCCTTGCACTGGCTTCCGGTTTATTTTAGGATTGATTTTAAACTTCTGTTATTGGTGTACAAATCCCTGCAGGGCCTCGCACCGGCCTATCTCTCAGATCTTTTAACTGAATATCAGACTGGACGAAGTTTGAGGTCAGCGATTCTGAAGCTACTCAAAATACACAGGACACATCGAAATCAAAACAGAGATTGCAGCGCCTAAACTTTGGAATAGTTTGCCTAAACATATTAGAGACCCTGCTACTGTGCAGGATTTTAAAGGACAACTTAAAACACATCTGTTTTCAAAAGCTTTTAATCAGTGAAAATTGTATTATATGTGTTGCCTATGTGATGTTCTTTTCTCTTGTTCCGTTACATTGTAAAGCACTTTGGTCAACTTGTGTTGTTTTAATTGTGCTATATAAATAAAGTTGCTATGCTAAGTATTTTTCATATCTTTATTAACGTGGTGGGATATACTGTATACAGTATACAAATTTTTTTTACGAACTTTCTGTAATGTTGATTTTAGGATTACAGCTTTCTGTGCATTCCTGTGTAGAGTTGCTCAATCCTGCTGTGGGAATCGAGGTTACAGATAGTACAACTAAATGAAATTTGCATACAAGAAGGCAGTTCAGGTGATCTGGAACTACTCCTAGAAATCTTTGACTAAACCATAAATAAAGTTTTTTTGGTCACACTTTAGACTATGGTCCAATTCTCTCTATTAACTGAGACTTTTGCCTCAATAAACTCCTAATTTACTGCTTAGTAGTTTTTGTAGCATTTAAGTTTAGGTATTGGATAGGATTAAGGGATGTAGAATATGATCATGCAGAATAAGACATTTATAAGTGCTAATAAACAGCCAATATCCTAGTAATATGCATGATGAGCACCTAAGTGAGAATTGGACCCTAAACTAAAGTGTTTTTTAAATGCACACTCTTATTGATTATGCATAGACCAAAGTGGCAGATTGTTGGACTTCTAATTCTAGTGATACTACCTCTAGTCACTGACTGAAACTAGAACTAGCCTAAACTCTATTATGTGTCCTTGCTTGCTGTGTGCAGAACCTGCTGCAACTTGTCAGATGGTAAACGTAACTAATGTCCAAAGTACGTTTCAATCATTGATAATTTCTTATCTTCCTAATCTTGTAAGAACACACCCAGACGCAATTTTTAATTTACACAACTCTGCATCCACTCATGCACAACTCATCCTGTAAAAATTACGAGTTTAGTAATATGATTATGCGCAACTGTTAACAAGCTGGGCTCTTTGTTGTTGCAGCTCCAAACCGGTTTCGGCACAGCAGTCTCAGTAGTGAGTCCACACACCCAGTTAACTCCGTCACTGCTGGTCTTTCTGCTACAGAATGTGTGGAATGTTCTCAAGGCCTGACACACCCACCGTCACAAACACTTGTCTTTCTATAAGTGCTCTCAAAACAGATGCTGACCCCTGCAAACACCTGGACGAATGTCTCTTTTAATAGTAGTTCTGCTGCATTGCTAAACATGCACTTTTGCTGAATGCATAGGACAGAGCAGAGACACTTGTAGGATACTTGCTCTTCTAGTAGAACATGGTGCTACCAACACAGGTCACAAGTTTGAGTCGAAAACCTGGTAATCAAGTTGAAAACCTGGTAATCTTGGTAAATGGCTTCTAGTTATGTCAAGATGATTAAAATTTGAACCTAAAGATCTTTTGTAGTGTCAGTTCAGTTATAATTCTGGATGAAACCAGACCCTGAGTGCGTCTCTCTCACGGATCAGTGGAATCTGGCCCGACCACTCCGACACACCTCGAGTTCTCGAAGTTTCTGGAGGATTGACAAAACCGCTGCTCTGTCTTGCATTATATGTCGTGCCATCAATCATTTTGAAACTCAAACACTGCTGAAGCTTTTAGAATGCAAAAATGTCAATCATTCTGAAACTAGGATTGAAAACGCTATTAATTAGGGAGGCACCAAAATAGACAATTTGGCCAATAATTATTTATTGTGTGTATGTATATGTGTATGTGTATACATACATGCAAACATACACACACACACACACACACACACACACCTATATACATATATATATATATATATATATATATATATATATATATATATATATATATATATATATATATATATTATATATATATACAAAAACGTGTTTTGATTTGACAGGACTTATATATTTATATATATTGTTGCAAAATGTAAGTACCGCTCAGCTCTTTATATAAAGTTGGATATCACTTTGTCTAACTTTACATACAGTATATTCGATACTCGCATAGACAATATATAATATACAGCAAAATTGCTTATTGTTTATCTATATTATCACCTAGCTTCTTCTAAATGTAACTATAAGGCCTTGAGATATTTTAAACATTAGCATCATGATTTTCTGCAAAGCTGCTTTGGAACAATGTGTGTTGTGAAAAGTGCTATGCAAATAAATTTGACTTTGAGAAATCAGAGCAATACCGATAATTTAAAAATGGTAATATTGGCCGATATCATATTTGTGCATCTCCACTACTACTACTAATGCTTTCTAGCAGATGACAATGTACAGAATGCAAAGTTTGCATAGAGACAGATGAATATTTCCATCAACAGCTTCAGTAGCTGCATATGCCAATTTTTTTTCCAGCATGTAGTTTTGTTTTCTGCTTGTAAGAGTATTGTTTGAAAAGTCACTCAGGAGTGTCTGATCTGGATCGATACACATGGGTGTGGGGTTTAACATCGAGGTGTGGACTGGCTTTCGTAGTATGCATCACTCACAATCTATTACTAAAATGTAACATACTTGTAAACATTAACCCTCATTTTTGAGCAGACATAAGCAGAGTTGTTTCATTTCGACATACTAACAGTTATGTAAGTATTATGTTTTGCATGTGTCAAGAAAGAGCAGTGTTGATCTCTAAACTCGCAGAATAGCATCTGATAAAATTCATGTAACTCAACAAAAGTTGTGCACTCATGCTCTCTTCACATCCTCCCCTTTCCAGTCGGACTTGGTGGAGAGTTCAAGCACTCACGAGTACGCCGTGGACTTGAGGGAAATGAAGAATGGCTTCTCGTCTGAGATTAAGACCGAGGTTTTCGAGGTGGAACCCGTCGCCAAGATGGACAACCGCTTCTTCGGTGAGCTTCTTGCTGAGGTTTACCGCAAGAACTCCGATATTCACACCTGCATCTCCGAGCATGTGGCGAAGATCCGGGGAAGGTAGAGCACATCCTTCAGCGTTTTAATGCTTTTTAAAACCATTATTTCATATTAAGTACATGTTCGCAAGCTAATCCATGAAATGCCATGCTTCAATTACAATAACGAGATATAATGTGCAAATTGCATTTAGCATATTCTGTCTTAGTGAATTCCTCCCTGTGTGCCTTAAAGGAGTATTTTAATTGAAGATTTGCATGCAGATAACAGCCATTAACCCTGTCAAACACTATCTAGATGATTGATGACTTAACACTGAGAAAACCTATTACAGACCAAAATGAAATCCCATCTCTTCACCTAATCTGCAGCCACTTTCTCAAATGACTCAGAGTAGTGATCAAAAAGCTGAAACCTCTCCGCCTTGTCTAAAGCTGTCTAAGAGCAAGGCTCAATCTAGTGATTCATGGCAAGTTAAGAGGTTCTGTACTTTACACCTTAGAAATGATTGTGAGAACAGCAACACCTCTGGACGCCTCTGCTTTAAGACCTTTTTTTTTCTTTTTTTTTGTCGTTTTGACTCATTCATATTGTTCTCCGTCTCTGCAGGAAACACCTTCTGGACTCCACCATTGACTACAAGGTAGGGAGTGGCAGATTGTTCAGTTCCTGTGAAGTTGGCTAAAAGTTTTCCATGTTGCATACAGTCAATCATGGTTAATTCTAAACCACCATTTTTATAAATTTCATATATCAGAATATCAGAAATTATATGTATATTACAAAAATATCAAAAAAATCATATAATGCAACTTCCCAAAAACTTAATGATTTGTAATATTTTTGGAAAGAAAAAAAAAAGTTTGCAGCTCTTGGTCGCAGAATATATATGATGAACTTGTTAAACACGTGTTTGTCTGTGTGTGTGGTTGCAGGTGGAAAAAGATGAAATAGAGAGTCTTATTCCCAAAGGAGTGTCTGAACTGACTAAGCAACAGATCCGCTACCTGCTGCAGGTGAGCGCACATTATGAACGACTGCCCTGCCCACTTCCACTCAGCCCCACCCACCTCTGAGTACACCCCACCCTCAGACGCCGCTCCTGACAGCAGCAGATTATTAGCTCATAAAACCTGTCCCAGGAACACATGTTCCTCCAGGCACAATGTAGCCTCTCAGTCATTGTTTAAGCTGGGAGTCTGATAAAAAGAGATATTTGCTTCATCTTCAGTCAATTTTTGGATATTCAGTCAACTTTATTGAGCATGTTAGATTATACTAAGTGCTGTCATTATTTTCTGTTTTTTTTTAACTGTAAATTCAGTAGGGGGCTAAGTTAATATATGTGATTGCTCATTTGATACACTGTATTTGCAAAAGTATTGGGTAACCCCTCCAAATCATTGAATTCAGGTGTTCCGATCACTTCCATGGCCACAGTTGTATAACACCAGGCATGCAGACTGCTTCTCAAACATCTGTGAAAGAATGGGTTACTCTCAGGATCTCAGTGAATTCAAGCGTGGTACCATGATAGGTTGCCACCTTTACAATAAGTTCATTCGTGAAATTTCCTCACTACTAAATATTCCACGGTCAACTTTTAGTGGTATTATAACAAAGTGGAAGCAATTGGGAACAACAGCAACTCAAGTGTTAGGCCACGTAAAATCACAGAGAGGGGTCAGCGCATGCTGAGGTGCACAGACAGTGTGCAAGAGTCAACACCTTTCTGCAGTCAACAGCTACAGACCTCCAAACTTTGTGTGGCCTTCAGATTAGCTCAGCAATAGTGTGTAGAGAGTTTATGGAATGGGTTTCCATGGCCGAGCAGCATCCAAGCCTTACACCAAGTGCACTGCAAAGCGCCGGATGCAGTGATGTAAAGCATGTCGCCACTGAACTCTAGAGAAGAGGAGACATGTTCTCTGGAGTGATGAATCACGCTTCTGTCTGGCAATCCGATGGACGAGTCTGGGTTTGGCTGTTGCCAGGAGAACGCTACTTGCCTGACCTAATTGTCCCAAAGTTTAGTGGAGGGGGGATTATGGTGTGGGGTTGTTTTTCAGGGGTTGGGCTTGGCCCCTTAGTGCCAGTGAAAGGAATTCTTAATGCTTCAGCGTTCCTTCCTGTTCCAACGTGACTGTGCACCAGTGCACAAAGCAAGGTCCATAAATACATGTATGAGTGAGTTTGGTGTGGAGGAACTTGACTGGCCTGCAGAGTCCTGACCTCAACCTGATAGTGAACTCCTTTGGGATGAATTAGAGCGGAGACTACGAGCCATCCATCTCATCCAACATCAGTGCCTGACTCCACAAATGTACTTCTAGAAGAATGGTCAAAAATTCCAATAAACACACTCCTAAACCTTGTGGAAAGCTTTCCCAGAAGAGTTGAAGCTGTTATAGCTGCAAAGGGTGGGCCAACTCCATATTAAACCCTACAGATTAAAATGGGATGTCATTAAAGTTCATGGGCATGTAAAGGCAGGCGTCCCACTTTTGGCAGTATAGTTTGTAGATTCACACATATATTATATAAACAAAAACGTTTATGTTAGCTGCGATTAATCACAATTAATCGATTTGACAGCACTAAATATAATACAATATAACAGTCAATACATATGAAGCACTTTAGTTGGCAGTAGTTTCAGACACAAAGTAAATGTCTTTCTTTCCCTCATCTAGACTCGTGTGACGGCTGATAAGACCATGCGTCTGTTGATGGCCACGTTCAGCAGTCTGCGAGAGGAACTAGTGCGTATGCAGGACGATCTGAGGGTGAGTGCCATTATTCTACCACTAAACCAGCCGACAGCCTCCTGCCCTGCAGAAGCTGTAGATGTGATGATGAAACATATCAGGTTTTGCCTCGTGGGCGTGCGTATGCTTTACAATCCAGCTTTCTGCTGACCTTGTGTTTTTTCAAGGTGTGGTGCGTGTATACACACATTCCATGGTATGATGTAACAGCTACACAACAGCCCCCAGCCCTTTAACAGTATATTAGCAGTATTTGGTTAAAGGTAAAACAACAGTTTTTTTTCTAGATCTTCGATTATACATGAGAAAATTACAAAAGTTCATATGTCAAATATAATAATATGCACCTTACTTCTGCAAATACAAATTCAGATTGTGATACAGTATACCAAAAGCATATCACAAAATGTCAACCTGCTTTGTTGGTGTAGGAAGAGGTAATTTCCTGTTTGACTGAACAAAGCTTCTGCTCAGTTAAACATGAACCAACACAAGTTCATCACAAATACATGCAGCATCTTTTCAATTGGTGAATTAAAATGGAGCTACTGAAGACAGCAACTACGTCAGTGTCTGTGTTTTCACTAATTATCCTCTCAAAAAGATAATTGCTTATAATAAAGCTTTGTGTGCGGTCTCTTTTGAAGCAAGAAGTATTGCAAACTTAATAATAATAATTTTGTTGTTTGTTATTATTATTATTAATATTGTAATATAAAAAAACTGTAAAACTACTAATACTAATATTTATGTCTGTCTTAATTTTCAAGCATTAAACCATCAGGCTTTTATTTAGGCGGAAACCGCAGGGAGCCCTTAAAGCTTCTCTTTTTTTGAAAAAAGCTGGTTTATACAGTAAGCGCTTCTCATTACAAGTTCGGGAAGATGGTTGGCACTTGTTGTCTTCCCAAATGCGTGTTATGAGTGACGCAAACTCAAACACATGCAGAGATGATTTCATGTGGAGTCGCACTGAAAACACCAGATCGCAAATTCAGTTTATTTTGATAATTTGTGCAACACTAGTCATGACCACTAAACTATGTATTTGACCATTGTCCTTGGCTGACTTTCTCCTTACAAAATTTTTACTTTTAATAAAACATGTAAGCACATGTAAATCAAAGGTAATTAGCTCTAAAAGGTGTGGTAATGTAGTTAGATGGTCATTATTCCAAAAATAAATAAATACATTATTTAATTAAACCAGACAGTGATAAGAGTCACCGTTTTTGTAGTTTGTTGACAGTTTTTGAAGATATAACATGTTAGCAGATAATTTGACTAGCATCTACTGAATTTACGAATCTATAAGCCTATTTTTTTATTTATTTTTTACTAAGCATGCACAATTATATGGTTTGTTGCAACTTGCATTTGGATTAACTGTGTGCATTTGCAGCATCTGGAGAGTGAGAAGGAGGAGCTGGAGAAAGATCTGAGCTTCAGGATAGCTCAAGGCTCTAAATATGAGGAACTTCTGGAGAAGGAGCGAGTGCAAAGCAGACAACTGCAGGTACCATACAACTTCTTCATCACTCCTGTCAACAATACAACAATTTAACAGCAGCATTTAAGCAAGAAATGTATTATTAAATCTACTAAAGTTGTTCAATCAAGAGCAGTGAATGAATTTCTGTTTTTCTTTTGTTGTTTGATTCATATTAACAGCATATATAGTAGCAGGTACTGTATATTATGCTGCTGTCACTTTAATACACAAATCTAATATACACATGTGATTTTTTTTTACTTGCTTTTTACATCCACAGACATAACTGACTGTTTATGTGAACTTAGTGTGTTTTTTACTTAACCTTGTGTGTATTTAACAGTTTAAGTGCAATAAGACATGAAAGAGAACTTAGTTTTATTATCTTGGGACGCTCCGTCTGACATCCAGCTTTCTACGAGTTTCCGATGAAAACCATATATCAGAAGTTTAGGCTGATATGGCTTTGAAACACATGCAGATAATAAACTTTCATGATGAAGAACTGCAGTGTCACGTGAGCGTGACCGCGATAGAGATCATCAAAACCAAACAGATGTTTTAGTTTTTGGCAGAGTAACTGATGCACCAGATGTAAAGGCTCCTCCCTCTTCTGGAAAGCTGGGTGGGGAGAAGCAACTCATTTGCATTTAAAGATACATGCACGGAAACTGCATGTTTTTTCTTTCCACTCAAAAATGGTCATTTACAACATGATATAAATGATCTGTGGGATATTTCGAGCTAAAACTTCACAGACCCATTCTGGGGACACCTGAGGCTTATATTATATCTTGTAAAAAGGGGCATCCCCTTTAATCAAGTCAAATACATTTGCATATGCCTGCCTCTAGAGCAAGACATCGACGAATAGTTCTACATCATCGCACCATAGGCCATGCCACTGGCATTCAGCCGCTTAGAACCCATCATAATCAATGACGCTCTCTACACTGCCCTTAAAATGTATCATTTCAGACAGAGGGTCAGAATGAGGGTTGAAAATAATCATTTTTCCACACTTATATTTGTTTTATGCAAAAAACTTGTCATGACCCCTTTAATGATGACAACTACCAATCTGTGCATGTTATTAGATATCTATCTCAGATCTTTAATTTCCATTTTCTCTCAGGCGGCTGTGAGGGAAAGTAACAATTCTCAGCGTTCTCTAGAAAGTCAGCTACTGACCTTCCAGAGCAAAGACCCCAGCAAAGACTTCCGCATCAAAGAGCTGGAGGGCAGCAAGAGGGCCCTGGAGCAGGAGAATGAGCTGCTCAGGAAGAAGGTGTGCAAACCTCAGGGTCTTCACCAAAATCTGTTTAATAATTATACACCATACACTCACATATATTATGTGAACGCAAACTTTTATTTTGGATGCGATTAATCATTATATATATTTATTATTTTTATTATTATTTAAATATCATTTATTACAAACACCAGCTGTGAAAGTGCATGGAAATCATTGTATTTTTTTTGTCTTCCCTTTCCTCATGTGTCTTCCCGTTTTATGTTCATCTGCATTTACTGGTATCTCTTCCGCAGTTGACAGGGCAGTGCAGTAGCTCCACTGTCCAGATCAAAACACAGGAGCTGTCTAGAGAGTATGAACGGATGCTGAATGATCTACGGGGGGAGAAGGACAAAGAGCTCCAGAACCTGCGGGTAAATAAGGAAGAAACAAAAAAAAGTTGATGAATTTGTACTCAATGTACAGGGTTCCCATGCTGCTTGAAAGTACTTGAAATTATATTTCATTAACAAAGAGCATGTTCGAATGATCTACCTATTTATTATATAGCCGAATCGTCTTGGTTCCTCGACAGTCTTTTCTGCTTCCCTCCGACTCCTCACTCTCGGCTTGCTCCTATCCCAGTCAGGGGTACGGGGGGAGAACTCTGGGTTCGGGCCACATTCCAAGCTCGGAGCCCTCCCTCGGACATAAGGCAAAATACACATACTCTTTTATTCTAACTAATTATTTATAAGTGTGAACTCGTGAATTTCAGACACATGGATTCAAGTACTGGAAAATATGTGAAAACAAACTTGGGTGCTTGAAAGTGCTTGAATTAAACCTAAACTAAATTTTGTGAGTAGCATGTTGCTATTACAAAAAATGGCCTTTATACACTGCCTACGCCAGAAAGAAACAGCACTAGGCGAAGATTTGGGGGGAAAATCGTTGTGGGTGCATGGATCGTGATACGCGCAGCAGCCCTACATCATAAACTCGTGAAGATATTAAACCAGCTCAATATCAGGGAAATTCAGTGACGCTTGGCACAGTATTGAGCTACATAAAATAGTTGAATTTCCAACGAATAATGCCAAATAAAGTAGTTTTTATAAGCGCAGAGTGTTTATAAAATAGTGCTTTGTTTACCAAGGTAACTGCTATATTTCTGCTGTTCCACATGTAGAAAAGCAGCATTTCAGAGATTGAGCTTGGGTTTTCATTCAGTGGGTCTTCCATTTTTGTTCAGGCCAATGTGAAGATTGACTCATATTTTTGCACAGCTTACACACAGTGTTGTAAATGTTAACCAGTGGATTGATAAGAAGCTAATGTGCTTTCAAAAAATGTAGAATAATAAGGTATTTCGAATATAATATAAATATGGTATTGTATTTTAAACTAATATGTATAATTATTTATAATTTTGCCCCAATTTTTTAATTTCTTAAAAAAACTGGTTGAAATATGCGGTTATAAATATTTGTTTTTGTCAAACCTTGTATTATTTGAACTGAAAAGTTGTTTAAGTCCTTGTTTTTATAGTCATTTTATGGTTTAGGATGTTGCATAAACTCTGATCTCTCTCAATTAATTTTATTTGTGCATGTCTTAAAGGTCTTAAAAGACTTACAAAATTTATTTTAAAAAACCCTGCAGATATCATGTACACTATTTTAAGTATTTTTTAATGTCTAACAATTACCTTGTCCATATCAATTTAATTTAATTGACAAACTCGCTCGCTCTCTCACTCGTACACTCTACCAGTCCTCTCTCCTCAATGTATTTTAAAGTCATATGCCAAGTTTGATGATAGTTGTCAGTATATGCCTTAACACACTGCAGTAATGATAGACACACAGGTACAGTAGGTCTTTGATAGTGTCCAGATTGGCAGTAACAAACCTTTATTGTGTTTGTTATAAAGTAAAAGCAGCTTGAAAGTCCTTGAATCTGGTGAAAGAGTGGGAACCCTGAATGTATTAAATTATGTTTTTTTAGGTAAAACCCACGTAAGTATGGGTTAAAAAGCTGTTTATTGCTTTTATAATCATCCTAAAATGCTTTTATAAATGACTTGTATGACAAAGACTCAAATGTTCAATAAATATTAAGAGTCAAACTATTTAATTCAGTAATATAGTTAATTAGTCAAACTGTAGGCTGTGTATGATTGATAAACAATTTGGGTCATTAATATAGACTACTGTTCAAAAGGTTGGGGTCAAAAAGATTTTTTAAATGTTTAAAAAAAAAATATATCTTATGTTCACCAAGGCTGCATTTATTTGATCAACATTACATTAAAACTGTTAATATTGTGAAATATTATTACAATTTAAAATGATTATTTTCTGGTTTAATATATTTTAAAATGTAATTTATTCCTGTGATTTAAAGATTTAAGAATTTTCAGCCTTATTACTCCAGTCTTCAGTGTCACATGATCCTTCAGAAATCATTCTAAAATGCTGATATGGTGCTCAAGAAACATTAATTATCATCATATCTGATAACAATATTTTTGTGGAAACCATGATATAATTTTTTTCCGCATACTTTGCTAAATAGAAAGCATTTATTTAAAACGCAAATATTTTAGAACATTTAGAAATGTCTTTACTGTCACTCTTTTGCCTCTTTGCTTAATAAAATTAAATTTCTTTAATAACATTTATAAAAAATCTTACTGACCCCAAACTTATGAATGTTAGTGTAGAATCCTTCAAATGCGTCCCATCTAGTCAGATCTATCTATTTTTATGTGTATTTCTTCTTTTCCAGTCTCAGCTTATAAAAATCCAGACCGAGCGCACCGTAACACACACCTCTGACAGCACCCTGGAGCTGCGCATCACTGAGCTCCTGAACAAACTGGAGCAACATGAAATCGTCATCAGACACCAGGAGGAGGTACGTCAACATACGCCCTCATACAGGCATAAAATGCTCTGTCAGTGTTGTTTTTAACAAGCACACAATGTGTTTGTCATCAGATCTGCCATGTAATGCGACATTTTCCCAATGTTTCCTTGAGCTGAAATTTGACAGCTTGGAAACCTGCTGAAAAAACATACACTCAATGAGTTGAGGCAGTCCTTATTTTTGGCCTTTTATGCCTTTATTATTAGATAGGACAGTGTAGATGAGACAGGATCGAGCCTGGACTCGATCTCAGGTCACCTGAGGCACATCATATGTCGAAGCGCTGCCCAGAAGGCTATTGCTCTGACAGACGGTCCCTCTGTGAACCATTTCATTTTCTTCATGCTATGTAAATATGTCTGTCATTCTAGAAATGCCTCAGGAGCAATTTTAAGTTAAACCTGACTTAAAGGGTATCTATTATGCAAAATTCATATTTTTTCTCTCCAAACGTGTGGTTCCAGTTTTTCCCCGTACTCTTACATAAGAGTAGGGTGAAGCCCCGCCCCCATGACTGGTGTTGATCTTCCCTATTAGCATAGATCCCGTCCTGAGTCCTGCTATTTTTGTTTACTCGCTGTATCAGCTAGCTAGAGTATTACAATAACAGAACATTTGTCAAGTTTTTTTGGCACAGATATTGTATGTACCAACAAAAATAAGAGTAACCATAGACTCCTGCCATCTGAGCCACTGAGGACACCGTGGTTGAATTTCATTTTTGAAGGAAATGTGCCAAAGAAAGTCGTTGAATTTGCTTATATAATTGCGCAAATTTACACCCGTGTCAGTTTAACACTGGATTTGCACTAAAATTGTTTCTAAAAGATTTTTAGATTAACATGACGGTACATGCTAGTCGAGTTGAATCAACTTAACTCCACAACAACTACATAAATGTATCCACTAACCATTCAGAAACGTCCATTAGTTGCATTCTAAAAGTTGTAACGTCTTCCTGAGTCCATCAGTGTCCGACTCTGGCTCGCACATATAAGGCTGAACACCACTACTGACCATTTCTGACATTTTGGCTACATGACATTCTCCAGTTTTGTGGATTATCAGAGGCATGTGCTGTGAAAGCTCCGCCCTCTTCTGGAAAGGGGGCGGGGAGCAGCAGCTCATTTGCATTTAAAGAGACCCCAAAACAGCTTGTTTTTGCTCACACCCAAATAGGGGCAAATTTGACACGAATTACTAGGTTTACTGTAAAACTAAAACAAGGAAACAAACTAGTGTATAAAGTTGGTGCAGCTGAACACGCTTTTTCAGCGTGAGAAATACAATGTGTGGCGGGAGAGCGTGACAAAAGACCGAAATGAGTGACTGTCACGCTCAATGCGTGACACTTGAGAGCCCTGCACTTCACATATTTCAATACAATTGACATTGAAGACCTAGAAGCTGCGCTGTGTACACAACACACAAAATAATTATTGAGCATGATACATAAAACATAAAAGCAACAATTCATATTAATAATACTTACAGGTTGTGATTCGGAGAAGGAAACTGATCCAAATGAACTCGGTACTGAACCTTTCTTCAGTATCAGCCGGCTCGCGAATCCATACTTTATAGTATTTAGGTTTGTGAAGCAATCATCTTCAAAATGACGCGAACACAGAACAAGGTTCGGCTATACTTCTGTGGCATAGTTGTATATATGAAATGTAGCCACTTAGTCTTCAAATGCTCCTCACTGGGCAGATGAAAAAAGTTTGCTTTTGCGTCGCACTTCAAAACACAGCAGCGTCTCGTCGACATGATGTTTTCCCTGCCGTCTCCGAACGCAATGAGTGGGCGTATCTTATTCAAATAACTTGTACAGTAGAGGTGTGAACCTATACTGGTCTCACGGTTCGGTTCGATTACGATTTTCATGTCATCGATTCGGTTCAATTCGATTATCGCGATGCATTGCGATGCACCGCATCCTTAATTTTCTATTTTACTTCAAAAGTGATGTATGCGTCGCGCGAGCACGCATACATCACTTTTGAAGTAAATTAGAAAGTGTTCGCGTGAGTGTTCGCCTGTTCAGGAAGTCCCAGTGACAACAACAGAGACATTCCAGTTTAAGTTTCATGGGACTAAAGCCTGTTTATGCCATTAAGAAAATTAAATTCTTTCAAAATAATTTTATTTTAAAGAAATGTTCATTAAAAGCAGCGCTCATTCATCAGTGTATGTTACCCTGGAGATGCGCGCATCAACCGTCACCGAGTCCGCTGTTGAAGACGATCATCCATAATCACGCGAAATAACACAGAATAAGTGTAATTTGACCATCGGGTGCGGAAGGGTTGCCATCTGTCCCGGTTTGTCCCGATTCCCTGGACACTGAACGTCCCGGTTTTCGAAAGGCTACGTGAATGTATGTTCAAACTGTGTAGCGCGTGCACGGAGAGAGCGAGACCTTGCGTGTGTGCCTCAAGAAGCGCATGTAACTTGCATGCTCATATGTAGGAATGTTTAATTACTCGCACTCGCGTCTCGTCTCCCTCTGCCAGCAGTGTTTGCTACCGCGACAAAGCACATGCGCGTTAAATGGCGTCAGAAAAGCGTCAGTACATTATAACCGGTTATGGTCTATTACTGAACCGAAACCGAATCGTCCTCGTCTGCATCGCGGTGCATCGAAGAAACGATTAATTTTGACACCCCTATTGTACAGGTGACGTCATAAAGTTAGAGAAAAAGCATCGTTCGTCTATCGATTCATATCAGCGACTCAGAGTCGACTCTTACTTTTGAGAGACAATAACTTTGTATACGGTGAACTTTCATGTTTAAAGCTTTGCAGGATGTTTTCGTTCACTTAGATCTATGTTACACACTACATGAAGGGCAATTTTCAAAAATCCATAATAGGTACCCTTTAATCCAGGTTAATTCAGTCATTCTTTCTCAACGCAATTTTTTTTGTTCAATGTGTTTGTTGGAAAAATAGATATTTACTAAAGTTAATTATATCAGAAAACAGAATTGACATGTTCAATGAAAACAACATCTAACCGTTCTTCTCATTGTAAGGAGCAGCAATTGATAGTTGGCATTCTTTCGTTTCTTCCGTCTCTGCATTACCTCAGCTTCATTACCCTTGAGGAATGTGAATTCATCGTACAATACTGGAGTACTTCATTCTGACCTTTGACTTTTCACTCTCAGGAGATCAAGCGACTCAGACAGCAGAAGACTGACAGCTCCAGCAGTGCGACGAAGACTATCGTTACAAAGAGGTGTGTGTGTGTTTATTGCTTATGAATAGTTTGAATACTATGTGAAAACTAAAGTGCCATTCAGTCCTAATGGTTTTGTGAACTCTTTCTTATCATGGAACAGATACGCAACCCAGTACCCTTTACTGGGTCTGCTGAGTGACGATTACAAGTACACGCCACCGATTAAAGAGGACAGGACCGTCATCATCGAGAGGACGGGGGAGGTCACCACACGACTAATCTAGATTGTAAGACTTGAAATAGTTTGGAATGGGAGGGGTTTTGTAGACATTAGATTTAACTATGGTCACCTAAAAGGGGTCATGTAAATTATAACTGTTCATATGATATTTCATATGTTCTATGATATTTTGAAGGGAAAAAATGCTTTTAGAAAAGGAGAGTGTTTACATAGAGGTGTTAAAGGAACAGCAGCCAAAACTTTTTTCTTTTTGTTTTTCCACAATTGCTCATGTAAAGCTAAATTCCGAATTTATTGGATAATTGTTATATTTAATATTACAAACATACACAATGAGTTAAAAGTATGAGGTCGGTACTTTTCTTTTTCTTTTTTTAAAATGTATTAATACTTTGAGCAAATGACAGTAAAGACATTTATAATGTTGCAAAAGATTTCGATTTCAAATAAATGCTGTTCTTTTGAACTTTCTATTCATCAAAATGTGAAGAAAAAAAAAACATCCACACTTTTCAGACTTCATTAAGCAGCACTACCATTTTCAACTAATAATAATACAACAATAATAATAATACAAAGAAATGTTTCTTGAGTCAAATGAAGGATTTCTGTAGGATCATGTGAGACTGAAGCCTGGAGTAATGATGCTGAAAAAATAAAAATATATGCAGCAGATCCTTCAAGTCCTGTAGGTTTCGAGGTGGAGCTGCTGTTGATCAAACGTTTCGATCCAGCACATTCAGATGCTCAAAACTGATTGTTTGTTTAACATATAATCTTCCCAGACATTAATATGTGGCCTTGTTCGGAGATAATCAATGATATTCACTTCACCTGTGACTGCTCATAATGTGTTTTGTCAGTCTGTGTATGTATATTAACTGTATTTTTTTTGTCAAATAAATGCAGTCTTGGTGAACATAAGACCTCTTTCAAAAAACATAAAATTGGACCGACCTCAAGCTTTTGAACAATAGTAGGGTATACTCATCATCATTGACTTTGACTAGAGTTTTCTGTGTATATGTATAATATCATGCAAAAAGTGGTAAGACGACATTGTTTTCTTTAGTTGTCCAGAGCATTTATCTCAAGCATGTGTTTGTCTGGGAACCGTAGACTGTTCACTAGTTAATAATAGATCGCTCCCTGGCGTAGAGGGCCAATGCTAAATTCTACTGCTGGCATAAATGAATGATGTCATTGAACTCACTTTTTGCCAGTGACCTCATTATTTTATACACAATAACCGATGAAAAACAAAATGATGCAATAAAGCAGAATGCATATTTAATCACATTTCTGCTTAGACAAAGGATTGCCAGTAAGCACCAGAAAAAAGGGTCTGTGCTTGCACCATTGTTCAGATAAAACGTTCACTGCATCATGTGCTGTATGTTGCAGCATTGCAGCTCTTTATTTACATCGACACCAGCAGTGCCAGAACATCTCGACAAAATGTGTTCGGTTGGCAAATCTTGTGGTCGTATTATATTTTCAGAATGGATTAACCAATTTTTCAGTCTCATCGCGGGGTGTACTTTCTGGGAAGGAAGCCAGCGTGTCTGTATCCATTGAGCTATAAAGATTTGTGTTACTCCAAAGTGACATTTTATCACTCAGAGTATTATCAAAACTCCTACAATACGTAACAAATCCTGAAATCTGAAAAACTGCCAAGCATTCTCAAGCTGTGAAATACCCCTTGTGAATAAAATATAGTGAATTAAAAATGTTTCCCACTAAAATACAGCATGCACATGTTGCCAAACTGTCTAGTGAATTTGTCCATGTGTGTTTTGTTATTACCAATTCTTAAAGAACTGTCTCTTTCTGACAGGAATGAACTGGAAGAAGATGATTCCCGGTCTGAATCTCATTCCCGCTCTCTCTCCCTGCATGCCGCACTCTTCCCAGTGGCTCCTATCGGTGGCGGTGGCGCTGACTTTTAGTGTTTAGGCTTTGGATTTGTATAATGCCATATGAAGTATGAACCAACCACAGCATTTAATGACACAATCTTCCAGAACAGAAGCATCTTGTTTATTACGATATAGCGTGACTACTGATAGTTATTTTTATATTTGTGCGTCATCTCTTCATATGATGCACCGCAACACTACTGTAAGGATGTAAATATTTGGAGAGAAACAACTTGCAACCTTGGCTGGAATGAAAGTTAAGCATTGTCAGTAATATAAAAGGTGATTGCTGGTTTTCTTATTCATTTGGGTACATTAATTATGCTAATTTTATTCTTTTTTTTTTTCTTATGTCACAGAGTTGATGCTTTATATAGAAAATGATGCCCATATGTAATAGTGGTCAACCGATACATGTTTTTCAATGACAGATATCTGGAGAGCAGGATGACCCACTAAATACAAAACGTTTGGGGTCAGTAGCATTTTCTAATGTTTTTGCAAACGCGAAGCACATTTGATTAAAAATACATTTAAACAAATATTGGGAAATATTACATTTTTAAATGACTGTTTTCTATTTTAATATATTTTAAAATGTAATTTATTGGGGTGTCAAAGCTGTATTTTCAGCATCATTACTCCAGTCTTCAGTGTCACATGATCCTTCAGAAATCATTCTAATATGCTAATGTTCAAAAAACATTTCTTATTAATGTTGAAAACAGTTGTGCTGCTTAATATTGTTGTGGAAACCGCAATACATTTTTTTCTATCTGTCTTTTCTATCTATTTTCAGGAGACTGTGGTGAAAACAGTCAATATTTTATTTGAAATTTGTTTGTTTTTTGGAACAATGTAAAAATTGTTTCTCTCTTTTGATCAATTAAATGCATCCTTGCTGAATAAAAGTCTTACTGACCCCAAACTTTTGAATGGTAGTTTATATAGCATAGAAAACAGACACGAGAAGCACAAGAATGTAAAAAATGAAATAAAGTACAAATAAAAAATAAGAAAAATATATATTTTAAATATCACATTATCTGTTTACAAAGCTGTCGGTTATTGTAACTGACACAAGGGGGCGAAACACAGTTATCAGCCGATGGCAGATCATTATATATCTATATCACTAGGAGGACACCCTCTATATATATATATATATATATATAGGACCCTCCTAGGGATTGTAGTAGTAGTAGTAGTAGTAGAATTTATTGTCACAAGTACCAGCGAAATTAGCCATCAACCTGTCCATACAGACATACATACACATTTGTTAAAAAACAAAGTGTAATATCTCTGGCTGATACATCGGTAGAGCACTAATATATGTAATGTAAGCTGGTGAGGGGGTTACTGCTTTAAAGTGGTTGATAGTGCATGGATAACTGATCCACTTACTCAGTGTAAGCTAATTTCTCAAAGCTATACTGTATGTAACTTTTTTTGTATATGTCAAATGGTTCATCTTAGCCTATGTTTGTTTTAAATAAAGTTAATATACATTAAAACCACCATAAACATTTCTGTTTTTATAGTCTGAAACTTGTCTATATTTCTACAAAGTCTATGTTTTTGGCATTTCTACAGAATCTGCCTGTGGTTTTACACATTTAATTCATAATTCTTCATTTTTGAGTGTGGACTTAGGTTTACTTTCATTACAGTGCACATTTGGAAAGCAAGACAAGTCAAAGTGGTTTCTGATGTCATCAAGCGGTAGATTGTAGCATTACAAGTTATTTGAATATCTAGACTTTTTTTTTTAATATGATGTCAGAAAGTCTCCTCTTGAACTGTAAAGAACATGATGTTTGATGTGTGATATCCTGACTAAATACATATTTTTATCTTTTGAAATGTGTTGGTGTTTGGTAAATGGTTTCAACATTTTTCCTGCCTGTATCAATTTTGTTTTTCAGTGTAACTGATAAATAGGCTACTATGATTTATAACTCCTTGTATCCCTAAAAACTCTTTTCTGATAACCAAAATGACATATTTAAACTTTTTTCCTTGGAATTTTGTTTTTATTTTATCTTAAAATAGTTTGAATGTAACTCTACAGCCTTGCCTCGCGGTTCTATGAATATGCAAATGAGCCCTGCCTCCACTCACTCACACCATCTCAGAGATCCACTCGTTGATGATCACAGGTTGATCTGATTGGTTACAAGGTAGTTTGTGACGTCAGAAGCACCAGCAATTTCTGGTTCACTGCAGTTTTAAAGAGAAAATGCTCAGCAATGGTGTTGACATGAATTTGCACATGGTGTCTCTTAAAGCGTACTAAAAACAAAACATAGACAACATTAAAAGTTTGATTTTTACCACAGGGGGACTTTAATATTTTGAATTAGATTTTCTTTTTCTGGTTTCACTTTAATTTAAATGTTGTTGATTGATTTTGTCATTTTTCTTCGTTTTTAAAAAAAAAAAATATATATATATATTTTATTGATTAGTTTATTTTAGTACTTAAAAGGCGTTTCACACTTGATATAGTTAATCCTGGGTCATTCTGAACTGGTAAACAGAATCCTGAGTTAGCTTGCCTCATGTTTCACACTGACTGCCCATACAGTAATTTACCCATTTGTGCAGGTATAATAAACATCATACAGTAGTTAAATAGGTTATAATTAGACATCGCGATAACAACTTCCAAGCCTCCATTCGTTTCAATTGAGAATATAATCTCTGCAGCCATTTATGAGCACTATTTATTCATATCATCACACTTTTAAGCTTAAGATTTGAACACGTTACAGAGTACATCAGTCTCCTCATGGCGTCCCGGACACTGAATATTTGAACGATTTATAAAAGAGGAATCACTCTCGGGCCAACTGATATTTCACTATCGAGTTTTCTAAATGAAAATGTGAAATGTTGCCTTGGCACCTATCTGAAATAAAATAGGTTTAAGATTTAAAAAAAAAAAAAAAAAAATTATTTATGTAGGCTAACGAAAATGTTTTTTTTTTTTTTTTTTTTTTAGGTAAGCATAAAATAACCCTGGCATGAATTGCTTAAAAATAAAGTCCAGAAATCACTAGTCTATTCACCAGAGGGCGCCAAAACAACAACTTTTGACATCTTTTGACATCCCCTCCATCTATGAGGTCATTATATCTGAAAGGGATTGAACACCATTTTGGTTCATTCATATTTTGATAAAAATATTACATTAAAGTATTTCCCTCTTAAATGCTACCTATGATAATCCTAAAGATAATTTCAGAATGCAAACAATGGTTTGCATGCATGCAATTTTGGTGATGTGCATAAACTGTATACAAAAATGTAATTTGTTAAATGTAATATCACCAGTAGACTATATAAGATCACACAAAAATTGTGATCAAGTGCTTTGAAAGATTGTTTGCACAATACTGCAACATTTGCAAAGATGAGATGCAGAATTATACAAACCCTGTCCAAAATATCACCAATCAGCAACACCCTAAAGCCCACCGTTAAATGTCCAGCCCAATGCCTGTGTCCCACAGCATCTACAAAGACTTTAAGAACAGACATCAGCCCAGACTAATGCCATTTCCCCTTCACTGGTTTCCTTGCTCTCTTTCTCTCTCCGGATGATCCCACGGCCCTGCTGTGCTGTACAGTGCAGTGGGAGAGCAGGGGCAGTAATGCAAACGCATTGATTATGGCTGATAATTCAGAGCTTTGATGTGGATAATGCAGCCCATCTCTTCCTGCACTGGCCGTTCACTCCCAGCCCCTGGGGCCACAGAGGATATTGGGTTTACAGACACTGCTCTCTTCTCTCTCTCTCTCTCTCTCTCTCTCTCTCTCTCTCTCTCTCTCTCCTCTCTCTCTCCCCTCTCTCTCTCTCTCTCTCTCTCTCTCTCTCTCTCTCTCTCTCTCTCTCTCTCTCTCTCTTCTCTCTCTCTCTCTACAGTATATCACTCAGTCCATTTCTCGTGCACATTTTTATGAAATTTGGACATTGGCGAATTACAGTATTTTATTAAACAGATTTGCATTCATTTATAATACTGAATTTTATTAACTATTAATCTGATTATCAAGATGAAACATTGAGGTTTTTTTGTGTGTGTAGGATAATGCCTCTGCTTATCCTAGAATACCAGATTTTTTCCCCACCAAATATGTATGCATCCTAAGTCTGTCTAATAATGCAGTGTGTACCTTGTGTGTGTGTGTGTGTGTGTGTGTGTGTGTGTGTGTGTGTGTGTGTGTGTGTGTGCCTACTTAACTATATTTTGTGGACAAACTTGTACCCAGAAGGGACCAAAACCTGACAAAATCTCCAAAAACCTCCCTTTAGCGACATTCTCATTTGTAAAACTGGTATAAAAATAAAGTAATAAAGGCGTATTAAATTATCGAAGAATTTAAAATGTAAAAATGCTGAAAGTTTTCTGTGATGGATAAGTTTAGATGTAAGGTTAGTGTAGTGGGATAAAAAAAACATTACGTATACGGAATGTCCCCATTTAGATTTAGGTAAACGTGTGTGTGTGTGTGTGTGTGTGTGTGTGTGTGTACCTGTGCTGCATCCTCTGAGGATGCTTGTGTGTGTGTCAGGATATGTCTCTCTTGTGTAAATCATGTGTTCCATGATCTTTTTTCCTCTGTTTCTCCAGTGTGTCTCCACTGTATTTATTTAGTTGTGTCTGTTTGTGTCTGGAATCCTTTGCATGCTTGTTTTTTTCACCGCCTGTTTTTCCCATTTCCCGTAGACACTGATTCATGTGAATAGACGCAGACCTCGTTTGACAAAAGAAAGGAACTGATTTTTTGTTAACATTGAGCTGTGGTTGACTTTAACTTGATGAATGCTCAGTTTGTGCTGTTTTTGCAAATATGTTTATTTTGTATTTTAGACACAGTCAGCATCTTGCAGGTCCTTTTGGTCCTGTGGGTTTAAAACACACTTTTAACACTAATACTATAGTTTATTTAATTGGACCTGAATGCCCAACACACACACACACACACACACACACACACACACACACACACACACACACACACACACCACACACACACACACACACACACACACACACACACACACACACACACACATTCCCTACGTGCTCTCTAAGGGTGGAATGTAAAGTCCTTTAAGTGACCTGCAGTGCCCGGTGCGAACAGGTCGCTGAGTCTGCCTGACCTGACAGCCTGAGGTGTGGAGCGTCCTGCTCACTGTGGAATGGCCTGTGTGCCTTGTGGAACTGCTGGACATGGTTTCAGAACATACAAAGACGGCTAGACTGCCGTCGACAAAAGCTAAGATGCCTGGGCCAAGCCGAAGGGAATCTCAAAGGAAGGGACCAGGAGGATCATGCCAGTTTGCTTCCCTTGAAGGCCTGTGAACCTAAACCAAGTCATGACAGCAATGTCTGGTGCTTTGGCCGTGCTTGAGTCTGTCAAACCTGGGAGAGGTTCAGGGGAAGCTTTTAATTGAGCTCCGTACCAACATGAGAGTGCTCAATGCCACCATTGGGCCCCTGGGGCTGAAAAAGGATGGTGGTACCAGCGATGCAGTTTCAGTGGTTTATGTTCCTGTTACTGTCGCCAGCAATGTCACTAGTGTGATGCTCCATCCTCACTGTGAAATGGCGGCTGTTACGATCTTTAAAGGTCTAGGAGATGGAACGCAACATTTAGATATACTGCTGTAGATTGGAAAAAGCAGAAAGAACCATGAATAGGATACAGTCAGTGTTGGAAACGTAATAATTTATCATAAAAAGCCGAAGCCGCTAGATACAGTGAGTGAGCTATGTACAATGCAAATGAAGAAAATTTTTTTACAAATAATCATAGGGAAAAGGAACTTAAGTGGCGCCAAATTCAAGAATCAAATAAAACTTTTTAATTCCCAACTATTCCCCACAACCTCTAACCTAATAAAAGAAAATGTGGAAAATAAACCGAATTCTTCAGCGCATTCGAAGCCCTAAGATCTTTCTCTAACTACGAAAACAAAAATACAAAGTATAGCGCACAATTCTTACCTAGTGTGTCTAACACTTGACACTACTACGGGAACAATGTACATCCCGCAATCTGCGACCTGTTCTCTTTTCCCATATAAAGAACAATAAACTCAGAATAAAGCATAAAGCACAACTACTAAAGTAATGAATGTTAGACTACAAATTCACAAATGGGATTCGATTAATAACTGATACAAAGTACGCAACTCAGGACACTGAAGACACACATACTGCTGCCAAACGAGACGCGCTGGAAGTCTTTTAAGACAGCAGATTGGATGCAGAAGAGCCGCCCTGACGATGATTGACAGCTGACGCGGCCTCTCACAGGAACCTGAGATAGAGATAGCAAATAGGAGATGTAAGAAGCACAACAATAAACACGCATAGACCGTAACAGTGGCCATAAAGGTGCAGGTGCCATCTTCCGCATGCCCAGACGCATGCTAGCGCTTCCCGCTCCCCCGCTGAATACCATTGCTCGATTGGGTCAAGGGCCCGGGATGTGAAGGCTATGGGCCTTTCAACGCCACTCTGTGTCTTTGACAGCACTGTCGATGGCTGTGGCAGACGAGTCGCAGGTGACCAGGGTATCACTGGAGGTGCTGAAATGTGCCAGCACTGGGGGCAATGTGAGTTGAGCCTTAAGAGTGTGTCCCATAGCATTAATGCTTGAGTCCACACCCAGGGTTCATCTTTCCACAATAGTTGCTGCAGGGGGGCTGTAGTTGGGGAAGAAAATTCAAGGAATAGCCCGTCATTCATAGAAAGGAAGCACTGGCAAAGTTGGTTTGAGGAATGGACTGGATAGCCTCCACATTAAGTTGGGAAATGTCCTCCGTTGACAATTTGACTCCCATAAATTCAATGGCGGGCACAGCAAAAAGAAATTTATCACTGTTGGGGTTTAAGTGAAGTTTGGCTAGTGCATCGAACACCTTACTGAGGCACATCCTGGAAGTCATTATCTTCTGTAAGCAGAAAAGGTCAGAGCTTGGGTTGGGAACATTCAAAGCATGCGTACAGAAAGACGCTCATACTGCGTTGAACACGATACTGAACTGAGTTCTCTTTTGTGTCTTTTTGTACTTGAATGGACAAATACACACAAAAATATCCTCATAAACACAGTCTGAAATTTCTGAAGTGGTCGCAAACAGTTGACAAAGAAAATGCATGTGTAACAGTACATTGGATCCGTGCAGCTCTTAAAGTGACAGCAGCCTATTTCCTGCTGCCGTCACTATAACAACGTTAATCAAACAGCAAAAGACAAAGAGAAAACTCACTCGCAGTTCTTGACTGAGTAACTTTTGTAACTATATTTGTAATTAATATTTTTTTCTTATAAAGTACAGTTATTTTACATTTGATTAGTTGGTGAAGGGCAAAGCGTCCACAGGCTCAATGATATCTGCATCCCACAGCCACTGCAGCTGACACACCATCACAAAGGGTCAGAGGAATACGTTGTAGTGGTTGAATTACAGGGTTGACAGCGCGATTGAGGAGAGGTTGGTGGGTAAACTTGGTGAGGCAGCCCAACCCTTCGAACAGTACTGGCCACTGTTGCTGCCACGTTGTAGTCACGGCCAGAATAGACCCAACCCATGTCCATCATAGTGAGCCCCAAAGCAGGGAACAGATTCAACCCCATCACATTTCCTCCCTTACGGGCCTACACATGGAATACAAAGGAGGGCAGTGTTCTTTTCCAGTCGATTTAAGCGACCCTATCTCTATTTTGGAGTTGCTATACCCACAAATGTCAGTAGAGGGTGCAGCCAGGGGGAGCAAGTTAAAAAAAAATCTCAGTATGTGTTGGCATTCAGAGGAGAGACACTAGCCCCTGTGTACAGCAGTAATGGTATGCACACATAATTTAGGGATACATTATTTGAATGTCGCCAATTCACCATAGATGACAATACATATTTTATCAAATTTAATAGAGTATGATAAAATTATGGACCAGAATGCATCATCTGTGTTCACAATTAGATTTAGAATTAGCAATTGCTGAAATTGTTGTGTTTTTAAAGTTTTTTACAGACTACAAAACATTCTTGAGTGATAGACGAAATTGATGATGACCTTTTGAAAAGATCAAGCTTTTCTAGTCAATTCAGCTTGGCGTTATACAATAAGAGAATATGAATCATCATATACTTTTACTGAATTAAAAGTAGCAGCTTAGACATTCTGCTTAGCATGAGAGTAAGCAAATGAAGACATAATTTTAAGTTTGGAGTGAACCATCCCTAAAAGGGCATGGAAACTGCTACGCACCAGTGTTTGGAGACTGCAGCAAAAGCTTTGAGTAAGTTTTTCTGGATGTGCTATTAGGCTCTGTCCACTCTACACTCAGCAGTGAGAGAGACTGATTCAGACAGAAGTGCTTCCGCCCCAGGTTCATATTTCCTCACTTCTCGCTGCACTTCAATAATTAATATTCATAATCACATATCATGTCAGCAGAACACCCTCAACTTCCTCTGCGGAATGACTGATCCCATCACCAACATTATTTTCCATTGTCACATCAGCATATATTAATAGCTTTATTCTATATTGCATGCAGCTGAAGTTGTCGAGTGTTGACCCAGCCTCCTGTCACACGATGCCAGTGGGTGGTCACTTAATACAATTAAATGCAGTGACACATTTTCGAGTTAAAAAAGGCTAAGAAGCAAACTTTTAGCAATATTTCTTAAGAATTTTCTTTCTTTCTTTCTTTCTTTCTTTTCTTTTCTTTCTTTCTTTCTTTCTTTCTTTCTTTCTTTCTCTTTCTTTCTTTCTTTCTTTCTTTTTATTTTTCTGCTGATGCAGATAGCAGTGGGGTGTGGAGGACTTCACACTGCATTCACCACTGGATTTGGTCCGATAACTAAAATTGTAGCTGATGTTTCATTACAGTATACATTGCTTTTGATACCCACTATCAACAAGGAGAAACACTGCAGCATTAATAACATTAAACATTAAAGTTTTTCATTTGGACGTGCCAGTAGTGACAGCAGCCTAATATTTCTGCTGTTGTCTGTGTCATTAATGTTAATAATTTTTTTTTTTTTTAAAATACAACTTTAACAAAGATTAACCTATGTTTAATTTCTACTTTGAACAAATAGTTTTATAGTGAGGAGAGCAATCAGGAGGAAAGTGATGATGACAACTCGTAGGATAAGTGTGCCGCGTAAAGTGTGAGTACCAAGCAGCATCTTCAGGTGCTCCCATGAGAACCAGACAAAAAGGTTATGTGCACCCCTTTATATGTGTGTATATATACAGTATATGGTGTATATATATATATATATATATATATATATATATATATATATATATATATATATATATATATATATATATATATATATATATATATATATATATATATATATATATATATATCCTCACCTAAGGGAAGGAGAAAGGTGCTGTGTGCAAGCGGAGCACCTGACTAGTTGCAGTTTACCTGCTCATTACCCTGGCATTAACCTGCCTGGCATTAACCTGGAAATTGTAAAATCTAAAATCTTGCAAAGGTTCTGCGTGCGGTCCAGGTAAATATAGAGGCACGTACTGGACACAGCAACGACAAGGCTGGGTCTGACTTGTCTCGAGGCAGCACTTGCAAGTTCACCACTTGATCCCTAAAAGGGAGAGTGGGGACTTTGGGCAAATAGCCCGGAGGGGGTTTCAGGATAATGCGAGAGGACAGATCGAACTCAAGGCACGTTTCGCTGACAGAGAACACCTGTAGGTCACCCACCCTCTTGATGGAAGTGACCGACGTCAGAAACACTGTCTTCAATGAGAGAGTCCTACGCTTGACTGACTCCAGTGGCTCACAGGGAGTAATTCAACACTGACTGTGTGCTTGTTCATGAGATGCGCAATCATAGTGACTGAGTCCAACTCCATCCCGATAAAAGAGATTCTCTGCACTGAAAAGAGCTTGCTCTTTTCCCAGTTTACCTGAAGCACCAAACGGCTGAGTACCAGGGCCCTGTGTACACACAGGTGATCTTGAGAGTGAGCTAGAATCAGCCAGTCGTTGAGATCATTGAGAAAGATACAGGCCCTGGACGGGAGCCTATAGGACAATTCCATCAGGTGGCGGAGTTTTGCAGCCACTAATGCACTACTACTGTACGCTCCACCTGAGGAACATCCTTTTACCCCTGGCCACCCCACCATCGAGGGTAATGAGGGTGAAAGAGCCTGTGAAGCGTGGTCTGACAGTAAAAAATCTGGCTTCCACAACTTCGTGAGTGACTCGTGCACTTCCGAGAAATAGGCCACTGGGGCGGGGCGTGGCTGTGAGTCGCGCTCCAAGCTCAAATACCAATCATCCAACTGAGAGTGCTCAGGACAGAGAGGAGGATTTCATTCTAGCCCAATTCTCTCGCAGGCCTAGGCAAGCATTGCTGGCAACTCTGCGTCACACTCAGACTGGGCCAGCGCACCCAAGTGTTAGAGTCTAGCTGAGTCCTTCATGTCGGAAGGCACTGGCCTGCCCGCCGATGCTGCTGAGGACAGCTCATCCTTATCCGGAGGCCTGTATGAGAAATCAGGTGCATCATGTAATGCAACGTCAAACTCATTCGGAAGCTCCACCGGGTGCAATGTGTGTGACGAGGAATGGGAGGCCCGTTCTAGCTCTTTTAGAGGAAAACCGCGCTTTTCAGATTGCTGAATAGCCCAGGGGAAGCTCTTGCTACACGTGGGGTAGATATACCGCTGCAATTCGCTGTAATCTTCCAACAACGAGGTGAATGAGAATGAGCGTCTGTCTGTAGTGACATGTTAGCTCCTTTTATACCTGTATTATTTCTACCCAAATACCCAAATTCTCATTGGCCTTTTCTGAAGAATCCGAGGTATTTGGGGCCCCCAAGTGCGACCCCTAGTGTCAGCATTCAACATCACGCTGAAGTGACTGACAGATACCAGTACGTAACTCATTAGTCAACTAGAAAAAAAAAGATACTTTATAGAGGACAATTTTGCTAAATAGCAATTGAATGTAATAGTTTGTATTTGTTTTGTAATATTAACAACTAGTGTACCCACTGACAAGGATCACTGTATAGTTTACAGCTAAATGCGAGAGATTTTTTCTTTAAAAACAAAACAAATTGACGACACACAGCACCCGATAAATATCCAAATGAATCAATATTGAATCAACATCGAGATCAAATCGAATCAAGAACCTTTTTAATAGGCTCCTTGCACATAGCAACCTGACGTTATATCCGCAACGGGTAAATACGGCCCGCTCTCTTCCTGTCTGAAGGCGTACATACACAACGTAGACATTTTCCGCCTAATACTAGAAAACAGTACAGCATTATAACACGCATATTCTGTCAGCCCGGGGTTGTTTATTAGCCTAATGTAAGCTAGCAAACTAACGGAAGCCATAAAGTTTGAGATTTATAGACTTACCTTCATATCCGTGGATATATGAAGTGGCATACATTTTAAAGCCATTCTCTCTAATTTGCTGGTAGGTGATTTGGAGGAGGACTTACAAAGGCGATATACGTCCGTTATTGTAAGTTTCGGCAACTCTTGTAAACATCTCATCTCATAGTGTAGAATAGCGCCGGAAAAGACGAGGCCGCATTTCCGGTAAGGAAGTAGTTACGTGCAAGGAGCCCATTGGAATTGGAATCTAATCGTGAAATGTTTGTCAATATCCAGCCCTAGTCAACAACAATGACAGAATTTTCATATTTGCATGAACCATTCCTTTAAAAAAATCTCAGTGTATCTACTTCATATGACCCTTCAACCCCCTTACTAGGGCTCCTATCAAGGGTCAACAGAGTCCCCCCTCACATACACAAACTCTCCTGACACTGAGACGTCTTTGGGATGGGCAAGTACCTTCATCTTCTCCAATTGGCTGTGACTTTCTCTCAGCCATTTGACCTCTCCTCCTCTGTGCTGATGGAGTTTAATAAGAAATGGGCTTGTCCGTCAAGTCGTGGTTTTGATTGGGGGCGTGGCCTGCCTAGACATTTGATTTACATCATCTGTTGAATCTCTATCTCCAGTCATAAGCCTCCTGATCTCTCCAAGGGAAAGGTGACTGACTCCCTTCATTTGTGTTATCTCTCCACATGTTATACTAGTGTAAGCCTAAATGTTGAAAGTATGAACTATTCAGCCGTCTACCGGACCCCAAGTATTTATTAGCAAGAACTGGTGCTTTCTCTCGTTCTCATTCATCAAGTCTTGTCTTTTATTCTATCTTCCCATTTCTTCATCTGTTTTCTCTTTATCTGTTTATGAGACAACGAACAGACACTTACGGCAGGTCTGCACTGTCTTAAAGATGTTCTTAAAAGGGCATTCTGGAAACTCTCCTTCTTCTTCCCTTCCTCTATCAGAGCTCAATCATACTTAATGCTGTCTTTCCCCTCACTCCATCCATCTCTGTCATTCTCTCTCTCTTTCTCCTTCGCTGAGCCTTTGCTGATGCACTCCTGGCCATTAATAAAAATTTTATACATAGTCAGGAAGTGCATTTGCAGCGGGAGCGGCTGGAGGCTCTCAGGCCGGCAGGAAATGAGCCTCTGGCTGGCGGCCAGCTCGGCTATTCCGAGGGGCCGTCAGCTCAGCCAATCAGAGAGTTCGGTTCACTTAATGGAATATGGATACTTCACCCCCAATCTATTAGCGACAATTACGTGGTGCGTAGGGGGGACAGGGAGTGTGTGTTTGTCTGTTATTATATGAGGAGTTTGGGGTGTGTTTTGATGGGTTGTGTATGTGTGTGTGTGTGTGTTGATATCTTCAGCCATGTCCATGTAATGGGGTGATGATGTGTAAGTATCTCCATGTGTGCATGGGACCAGGCGGCGAAAGGGGCAGCGGGGAAAGATGGAGAATGTGGAGGGGGAGGGGGGGTATTAATTCTGATCAGATACAGATGGTGGTGTTTACGTAGCTCAGTGGTACAGAGCAGGAGGATGAGAGGGCTTGACTAGTTGTTTGGAAGAATAAGCTCCACTTGAGTGTGTGGGGTTAAGACCACTTTAAAAATTATACTTCAAGAAATCAGGAAGAATAGCTCACTTTGCTTTCTGGGGTGTAGTTTAAACGGACAGTTGTTGCAAATAATTCATCATTTACTCACCTTACCAAAACTTTTTGACTTTATTTGGAACACAAAATAAGACTTTTTAAAAAAAATTCTATACCAGTCACTCTTTTTCCATGACAGAGGTTTCAAGCTTCAAAAAGGACGCAGAAGTACCATAATTGTAATTTTAATGATTAATTTGACCCTTGCACTCTATTTCTGAAGGAGAATGACAAGTTGCAAAACAACGTGAAATTTGAGAAATTTTAGAAATTTCACTCTGTGAGTGAGTTGAACTTGACAACCAACTTGGTCTGATTTGTAGACAAATCATTCAAACGCCACAGTGAAAGTTAATTCATTGAAAAGATTTTAAAAAATGTTTAATTCAGAAATCACAGCTTCCATTGTCAGCAGCTTTGCAGGTATTTAGCAGTACAAAAACAGTTCACGCTGCTTGATATTGCAAACGGGAATTAGTTATCGTACTATTTTAATATTATAATCATAAACTGATTGTTAAGTACAAGTTGTTTTTCTTCTAGTTATCTACTTATAGCAGCTCAATTATTTTACGTGAACTATCCCTTTAAGCGATCTAGAAGAGGCAGGGCCGTGAGTGAGGAGTGTTTTGTAACTCAATATTACAGCTTCATCTGCAGTGGTGCTTTGACATGGGAAGTGATCTTTACACTAACACTGTCATAACAGAACACACACGCACATTTGCACAAAAAACTCTTTGTTTCTCTATTTATCAAACTCCAATATCAGCGTTTGTTTGTTTAGCTAGCCTGGGTCTCTTTTTCTGCTTTTAATTTTCTCATTCATATTTGAGTTTGAAACACACAAACATGCAAATCCCTCTTGTTTACACACACACACAGAGACAATACATAGTGCCGGCAGAAATGAATGACTTTGTCAGCTGTGTGCCGGTCATTAACCAGGCCATTTAACATTGATCCTTTTATGGCCCAGTACTGCCTCTCTGCCATGGGCTGAGGTAGTGGCAGGCCTTGAGGGAAAATGTTCCCATCACACTCACACACATACTGATAAAGAGATGAATACATGCTATTGCATCATACAGATGGGTAGAGATAAAAAAGGACTTGAGTAATTGTACGTCATAGCTATAATTGTATTATTTTAGGAAATCTGCACTTTTTCAGTAGGCTAGGCTACTATTGAAAAGTATACTTATACTCAAACACATTTGAATGGGAAACACCTATAACACATTTTTTGGTCACACTTTAGATTAGGTTCCAATTCTCACTATTAGCACTTTAAAAACAAAGTGGAACTCCGATAGTATTTCCACTTTACTTTATGTCACGTTTTCACTCGTAACTTAATGAAACATGCTCCGAATGTGGAAAATGGCACAGCATTATTTACAACAGATTCTCACAATTAAAATGAGTCCAAAACCACAATCCATTGCGTCGATCATTCCATCCTAACAGAGTTATGATAAAACCCCACAGGAGCAAATGTATATTTGACTCTCCTTGCTATAGTTTTGGAGTTACAAATCTTTACTTTTGTATAAAAACAACTCTAAAAATGCCTTCTGGGCTTAAAGGGTTAACTAACTATTACCTACGAGTTGGTAGAACAAAGGGATGTAGAATGTGGTCATGCAGAATAAGGCATTAATATGCGCTTTATACGTACTAATGCAGACAATATCCTATATGCATGCTAATAAGAAACTAGTTAGTGAGAATAAACTTAACTAAAGTGTTACCAAGGTTTTTTCACTTTCAAATATAAAATGTAAATCCCCACAACTATGGTCATACAGTCTTTTCAGTCACTACAACCTTTTGACCTTAAACAAAGCTCCAGTGGTGCTGTGTAGTGTGCATTCATGCCTTGACTTTAAAATAAAAAGTGATATTATCTGAAAAATATATTAGTTTTAGCTATTCAACTAAATGAGACTAAATGAGAGAAACCATTTTCCATTGGTTTAATATAGCTTTTTTTTTTAAAAAGGGCTTGCGTTTTATAATCATTCATTATAACCATTTTTAAAAAACGCCATTAACAATCAGCATGCAAACAACCAAGTAAATGATCAAATATCTAATGCAAACAATCCATAAAATCAGTAGTTAAAAGTTGAACAGTTCTAGGTAAGAGGTTTGAGGACATTGTTTTCAAACATTTATTAATCTTAGTCTTAGAGCCTTACATTATCAGGCATTAACTTGTAAATTGCATTTAGTTGTATCTATTTCTTTTCTTTTAATCAAATCATAAACATTATGATGAAAAGAGTTTTTGCTAGAACTTTAACGAGAGCATCTCTTGATTTCCAGTCTGTTTCTAAATTATAAAGTTTCATGTGTGTTAAATTTAATAACATACTTAAAGGATTAGTTCACTTTTTTCGAGTCATTTTGTTTGTTGAATGAACGAAATGACTCGAAAAAAGATTCGTTCATTTTGATGAACGAGTTCGAACAAGAGAGTCACGACGGTTCAAGGTCCAAATAACAGTTTCAGTGTAATGCTCGGGCATTACGGAACAGAGTAAGGCACAAAACTTAAAGTTTTTATTTATTTTAAAAATGACAGATCGTTTCGCAAGATAAGACCCTTATGCATCGTCTGGTGTTGTTTAAAGCCATTTGAAGCTGCACTGAAACTGTTATTTGGACCTTGAACCGTTTGGCTACCAGTAAAGAAGGAGAAAAATCCAAGAATGTTTTCATCAAAAACCTTAATTTCTTTTTGACTGAAGAAAGAAAGACATGGACATCTTGGATGACATGGGGGTGAGTAAATTATCAGCAAAAGTTTTTTTAAAAGTTAACTAATCCTTTAAGTATGGTATGTTTCATGAATAGATGAATATTATGAGACCACAAATGATTGGCAAAAGTAGAATCAAATACCAGTAAACAGAACTGTTACTGCTATTTATGCAGTAAACATCCATCTCATAAAATATTAGGTTATAGAGAGCATAAATTATACAAATTACATTGCGAACATAGTTTATGTAGATAAGCTGATTCTTTTTTGGGGCTGAAGCGGTTCTGTCATGCGTTTTGAACGTGTTTAGTATAGAGAAACCTTATTCACTCTCCTCTCTCAGGCACTGTTTGGTCATCCAAGCTATTTCCCTCTACAGGAAGCCAGGAAGCACCCCTCTTCCTGCCCCATTACGCGCACACACACACACACACACACACACACACACACACACACACACACACACACACACACACACACACACACACACACACACACACACACACACACACACACACACACACACACACACACACACACACACACACACACACACACACACACACACACACACACACACATATATACAGTCACATACACAAAATGGAGATTACCTTGGAGATACCTTTCATGTGCTATCAATAGACTGACATGGACACATATGAATATCCTGTATATTTTATGCATTCAAGTAATTTTTGTTTTTGCATTAAAATTTACATTTGTTCGTTCTTGATCATTTCACTGTGATTATGATAAGGCAGCTTGTTGTCTGTTGGCATTGACTGAAGTGAAGGAACATGGGCTGGGTTCCAATCTGTCATGCACTGGATTGAGACACTGAATTATTCACTGTTCTAGGATGTAACCTGCTCTAGGACAGCTGCTTGCTGGCACATACATATCAGAATGGGTCAGTGAGTTCCCAAATGTTGAGTCTACAACCACATGAGGCTCTTGGAGTTAAAAATGGCATGTGATGTTCATATACCTGGATGTTCTGGTCATGTTCACCAACTGTGACGAACAACTATGTCACCAATATCAAGGTCTTCCTTTATACATATATTTAATCCATATACTTTTTTCCCCTATACAGTGATGCCAAATGTTCTTGGACATTTAAAGGATTTGTTCGCTTTCTAAAAAAAAACTTTTGCTGATAATTTACTCACCCCCATGTCATCCAAGATGTCCATGTCTTTCTTTCTTCAGTCGAAAAGAAATTAAGGTTTTTGATGAAAGCATTCCAGGATTTTTCTCCATATGATGGACTTCAATGGGACCCAAACGGTTCAAGGTCCAAATGACAGTTTCAGTGCAGCTTCAAAGGGCTTTAAACGATACCAGACGATGAAAAAGGGTCTTATCTAGCGAAACGATCAGTCATTTCAAAAATAAATAAAAAAAGTTTAAGTTTTATAAGCACAAATGCTCGCCTTGCTCTGTTCTGTGATGCGCGTTCTAGTGATGGGTCATTCATGAACGATCCGTTCCTTGCGTCTGTCACATGACAAATGAACGAAAGACGTAAGGAAAATTAATTATTTATGTTCCCTGTAAATTATTTTTGACTGCATTATAATGATTTCTTTATTCAGAATATGATCAAGATTGCATAGGTGGATGTGTTTGGGGAATTTGGCGGTTAGAAGTATAACGTTATACTTCTAACCGCCAAATTCCCCAAACACATCCACCTTAAAGCCACTTGAATAAACCAAATGACTCGAAAAAAAATTCGTTCATTTTGATGAACGAGTTCGAACAGGAGAGTCTCAACGTAATTGCGTATTACGTGACGTCACGAACACGCATCACAGAACAGAGCAAGGCGAGCATTTGTGCTTATAAAACTTAAACTTTTTTGTTTATTTTTGAAGTGACCGATTGTTTCGCTCGGCGAAGGCCCTAATTCATCATCTGGTAAGGGTTTAAAGCCCTTTGAAGCTGCACTGAAACTGTCATTTGGACTTTGAACCGTTTGGGTCCCATTGAAGTCCATTATATGGAGAAAAATCCTGGAAAGAATTTCTTTTCGACTGAAGAAAGAAAGACATGGACATCTTGGATGACATAGGGGTGAGTAAATTATCAACAAACGTTTTTTTTAAAGTGAGCTAATCCTTTAAGACATACTTTTATTTTCACTGAATGTGATATTTTCTAATGCACAGATTCTACATACTTTTAACGGTAGCTTAAGTGCCCAAATACTTGGTGCCACTGCATGCAAGGGAAAGATCAGCAAGAATGATATTGTTGATATGTCTACATATTGTTTGTCTCTTAATGGGTCCATGAACTGACACATATTCCTCAATAAAGTTCTTGTAAATTATTGCGTTTCTCATCTCTCTCTCTCTCTTTTATTGTTTTCATCACCTTATATTGTTGATTCATATTTTGCTTCTTTATCTCCATTTCCCACTGTGTTCTCTATCTCTCTCTCTCTTTCTCTTTATCTCCTTTTCCCTTCCTCCCTCTATCCATCTTGTTAGGCTTAGCTCAGGGAATCATATAGAACAGTTCCTGAGGGGGAGAAAATAAGAGATTGGGTTTCAGCCCGATGATGCCACTTAGCCATTAACTATCTCCAGCAAAACCAAGTGCCCCCCACCCCAACCCTCCTCAGCCCGGCCCTCCTTCCTTCTACCATTCATATCCAACCACCCCTCCTTCTCCTCCCCATCCCATCTCCCTCCCTCTCTCCCTCACTGTTTCCCACCCTTCTTCTCTATCTCTCTCTCTCTCTCTCACACACACATACATACACACACACACTGGGAGTGAGTGGATGATCGCATGAGCAGGAAGCGCTGACCATACACAGATAGAGAGAGAAAAAGAGAGAGAGATAGACAGTCCGAGAGAGACAATCCAGCACTCACACTTTCAGCTCATACTGAGAGACGACAAACTACAGAGCTGCTGCTGTGGTCTTTCCACACTGTTTTGTGGAAGTACTTTTGAAAAGCGAAGCTCCTCTCAGTTACTTTGCCCTGGGGACATTTTTGTTTCTTACTCAAATAAATTGGGATATTTCGTGTGACATGTTGCCCTCGTTTCTTCGTCTTACTTCTGAGTGCTCTTTGAACATGCAGTGCTCTGGCTTGATAAAGGCTGTTGGTGTTCTTCAGAGGGAATGACTGAGCACTGAGGAACCAGGATTGCTTGCACGTGTGGGACACTTGTGAAGAAGCATCAGGAGGCAGAAGAGAGAAAACTGCTCAAGAAAACATAAAGGAAAGAAAGAAAACAAGAAACAAACAAACATAAAACACTGCTTTTCCGCAAAATGGATCTCCCTCCTTTTAGGGGTAAGAGATTCTTTATTTAATTCTCTTTAAGTCTTAATCTGTTTAAGCCTTTTTTTTTTAGCTCAAACTGTATTCTCTTGAGGTTTTCTAGATCTAGTTCTCTGAATGAAATATAATCTAGTTGACATATAATGGGAGTAGAATAGCATCCGAGTGAGAGATGATCTCTGTGTGTCGCGTAGTGCCCTAAACTCAAGTCCTACCCTGACCTAGCCAGTGTACTGGGCTTCGGGTGTACAGGCATGGAATTGATTGTCCTCAAGGTTGGAGATGTCAATACTACCCAGTTTGTGCTGGCAGAGGCTGATGGAGAGTTTGGAAGTGGACATGGGACAGCGCTGCACACATGTGTGCTCACAATAGTCTATGGTGAAGTTTCTCTGTATTTGGAATTGGTTTGTTCTCAAAGTAGAGGCCGGCAAAAGGAATGTGAATTTTGTGAATGGTGCAGGACAGGTTAACAGTGAAAACTTATTTAAATGTCTCAAATTTCCTCACTGTGTCAATTCGTTTTATATTGTCATAATAGTTGTCGACATCTATTAATATTAATCTGTTAATATTTAGAGTTACAGTTTTAGATTTACATGTTTGTCAGTGTTTTTGTGTGTGTGTGTGTGTGTGTTTCGCTCAATAATACTATCTTTATCTTATATATTCCTCCTTTCTCTAAGTAACCCTCCCCCCTTTCTCTTCTCAGTCTCTCTCTGTCTCTCTCTCACCCAAACTTGCTGGTCTGCAGTGTCTATTTCAGTCCTTCCTGGGGGTCGGATTCGGCACATCCGGAATCTCATACAGTTTATTGTCATTCAATCCCACTGTGTTCCCAGAGGGGCCTGTAGGGCAGATCCCAGGGTCCTGGTGCCTGACAACTCCAGTCCAGCCGCAGTTAAGCCTGGCCCCTAGGAGCATACATATGCCCTCTGCAAGGCCCCTGGCCCCTACCCCCCACGAAAACCAACTAATCAACCCTCAGTCAGCAATTGCCAATCTGCCACTCTATCTGAGTCAGAGAGAGAGAGAGCAGAAATGGAAAATGGATATCTCTAATGACAGTTAGCCTGCAGGAAGTCAGACTGGCCTGATGGCTGGCTGGAGAACTGCTGGATGCTTATCAGTGGCAGCAGGGGTCAATGAAAGGAGACTGGAGGCTTTAAAAATAGCACCACAGCATGATGTCATGGGCCAACATCCCAAACAACAGCATCAGCACCTCGTTCACCTGATGGTCACACCCACCAAATAGATAAACAGGCTGAACAATCTTCAGCTGTTCCAATGTTGTCCAACGACCCTTTACGGGACGACTGTTTTGCCTTTTCTCATTTGCCTGTTCTCTCCTCCCTGTTTGGAGGTTTAAAGTTTCTCCCAGTCAGTGGAGTGTGGTGACTGTTATGAATAATATGCGCTTCTCATCCTCTTCCTGCCCTGGATTGGATTACTCTGGCCAAGGATGTGTGCAAGGTAACGGGTGCAAGGAGCCCCGGGGCAGAGCCGCGAGGTACAGCTCACTCAGCACTGATACTCCCAGAGCGCAGAGGCCTGTCTTCAGGTTACCCCTCATGGCAGGCAGGGCTGAGTAAACAAGGCCACTCTCTGCCTTCTTTTTCTCTCTCTGGCTCACTAGATGCAGCTGTCTCTTACTTGCTCTGAGCTGTATGCACAGTTCTGGGACATAAAGTGTGCCTTAACCTGGGACAGGTGTTATCTTCTTGTGCACTCACAGTCTTCCATTTTCTTTTTTAGATCAGATGTCTGTTGCATTTCTATCCCCCCTTGTATAGTGGTTTAAATGTGACAACAACAAAAAAGTTGGATGAGTGCTCATGTGACCTGAAAGAAAAAGAGAAATACAGACAGCCATTTGTGGTGAATGGGTATGGACTTGCTTTACTTCATCCAATGTAAGAAGTGCTATAAAATTTGGAGAGCCAGATACAGAATATCCTTTTTAAATGATAAAACCATCCAGCAAAAAATAGAAGATGGAGTCTTCAGATGTGGGATTGGGAGAAAAACAATACTTTGGATGAATGCTAGATTGCAGAAACAGATTCGGAACTGGTCTAAACTGATCCAATCAAGTGCTATGCTGAAGTAGTGTAGTGTAGTAACCTTCCTATTTCCCTCATTCCCAGTCATCAATTTTATAAAATGTATCAGTTTCAGCAGCTCATTTAGAGTAAATATTTTAGAGAACTTCAGAACTTACAAATGAGAAGACTTGACCTAAACAGCAAAATCAATATCTCAGTATACACTTACAATGCAAGTAGACTTGAATCAACATGTCCAATGTCTATTGAATGTTCCCTAAACAACAGCCAGTAGCACTTTGGAAGGCATTCAAGTAGCAGTTATCCACAGAATTTGTTTAAGAGAAAACAATTGTGCAAGCTCAACTGTAGAGACATGGTAGACCAGTTCACAGCCCTAGTATGGCCTTGCCCTGGTGTGCGGTCTGGGGCAGGTGGACATAAAGAGTACTCTGGGACTCAGTAGGGAGTGGTAGTGTGCTCTTTGTTGGGAGTTTAAGAGTTGGGGTGATCTGCTGGACTTCCTGATGTCAGCACCTTACCTGCTATGCCAATGTAGTGTGACTTATCGACCCTCTGGCACCCTGACAGCTGCTGCTGGGTGCGGTGGAAGAATGTTTCTGGGGCTTTTATATAGCAGCTTCTGCTCTGGTCTTCTGCTTCACAGCTTATTTTACAAATGGACTATACTCATTGACAGAGCATGGAAGTGGTTGGTGAACTCTAGTGGGAGGCAGTTTACGGTTAATGGATGGTGGCTTTCCCATCAGTCTGGCTCAAGGGAAGAAACTCATGGGATAAATGGGTATTTCATTGATGATAACTTGAGAGGAACTTTTGTGGACGGAATTAATGGTGAGCGGGCAGTTAATTAGAAAGTAGAATTTTTCTTTGTACCATTTCTCATAGCCCAGGAAATGCATCTTTTTTAGGTGTAATTTGGGTCTGCTTTTACACAAGATCTCTGCAAGTCAGTGGAAAGTTCCAAATAAACTCCAGTGTAGCCGTGAGTGATAAATGCTCCCAAGTGCCGACACACTTGAGGAAAACCACATGGAGAGGACATGTGCAAATGCTCAAACAAATATGCAACCAAAGTGCCTGACATGACACAGATGAGCTAACCCAAAACTTCCTCTCTGGCTTGCCCGCAGATGCGAGACTAAAAGTCCAATGTTGTTTTCGAACTCAGGCCCCAAATAATGAGCTCATGGAAATGAACAGCAGACCCCTTTCAACAATTAGATGGACTGATAGGACCTGACTACAGCTCTCTGCTGGGTTTGATGTAATTACTCTCCAGGACTTCTCTTTCCTCCTCTGTGTAATTTGCAAATGCATTTTGTGCTTCCGACCTGGGCCTCCTTATCTTGAGTTTCTGGCTGGGCAGTGGGAGCGTGGGAGGATGCTATCTTACTGTTCTTTTTTTTTTTTTTTTGCGGGAGCATTCAGGGCTCTTGCCAGGAATTCAGCTGACTGTGCCCCGGATGCTTGAGGGACTGGGAGCAGACACTGCTTCTTCTAATCACTGCTGTTGTGTATGGATTTCCGTTGCTTGTTATGTCAGAAGCAGCTCTCTTCTCATGTCCAATCTCTTCCTAAGCGGCCTAAAATGTTTGCTTTTTTCCCTATCACACATTGACTTTTGGAACAGTCTGAGAGTCTGACAAACATCAAAAAGTGGTCTTCTATCTCTCCTTTTATCGATGGAAGAAGACAAAACCTATCGCTATCTAATCCAATGCAATCCAATGTCTTGTTTGCCTATGACGTCCAATAATGCAAGCAACATGTTTCTCAATTCCAGGATGCTGATTATTTCCATGCACATTCCAAAAGCCATGTTGTTCCTGTTTATGAAGGATAAGGCCTAACAAAAGAAGGGCTGGAGGGAGGGGCAAAATTCCACCAAGCTGCTGAGGAAGAGATACCTCAGGACACTAACACTAATTCTTTTGGGTTCCCCAGTTTCTCACAATTCATTGCTGTCAAATTCTTTGCTCTGGTTCCTTTCCCTTGTGTCAACAGCTGTGTTCTCCAGATGCTAAATTACAGTGTGATGTCAATGGCATTATCTCTCCATCCTCTGTGTCTAATAATAACCATAGCTTTAGCCATAGACCATCTGAACTTCAACCGTTTAATTTGATTCTAAAACTAACACTGATCCATTTATTTTATCTTTTCATTCTACAGGTTTATCCGATGTACCCTGATATTGGTCAGCCTTGCAGCTCAGCCCCTACCCTGGTGGCCCTGAAAGAATGGATCCAGTACCACCTTTTCGGATGGACCCTGAAAGCCTGGATCTTCAGCAGGTCCCTGTTTTGTCCATTGACCAGATCCATGCTATAAGGGCTAATAATGACTATGTGGAACGCCCTGTGGCGCTGGAGCCTGCCACTCAGGTTGGTATCTTCTATGTGCATGATGAGCGACATCCTCAGATGTCTCGCAGTCAAAGTCAGCATCAACATTCCCACTTGGCCTACTTGAGTCGTTCCAGTACTGTGAGCTCCATGTCCCGCGGCAGTGCTGCTTCGGACCAGAGACTTCTTACAGGACTAACGCCTTCCCATTCTGGTCTGGCCACTGTGGTGCGGTCCCAGCCCAAAGGTGACTTGAAACCTGACTCACTAGGCAAAGGACTGGCTGACAGTGAGGACATGGGCCTGCATCTCTTCATCTGTGAACGTTGCGGCCACTGTAAGTGCCAGGAGTGCTGTGCCCCTCGTAATTTGCCCTCCTGCTGGACCTGTGGTCAGCGCTGCTTGTGCTCAGCTGAAAAATTCTTGGAGTACGGCACTTGCCTGTGCTGTGTGAAGGGTCTGTTCTACCACTGCTCGGCAGATAAGGAGGACAACTGTGCTGACCGACCATGCTCCTGTGCCCCGGCTCACGCCTGCTCCCGCTGGAGTGCCATGGCCTTCCTGGCGCTCTGCCTGCCTTGCCTGTGCTGCTACCCTCCTGCCAAGCTGTGCCTCACTTTATGCCAGCGTGGCTACGATCGCGCCACACGTCCAGGCTGCCGATGTAGCAACACCAACACTGTGTGCCGCAAGATCTCTGCCACCAACCCTGCACCCTTTCGTAAAAACCTGGAGAAGCCTGTATGACAGGCTGAATGATCCTCTCGCAATTCTCCTTCGAGGAGACACCTCTATTGCTGAAGCAGCCGGGAAATTCTGCTAAATTAACTGACCAACTGTAAACCAATCAGGCCTCCCTGCATCATGTTCATCATCATGTATCCAACACCCCCCCCTCCTATTTTTTTTTTTAGTAAACCCATGCCTATTTATTTATTTATTGGACTTTCCAAGATAGAGTTGGGTAATGTGAACCATATGTAACACAGGGAGTATGCTATCCAAATAAATGCAGAGGCTGTACTTAGTAAAATGATCATCTAGGCAACGCTTTCAACAGAAAGTCAGCACTGAGTGTGTCTTCTTCAGCCTTACTGAATGGAAAAACTGTAAGCAAATATGGACACGTGGATACAGGGCACTGGTTAGTTAGGAGAGCCCAACCAAAATCTGACTATGTCAATTCAGTTTGACACCAAAAACAGGACCATTTAAAATCAGAAAATTAAGCTCACCTAAGAGGGATGTGTTTCAAAAGAGGCGGTAAAGAGAGACATTGTGTGCGAATGAGTGTGTAAGGAAGAAGAAGGGAAAATGTGTGCGTTTGTATGTGCATGTGTGTGCAGTCTCAGGCCGGCATCTGCTGTCAGCAGAAGCCTCTCTTTTTATTTTTAGAGGAGCTACTCTGAAAGATAAAGTGTCTGGTCAGGTTTCCAGCCCAGGGCAGCCTGACGCCAACCTCTCCCAAGCACTCTTACATCCTCAACTCGTTTTTTCTCAGCTGCCCATTGTACTTTCCAACTGTTGAACATCAGCGATAGGATCCCTGACCGTTTCTGCATCCAACTACGCTGTGGGACCAAACATCAAAAGGGACTGTCTGTCCACTCTTTTGACAGTCAGGATGAGATACAAGCCATTACTTTGGACAAATCGGCCAGAAAACCTGTGGGACCATGCTTTAGGTTATCATCAGATCCGAGTAGTATCAGCAAAATGAAGCCATTGTGGTTTCCCAGTTCTGCTATACACGAGGCATGAGTATCTTTAAAGACTTTGGCCTTTCCTGAGCTTCTCTGGTTTGCCCTGAATGCTTCGCATGAAGTGAGGTTAATGGAAACTGTTGTGTCATCTGACAGGGAGAAGGGATTGTATTGAGACAAGGGCTTAGTCACCTGGCCAGAACGAGGTAGAAAACCACCCTTGGGAACAAGGTGAAACAGATGCACTGGCATCCAAAACTGGGAAGCAAGATGAATGAAATCCGTTTCAAGTGTGTGTGTTCTTCCCCAAAAATGCACATCCTTGTGAGTTCCTTTGCTATATTTTTGTATGTACATAGAATTCTTATTGTATTTGTATTTTTATTCCATTTGTTTTAATCTGGTTATTATTATTACCATTACTTTCTATTACTGTTGGACATTAACCTTGTCAGAGACCTGGCTAATACTTAAAACTAACCATAATGCTGATTTTGTATTGTGGAGGAGAGGTCCCTTGTGCATAACATAACGTCGCAGTACAGTAAATTTCCATAAAAATGTGATAATTCTCTCTCAGAAACAATCACTCAGAACTGATTTAAAATATGTTGTGGTGTTCAGACAAGACCTAAACAGCCTGAAATATATATTTTCCCACAAAGCCCCCCCAAAGATTGGTTAAAGTCACACACAAGCTTCCAGAGCCAATCATGTTTTTCTAACTACTCAATATTTACTGGCATGAGAGTATCAGATGCATTACTATCAGAGTGTGTGGCAAACTTTCACAGTATGAAATAGTGAGAAGATACCTCTCCTCCACAGTTGCATCCCATAAGAATGGCTCCTTTAAGGAGCGTCTATGCTGTGGGGTTTCAGTGTGCAGGTACATACAATTTACAAGAATGCCTAACGGGTGCTGTCCGCAGTCTCTAAGTTAACCACTAAAAGTTCACCATGTTGTATTAGTAAGTATTGCTTTGGTACAATTGGCATCTTGTAAGTTGTAAAAGAATTAAAGGAGAATATATAAATAAATATATATATATAAATCTATACAAATGAATCTATTATATATATATATATATATATATATATATATATTATATAATATATATATATATATATATATATATATATATATATATATATTATATATATATATATATACATATATATACATTTTACACTTTTTGTTGCTGATATTATCATAAAGCCACATATATTTATTTAAATGGTTGCAAGAAAAGCTATGTATTTATTTTGGGTGAATGATAAAAAGACATTGAATGAAAAGACCCATGTGATGATTTCAGCTTTTTTCAAAGAGGATTGGTGGATATGGCCATATGGCCATGGATAATAAATAAAATGTTTTCAAATATTCTGTGTACAAAACTTGTTTTTACATCTGTGACAATTTACAATTCTGACTGTAAATCGAATTGCTTTTGATTCGAGATGTTTAGGAAAGATCAAATTTAATCCAAGGCTTTAAAAGTACACGTATACCCACAGCTCTACATGGTTGCATCTGTAGTTTTGTGGCGTTTCACTGCTATTCTGCAGATACCTGAAGGTGTTATTAAATGTATAAGTGATCTGTTTAGAAGAAAATGCTGTGAACTAGCAAACACTGTATCGGAGGGGTTCCGGTCAGTCTTTGTCTGTCTCTTTACTCCACTCTCCGCACTTCTGCCTGTTTGCCTCATAAATAAGTAATCAAGGCCAGCTCGTACTAATGGCCTTGGAAAAGAGGGACTAGAGATGTGTGTGTGTGTTACTTCAGATGTGTGAGAGTGAGTATAAGATGTGTTTGTATCACCATTTGTGCTGTTCATCACAGACACACAACCACGCCTCATTTTCCCAGAGCTTCAAAAGCATTAAGCCTGTTCCCCAACATCTTAATAGCCCACCCTCTCTCTTTGCTTTGTCTATATGAGAAGACACTGCATGAATAATACAGTCTGTGTGTGAGTACATTCAGATGTACAGTACATACATCAGTCTGGCGTCTGCAGACACGCGGTTCTTAGTACAGTACTTATTAAACCCATTAAAAGGATAGTTCACCGAAAAATAAAATTAATTTACTTACCCTCATATCTTTCCAAACCAGTCTGACATATTTAAAAAATATATATAAAAATCTACTAAAAGCTACTGTATGCGATAGATTCAACCCGATCTCACGGCAATGCGTACGTATTTTACGAGGTGGCTAATTCGTACGAATTCATATGACCTCACTCGTACGAATTCGTTCGAATTAGCCACCTTTTACGAATTGATCATGAGATAGTGTTGGAAAGATTTGTGTGAGGAACAGACTGAAATTTGAGTGAAAATTTTAACATCAAAGTATGGTTTGCACAAGTTGTTTTGCATTATGGTTTTTAGTTCATATACAGTTCAATTTGGGGTTTTTCATTAAACGTGTGCTCAAACAAGAGGTTATGTGCGATGACAAAGGGTTCATCAAGATGTGTCATGGGATACAGTGAACCAGGACTGTCAAAAGTCAGAAAAGACTTCTTCACCCAAGAAGAAACTGACTCTGGAGGGATGCTCTTTGCTTTCTTAACCTTTAACCCAGCTAATAAAGAGCAAGAAGGGATGGGGTCGGTTGATCTTCTACCATCCTGACCTCATGGCCTCTGTAACCAGTGAATCCCCCTATGAGGGCCTTGTCTGGCGGGGACAGGCACTGTTGAGGACACTCCAGGGGTCGGGGATGGAGCTATAGAGGCTGTCAGTCAGAGCTCCATGCATGTGTCAATCACAGTGCAGCGGTGTGTGAAAATGGACCTTTTCTAAGACACCCTAATCCAAATGTAAAAACACTCCACTTAAAAGCAGCAGCATTAGGGCTTACAAATCACTTACATAATTGAGCAATATCAAAGCTCTTATTCTAAAATTAGATGTCTGCATTAATAATAGTTCAAAATCATGTGTGTTTGCAGCTCTTTCTGTTTTGCTAGCTGTATTAGCTTACATGTAAACAAGCCATTTGCCTTACTTAAGGCAAGACACTAGTGGCAAAACCATTGTTTTTTCACACACTGGTCAGTTTTGAAATTTTGGGCTACATGTATTTTCCTTCCATCGAAATTGTAGGTCTAATTAATGCATGCTTCAAAATCTACAGTAATTAATGTGTCAGTAAATTGGCCAATGCTTTGTTTTTTATCATCGGGTGCGCCACATATGGAAATATTTGTTATAAATGTCTTATTTTTTCAACTTTTTTGGTGTAACCACACAAGAGCACTGATCTTTTTAGACACAGATATCAACAGTATAGGAAAAAATAACTGGGAAAAGTCAATACTTTATAAAGAGAAAATGAACATTTGTTTTCATACAGTAGTTATTTTGTAGAAATGTGTTACATGCCAACTGAAAATTACTTTTTTTTTTTACACACTCTATTACATCTTCCCCTGGGGAAGATGTAATAGAGTGTGTAAAAAAACAGTAATTTCCATGTAACACATTTTTACAAAAATAAATGTACTGAATAAATAAACATTTATTACAGTACTGCTGTAGCTGCTGCTGTTTAGGGTTGTCACATCCCTCCAAAAATGGTGGTGATTGTACTTGGAAAAATACATTTGCATGTGATAGCTCACACGATGAAAGAATGATTAGAAGTTGTTAAGAGTTTGGCATTTCACTGAGAATCTACGCATTGACAGCCCATTCTCACCCCAAGGCGTCATCTAACTGACGCCTTGGGAATCAGTTTTACCATGCTTCAATATTCGACGCTAAAGGTACCCTTTAGCGTCAGTTAGTTGACGCGATCCCAGGGCGTCATCTAACTGACGCGTTACCCTTAGCGTCAGTTAGATGACGCCCTTCTACCCAGACCTAAACCTACCCGCGTCATCTAACTGACACGTTACCCTTAGCGTCAGTTAGATGACGCCCTGGGATCGCGTCAACTAACTGACGCTAAAGGGTACCTTTAGCGTCGAATATTGAAGCATGGTCAAAATTGTCAGTTAGATGACGCCTTGGGGTGAGAATGCGTTGGCATTGATCAACAAGCCTTGTGCATTTAGTTATTGTGCAAATTGTAGACAGCTGCACTTACTCTTTTACACGTGCCAAAACACTAAATAAATAAGGAATTCAAATCTAATGAGATGTGAACTTATTGTTTTGAGGGGAAAAAAATCTTATTCAAGAACCGAAACAAAGTGACAGAAAAACTGTACTGTGATTATTCAACCGGTGAAAGAATGATGATATCTATTAGTTATATGTTCTACCGTATTCTGTCTTAAATAAAAGCCATTTTTGAATGGATGGTTACTTCCAGCACGGTGACTCCCAAAAGGTGAGACTGGTGTGTGTGTGTGCCTGAGCTGGAGCCTCAGAGGCTGGGGGAGAGCTGGAGCTGTTGACAGGTGGAGGTGTGATGGAGAAGCAGGCGCCAGAGAGAGCTGAGAGGGGCTGAAGAAGGCCACGCTGCCGGGGCAGAGCGGAGCCAGCCTACAACCCCTAACAAAGACTGGGCATCACTGTCATATATTTGAATTCTTTTTGCATTTAAAACATATATACTTTTATTTATTTTAAATTGAACTTTATTCATTTTTTTATTTTGAAATCTAATGTTTTATTTAATATCTCTGTGATTTTCTTTCTTCTTTTCTTTATTTTATATTTTATTTTTTCATAATTTTGTGCTGCTCATCTTGGCTAGGTCACTTCTGTAAAATAGATGTTTAATCTCAGAAAGTTTTATCTGGTTAAATAAAGGTTTTTTTTTCATATATTAGTTCATATTTTTCAAAAAAAAATATATATGTTAAAAGCATTTAAAAATATATTTTGCCTCCATATATTTCAAACCAAGAACATTTACAAATCTCACATTTAAAGAAAAACTTAAATTGTTATACATGAATACATGAAGTTTGAAATGTAAAAAAAAAAAAAAACTTTTGCCACACTGCAAAAGTTGGAGTTTATAAAAAAGTTGGAGGAATAGTTTGAGGAACCTGATCAAAAGTTCAAGATGTCGTCAGGCGGTTTTAATGTTGTGGCTGATCATCAGTGTATTTTAGAATGTAATTTTAAATATCGTTTTGATCTTTAGGAGGCTACTCCATCCACATTTGCATTTAGCCTAAATACAGTATACTGTAAGATTGGAAATGTGTTTTCTTGCCCCTGAAATATATTTTGGTAAATTTTAAAAAATTTACATATATTTAAATATATTTCGACCAGATTTTTTTTTCTTTGGCTGCATGGGTAACATCCTATGCTCCCTAAAATTGTCCAAAATGTTTAATCCTCATTTCAGTTTGTTAATGGATGGCTATGGTCCAAGTAAATTAATCTCAATTACAGACTATCACAGTTGCTTCAGTCATGTCTAGACAGAGTTTCTGTTGACTTAACGAGGGCCCATCTGTGTTGTGGTGATCGGTTAGAGGTTGGCGGTGTTTGTGTTAAAGTGTGTGAAGTGTGTTTTAAAGTCGGGTTGGCTGAAATCTATGTATCCTGCTCTTATGTGGCCAAAGAGATGGTGGGAAAGAGGAAATGTGGGAAAGATGGGAGATTTCCTCCCAGCTAACAAGTTCCCACCGAACCAATTTCATCAACCCTGTGGGACTCAAATCGTAAGCAGTTTCTTTGCATCATCCCTTGCGAAAAATGAAATATTATTAAATAAAAATAGAGATTTTTTTGATAACAGTTTATAAAAAAATGTTCCACACGATCTATCTATCTATCTATCTATCTATCTATCTATCTATCTATCTATCTATCTATCTATCTATCTATCTATCTATCTATCTATCTATCTATCTATCTATCTATCTATCTATCTATCCGAGGTGGGACTGTACTCAATGAAAGGATGGCGTGGTGGAAGAGTGATGTGCGGTGGCGGGGGAGACGGAAGAAAGAGCGAGGGAGTGGGGGAGGAGAGGAGAGGAGGAGGACTGCTGGGTGGCTGAGTGCAGACAGCTGGAGGAGGAGTTGATGGGAATGGTATCTGCAAGGTCAGGGGTCACTGGAGAGAGCTTTAGCACACTTCCGCTGCCGGCCCCACGGCTCTCCAGTCTCTGGAATTCTGCTCCTCCAGCTCCCACTCAAACTTCTGGGTTTTAAGCCACGTTTCTTCCCTTTTTTAATATATTTTCATTTTTTTTTGTCTCCCTCACTCCATTTATTTACCTAACAAAAAATAAGAAAAAAGAAAGTGGAATAACCATGTTTATTGGATGTGGTACCAATGATAATTTTCTGTTTTTGGGGACATGTAAAAATGATTTTTCGAAGTTGTAAATAAAACAGATTATTGGAGTACATTTTACTAAAAATGCCATTTCAGAATGACATGTTTTTCTCAGTCGCTTTGGTGCATTTCTCACATCACTATTTACATTTGCACAACAGTTAGTTTAACCTCCACAACATTTAGTCATTAGTCACATCATAGTAGCAGTTTCTCATTCCTTCAACACGTTGCAAATGCTTTTGGACATGCATCAATTGCTTTACAACTCTCTGTTGTTTTATAACATTATCATTTGCTTATGTCATGTCAGTCAAAATTAACTATACTCGTGAATACTGAATAGTCATTCCATATAAAACTAATAGTCCTCATTTCATTGCTTGAGTACAAAACTGTTGAACTAGTTGTCAAAATCTGTCAAGCAAATTTTACATTTTTTTAAAAATCTTTTTTTTTTTTATCTTAAATTGAACAATTTCTCTCAGGTGGCCAGACAGAGAGGAACATCTGGCAGTGCATGAATGATTTACAGTACTATGTATGTTATGTTCAGTTCCAATCAAGCGGTAGCATTTTAATCTGAAAAATGAAGCCTACCCGGAAGTTCGAAAAACTGCAATACATGTTAAATCCGCTAGGGGCAGGTCCCAAAAGGGAGCAAATGTCCATAGACCCCCATGTTAAAATGTCCGTTTTCACAGCATAAATTCATGTTCTTACAGGTTGGTCCCATGGACTTTTATTGTATTTTTCGGTAGGTTCCGAGTGCCTGACAACTGTGAGGGGGGTGAATTTTTTTCTAACTTGTTTAGATTGTATTTAGATATAAATGTATGACGAATAAGGGCGTGGTTAACTTTGATTGACAGCTGATAACGGGCTGCGCCGAGTGGAATTCCTGAAATTTGACTTGTTGTCGGCCATGATCTGACACAACACATCACACCACCTCTGTATCCTTTCTGAAAAGATTTTCCAAGATGGCGCCGCCTTTTGCACAATGCTGTGAACAAATTAGAATTGCAAAGAGCATGTGCAGTAAAAATGTGAAACATACATATTCAATGTCTTGTACTCAGTTACCTCACTAAATACAGTAATGTGTAACTTTACTGTAGTTTTCAAATGGTTGTGCAAATAGTATATAGTGCTGTCTTGAGCATTTTCAGGTATTTGTCACCAAAATCTGACTTTTTTGCATGGGAAAACATTAAAGTTTTGAAAGTAAACTGTCTTAATGAAAACATGATCAAACCATTTGACTATCTTGTTCATAAATAATGGTGTCAGGACTTTTCATCTTGATGACACTGACCCTTTCATTGACATGAACACTTGCTTTTGAGGAAAGAGCTATCCATTTTGAGCAAGTGACACACTTTTGCAAGTTATCAACTAGGTTTTGCAGTTTGTACTAAATGTTTTGCATTAAATGTTGTGCAAATGTAAATAGTGATGTAAGAAATGCACCAAAGCGACTGAGAAAAACTGTAATCCAATGTGTTACTTGCTGTTACTTTGCAATTACGGTATTAGCGATTTACTAGTGTGTTTTAAATCCTACACTCTTAAAAAAAGGGTTCCTCAAGGTTCTATATAGAACCCTGGGGTTCCGTACTTGGCAAATAGAACCCTTTAACGACAAAATGGTTCTATGTAGAACCCTTGGAGAGCAAAGAACCTTTTTTATTAAAATGGTTCTATAATTCATGTTGTATGACTGAAGTGTAAACTAAAGATTCATGTTACACAATAATTATACACAACACATTCACAAAGCTGTTTGAGTCAAGACCCATGAGAATGACTGGTGTAGTCAAAAACCAGAGTTAACAAAATTTTCATATCTAGTCAATGTATGATTTGAGATTTCTTTATGCACGTTTGTACATTAGCATGCAACTTATATTTCCTAATACATTATAAGTTTGCCTTTTTTTTACCAATCATTTTGTAATAAAACATTATAGGCCTAATAATAAACAACCAAAGTGTTTTCTTTATTTTGTGTGTACCATATAGTGATGGTTAACTTTTAATCTATTGAAGGGAACATTAAAAATAATAATCGTAAAAATGCCCTCTGGTGGCGTATATGCGTTGCATCATCCTTGAATTCCTATTGGTGGATTGGCGAAGAAGAACCTACAGTGACAGTTAATTTTTCAAACTGAGGAGTCCGCCATTTCTGCCCGTTCATACCCTCAGGTAAGTTAAGTTTTTACATTTTTGAAATAATTTTACTGAAATATTTAGTATTGCAGTTAATATTTCTATTGGTTAGAGTATATAGTCCTTGTCTTAAATACTGATACTAGAAGCAAAATGGAATATTTTCACCTCAGTTAAAAACACTGCCGATGGGCTTCGTCAGCCGTAGGTTCAGAAAGCCCTGTTAAATTGAATTTGCTCCGGTTTTTAAAGTAATAAAGTTACAATCTCCCATTATTTCCTTGTTATAGTTAATGAAATGGTCAATAACAATTAGACAGCTGTGTTATAAGGAGACGAGCTTCGAGACAGAAGCGTGAATTTTAATCTCAATGAAGCGCACGCTCGTTTTTCTTTAATGGTAATTTAACGTTAAGTTAACGATAGGCGCCGATTGAAATAAAAGCGAACCGGGTGGAAGACGGAGGTGTATGATATGCGAATGTTTGTCGCAGTTTCATACACATAACGTTAACTCAGTTTGCGTTGAGTACTTTCCCCAGGCCTATATTAACAGGTGTAGAAGTTCTTAACTGTTAACTTTGGCCCGCGAGGTCCACTTTCGTGCAGTTTTTAGCTCCAACCCAGATCAGACTGTTACTTTTCAGTAATCCCGAAAATCTTGATTAACGTTAGCAGCTTGTTCATGTGTGTTTTATCAGGGTGGGAGCTAAACTCAGTAGGTGGACACCGCTACAGTTGAGAACTTCCGGCCGGTCTCCATTAAAACTGCACGGTTGCAGTCAGTGCAGCGTTCGTAACATCGTTTACTGCGGTTTACTGATGCATGCGCTGGATTAAAGTGATGATAGCACATGGCTAAATGTGTAGGTGTGTTTAATGCATTTGGTTTGTGAAGTGTTATTTATGCTCTGTTTTATTTCCCCCCAGGTAACGACGGTTGACAAAAAGAGCTTAATAAGTTAAAAAAGTAAGTCTGTGTTGTTAAATATTAAACATTGTTGCTAAATAAACAAACTTAAAGCAAGCTTAAAATCCTTATCTTAATTTATATTTTTCTTTTTCTTCAAACAGGCTGGAAACTGAAGTGCCTCAAATATCTTTTACTCGGTATGTATCATTGTTTTGACGTTTAAACGGACTTGATGCTAAATAAACAAATTTAAAGCAAGCTTAAAATCCTTATCTTAATTTTTTTTTTTTTTCTTCAAACAGCCTGGAAACTGAAGTGCCTCAAATATCTTGTACTCGGTATGTATCATTGTTTTGACGTTTAAACAGACTTAAAGCAAGCTTAAAATCCTTATCTTAATTTATATTTTTCTTTTTCTTCAAACAGCCTGGAAACTGAAGTGCCTCAAATATCTTGTACTCGGTATGTATCATTGTTTTGACGTTTAAACGGACTTGATGCTAAATAAACAAACTTAAAGCAAGCTTAAAATCCTTATCTTAATTTTTTTTTTTTCTTCAAACAGCCTGGAAACTGAAGTGCCTCAAATATCTTGTACTCGGTATGTATCATTGTTTTGACGTTTAAACAGACTGTATATTGTGGCAAGTAAAATGAAAATCCTGTATAAAAAGACTTCATCATTGTATTCATGTTAACAGACAAGAACCCTGTGAGAATGAGGGCTCATTTGTTGCCAAACCTTGGCCAGCAGTGAGACTCAACGCATGTAATAATTTTGATTACTTTGGCCACGCCCAGTTTTTTTCTTATTGAACATTCTCGAAATACATCACTATATGGTAGTCAATTGCAACCTCCAGTTCATGCTAACTTTAAGGAACTTGTTTGGCTGAAAGTGTGTAATTTGGATATAAGCACCTGAAGTAAACAAATGTTTTGTATTTTTTAAAGATGCTGCATGAAATGACGATGAGGTTTCGAACAGACTTGGTGAAGAACATGGAAACATCTAATGAAATGGCCCAAAACATCATAGGGAGTGCAAAAAAAGGAAGGAAGAGGAAACCACAGAAGGTAACACCATATATTTTTCCCCATCCAACCTATCTGTTCCATGCCCGGTGTAAAGTTGCATTGTCAATGTAAAGGTTGTAGCTTCTATAAATTGTATGAGTGAAAACATGTATTACAATAATGAAAGTATTAAAGGAATAGTTTATCCAAAAATGAAAATTGTCATAATTTATTCACCTCTTGTCATTTCAAATCTTTGACTTTCTTCTTCAGAACACAAAAGATATTTTGAAGAAGGATGGTAACCGAACAATGGCGGTGCCCATTGACTTGCTGCATTGGTTTTGTGTCCATATAATTTTAAGTGAATGGGTAGCAGCATTGTTCGGTTACCAACATTAATTTTAGGTCTATTTGATGACTTCTGTTAATTGGTGAAAGGCACTCAAAAGGTGAAATGTTTGTTTTACAGGAACCCAAAGGTCCTACATCAACCATGGTGTTTAACGGCTGTCCTGATCCCCTCAAGACTGAAAGTGTCAGCATTATCATGGAGGCAGACATTGACATGACAAAGGCTGTGGAATGCCTGTTTACAGTCGCACAATGACTTTTATTCAAAAATATATGCATAAACTTAAACAAGAGCATGACACAAGAAGAACACCAATACCTGTACTAAAAAATGTACTGTCAACTTGTGTAAGTTCTAGTGCTGTTTATTTAGATGTTTTAATTGTTCATATATTGTTTTTTATCTGCATTGTCGAATGTCAAAAATATGAAATCAAAGATTTGTTTTTCCTCATTTCAGAGATGCATGTAAAAGTTAAGTACTGTACATGTACATACAGTACATAAACAAGCTTATGTATGTTTATTGCAAAGTGAAAATGCTTAAATTAAATAATTCAAACTAAATGGTTGAATGTAATTTAACATCTTAAATGTAAAAAATGTTTTGCTGTATAATACAGAGTATACAGATGTGCAATTTTAAATGTAACACTAATATTTTTGTATAATCAATTGAATAAATTTAAACTTTTCGAATTTTACTGGATTGGTTATATTTTTGTATTCATAATAATTTAATAATAATTTTTATTAAATATCATATTATGGTTTAATAATATAGAACCCTTAAATGGTTCTATAAAGAACCATCTAACTTTGATTCAAAGAACCATTTGGGGTTCTATTTATGGAACCCATTAAAATGGTTCTATATAGAACCATTTTGGAGTTCCATATATGAAGCGGGTGATAGAACCATTTCTGGTTCTAAATAGAACCATTTCTTTTAAGAGTGTACACCATTTTTAAGTCCTTAAAGTCCTGAACACATACCATGTCCACCATGAATATTACAGTTTTTTACAGTCGCTAGGACACGTTTCTCAATACTTAGGTCACTTTTTCAAAACTGTCACAGTTCTCCAAACCAACTTTCAGCTCGGCACAGCAGTTCATTTCACTTTTTAAAATGCACTTAAACTACTAAATCACTTCATAGTATACATGTCTCAAATCAACACATTCTTCCATCACACAAGCAAAGGTTGACTGACAACAAACACACTTTGTCACCCACAAAACAATGACCTAAAAAACCCTAACAACACGTAGCATTATACAATGTTTTCTTGTGTAAAACAAGCACACATCTCTACTGTTTATAATCCACTGCAATATGTGTTACTGAAATGAATCAGACATGATGCTTCAATATATTTTGTCTTTTTGTTTTGCAAAGAGTAATTCCAAAATACAATAATTTATATACACAACATCCACCGATACAGATACAATAGGAATCAGCTGTGGTTAGTCCAATTGTTTTTATAGCATTTAATTTTTTAGATTTGAAATATATTTCGTTACAATATTACTGTAGAAATGTAGCCAATTGCTGTTATATTCAGTTTTGTATTATGTTATTGTTTTGAACTTAAGTTTACCAGTTTTGAAAACAGGAGTAAACATGTGCAAATTGGCCTGTAAGTACACAGTTTTGGCGGTTGTTGTGTCGAAGTGAAAAAATAATTAATGTAATTTGAGGGATGTAGTCATTGAATGCATGTTGTGCCAAAGCAATGATAAATGAAAAATGTGAAGAGTTTTGAAAAAGTGACCTAAGTATTGAGAAATGTGTCCTAGCGACTGTCAAAAACTGTAATTAACCTCTATAATTAACATATATAAAAAGATAGATAGTTAGATGGATGGATAGATAGATAGATAGATAGATATATAGATAGATAGATAGATTAAAGGATGTAGCATATAGGACAACTGTACAAAAGAATGTCAACTACTACCATCGATGCTGCAACAGTACTTTTACTTCCATAAGCATCCAAAGTCTTTCTTTTCCTTTATTTTTACAGTCATTCCTCTCCACGCCATGGCCTACATGCATATTCCTGTGTGTGCTTCCACAGTCAATCAATGGCAGTATGGATCTACTGCTGCAGCTGTAATATAGATCTGCCCTTGCTCGATCCGTGCAGTCCTGTCATTTCAACAGCGGAAACGCTGAGCTCTTCTCTCTCTCCTGGTCGCGCGCGTATCGAGTGGCTGTTTTTCTCGCCGCTCTCTGATGGCCCTTGCTACAGCCGTGCAAAGAGGCCAAACTATGATGAGGATAATATCTGTTATTTGGCCCCAGCCAGGGAAGCAGCACACACTGCACTACCATTAAGTAAGAGAGAGAGAAGAGAGAGAGAGAGAGAGAGAGAGAGAGGAGAGAGAGAGAGAGAGAGAGAGAGGAGAGAGAGAGAGAGAGGAGAGAGAGAGAGAGAGAGAGAGAGAGAGAGAGAGAGAGAGAGAGAGAGAGAGAGAGAGAGAGAGAGAGAGAGAGAGAGAGAGAGAGAGAGAGAGAGAGAGCATATATCTGTAGAAAGTTTGTGTGGCCTCTAAGGAACAAGATAGCATGTGCTGAATGCTATACATGCGTGTTTTTGTAACATGATTCTGTCATCATCTGTGTGTTTCTCGTTTAACGGCCCCCGCCTGTCCTCCCCCTCCCACACACACACACACACACACACACACACACACACACACACACACACACACACACACACACACACACACACACACACACACACACACACACACACACACATGCATGCAGGGGAATGAGCAGTGCAAAATCTCCCTGCAGATGTTCTCGATTGTGGTGATCCAATATCCTCTTGTGTTCCGCTGTCTAAAAAAAGAGAGCTGTTTTACATTTCCCCTGGGGCAAGAAGGGAGAGATTCTCACAGCGATAGAGCTGACCCGGGTCCTTCGAGGGCTGCCCCACATTATTTTAGACTGAGTCTGGGTTTGCTTTTTTTTATATGAATTTGGGAGTCATTTACTTTCAGATATGGTGGGGAAGATGTGATCAAATCTTGTTGTCTGGTCTCTTCATGTGATGTTTAACAATTGTAATCCGTACAATCAATACAATCATTTGATTTGCGACAATTCTGAGAGACAAGAAACATAGTTTTTATTCTCAGAAAAAAAGACCTACATAACCTCATATTTTCCTCAAGTGTTTCATCTCAACTTCACAAACTGCTTAGACTCGCCAAGATTTTAATCCAAATCTTTCCAGGACTGTGCGATCCATTTAAAACTCTATGCTCTATACTTTTATGATATGCCAACACTAATTCTCTCATACATTTCTGTTTTTATTTTTCCTAAATTTATTTTACATATAGCAACATTAAACGTGATGCTTTAAAAGAATATTACATTAATTGGCTTAATATAATATAATATAATATAATATAATATAATATAATATAATAAAATATAATATAATATAAGCTCAATTGAGGATGATTGCACAAAAACATATTTTGACTCGCCTGTGTTGCTCTGAGACACTTACAAATGGAAAGTTGATGGGGTCAATTTTTGGAGGTTTTTTATAATATAAAAATGTAAAAATATATAATAATTTAATATTTTATAAAAGCACGCACTTAACATTAATGACGTTAAAATGTGTTTAGAATTTGAACTGTAAAGTTGTTCATTTTAGGGTTATGACAGCTAAGTTGTAAAATTGGATTGCAAAATACTGTAACTTAATAGAGAAAAGGTTAGTAAGCGTTGTTAGTGCTATAATCATGTCAACGCATATTATTTGCATCTATTCGTTGAGAAAATCGGTGAATGGAAACACCTTAACATGTCTCAAATCAATTTGATATACCAATTCGATCACAAAACAGCATGTGACGTCATTACGCACAGGTTTTTATTAGCTTTAAAGCCGTTTGATGGAAACACACTTTCACCAGCTTTATTCGCATGAGTTTTTTTATGAAAGAACAGCATCTGAGCATCTCCAATTATACCTTATTATACATCTAATATTGAGTAATGAGATGTGATAAATTTACAGTACATTAAACAACTGTGGTTTTAAACGTGTGATCATGATGCATATGAAGGCTGATGTACCAGCTGTGTGTTGGTGTGTCTAATCCTGCGTGGCTGGAAGCTGGAAACAGGAAACGCTGGTGCATTCCTCGCATTTTTCAAAACGCTGCAAATTGCTGAGCACATCATTTTGACCGGACATGATCACTGACCTGGGAGGTAAAGCGAGAGAGAAATCAGGAGGAATTAGAGACTGATGCACATGTGGGAGAGAGAGAGAGGGGAGAGAGAGAGAGAGAGAGAGAGAGAGAGAGAGAGAGAGAGAGAGAGAGAGAGAGAGAGAGAGAGAGCACTAAAACACTATCTGTTCCGTTCCACTCACATCAATCCATGCTTTCACATTTGTGGTCACATTTATAACCTGCAAACGAAAATATTAGTCAATCATCTAACAGATCCGTTCAACAGGATCTCAGCTTGAAAAGACAAAATGATGCCTTTTACAAATGGGCCATTGCATCTTGTGAAAGGATGTACCAAGCAGAGTAAAAAAAAAAAGCTTTAGTCACCAAAGCCTGGATGATTACTCAGCTTGAACAGCACCAGTAACCAGAATCTCGGTCTCAACAAGCCTCATGCGTGACTCAGACTTGAGGAGAGGAAAAGCAAAGAATAGAAACATCCAGTCCTTCCGAAAGGCAAGCGCATAAATAGGTGGCCAGCTTAAGCAGGAAGTCTCGGTCACTGATGGTCAAGCCAGCCTTGCTGCTGTTTTCCTTCTCTTTGCACGTACTTTTTTTTCCTTGCAAAAAATGAATGGTGAATTCCGTCCATCCTGAAGAAAGAGCTGCTGGATAAATTATTAAATGCATTCTATCAAATCTGAGCACTCACTCTTATTCACTGCAGGTTAAGTGTACAGTAGGTCCATTCAGTCTTTTAAAGAAGACCCCGGGACGATGGGCCGCAGTGCGATGAACAGATGTTCTCGACTGTAAATGATGTACGTTTCGGTAGCTGGCACATTCCTCTTGAAGGTTAACAGGAACAACTCAAAGCTAATATTAAAGGTGTAGTTCACCCAAAAAATTAAGTCATTGAGTTCTATAGGCCTTATTCGCAAACACCGGAAGTAGCTAACCGCGGCCATATTGTTGACATGACATCTGTCCTGCCCATAGCCGCACGCAGATCTCGTCGGTATCAAGAGAAGATAAGCTTGATTGGTGTGTGGACCCATATAAAATAGACCCAATAGCCCTAAATAAAGATCCGTCCTTATTGCCAGCCGTAACTACGTAGCCGGATATTTATAACGTTTGCTATCTCGTTCATACAGTATCCGCATAACGTTACACTTCGCAGGGCTCCAGACTAACTTTTACTAGGATCGTTGTAACAAAATAACATCACAAGGTATCAAAGTACAAAGTATCACACAAGCACTAATTCCCTACATAGTATCAATGAGGCATATATCAATAACGTTACCTGTGGTAAAATGATGGGAACAGACATGCAGTGGGGAGTTGGCTGAAAGTTTAGCCTATTTCTCCTAGCTAGCCACAAGTCTCTCCTGCGCTGGCTCAACTCCTCTGTCTCACTCCCTTCACGTTTTCTGACAGTCGGTATCGCATAAAAACTAACTCCGGGGTTCTTATTGCTGTTGTTAGAACAGCAGCAGTGTATTACAAACACACCATCGCGCTGTTTAAAAAAAAAATACAGCGATAATACCATGGAAAAGACCGACGCTGCCTCGCTTGTCAATTGACAGACTGACAGTTGCCGTGGTTTCTATGTCAACAAAATGGCCGCCGCGAAAATTGATGACGCAGATCGAATAACAAAAAAAAAAAAAAATACTAAGTCAAAGGATAAAATCAACTGTCTGGTTACCAACATTCTTTAAAATATCTTCTGTTGTGTTCAACATAAGAAAGAAACTCATACATGTTTGGAACAACACGAGGTTGAGTAAATGATGACAAAAATTATTTTTTTTGGCAAACTATCCTTTTAAACTATAAAATAATGAAAGTATTGATCATCCATTTCTCTTGTCTCAAATCTGTTCTGTTCAATCATGTAATATAAATTACATATAGCATACACAAATACAAAGGATAATGTAATATTATATAGTAAATAAATCATTGTAAATATAAAGTGTGACCCTAACTTGCTCCTATGCATATGGCAAAGAGATGAATGATCTTTGATGTGTTGAAATACACCTGAAAGTGGTGAAACTGCTTGAAAATTAACTACCTTTTTTTTTACTCAGAATATTTATTTAAAAAATCGTACATTTCCTTTCTGTCTCGCTGTCAGCATTATAGAAATAAAATGCATTGTAAAATTTTTTTTTTTACCAAATATAATTATCATTAGAAATGTGATAATGAAATTGTGATAATGCTAATTTTAAGGCATCTCATATTCACATGAATCTGCATATCATAAGACTGCTTTGAAGATATTCTTCACAATTCAACTAGCTCTACAATATGCATCTTGACTGTGCAGTCGCTGTATAAACGACCTGATAATACACTGACTCAGAGGGACACATTCATGTAGTTTTCATTTCCTCTTCCCGCTTCTCGTCTCCATTCCTGCTACCTCACACACCATTCAGGAAAGTGAAGCCCATTGCCAGGCGGGAAGAACGTCAGTGGCCGATAAAGCCATCGGGAGGAACTTGGAAAGAACATGTTTGATGTCAGCGCCAGCGTATTTTGGGCCCGTGCGGAACAAAAGGCCTGGTATATTTAGCGGTGGTCAGGAAGCAGGCCGAGAGAAGGGCCGGGGGAGGGGGTTCAACAGAGGCCTCGTCCACTTTCCCACACTTGCGGACCGGAAACAGGCGATGACAACTACTCCACCAAGAGGCCCCAGGTCGCCTGTTAGGGGAGCCATTGAGCTCAGAGGAAGGAAGAGGTTATACAGCCCTCCCCCCATCAACATCCCAGCTTTCCAAGAGTGACCTGAGCTTCCCCCATGATGCATATTTTGTCAACACCAAACGTTTTCGGGAATATGAAGGTCCTGGCCCAGTTGCATATAGGCAGACACATGTAAAAATGTATACAAGGGACATTGGGCTTCCTAAATGTGTAAGTTAAGCTGTAAAAATGCCATCACAAATACATTCGTTTACAGCAATTCACTTCCAAACAAACACGCTGTGTATTTCTCCACATGTTACATCTGTCCTACGCTCCATCTGCACATGGGCTGTGTTGTCTGACCCTGGCTTGTACTCAAGCTTGGCATACTTTAGTGGCATGCTTATCCTAGACACATTTCCTCTGCAGGAAACACAGTATTAGATTGCAGTTTTATTTATTTACTTCATTCACACAGCTTGATTGCAGAATGCTCAGGGGATGATGAAGTTTGCAAAAGCATTTCCCTTGCAATCTGTTATTGGTCTTGTTGATTAAACAGACCTTTGCCATTTCTGCTTTATTTTCTGTTAATATGATCAGGTATTCATTTTACTTGATCTAGAGTGAAGCTTGATGATTGTCAGCCCATCATGAAATATCTACAATTACTAATATCTCATTTCTTATGCATTTCTTTTCCTGCCAATTAATGTATCTGGAATTAATGTCACTAATCATCATATTGTATATGTTTTAGACGGCATACTCATGTCTATAATTGCTCTGTTACTGTTCTTCACCTACTAACTAATTATGGTCATTTCTCAAAATATTACTTTTCCTCACTAACTCAACCACAACTTGTTTCTGAACTTTTAGGCTTATATATATATATATATATATATATATATATATATATATATATATATATATATATATATATATATATATATATATATATAAAACATTACTGTTGGTCAGCATCATGAGACAAAACAATGGCACTGACATATTTTAGGATATGTATTATGTATTTGATATATTTCAGTGCAAGTTGCTTTCAGTTAAGCCAGCTCAAACATGCATTTAGAGAAAAGGCTTAAAAAAAGAGATTGTAATGGTTAAAGGTGCCCTATAATGTGAAATTGAATTTATGTTGGCATAGTTAAATAACAAGAGTTCAGTTCATGGACATGACATACAGTGAGTTTCAAACACCATTGTTTTCTCCTTCTTATTTAAATCTCGTTTTTAAAAAACACCCCTGAAAAACAGGCGAATCTCCACATAATACCGACTGTGACGCAACAGTCGGGGATCACGCCTCCAAAGATTTGCATATCCCAGCCCTCAATGACAAGCACTGCACAGCCGAGTCATCAGAGCAAGCGAGGATCAGAGAGAAAATGGCAGATCATGGAAATAAATGCTATGCTCCAGGCTGTGCAGGGGATGTGAGGACTTTTCATACCCTTCCCACAGAAAAGAAATGTCAACAGGCGTGGATGATGTTTATCTATAATCGGATACCGCAACAGTTTAATTCGAAGTTGTTAGTTTGCTCTGCCCATTTCACCACGGACTTATTTTCGAACCACGGACAATAGGGAATGCGGAGGTACGTCACGCCGTGTTGCATTATGGGACGTGGCCGCCATCTTTACAGGCACGATCTCTGTTTACCTTCGGTATAATAGTGGGTGTTTGGCTAAATCGAGGTAAAATTGAAGAAGAACGGAAGAAATGGAGATGTTTAAAGAAAAAGAGAAGGGGCCCTACTGGGATAAACTAAATGCCACTGTCAAAAAAACTATTTGGACAAACTATCCGCGATAAAAAACGTTGATACATCTGATTTAGTGTTGGTGTTCGAAGCCTATGCTAAGTTGATTACTATTGTACATAAAGTTCAAGCTATTTTACCTGAAAAGCTGCTCTCGTAGTTAATGTTAGCTTGCTATTTTCAGCATATGTTAAGTTTTCATAGGTTGTGCAAGAAAAAAAAATGTACATTACTTTATAATGCCACAAGATGTGGCAACTTGTTAAATACAACTGTGCCTTATTGTCAACATTTAATGTTGACACGTGTAAAAATGAGAGTATTTGGTCGTTTATTTTAAAAGTTTGATGTATATTTGCCCATTGTTATGTGTACTTAAAGGGTCTTTGTGGTTGTAATCAGTCCAGAAACAGAGAAGTCACTTAATGTATTTATTAAGCAGATATATAAAATCATGATTCACAGACATTTTTTAAAAAGGCATGTAAAAAGATGTACAGAACATCAAAGCAAATTGTTAATTGAAAATAAATATAATTTGATTCATGCAATGTGTCCTGGCTTTATCATCAGCTGCTAACACATTAACCGCAAATTCAACATCATTCATCAACTATCCTCCTAAATTTTAGTCATCTATGAATATACAATACACAAACTCTTGCTTTGTACAACTTTTAACAAACGTAGTATGCAGTGGAGGACAGTAAGTACGTTTTTCCTCATGATTGCGGCGATCCGGCGTCTTCTCGTCAGCTCCTCGACCTGCTTCCCTTGTTATTTTTCCCGAGAAAGAAAGGTGAAAAAACGTATTCCGTTGTTCAGTTTCCTCCCTGAACGATCGTGTGACCTGCTATGGCAGTTGAACTAAAAACCATATCGACGTTTATTAAAATCTCGACAGAAAATCCAAACACAGCCTCCAAAACATGCATTTAAATACAGCGGTATTGGGCGCGATCCTGTAAATATGGCGGCGGACCCATAATGCAACACGGCGTGACGTCATCTCCACATTCCCTATATCAAGCTTCTCTCAGCGTCTCAAACTGAAGAAGGGGGTAATTCCAACTATATTCCCGCAACCGGTAAGTAGTGATTTTATTAACGATAATTTACACTGTGTTAGACCCAGCGCAAGATCCTAGTACAGTAATAGCAAACTCCAAGTAACGAGCATAGCTGCTACATAACTAACGTTAAATAGGCTAATTCTCAGTGAATAAACTATACAGAAAGCGATCAAAGAACAATCCACACAGCGCGAGTTTATCTCTCTTGCCAAACTCGTTATGAAATCAATGACGCTGTTACACTGCACAACGAAGCTCTTACTGTATGTCATCATTTGCATTAGTGAAAGCATGAGAGAGAGAAACTGCGTTGTCTCGCGATCAACAAACTGTCATCTGCTTTTGCTCAATGCTCATCACAGCAACATTTTATGTGATGGGAATAGATCTAAATACTTTAAAAACATCTCACGATTCGTTAATCTCGATAGCTGTAATAGTTAAAACGTATTTAACAGCAGTAGTGAAAGTATTCGAGAGAGTTTCACGTGTCTCATTTCATATGCAAGCAGGTCAGCCAATCACAGCAGTGGCCTGTTCTCACAGCAGACACGCCCCTTCAAACAGACTGTTCAAATCAGAGACTAAAATCAGGCTAGGAAAAATGCATTTTATTTCTAAAGTATGACTATTTTTGATCTAAAAAACATACTAACATTATAAGGGCAACCCAGAAAACATTATTAAATAATTAAAAAAACCATTATAGGGCACCTTTAAGGAAATGAGCACATCAAAAACGTGACGCTGTTGCAACTCAACCTCTGAATGTACTCTGTATGCACTGTATGTACTGGGGTTTGTCTCCATCTAGTGGTCGGTCTGTGTCTCTACACACAGCACACAGTTGGACATTTATTAAGCTTTTATATTTGCACCGAGTCATATGTAAAATGTAACGTTAAATCATAAGACACAGACACATTAATTTAAGTCAGATAAATAAAGGCTCAGAATAACAAATGTTTGTCGTGAAAGCTGTGCTACTTAACGGATAGAGTTTGTTACCCTATGTTACCGACAGAATGCACTGTTGTTTTATTATCATTGTTTTCACGCGTTTGCAGCGCAGTTGTTGTTGAAAAATTGCTCTGGTACTAAATCCCAGATTAAGATGATTTAATTTGATGTCCAGTCAAGCTTGTTGCTTAGTTTTCTCCCACTACTTTTAGCGCCCTTTTCCTGCGAAATTTTTATTAAAGTTGGTATGCCCACTTTTAATGTAAAATAGTTTGATGACCGTTTACGGTTTTTTTTTGTTTTCTTATAAACTCAAAAACATGGACAGTTTCCTGAGCTCATATGTGTCAGTGTCAGAGAGGGACTTGTGTGACTGAAAGGGTGTCTACTTTACCATACCAAAATGTCAACAGATTATCTTTTGGCAGTTTTGATACTGTCAAAATATTTGAATAACGTAATTCCAAATGTATTGTTTTTCTTAGAAATCCCAAACCATAATTGTTGAACCTGTTAAACTCTAACTCCAAGTTTTGCTTGAACACAAGTCCCTTACTTAGGCTACTTAATTTCATTGGACTGCGTTGGGCTTTGGACAAGGAATGTGCTTTCTAATCTGGATAAAGTATGGGAAATTACTTCAGGGATAACATTTTTATTGAACATTTATTATTTGATTTGATTGTTTGTCAGTGCTAGCCTAACATATTGTGGTTGTTTTGAGGTTTCTGCAGTTTGTTTATTTGTGTTTGATATAATTCATATATATGTCTTTAATATATTTAATTGTTGGCTCTTGACGCTACAAATTGCTTAAGCCTCTTTGTTGAAACTGTGAAGTTTCCCCCCTCAAACTACTGCTTTATGTCAGTTTGAAAGTTATGTTGACATGTAGAAGCAAATGACTTAAACCATTATCTGTCCGTAGTTTGATAAAACTGCATGTCGGTCCAGGATCTACTGGCTGTTTACAGACGAACTGTGAAAAACCTTGAAGATCAAGTGAATGCAGGCAAATGAAGAGGAACGTAATAAAGAGGTGTCTGAAAGGCGATATCTGAGGGATTTATTTATTTTCTGATGGGGGAATGTGGGCATGAAATTGTTTGGGGAGTTTAAACGCTGAAGTATTGAGGGAGTTCAAGGCCAATAAATTTAGAGAGCACAAAAGTCTGCGAGTTAAGAGCAGAGTCTATTTTTATTATTAATCCTCAAAATGAATTTGATTCATTTGGAGGAGGGGGTGTTGAGACAGAGTTGATTTTTCTTCTTTTTTTCTTTTCTTTTCCCCTCCATTTTTCAACAGATGTAGAAATGATTGAATTCCCAGCAGACCTCATTATCTGAATCCTCCTGATGCCCAGGGAGGGCTTAAGGTCTTAAAGAAACGATTCAAACATGATTTGTATTAAAGCCAACAATCTCCCGCGCTGGAACATAAAATTACTGAGAACTTACACAGAAAAATGTGTGTGTGAGGGAGTTGTGTTTTAATGTGTGTGTGTGTTTTGAGGCGTGGAGGGTTCACTTTCAACTGTTAATGCATTTGGCTCAATGAATCTTAACTCAGATTATAACTGATTACGTCGAAAATGAAAAGTATATTGTTTTGGTCCGTTATTTTATTTTTTATGTGAAATTTTGCCTCAGGTTACATCATTCTGACATACTTAGTATAATTGGCTGATACCTCACAACTTTCAGCACATCTACTCATAAGAGCAAAAGGCTTTAGCATTAGCAGAGTTTATTAGCGGATACATATGCAGCCTTGCTAATGACTTAAAGCAGGCCTCATGGGAGCTTCCTTCCCTTCTGTGTGTTAATTAGTGCTTTGTTTGCTCTGTTTATTAATAGTTCAGCTTTAACCTTACAAATCCGTCTCCGGCAGGCACGCACCCATGCCAATTCTGTTCTTTTTTTTCTTTTTTTAAACGTCCCTTCTACTAGTGAAAGCAATTGACATAGTGCAAACAGCTGCACGCAACACTAAATAGATGTGACTTTAGGCTTCCGAAAAGCGATGTTTGATCCGGATTCTGTCGTACTGGTTGAGACAAGCCTCAAAGGCTGGAGAGAGAGCAAAGAAAAGAGACATGAATGAGAGATATGTTTCTTTGTACCGACTGTGGCTTAGCTTTTGACTGGTGTGGAAAGATATTCAAGAAAATTGACTGTGATAGTCAGACCATCAGTGAAATTGTCTAAGGGGACGACATGCCCACTAGTGCCCCACATTGGGCTAATCTGAATGGATTCCCACCGTGGGACTGGCAACCACATATCTCTATGACCAATGGGCAAGTGCAGTTCTTTGATTCTTAATATTCCTAGCAATCCAGGGCCTAGGCAGCATGTACGGCCTCACAATCCACTTTTCCTGTTCTATCCGCTTCTCTACTTCTCATGTCTTCCACTCACTGTTTCACTGAATAAAAAGCTTTGAAGAGGAAAAAAGATAGAGACGGTGGAAAAGAGAGGGAGGATCGATGCCCCCTCTGAAAGATGCAGGGCCGAACAGGGCCCGGGCTGCATTGTGAGTCCAGCCCCTCGTCAATCGATAGCGCAACTCGAAGTCAGGAGGAGGCTGAAATCCCTGGTTGAATGAAGCACAGCTAAAAACACCAGAGGAAAAGCAGGAATGTTGAGAGGAAAGGCAATTGACAGGCTGATTGATTGATAGATAATCTAAATTCAGATTTGGGGGCAGCGCATGGTGCTGGGTGTAAATACTAACATTTGTGTAGTGAGTCTGTACTTGGGTGTTCTTGATACGTTTGTGCATATATCAAACTGGCTATTAAAGGCAGATGCCACACCAACAGATACCGAATGACTGATTCAAAGTGTTTCAGTGAAGGTTTGGCCACCAGCGCAGTGTAGCAACAGGGATGGGGTAGAATAATAATAGCCAGAGCAAGACGGAAGCCCGCCTAGTGGATTATGACTTCATCTACTGCTAATGAGGGAAAGACTGCTCTTTGTTCTTCTTCAAATCAATAGACAGATCATAATAAGACCTGGCTCATTTAAAGCTTTCCAACAGGATCAGAGCGGCGTGACTTTTATGAGGACAGACCCAAGCTGTTCCACATTATCTCAGATAAGAAGGCCTGAGCAGACCTTTGGGAATTGGGGTTCTTTTGTGTCTCCAATCATTTGCCGCCTTATCAGGGCACAAGAATGTAGACAAATTATAGTAAAAAGATTCAATTACCCAGGAACCTTAGAGACATTTTAGCACGTTGGGGTCTTAACGTAACATTTGTAATTTTACGGTCTGATCTTGCTTACCCTTGAGTTGTCAAATCGAGTCTTCAGAATTTATTTCTTTCATGTCGGTTTCGTTCCGATTGTACTGAAAAACGTTTGTGTTACTCCATGTGCGCATCATACGCTAGGCCCCGCCCACACTATTTCATCGTACAATGTACATTAGTCTTTGAATTAGCATCTACACCTCCCTGTGCCTGAACAAACACTTCCTCGTGCAACCCTGCCTGACTCTCCAATAGACCCGTCAATGCTTCCCCATCTCTGGGGCACTGTTCCTTGATAACCCATTAATCTGGCCAGGCATCCGAGAGCCTGGGCAAACACCATCTCTATATGGTAAACACCCTCCCCTCTCCCCCTCTGTTGCCCAGGTGGCTGGGCACGGGAGCCTGGCGCCGTGGGGTTAAATTCTTTCAGATCATGTACACATAATAGGCCTGGTTAATATTCATGACAGGGGCCAGGTACAGGGAAGGTTAAATTTGACTTACTTTTCAAAAGCGCATTACTAATGCATGATGCCAATAAGAATATTCAAAGAGGCCGAGTGACCAAAGGTTGATGAGATCCTTACCTCTCCACTGACATTTTAAACACATTACCATGTGGGTGCCCTGCCTCTCAATTGTGGGGAGAGAATAAATTGCTGGCTAATCATGGCTAACCCCCGGCCTGTCCGAGCACAGACCTGCATGATGATGTTACTGGTGAGAGGGCCACTTAAGGGTCATATGGGTATTATTGTGGAATCTGGGAAACTGGAGAGGAAGAATCTCTTATGATGAGCAAACTGATCCGTCTTGAACGTTCCTCCAGATAAGTGAGTCAAAACCATAATATGGCAACGTTGTTTACAATCTGTTGTGGCCACCAGCATTAAAATCACCACAGTTATGTTAATCTTATGTACAGTAGCTAGGCTTTTGAGTACCATCATACAATCTTGTCCATTTTACTAAAGGGGTCATGTGACACCTTTTTCACATGACATTTAGGGCCAAGTAGATCTTAAATTGCATACAAGTCATGGATATCTTGTTTACTTTGAACCAAGTATCCAAGTACGTAGTCTTGTGTAGCCAGACCTTTGGCTGATGACATGAGGGCTGCGTCCGAAATCGCATACTCTCTTAGGTGCTTATTTGGAATAAGTAACTAAAAAGTACCTTCTATATAGTATGAATGTAATCTGGACATACTAAATTTTGTTGTCATTATCATGTGACCTACATGGCCTCATGGGATAGTAAATTGTCCATATGCTCAATTCAGATTCTCGCAGGAAGACGTAGGCCATCTGGGTACTTTTTACCTACTCTTTTATGAGTACTGTGAATTCGGACATACTTTTTTTGTCACATACTCTTTTTCACCTACCTTATAGTAGGGAAGAATGCACTTTTGATTGCAGCCGCGGTCTGGGTTCTATAGCCACTGCAATTGACCATGGACCACCTTTTTAGACCAACCCTGTATCACATGAAATACGTTCTGAGGAAACTATTTTGCAAATCGAAATTACGTTAAATGCAAACATATAAGCAGTGCTATTACGTTGGTCCTTAACCTAATATAGCATTATTGATTACGTTGGTCCTTAACCTAATATAGCAGCCTGGTCTCATTGTTAATACGTAGGTATTAATACGTTATTTTCAAAGAGAGAAGACCTAAACATATCCATTTTATACAGAATATAAAAAGGATAAAACACTTGGACAGAGATGTACGTAAATGGCAGTTTTATTAACAATATCATTCAAATATATTTTGAGCCACTTCCTGCTCCTACCCCTAAACCTACCCATAACCATTCCTTAAAACTACGTAGGCTAACACAATTATGAAGAAAAAAAACATAACAGACAGACAAGTTATACATTTCACAATATTTTATTTATTGCGAAAATGTCAAAACCGGTAACGTTAACATTACCAAAAATCGTTCACATGATGATGCGTTGCAGTCGCAGTCCTCTCTGGCAGTATTATAGTACCGTAGTTGTGTATGAGGTACAGATCAGAATTTAAGTTATTAACGTTAATCCATGAAAATGTTAATCCGATTTCGGATATCTCTCTGAAGGCGCGCGCGCTTCTCCATTTCAAATGTACTACACCGACTGAAACACGGTATGTCGCAATCTGTGACGAAGCAGGCGAGAGCCAATGAGCGTTTGATATCACGGCCGTAAAACATGTCGTAACGCTTCTTGAAGGCGCATTTTTTGAATTTGAATTCATCACCAGCGCGGGATAGATTTGACGTTTGCGGTCGCTGCTGAGAAATAAAGATGAAGACCACTGGATAAAAGGCTGAATTTGGATCTGTTTCTTGCAAACAACGTATGGATTCTAGGATTTGGATTACATCAAGCTAATAAAATGTATGTCTTTTGTGAAAGTATCAGTATGTTGTGTTTTATTGGAGAAAATGCTTTTTGTGTAAATACACTATAAATACTACAAAATTGTTAAACGATTAAACAAGGTATTTTTAAGGTTAAAAGTGTATTCCTTTTTAACCACGCAGGCTAGTCCTCCGAAACGAGTTTGCTGCAGAAGGCACAGAGCGAAATGTTAATATTTATATAACGTAGGCCTATTATATTAATAAATGCGAATGAAAACTTAATTGATAAGACAGTTGAATGCAATAGAGTCAAAACATTAATGCCACGATTATGCATAAATAGTAATACGTACAAATTTCTACGTCGGTAGATTTGTTCATACATAAATAAATTACGTTGTGCTGCTACGTGTGAAAAGAAACCTGCTTTGGATGTATTATGTTCAGGACAAACGTAATAGCACTGCAATAGATTAGGTTAAAGACCAACGTTATAGCACTGCTTATATGTTGGCATGTAACGTAATTGCGATTTGCAAAATAGTTTCCTCAGAACGTATTTCATGTGATACACGGTTGTTTTAGACAGGAAGATGCCGTCTGACTGACATGTAAAGTGACTAATCAGACGGGCATGTTTATGGACAGGTAAATTTCGCTACAATGACCGGCTTGCAAGCATACATCATTCATTAAAGTTCAGCATAAAAGTTAAAGCGAATAATGCTGCAATAATCTGCATTAAAACACCTAATCAATTAGTCTGTAATTGATTAGGTCTGTAAAGTTGTAAAGTTATTTCTGGAGTGAACTCTGTCAAGAGCTATTCCACTCCAGTCTATCCTGGTACACGTCTGTTTGGAACATGTCTCCGGTCAATGCCATAACTCGATCTTCCATTGAAAACGACCAACGCTATTTCCTTTTAATTGCAATGTGGCAGCATTGAATACTCAGGCGTGTGCCCGACAATGTTAGCTAGATCTAAATTCGGAGGATTATTTATACTATTGTTTTACTGACATAAGGTCAGCATGCGGAGAATAGGCGATCTTTAGTTGCTGTTAAAACTCATTCAAACACATGAGCATTTCCACAAGAGAGCAATCTGGTTGAATGAGTTTTCGACTACCTCTGGAAGTGGTCGAAAGTGGACAAGCTCAAAACGTTTTACATCCCGTTTCCCCTTGTATTTAGTGTCACCCACTTGTGATCTGATCAACCAAAAGGCATCTTAATACCAGGTGGAAACAGGGCCTGTGAGCGTGGTGTCACTCTGAGGTCGACACTTCTAATAACTGATTATCTTTCAAACGTTTCAGATTGACCTGGGTTGGGCAGCATTCACAATTGAATATTTTGGCGTTGTTTCAAATCATCATTTATATTTTAAACTTTGAAGAAATTGAATGGGAAATTAAGAAAGTTAACATAGCATTCTGGGAAATTAAGTGTTCTTACACTCTGTTCTATAAATGAGGTACAAATTTACATAGGGGACATTTCAAACTTAATTACCCTTTTGTCTGGCCTGTTAAACCTTCAAGACTTTTTAATCTTCATAAAATATTCAGACAAGTCTTTGTCAAGTCATTGTTCTAAGCCATTGATTCTTGACAAACCCTTATTTTTATAGATGATAAATTGTGGGGAGAAAATAATTTGCTGGCCAATCATGGCTAATCCCCGGCCTTTCCGAGCACAGACCTGCATGATGATTGGCCGCTTTAGGGATGTGTGGGTATTATTATGGAATCTATCAAACTATAATTTTTAGATTTAAAAAATCACACTGAATTACAGTTGTTTTAATTCTTTCTATTTTCTTTCTGTGAATGAATATTCTTGATTTCTGTTTGCTTCCTCAATTCATATTCAGGAATTCAGTTTTCAGAAGCCATCATAGCAAAAACAGTACCATGTTAATATGAATATGTTTTCCGATAGACCAATAGAAACAACGTGCAACATGATTTTAAGAAGATTTTAAGAATTAATTCAACTCTTGCCAGTTTTGTTTGTATAAGCCTGTGGGGTTTTTTTTAGCTTCTTTTGCATAGTCCTATTCGAGGGAGACAGTTAATGTGGGAATACCTCTCTCAGGGTGGACTCTTGAGGTCTTGGTGGTGGTGAGCAATGACTTTCTTCTCATACTGAAGAACTGGCCATTGTCCTGAGCAAAGCCATATCATAAATTATATAAAATATTTCAGTCATTCTGCATGTGAATGAGGTAATATCCATTTCCAGTCCACCTTCAGTCACAATGCCCCACCAGGTAACAATGAATACATTAAATATAACAGACATTTTTCATTGAAGAAATGATTTTGTCTTAATGCTGCTGTATCAAATCTTCCCCCATAGTCCAGAAATCCACGTTATGGCTGTATACCAGAGCTAGTCTCTCATGGCTTGTCACAGGTTGGTCACCCGCAGGCATCTGATGGACAAAGCGATGTGTTAGATAACAAACAGAGGGCAAACTTTCATCTTTCAGACCTAATCAGTGTCAACGGCAGCTGAAATGGAGCTGTCTGTCACCCTGAGGCACAACAGAGCTACAGTCAGGAGGTAGAGGAGCAGCACTGGGGGCTTCAGGTGACACACATGCATTACTGGAACTCGCAATGCCCTGTTTGCTCCAGTTGTTTTTTTCTTATCTATTACCAGCAGCACAGGCATACAGCACACACACATTTATCTCACAATCCTGAATATAATCTAAACCTGGAGTCTAGAAAGTTGAATTTGATCAAATTCTCCATCAAAGCTTACACATCATTCTAACACTTGTTTTGCTGGTTTTGAGTGAGATAGACTCACTTTCTACTATTAGCACTAATGTTTTTCTTCACCATCTTGTCTGATCAAAGTCAAGTTTGCAGGGTTATTTATTAGACACCACATTTGGCAAGGGGGGTGTTGTCCTTTCTTAAAACATGTTGATGTGTCTCGCTTTCCTTATTTGGCTTTTTGTTACTAAAAGACCCGTCTGATGAATAAATATGATGTATTTTCCACGCACAAATTGGGATTTATAAAAATGAAACTTTGCATAAATATGTGTGCACAGTCCGCACACTCCAGACCAAGCGCACGCACACTTTTACCGAAGTGAGCAAAGTAAAGAAGAAAACAGCTTGATTTTAAACTCTGTTTTCATTTTGATATACACATTTAGATCAAATATTCCACTCTCATTAATGGAGCTAAGTACTCAAATCACATTATCCAAAATTTAAACTAATTTAGATATTTGTAGTGAATACGTTGCTTTTGAACACCTTTCCAATGGCATGCTACCTTTTAATGTTTAATGACAGCAAAGAGTGCTATGCGCATGATAGACCTATGTCCTGAGAAAATAATGATCAATAATGTGCAATTTCATTTGGTGGTAAAACGGTCCATTGGCCGGTTTGAAAAGGTTCGATGACAATACTTTTTAGTATTTATAGTCTGTATCTTATATTTTCCTAATAGGAATATGCATATGGAAATAATATGCAGATGAGGATATGCATTGTAAACATAGGCGTTGTAGGGTCATATGGGGATGTTGGGGAGGATATGGGATGGAGATACATATACGCACAATCTTCCGTTGACTCGCATCCTTTTATGAATCTGAAAACTTTTATGTGATCCCAAAATATATAGCTTTAGTCACACTTTTAGGATAAAATCTATAAAGTTTTATACACAAGGCCCCAGTTTGTTAGGCCTTTAAAGAAATTACTAGTGGATGAATTTTTCATCTAATCCCTTTCTGTAAATGATATTATCTAAGTCCTTCCAGACCTTACTCCCAATGGGTGTCTCCTCAGACCTGGGCCCTGGTTCTATCTTAAACGGTGGTAAATGGCTCTCGGCACAAATAATGCATAAACAGCTGTTTTGCCCAAGTAAGTTATCCTCTTAAAAGATTTAGAAGCCTCTCCCGCACTCTCTCCCACTCACTCTCTCTCTCTCAGTTAATTCATCAATTTCTTATGATAGCAACAGTTCGGAGCAGCGCAAGTGTTTAAGTACCAATTAGGGGCCTGGTTCCCTTGGTCCTATTTGCCACACCTCTTCTCCTCCCCAATATCTCTTCCTCCTTCCTCCTCCCACCTTCCTCACTGTCCATGTCCCTTCACACCTCTTTCTGCCCGCACTGACCGCATATCCATTCTGTCATCTTCCCATCTTCTAAGATGCCTTCTACTTAAATTATGAGGTTCGTGGTATTTTCTTTATTAAGTTTTTAGTACCCTAAATTATTTATCCTTGATAATCACTGATCATAAGATTGAAATAAGAGCACATCAATCAAAAGGAGTTTTATTAAAAGCTCTCTTTCCCTCGGCCAGGGACAGTGTCTCCACCCTGAGTTAACATCATGCCAAATGGTGGTGTCCTGAGCTGGCGCACCCCAATCTAAGATGAACCCACTGGACTCTAAACAGGACATTCACTTCAACCTTAAACACACAGACATATGCACACACACATATACACATCTTGTAATAAACAGGTCAGAGACAGATGGTGTTCATCTCTCTCATGTCTGAAGATCTTAAGTTGTATCCCTTGAGGTAGAGCTCGACAGCCGTATCTGGGTTTATAATTAGCCTGTAACTGATTGGTCATCACTTTTAATTCTGATGTCTTGCCACTTCTTGGAAAGCGGTTCAAACTTGATTTGAGAGCCCTCATGATTGAGAAAAGGGCTGGACACATATTCTGCAGTAGTACCATATTCTTGTACAGTGGAATGTCTTTTCATTCAAGGCCAGGCCGAAGCGTAGGCAACTCTGACTCCTGAAGAAAGGAATAAAACAGATGGTAACAGCCTAAGAAAGCACTTGAGAGAAAAACCTTTTGGGACATAGTCTGAATTCATAACTTTTGCATGTGGGGCATGTGACATTCTAGGAAGGAATACAGTCTTAGTATGTGCAATGAATTTGCATAAATTTGATTTTCTTTGTGTTTCTGCAGATTTCTTTGAGTAGTCTTATCAGTGTTTTAAGTACAGCTACAGTTCTCACATTTCATTCTATTCTTGTGGATTTTTCTGGCAGTCATTTAAAAATTGTTGAAGCAATATAAAAGAATATAACTTGAATAACTTCTGGATCTTGGACAAGCCCCCAATTTATGTTACAACCCATGATTATTTCAATGTCTAGGAGTTCTTAGCTCTAAACATACTTTAATAGACATAGGCCTACTGTAGGTAATGCTCATACAGGATCTTGGTTCTTTCAATTGCGTGTCAAATTTTGTGACATTAGGTCAGGAATCTAAAAGCAGAAGAAAACACCTGATCCCTGACCTAATACCACACAATTTGACACACATTTACCCACAAGAGCATCAGTATCATATGCAATGGCATATCAGGATATATATATATATATATACTGTCCTCCATAAGTTTCTCAGTTACAGATATAGGCCTGTGTTTCCTGCCACAAGTTCTCTGCCCCCTTTATTAAAAACTTTGTCTTCTTATATTTCTTTATGATTATTTCATTTTCCCTCACTTTGATCTGAGTTGCATGCCAAGGGACACCATTTTTTACACGTTCAAAGATGTTTTGGAGCCAACTAACTTTTTCTGTTTTCTGTTTCTCTTCCCCTCCCACCTCCTCTTTTCCTGAATGGCAGGAGAGAGGGGCTTTATTCTGATTTGACACCACTAGTCGGGCATGTTTTTTTTTTTTGCTGACGTTCCACATCAGAATTGCACTCTGATGAGGAATAAAAGATCATCTTTGAGAGTCTCCCAAGATTCCCAGCGCCCTTTCAAGATGCGCTTCTCGATTCATTTACTTGCCTTTCATGTTAAAAATTCGGTTTCATTAGGGCAATTAGCCACTTTATCTCCATGCCAATTATTGCATTAAAATAACCATCCTTCTCATCTGAACCACCGTTTTTTGGTTTTCCCTAATTTATTCTTCTGGATAGCACTGTTTCCTTATTGCTGTGTATGGTGATTTGTTCTCATTTGCTTGCTCATTAATGGTAGCTTCTTAAATTTCAGGATTGTGGTTGCACCATGAAATTTCCACTACCGCCAAACCAGTAGCGCAGTCATGTTAAGTAATTTGTCAAACATGCCAGATAATGGGCTGTACCACAGAGCCGTGACACAAATAAACTCCTGTCCTTTGTTGCATGCTTCATGCCTTGTTCGCAAGACAGTCTTTCATAAAAAGAAAGAATTAAAGAAAGACAGAAAGAAAGAAAGAGCAAAAATATGATGTGTGTGTGTGTGTGTGTTGCATGCATGATTTATGAGGTCCACGGAGAAAGGGAGCGTGGAGAAAGAGAAACAGAGGAGGAGACAGCTTCAAAGGGGAACGCTGTTGATTTTCTGCTCCGTCCAGAGATCCGGGAGGTCGGGCAGAAGGGGAGCCCAGGGGAAAGGCTCCTTGGTGGTTCATTCGTCTCTCTCGCACCCCCAGCCCCCACCGCCCCCGATATCCAGAGATTCCTGCACCCCCCTGATCTGTGCCCTGCGGCAGCCAGGGTCAGCCTCTGGCTCCCTCTAATGAAGCCCCCGGCCCCCTTGCCTGCAGACTGAGTGGCATGTGTTCGTTTCACCTCCTACTCGACACATCCCTGTGCGCCTGCTGAAGCCCAGCACATCGAACTCTACACGCACGTACACACCAGCCACCCAAGCCTTTGATTTGGACAAACCATAACCATTTCCAATCCACCTTCAGTCACAATGCCCCACTGTATGCCAGTTCAGGCATCTGAGTTAATAGAAAATAATTTGGAGATGATTGTTGGTATCTTCTTTTCATTTACCTTAGCTTTTAATAACATGATTGTCACTTATTGATTGATCCTATTCACTTGGAATTATGCCTTTGCACAGTAAAGAAACCAGGATTGTTGGCTCCATTACAAGGAACAGTTATTCATTTTCTAAATATCTGTGATATTTGATAACTGAAATCATTTAAAAATGGGAACCTTTTTTACTTTAACTCTTATCTTTGTACGTTTTATTATGAACATCCCTCCCTTGCTTTATCACTAAAAAGCAAATTGGAAGAAAAAGCTTCTGGGAGGCTTAGGGGCGGATTTGGCGGCTAATTAAATTAGCAGCTAAATTAAAACTTGATTATTCCCATGGTATATGGTGTTAATATATTTACTCGCATTTTTTTTTTTTAAACAAGGCAGAATTTTTTCTTTGGTTCTTTTCTGCCACGCAAAGAAGGATGTTCTTCAAGGCCATGTCTTGAGGGGATCGCCTGGAGGACGGAGATCTTTAACTCACTGCTAATTGCATTAATCTAAACACTTTCAAAGTACTTCTGATGAGGCTTATTGTCTCTCAAGCTCCTCTCTTTTTTTCCACAGTTCCTCGAAAGGGGACAGTGCTTACAGAGACACACGCAGCAAAGTCTTTCAAAGGGAATTCAAACGACCCTCCTGCCGCTGTCTGACAGAAGACGTCTCTTGGGACTGGAGTATGGCTGTGCATTTTGATAATGCTGTTGTTGTGGATTTATCCTTTAGTGTTAAGGATTGAATACAGTGGGAACATACATTTTAACAATTATTTGTTGTGGCTGATGGGTTGGATGAGAAGTTAACATTGTAGATCTGAAGTTCAGGTGATACAGATCCAATCAATGGTTATTGATGTGACCAGTGTTGTGAGAATAATAGCTGGCATAATATATACCATTCCTTTATTCAGATTTTTTTGAGCGATTATTGACTTTTCAAATCCATGTTCATCTTAAAGGATTTTTCTGGGTTTATGGTATGGAATTACCACCGAAAGTTACTTATACCTTGGGACTTATATACCGCAAATTGTAAAAATAAATGAATAAACAAATGTGTTTACAGTTTTTTAGTTGCAATGGATGCAAATCAACTCATCTGGATTTATAAAAGATGTGGGCAACGGTTGCACACTTTTGCATTTTAATTGAATTGTTGTCCGCACCTGACTTGCCGATTAACATATTTTTAATTTACACAAAACAGAAGCAATACTTCTAGTCTATAAAAAAAATTTTGGTCACAAATAAGAATCTGTATTCGCATGCGTCTCTGGAGATTGTTCATTAGGAACATAGGGTAAGTGATGCATCGTCAAAGGTTAAAAAATCCTCCTGTTTTTTCTTGGCCTTGGACCCATTTATGTCACAAGCATTTTTCATTATGAATCTATCACTGCACTTTTGTGTGGACAGCAGGCAGTGACTTGGAAAACATAACCCTCCATTCATAATTTACTAGTATAGCATAGGACCAGTTCCATTAATGGTGTATTCTGGTACTGAGGTTCTGGACATAGAAGCATTTATAGAGCGTGGACTTCTGGGAGCCCAGGGCTCTTTGTCTTTCTGTTGCTCCCAATGCCAGGAATCAGATAAAGACTTCCAAGGGCACTTTGTTTTGTTTAGTATTTTCATGTTCTATCCGTTAAAGTAATGGTCGTTCATGGTCATTCACGTTCTTATGTTTTCCATGGCCTTGATATATACACATGTACAAGTACTTGAATTCTTTGTAAGTAAGGAATGACTGATCACAATACGATACTTCATGATGGGGCTTTTCACACTTGAAATAGTTAACCCAGGGTCATTCCAGCCCCGCGGATCAATGGGTTATCTTGCCTCCAATTTCACATTGCTCATAATTTACACAGGGTAAACAATTAATTACTGGTGTCCATAAGCTGCCGTTTCACACGGTACACTCCTAAACCCTGGGTTAATGTTCTTATTTGCATATTTGCAACCTGTTTACATAAATGCTCTAGAATTGCGTATCCATGTATTGCCGACTGTACTATCAAATTTATAATGAACGGGACTTTATAATGTCACGTTTTCTGTCACCATGACACTTGTCACCCCACTGAAATGACTATTTATATACAGTACAACACGCAGCATTTCCATGACTGCCCAAAGCAGATGAATATGAGCCACTCGATTGGCTGTCAATTGCCTAGCATCTAGCTGTAACTTTCTAGCATCACTGCATCGTTTCACATTGTACATGTTTGGTTCCGAAACGCAGGGTTTTAACACTATGGTCCTAAAACTGCTCCAGGGCAGGGTTTCGTAATTGTGGTGATATAGGCCTATGTACAGTTCACCAATTTGTCATGACTATAACCACATGTATAAAACAGTGCTAACCCCGCTTCTAAAATACAAGTGTGAAATGTTCCATTAACCAAAGTTGAAAGAGTGGTTTAGGACAAAGACAACCCAGGGTTAAGCGGAGTGTGAAAAGCCCTGATGTGTCACAATTCAATACATTGTGATGCATCACAATATCAATACTGGTCAAAACTGATATTGTGATATAATGAAGCAAAAAAACACATTAAAACAATGGAACGAAGTAGCTCTGCTTCACTATTAATTTTTGAAAGCCCTTTATCCTCCAAATCAAGTCATGAGGTCCAACTAACATGCAGTTTTCAGGCTGTCAGGTTTCTGAGATTAATGTTACATGAGATTCATGAAAATAATTCATATTATTTGTTTAAAAAAAACGTTTTTTTGAATCTCTGAAAACGGGGACGACCTGCACATGCGTATTACGTGTTCAGTCTATAGTGTTTCATCGTCATCTAATGGTCAGGCAGCAGAATACAGTGTTTTTAGTCGTTTTCGCGTGTGATGGGGATCGTTTTGACAATGAAAATTGTCTTTTTTTCCGTCTGTACGTGGAAAACTCAAAGGAAAAACGTCTTCGTTTAAGCATATACGTTACATATACATACGTTACACAACATATACGTTGTTGTGTAAACGTACTCTAAATTGAAATATTTCTTGATGATGGTTTTCAAGACCATATGAAACCAACATGAATACAGAGTGAGCAAGTTTTAGTGAGCAAAAATGACTTTCTTCCATATGGACATTGTCACGTTTTGATGTGTTTAGTTCTGTTTTGTGATCTTGTTTTCCCCTGTCTTTTGTGGTTTTTGGTTTAGTCCTGTTAAGTTTTCCCGCTCCTCGTTTGTGTTCAGTCTCATCACCTGTGTTCAGTTAATTATCCAATCATTTCAAGTGTATTTAAGCCCTGTGTTTTCTCCCAGTGTTTGTCGATCGTCGTCTACGTATGGTTGTGTTTTCTGATTTCCTGGAGTTTTGTTCCTGTTTAAGTTTGGAAAGTTTTCATTTTGGAAATTAAAAACTATTATATGGAAATTCCGTGTCCTCGTCTTCAGCACCTGCACAAACCCTGACAGAACGATCGACCTAAAAAAAGAAGATGGACTTGGCTGGCCGTGACCTAACTGATTACCTCATCAGGATTCTGTTCGAGAGAGGTCTCCGCATCACCATCACCCCAGTGATTCCTCCAGCCACCTTCACCACGCCGTCCATCCACATCCATGAAGCGCCAGAGCCCGTCGCCTGCCCGCCAGAGCCTGAGCCCGTCGCCTGCCCGCCAGAGCCTGAGCCCGTCGCCTGCCCGCCAGAGCCTGAGCCCGTCGCCTGCCCGCCAGAGCCTGAGCCCGTCGCCTGCCCGCCAGAGCCTGAGCCCGTCGCCTGCCCGCCAGAGCCTGAGCCCGTCGCCTGCCCGCCAGAGCCTGAGCCCGTCGCCTGCCCGCCAGAGCCTGAGCCCGTCGCCTGCCCGCCAGAGCCTGAGCCCGTCGCCTGCCCGCCAGAGCCTGAGCCCGTCGCCTGCCCGCCAGAGCCTGAGCCCGTCGCCTGCCCGCCAGAGCCTGAGCCCGTCGCCTGCCCGCCAGAGCCTGAGCCCGTCGCCTGCCCGCCAGAGCCTGAGCCCGTCGCCTGCCCGCCAGAGCCTGAGCCCGTCGCCTGCCCGCCAGAGCCTGAGCCCGTCGCCTGCCCGCCAGAGCCTGAGCCCGTCGCCTGCCCGCCAGAGCCTGAGCCTAGCCCCAAGCTTCCTGATATGCTGGTCCCGTCCAGCCCCGAGTTTCCTGATATACTGGTCCCGTCCAGCCCCGAGTTTCCTGATATGCTGGTCCAATCCCAGCACGGAGCCAGTTGACCCAGCGCCAGAGCCAGAGCCCGTTGACCAGCGCCAGAGCAGAGCCCATTGACCCAGCGCCCGTTGACCCAGCGCCAGAGCCCGTTGACCCAGCGCCAGAGCCCGTTGACCCAGAGCCAGAGCCGTTGACCCAGCGCCAGAGCCAGAGCCCGTTGACCCAGAGCCCGTTGACCCAGAGCCCGTTGACCCAGAGCCCGTTGACCCAGAGCCCGTTGACCCAGAGCCCGTTGACCCAGAGCCCGTTGACCCAGAGCCCGTTGACCCAGAGCCCGTTGACCCAGAGCCCGTTGACCCAGAGCCCGTTGACCCAGAGCCCGTTGACCCAGAGCCCGTTGACCCAGAGCCCGTTGACCCAAGCCTTGACCCGAGCCCGTTGACCCAGAGCCCGTTGACCCAGAGCCCGTTGACCCAGAGCCCGAGCCCATTGATGTCAAGTCAGTTCCCGATCCTGAGCCTGTCCTCCCCAAGAAAATTTTGGGGGGGCGCTATACGCCTTCGTCGTGGCCGGCCAAAGACCCACGGAGGCCTGAAAAAAGTTCACCACCACGGCCACCTGAAGGGTCTTCACCATAGACATAATATAATACATAGACGCCCTATTGGCCGCTGGAGCGCACGTCAACGGCGCCGCCATATTGGGGATGGCAACTTTCCCATACCTCTCATACTGGGAATTGAGAAAAATGCCTGTTTTGTGCGCTGCTTGGGGCTGTACAAGTCGCCACACAATTGAAAACAGCTTTCGAGGAATTATCTTTCACAGGCAAGACTGAACGTTTGTTTTTGGTTGTATTTGGTCATTATTTAATAAGTAATAGTAACGTTCAGAGGATAAATTAAAAAATACTACTGTTATTGTGTCACGAAATGTAGTTTTAATAGTTTTTCAGTCGACAATGTAGTTGTTTAAAGCTTAAATATGTGGTTTGTTTATAAAGATAGCGCCTATTTAAAAATTTGATCTGACGGTTTCGGAGTTGTAGGATGCGATCACCGGGCGCTCGGCGCTCATTAACCCAGCAGAGGACAGCCTTACCTCGGCCAGAGCGTCTGAAGTTTGCCGCCAGCTCGGATGTCTCTAGTCTTGTGGTTAAACATGAGATATTATTCGTCTTGTGTATATCTAACGGGCGATTTTTGGTCTCATTAATCTATAAATGGTTCCCTGGTAAATCGTTTTGGCTGAGGGCAAAGTGAAGTTTCATAACTTTATATTTAGGCTATTTTTACGTTGTATCCTGCTGTATGTTTGACTGAAGCTACTTCTGTTATAATGGCTATTACTGATCAATAAAACTGAAATTGAACAAAAAGAGTTAAATATTAAATATAAGTATAAATTTATTGTGTATATTCTGTAATTGATATTTCTTATTCTATTGCTATGATTATAGTATTATTAATAAACCATATGCTATTATCAATATTTTTATGATTGTATTATTGTATGATATTATATAATTATACACTATTCATTACTATTTTATTTGCTGTATACTATTTTTTTTATTTTATTGACTAAACTATTTACTATTACTTCTCACAAATGTTATATTTACTGCATTGCACAGTAGTTGTACATAACATATGTATTAGCATAAAGGATCCATCAGTTATCTTTGTTATTGCTCAAATCTGGTCAATCACAGAAAATGCTTTTTTTAAGAAAACTTAAATTATATCTCAGTATGGGGGTCTTCATCATTCTTATCCAAGAATAAAAAGCCAGATACATGACAAGTCTGAGCTTTGACCATTCTTTATTAAAACAAATATTTTACAAGTGTAACTATTGAGATTTTAAATAACTAGCGATGGAACTTTTTGTACAACACATACAAACCACTGAAATCGGTTGATAAATATAAAAACAGTTTTTGTTTTTATCCAGAAAAAAACGCAGCTCACCCTTGATTACAGTGCAGTCTTGCCCTCCGCAAAATGGCGGACCCGTTGACGTATCGCAGCAACGTTCCAAAGCGGCCAATAGGGCGTCTATGTATTATATTATGTCTATGGTCTTCACCACCACGGCCGCCCGAAGGGTCCTCACCGCCATGGCCACCCGAAGGGTCCTCACCGCCATGGCCACCTGAAGGGTCTTCACCGCCAGAGCCCATTGATGTCAAGTCAGTTCCCGATCCTGAGCCTGTCCTCCCCAAGAAAATTTTGGGGGGGCGCTATACGCCTTCGTCGTGGCCGGCCAAAGACCCACGGAGGCCTGAAAAAAGTTCACCACCACGGCCACCTGAAGGGTCTTCACCACCACGGCCGCCCGAAGGGTCCTCACCGCCGTGGCCACCCGAAGGGTCTTCACCGCCGTGGCCACCCGAAGGGTCCTCACCGCCATGGCCACCCGAAGGGTCCTCACCGCCATGGCCACCTGAAGGGTCTTCACCGCCGTGGCCACCTGAAGAGCCTGCACCGCCATGGCCACCCGAGGGTCCCACAGCTCCGCCCTGGACGCCCGAGGGTCCCACAGCTCCGCCCTGGACGCCCGAGGGTCCCACAGCTCCGCCCTGGACGCCCGAGGGTCCCACAGCTCCGCCCTGGACGCCCGAGGGTCCCACAGCTCCGCCCTGGACGCCCGAGGGTCCCACAGCTCCGCCCTGGACGCCCACAGCCTGCACCGTCGTGGCCACGCCCACAGCCTGCTCCGCCATGGCCACGCCCACAGCCTGATCCGCCCTGGAGGCTTCCTGGACCTGCACCATGCCCTCGTCAGCCTCCAGGGCGCCCACCCTCCCACCCCTTTGGATGTTATACGGCGCAAGGACGCGCCTTCGGGGAGGGGGGAGGTACTGTCACGTTTTGATGTGTTTAGTTCTGTTTTGTGATCTTGTTTTCCCCTGTCTTTTGTGGTTTTTGGTTTAGTCCTGTTAAGTTTTCCCGCTCCTCGTTTGTGTTCAGTCTCATCACCTGTGTTCAGTTAATTATCCAATCATTTCAAGTGTATTTAAGCCCTGTGTTTTCTCCCAGTGTTTGTCGATCGTCGTCTACGTATGGTTGTGTGTTTTCTGATTTCCTGGAGTTTTGTTCCTGTTTAAGTTTGGAAAGTTTTCATTTTGGAAATTAAAAACTATTATATGGAAATTCCGTGTCCTCGTCTTCAGCACCTGCACAAACCCTGACAGACATTCTTGTTTTTTCTTGCCCAAATACATGTCCAAAAGATCTTCGGGATCATTTTCAGGACATAATATAAAAGCACAAATAAATTGTAAAAATATCAGTCTTATGGAATGATTCAAAGATGATTGCAAGTTTTGTGACACATGATTGAAAAAATCGATTGATTGGCGGCAGTGGCTCAGTGGTTCATGTAGATTGTCTACAAACTGAAAGGTTGGTGGTTCAATCCCCGGTTCTACCTGACCAATTGTCGAGGTGTCCATGAGCAAGACACCTAACCCCAACTGCTCCCGACAAGCTGGGTGGCGCCTTGCATGGCCGACACCGCCGTTGGTGTATGAATGTGTGTATGAATGGGTGAATGAGAGGCAATATGCAAAGCGCTTTGGTGGCCATTGGGTCTGTGAAAGCGTTATATAATTGCAGTCCATTTACCATTTACCATGATTGTATCGGCACAGCACTGTCTGTCGGAGTGTGTGTTTGCGAGTTGGAGGTGGAGATTGGGGTATGGTGTGGACCCAGAGGAGTGAAGCAGTAGGACGGCTGCTGTCTTTCCGCTTTGCTGAGTTTTCCTTTTGCCCCTTTAGTGGGGATCCTAACCTCCTTGACAAAGACACGGCTTTCCCATCGATTCTCGCTCACTGACTCTCCCTGTGGCCTTGTCCTTTAAAGCATGGATGTTATGAATGCTCTGCCCTGCCCTGTGTGTATGTGTGTTCACAGAACCATGATTTTGAATGCCTGAGTGGATCTGTATGTGCGTGTTTACCAGGTCATATCAGGTGTGTAGAGAAGAAAAAAATGTGTAGAGGTGGGGACAGGCAGGGAATTTGTTTCTGTTTGCTTGCATCTCATCTTGAGAAGATACAAAGAAAACACCCCTCCTTTCTCATTCTCTTTCTTTTCTCACTCACTCTCTCTTTCTCTCTCTCTCTCTGTCTTGACAAAACTTTGCTCTGGTTGAGGTAAAGCCTCCCTTGGCCCCTGTCCTGGCCCTGCTGAGTATGCGGATGTTCATCCTGCCCACTTGTTTTTACGTGCCATTGGCCTTCCCATGTAAGAGGACTGTCTGGTAGCTTCTGCATCATTTAACAGGCTGTAGCAGCGGGATGCCAGGTACTGTCCTGACATGGCAAGGCCTCCAGGTGAGCCATCTTACTGTTGGCACCTCTCTAATGCCACTCAGGGCTTACTGAGTAAAACTCATTTCGCTCGCCTCTCTCTCTTCTCTGCTCTGTTATCTTTGCAATGGCGAAACAGCACACAAAGAAAAATAAAATAAATTTCCAGCATTTTTCAGAACGAATTGTTGGCAACTACAAACACTTGCTTGGTACTTGCTAAGATTAGTTTTCTCCATTTTCCCACATTTTTTAAACAACCTCAACCTAGTGTGAAAATACTTACAACAACAACAACAACAACAACAACAATAATAATAATAATAATAATTGTGAGCTATTATGGCGGTCTGATAATATTCTGAATTCCTGTATCGGAACTTTCCCAAAAGATTTATTGTCAATTGCTATAGATTTAGTTATATTTTAAACACTGCCCTATGATTTGTTTTTTGTGATTTGATTTGTGATTTGTTTTATAGATGATTCCACACACATGGGCTAGTTTCAGATAAAATGCTTATTTGTGAAATATTATATTATATTATATTATATTATATTATATTATATTATATTATATTATATTTATGGCTGCACAATGATTAATCATGATTAATCACATCCAAAATAAAAGTTTGTTTACATAATATATGTGTGTCAGGTCAGGAAGCAGACAAACTGGCTAAACCGACCGTCTGCTAGCGGCCTCACGTCACCAAGGTCAGATAAATCTCATCACATAGAGACTCTTTCACCTAGATATCATCATATAGAGACTGTGTCTGTTCCCCGAATTTGGAAATCCAAAAAACTGCCAAACCTTTCTAAGGTTAAAAATCTAATTGATGTTCAACAAATAAAAAACAGATATAATACAGATGAGCAAACGATAAAGCTTGGGTTGCTGAATATTCGATCCCTTAATTCAAAATCGCTCATAGTTAATGATAAGATTAAAGACTATAACCTAGATGTGCTGTGTTTGACAGAAACCTGGCTAAAACCAAACGATTACATTACTTTAAATGAGTCCACTCCGCAAGATTATTGTTATAAACATGAGCCTCGTCCGAAAGGCAAAGGGGGAGGTGTTGCTGTAATTTATAGTAATATTCTGAAAACCACTAAGAAATCTAGTTTTAAATATACTTCTTTTGAAGTGTTGGTGCTTAATGTAAAAATTTATAGTGTAAACAATAAATCACGTTTGAGAATTCTGCTGGCTACTGTATACAGGCCACCAGGGCACCATAAAGACTTTATCAAAGAATTTGCTGACTTTCTATCAGAATTAGTATTGGCTGCAGATAAAGTCCTAATTGTTGGTGATTTTAATATACATGTAGATAATGAAAAAGATGCATTGGGATTGGCATTTAAAGACATTATAAACTCAATTGGAGTGAGACAACACGTGTCAGGACCTACTCATTGTCGTAATCATACTCTTGATCTAATATTATCACATGGAATAGATGTTGATGGCGTTGAAATTCTGCAGCAGAGCGACGACATCTCCGATCACTATCTAGTCTCGTGTAAATTACATTTAGCCAAGGCTGCAAAGCCGACTCCGTGTTATAAATATGTTAGACCTATCACTTCTGCCACTAAAGATTGCTTTATCAATAATCTTCCAAATCAGTTTCATAATCTCAGCATCCCAGATAGCTTAGAAGAACTTGATATTGCAACAGAAACTTTTAACTCTCTCTTTTCCAGCACTTTAGACACAGTTGCTCCGCTGCGCTTAAAGAAGATCAAAGAAAATAGTCCAACGCCGTGGTACAATGAGCACACCCGGGCCCTTAAGAGAGCAGCCAGAAAAATGGAGCGAAACTGGAAGAAAACAAAACTAGAGGTATTTCGGATTTCATGGAAGGAGAGCTCGATTGCTTACAGAGAGGCCTTAAAAGATGCTAGAACTAATTATTTTTCAACCCTATTAGAAGAAAATAAACATAATCCTAGGTATTTATTTGAACAAGTGACTAAACTAACGAAAAAGAAAGCTTCAAGCCCAGAAGTTTATAAGAAACACAGCAGTAATGACTTTATGAACTTCTTCACTTATAAGATTGATAATATCAGGGACAAAATTATAACTATGCAACCGTCTACTACAGTATCGCATCAGGGAGTATATTGTAGTCTCTGTGAGGAACATTTTGATTCATTTGTTGCTATAGGAGAGGAAGAATTTTGCAAAATTGTTAATTCATCTAAATCGACAACTTGTATGCTAGACCCTATACCGACTAAGCTACTGAAAGAGATGCTTCCAGAGGTCATAGATCCTCTTCTAGATATCATTAATTCATCTTTGTCATTAGGATACGTACCAAAAACCTTTAAGCTGGCTATGATTAAACCGCTTGTTAAAAAACCGCAACTTGATCCTACAGAATTAGTCAATTACAGGCCGATCTCGAATCTGCCTTTTCTGTCAAAGATACTAGAAAAAGCAGTATCCTCACAACTGTGTTCCTTTTTAGAAAGAAATAATATCTGCGAGGATTTTCAGTCTGGATTTAGACCGTACCATAGTACTGAGACTGCTCTCATTAAAGTCACAAATGATTTGCTCCTATCATCCGATCATGGTTGTATCTCTCTATTAGTGTTACTTGATCTTAGTGCTGCATTTGATACTATCGACCACAACATTCTTTTAAATAGACTAGAAAACTATGTTGGCATTAGCGGAATTGCACTAGCATGGTTTAAATCATACTTATCTGACCGATATCAGTTTGTAGCAGTAAATGAAGAGATGTCTTATCGATCACAAGTTCAGTATGGCGTACCACAAGGCTCAGTACTAGGACCGCTGCTCTTCACTCTGTACATGCTACCATTAGGAGATATAATTAGGAAATATGGAATTAGCTTTCACTGTTATGCTGATGATACTCAGCTGTATATTTCTTCAAAACCTAACGAAACTTACCAATTCACAAAATTAACGGAATGCATAGCTGATATAAAAAATTGGATGACCAGTAATTTCCTATTACTAAATTCTGAAAAAACAGAGATTCTAATCATTGGACAAAAAACTTCCTCACCTAATAACCTAGAATACTGTCTAACACTTGATGGCTGCTCTGTTAAGTCTTCGACGTTAGTTAGGAACCTGGGTGTGCTCTTTGATACCAATCTTTCATTTGAAAGTCACGTGTCTAGTATCTGTAAAACCGCATTTTTCCATCTTAAAAATATATCTAAATTACGTCATATGCTCTCACTGACAAATGCGGAACAATTAGTTCATGCGTTCATGACCTCAAGGCTAGATTATTGTAATGCTCTACTGGGTGGTTGCCCTGCATGCTTATTAAACAAACTACAGCTAGTTCAAAACGCAGCCGCTAGAGTTCTTACCAGAACCAGGAAGTATGACCATATTAGCCCGGTTCTGTCAACACTGCATTGGCTGCCTATTAAACATCGTATAAATTTTAAAATATTGCTGATTACTTACAAAGCACTAAATGGTTTAGCTCCCCAGTACTTGAGCGAGCTCTTAACGCATTATAGTCCTTCACGTCTATTGCGATCTCAAAATTCTGGCCAGTTGATAATACCTAGAATATCAAAATCGACTGCTGGCGGTAGATCCTTTTCCTATTTAGCACCAAAACTTTGGAACAATCTTCCTAACACGGTCCGGGAAGCAGACACAATCTGTCAGTTTAAATCTAGACTAAAAACACATCTCTTTGGCTTAGCATACACATAACACATTATAGATTTCTATAATTCAATGTTAGGCTGCATAGATTAGATCAGCCGGAACCGGGAACACTTCCCATAATTCCTGATGTACTTTGTACATCATAAGAAGGATGGCGTCTACGCTAATATTAGTCTCTCTGTTTATCCCGAGGTTTACCGCAGACCGCCGGATCCAGGGCATATCCAGATCTGATGAAGGACCATCACATGGACACGTCGACACGCGTTATCAGGGCTGTGAAGGTCCATGGACACCTCACCACTCATCTCCTCACCGGCCGGATGACCCAACCCAACCAGATGAACTGGATAATATCGTGAAAGTTCTGATCCCATCTGACTCCTGACATTATGCTGCCTAACTCATAATCATACACTGTTCATTCGTTGGCCAAAGGAGGACTGGCCCCCCGACTGAGCCTGGGTTCTCCCAAGGTTTTTTTCTCCATTCTGTCACCTGATGGAGTTTTGGTTCCTTGCCACTGTTGCCTTCGCCTTTTGGCTTGCTTAGTTGGGGACATTTAATTTTCAATTGAACAATACTATTACAACATTGTTTTCCTGTTATCTCTGTAAAGCTGCTTTGAAACAATTTGTATTGTAAAAAGCGCTATATAAATAAAGGTGACTTGACTTGACTTGACTACTGTGTATAATTATTTTGTATATGTATGTATATATGTATGTTTGTATATTTTGCTGCATGTATATATTTAAGGAATATTTGCATGTATATACTGAATATATATTTATGTATAATTTATATTATATATAAATATAAATATTTTATATAGAAATAACAAATTTTTCTTAAATATATACATGCATGTGTGTGTATTTATATATACAATATAATTATACACAGTACACACACATATATTATGTAAACACGAACTTTTATTTTGGATGCGATTAATTGTTGCACAGCCCTAATTATATTATATTATATTATATTATATTATATTATATTATATTATATTATATTATATTATATTATATTATATTATATAAAAGAAGGGTTTACTGCTTATTTAGTGTATTATGCCACTTCAGCCTATTTCAAAATAAATGTATTTTACATTTTAGTATTAGTATGAAATAAATTTTAAGATTCTCAATGCATTTGTTGAAATGCTTTCAGGTGTGTCATTAAAACTGCAGTATAACAGCTACTATAGTCTGTTTTGTTAAAGGAAACAGCTGGATTATCTTTATCACAAATAATGTGTGTGTGTGTGTGTGTGTGTGTGTGTGTGTGTGTGTGTTTGTGTGTGTGTGTGTGTGTGTGTGTGTGTGTGTGTGTGTGTGTGTGTGTGTGTGTGTGTGTGTGTGTGTGTGTGTGTGGCAGAAGTGTTATCTTTGTAAATCTTGAGTTGAGTTTAAACTAAAGCAGGTATGAAACTTGGAAAGATGCTTTGCTTGTTCCTCTGGATCCCTCTCCTCATTGCCAGTTTTAATCTGACTAAATACGATAACCTGCTCTTCATAAAAAATGGATGCTACTTCATTCAATGGGACCACCGGGGGCCCCAGGAGGCCCCATAAGCGAGGAGGTTGAGGGGTCTGCTCGCCAAAATCACCGGGCGTAATTAATTTCCCCATAAATGAAATTTGGTTAAAAAGAAAAAAAAAGAAGCCAAAGTGGGTGGTGGTGGGGCAGAGCGACGGAGCAAGGGGGAGAAGAGACGCTCTTGCCCAATCATGTGGGAGAGTTTGTCAAGCAGGAGATTGCAGTCTAAAATATTTATCAGCCTCCCTTCACCAAGAATGAGTGAGCCAGCTCCAAGAAGGGACACGACCTCTCAATATTTCATGAGCCAGTCCTGGCCCAGACATGAGGACCGCAACTGGGCTGCCTTCCCCTTTAACGCTACATGCATCAGCCGTCCCTTTAATGGACCCAGAGGTTGGGGCTGGCATAGGGTAGGATAGGGTATGTATTTTGATGGGGGGGGGGGGGGGGTTGGTTAGGTAAATAGAGGAGTGGGTATCCAGGCAAAACATGACCTTTAAAACTACACACAAAAGAAGAAGATAACAATGACCTCTTGCCTGCTTTAAATGTTAGTTGGGATAGGATTAGAATGATTTCAAACTTGATTGAAAATGCTTTTCCCAATATACACTTAATATTGGTTGTTTCAGACCTGTGCCTGCAGAAGCCCCAGCCCGTATGCAAAAATAATGCAGACTGGTGTAGGAATTCCCCCTGAGCTTGAGCTCTGGCCTGCTGTAAAGCACCCACTCAACCTTGGCTGTGGTCAGAGGAAACCCTGTGTTTCAGAATACAACAGATTACAGGGACAAATGAAAAGCCCCACATACTCATAAATACAAAATGGTAACACTTCATGTTGATGGTCCCTTTTGAACATTCTGTTGACTATAAGTAACTTTGCAACTACATGTCAACTTACTCTCACTATAGTATTAAACTGTCTGCTTGATATCGGCTAACACTGTATTGTGATTGCCCTACAACAGACATTCTACTGAATATAAGTAACCTTGCAACTACATGTCAACTTATTAAAAACCTAACCCTACTAGTCTACTAATACTCTATAACACTCTAATAAGAGTTAGCAAACATGTAGGTGCAATGTTACTTATAGTAAACAGAATGTGTTAAAGGGACCATCAAAAAATCTCATTCAACTCTGAAATATCCATGGCAGACTAGAAAAAAACGATCTGCAAACGAATTGCAAATATTACTTAAAGAAAGTGGTAAAGGATTGAAGGTTCAGATTCAAGCAAAGTGTGACTGTGCATGTCTGCATGATTACCATTGGTTGACCTCCAAAAGAGGTGCTAATATATTTATCCTCAGTTCTTTTACCTTCCGAACTGCCTTAAATATATATCCTGACATTAACATACAAGAGATCAAGGCATGAAAGATTTTACTTATGAAACCTATGGGACCGGGACCAATGGCAAATCGAAAGAAACAGAAGTGCAATGAAACTCAAAAGCTTCCTGGTGATCGCTTGCACGTGGGAGGTTGAGTATTTGCATTTCCCCAAAACCACATTTGAATGATTGTTGATTTTACATCTGACATACTACAGTGATAGAGCAGTGCTACTGATCCGTACTCATATGTATGCTTGAAATGAAGTACTTGTGGCATGTTGATGGCAACAAACCAAGCTGATGAAAATGTTGCCTCTTATCCTCACTCAGCTCAAACTGTGCGGCCTATTGGGTGGTGCAACAAATTCAGTAGAAACTCTTCAGGGCTAAATTCTGGCAATTTAGTATTTTTTTGAAAACAAGTTATTTTAATGTTTAATGTTGAGCTTGATGAAAATATCTAGCCATTACAGGTAAATATGGGTAACACCCAGGGCATGACAGTCCATGCCAACTAGAAAATCATTTCTGTTTGCTTTGGAGTGTCGCACCTTGAGCACCACTGGGTGCTAGTGTTTGACCTTTGACCTCTCAGAGCATTGCATGTGCTTGGACTGCTCAATAATTGATGTGTGTGCATCATCCTGCCATGGGAGTTGGGCCACACCCCCTGTAGGCCTGGTTTCACACGCACACTAGTATTGATTTTGTTAACTGAGACCATTCAGCCAAGTGAGGAGCATAAACACTGCCCACTTTCTTCAATATCAGTTGGATGGTTCATTTTTGAGCACCCTTCTTTTTATTTTATATACAGCAGAGAGAGAAACATGAGATATGTAATGTTCTTTTCTGTTTGCACCATAACTTTTCTAAAAGTACACGTGGGTGTACTGGTTTTAGATGTTTCTATTCCCAAACTACCGACCTAATCGGTGAACGTGATTTCACCAAGTAACATCTTTGTTGATCCTGGATCAACTTTCCAATCAACCAATCAGATTTGAGGGACAAGTTTACATTTTATGTCACATTTAGGCTTAGAACTAGGATGAAGTACTTAAACATCAGTGTTATTCACCTATCATTACCCTCTGATTTTAGGGAAAAGTTATGGGTAGGGTTAGGTTTAAGGGTAGGAATTGGGTAATGACTACATTTTGGGACAGGAATGTTGATCCAGGATCAACAACATATGTTGATCCAGGACCATGTCTTACTTGGCAAAATCACGGTGACCCTACCTAATCAGTAGAGATGCACTGTTCGACCGGCCATAAATTGGAACCGGTTTTTAGTTGTTTTGGGGCGATCTCAGTTCTGAACTTTCACACAAACTGCATTGCACTCATTTCCCAAAATGTAATTTGTGTGGAAATATTACAAAGTCTGTAAACAGGACGTTAGCACAGGCCAGAGACGGGACACGGTGAAGACGATGGCAAACATGAGAGCAGGGACGCACCAGCACAGAAAATACAGTACCACGCACAACAAACTCACTTTTTCGTGCAGTGCACGAAATATAGGAAGTACATTTAAAAAAAAAAAATCAATTGGTGTTGGGGTTAAATGTATCTCTGAAAGCAAATGTCTTCAGAAAAGTTTTGATGGCATTTTGTTTTCCTCTTACCTCAGCTTTGATCTTCTTTGTAATATTACCGCCCCTTAGTTGCCGCCCCGAGCAAAGCATGCAAACTGTTCTGTTTGAGCACTGAACACTATTTGACCAATAAATGTCACAGCTGTTTTATAATAATCTCAGGGAACTGTGTCAACTTGTGTAAAAGTTAAACATTACGGTACATGCAAGTCGATTAGAATTAGATGAATCAATGTAACTCCACAATAACTACATACATGTATCCACTAAGCATTCAGAAACGTCCATGTGGTTCTAAAAGTTACAAACTAAGAGTCTCTCCGTAAGGCTACTCTCCGCTACTGGTAGTTATTTCTAAGATTTCACGTGTTTGTTATTGTCGGAGTGTCCGAAGATTGTGTAAACTAAAGGATATGGCCCTCTTCTGAACAGGGCGGGGAGTATAAGCTCATTTGCATTTAAAGGGACGTTTTTTTGCTCACATCCAAAAAGGCAAATTTAACAAGCTATAATAAATTATATGTGGGGTATTTTGAGCTGGAATTTCACAGACACATTCTGGGGATGCCATATATTTATATGACAGCTTGTGAAAATGGGTCATACTTAATATGTCAACTTTAAAATAAGACTTTAAATCATGAAATTAATTTAAATGCAAAAACAACTGCTCATGCTGCATGTGTGTAGCATATTAGTTTGGACCGTGAATGCAGTGGTGGCCTATAATTTCAAATGGCTACAGATTTTTTTTGTTAAAGGCTATGAAAAATCTTAACTAAACAGTATTTTAAGACATAAAATGTACTACCAGCATTTGTTTGTTTCTAGGCTTTTTTTTTTTTGCTTAAAGTATTGCATCATTAGCTTAAAAACATGCTGATTACGAACTTGAATCAATTCTGTTTTCTGTGTGGAGTTGCTATGTAGAGAGTTTCAAATATGATTTTTCAATAAAATTTAATGGGTAAAAGAGGTCTATTGCCAATAGTGTAGTAATGCATGAAGCACGACCACACAGAAGTCACTTTCGATCCAATTAAGCAGCTTTCTGTTGGTCAGTGCAGAGAATTTGCAAGACTAACTCGAACACAAGCTAAATCTGCATGGAGAACTTTTTTACCTTTCCAATTGCACACAAAATTTCTGCCTTTTTATAGATTGACTAATGAAATATGTCAGTTCATTTGGTTAAAAGCATCTGTCAAATGTGTAATTGTGTGACTTTAGATAACGTTGATAAGTAATCATATCATGCTATAGTGTGATTATCAATGTTTATGTCATGTCTTTTAAAATGACATTTTTAGGTCATTCATACATTAACAATAATGGAAATGAATTTCTATCGAATAGGAAGCGAAGTTTCAGAATGAGTGGTTAAATCTTAGATGCTGTGCTTCAGTGCATTGCGTGAGATATTATTTTTTTTGCTTGAGGTATTCGTAGAAAAACTTCACATTTTGTTGTCTACACACCGGCTCTGGTTCAGATTTTTTTCTGGGTCAGTTCTGGCCCCGTTGGTAAGACTGACCCCACCTCGTCCTCATGAGATCCCCTCCCAGTCCGCCCCAGGTGCCTCTGGCATGGTCTTCACTCAGTTTTGTCCGTTAAGTACCACCTCAAATATTGATGAGTCTGTGTAGGTCAGGAGGTGGTGCATGCATGAAGTTACTGTTGACCACTGAGGTTTAGCTAACCCCCTCTGAAAGTGCTCATCTACAGAATGTTCAGCTTCAGAATCCTCTGAGGAGAATGTACTGCAGGTCTCCATAAACCTGATGTTTAAACAGTAGCCATTAGGGGTGTAAGGTACATGTATTTGTACAGAAAAGTTTTGGAATGGGCCTTTCGGTTCGGTACCCATGTGTACCAAACAACTACGGTGTTGTTTTAAACCCCCCCTAGGATGGGACATTATTGTTTTTATCTCATTTATATTAAATCTGAAAAAGGACGAAGGACACGGAGCTGCTGCCGGAAAAGTTATCTTAAACATGGAATGTGCTTTATATTAAGCAATGCAATTCATAAACCTTTAAATCATAAATTTAAAGACAGTTTTTTTGTCCCAGATGTAGCGAAAACATACCAAACTGTGACTTCAGAACCGGGGTACATACCAAATCATCATTTTTGTGTATCGGTACACCTCTAGTAGCCATGCCCTTCTTTTTTGTTGTTTTTGGAGATAGGAGTAGTTTAAATTGTTATAATTAAAATTAAAACTAACTATTAACTACGACCTTTGACTCAGTGAATTCCTAATTGGTAAGGTAGTTGTTAAGTTTAGGTATTAAGGGATGTAGAATATAATCATGCAGAATGAGGCATTAATACAGTATGTTCTTTTTTAAGTACTAATAAACAGCTAATATCCAAGTTATATGCATGATAATAAGCAACTAGTCCATTGGTGAGAATTGGACTCTTACCTAATTGGACGTTGTTACCTAAATTCTTTGTATATCAAAATTTTGATCTGTTTCCAGATCAGTAAGGGTTTATTTAAAAAAAAAAATCATACACTTCATCCTCATTTATATAGCGCTTTTAACAATGTAGATTGTTTCAAAGCAGCTTTACAGAGACAAACATATAATTTAAGGTAACAGAGAATGGTTTGGTTTTATAGCGGTTCTTGAATAATGTTGTTTCCAGCTAATGTTAGTTTTGATTGATTCACTTCCGTCGAACTGATCATATGTTATTAAATTAGGGGCCCGCTAACACAACGCCGTTCTCTCTATACAGACTTTAAACGCAAACCTGTGATATAATCGCTGATGGCGTTCACGTGCGCATTAAAGGGATAGTTCACCCAAAAATGAAAATTCTATCATTGTTTACTTACCCTCAAGTTGTTCCAAACCTCTATGTGTTTATTTGTTCTACTGAACACAAAGGAAGATATTTGGAAGAAAACAGATCTCAATCCCCATTGACTACCATAGTACTGTATGTATTTTTTTCCTACTATGGAAGTCAATGGGGATTGAGATCTGTTTTCTTCCAAATATCTTCCTTTGTGATCAGCAGAACAAATAAACACATAGAGGTTTGGAACAAATTGAGGGTGAGTAAATGATGAAAGAATTTTCATTTTTGGGTGAACTATCCCTTTAAGAATTGATTCTACAGTTATGTGCGTTTGAACAAATGTGTGCAGGTTTGTAATTCGCTACAAACCATGCCTAAACAAACTACTTGTCTTGCCTATAAATTTTGATGCAGAATTTTATTTTATTTTATCATTTCGGGTAGGTACGCGTAACTGGAATTTCCACAGCGCTTTATCTGTAGAGCGGTATAGGGATCCTCCATAGGGAGAGGCTAGTTGGCACTTCAGCAGTGCGTTGTCATCGGGTCCAGGCGAAGGTCCTTCGTCAGATCTGGAAACGGCCTGGATCCAGCAGGCTGCAGGAAAACCTTGGGATAAACAAAGACACTAAATTAGCGTAGATGCCGTTCTTCTTATGATGTAACGAGTACATCAGGATTTGAGGGAAGTGTTCCCAGTTCCGGCTGGCCTAATCTACGCAGCCTAACATTTAATTATGGAAGTCGATAATGTATTATGTGAAAGCCAGGTCAAAGAGATGTGTTTTTAGTCTAGCTTTAAACTGACAGACTGTATCTGCTTCCCGGACAATGTTAGGAAAATTGTTCCAAAGTTTTGGTGCTAAATAGGAAAAGGATCTACCGCCAGCAGTCGATTTTGATATTCTAGGTGTTATCAACTAGCCGGAACTTTGAGATCGCAATAGACGTGAAGGACTATAATGCGTTAAGAGCTCGCTGAACTAAGGTATTTGGTAAGATATTATCAGACTGGTGCGTAAACATAACATAACATAGGTTGGTGCACCATTTAATATAGTGCAGATTTGCAAATTACGTCTGTTTCTGCTACTGAAATGCAGATGGTATGGTTACTGCTGATTTAGTTTTTATATTGGTTAGTTTTTACCCTGCCTGAGGTTAACACTTTCACACAAACTATCACACAAACAGCATAGCTTTTAAATTGTCTATTGGCATGTTTCGAACCCAGTGTGGTGAAAGTGAGAAGTTGTGGGGGAGGAAGCACCTTGTACACATGATCTGACTCGCGCGTGTTTGTGTTTAAAATTCAGAACTCTGCTGATTGACAGAGCCTTGCGTGTGGCTATTAAAGAGGATTCGAGCAGCCACTCGACGGAGTGTGAAATTACACCTGTTCGCTGTTTGCACACACTCTCATATCTGCATGAGCCCAAAATCACCATCAGAATTATATTCAAATACCTCCATGAGACAGCCAGTGACATGTGAAGGTCAGGTTAGAAATGTTTGTTTGGGATGTCAGTTGTCTCATTATAAATTGGATATTTAATCCCATGGTCAACTTTTTAAGAGATATTTATGTTTAAGTAAAAGTAGGACTAGGACTTTTTACACTGACAAGGGAAATGGTAAGTAAATAAACCAATGCTACTGCATCTCAAGACCAATTTGTACAAGGTAGCAAATTAGTAAAAAAGCATACAACCTCACTGCTACAAATTTGTACCATTTATTTTTTAAACCAAAGTGATGGGTAGGTTTAGGGACATTCATACAGGGGTAGGTCATTCGTACAAATTCATACGAATTGGGCAACTCCTAAAATATGTACGATATAGCAAAAATTTTACAAATTCGTACAAGTGGGGACGTACAGTATGAATACGTACGATTTAGCCACCTTGTAAAATACGTACGAATTGCCGTGAGATTAGGTTGAAATAAACATGAAAAAGAGTAAGAAATTTAAACAGAAGAGCACAGAAAGTAATGTTTGCTAGACAGATAGATAGATAGATACTGGAGATAGAATCAACAAATAATTGAGCCTTTCTTGAACTCATAACTGCTCAATATTTGATCAGTTATGTGTTTTTTGAATTTGTGTCCTCCTTTTCCACACGATTGATCTACCCGTTCTCATGCGATTACTTTATCCAAACCATCTGCGCACATTGTCTTCCTCAGTGCATAGACGTGGATGAGCCGGGCCGCTCGACTCTTGCGTGTTTTTACTTTAATTTGTCTGTGCTGTTTGTTGAGTGGTCCAGTGGAGCGCGTGGTGACAGATGATGTGAATTATTGATTGCAGCCTTCCTGTAGCTGAGTGTAGCAGGCCTTGTTCTCCTCCTATCCCCACCCATCAGCCTCTCTCCGGCAGCACCACTCTACTCTGCCTGCCCTTTGCTCCTTCACCACCTGCAGACTGAGCACTCACTGAGCTCTCTGGGCTTCAGAGAGACCAAAGAGAGATGTTCACTTTGGCTCCAGTTCTGTTCACCAGATCCATGCTTTAACATTCAATTCAGGGGGATATCTGCACCCTTTAAAAATGGCACTATTGTTGCAGTAGTATTTATTCATAGTGAAATTGGTACAAAAGTTAGAAGCTTTAGATAATCTTGACTTTTAGGGGACTTGTTAAAGGAGAACTCCGGCGCAAAATGAAATTTGGTCTAATTACACATTGTTACCTAGTCAACTGTTATCTGAGATTTGTTTACATGATTATCGAATGTAAATAGTTTTATCTCAGTTTACAGTTTAGCCTATAACACTAGTATAACGCTAGTATATGGGGCATAGAGTAATGACAAATAAAAATCGCTAGTTAATACCACTAACAAGGCTCAAAATAGCCCAACACTAACACGGTAGCATAATCAGGGTCCCTACATACAAACCGAAGCATTGAGAACGTTGTAAGTGTACAAACAGTTTAATAAGAAGATATTTTATACATACAGTCAGCTTCGCGAAAACAGAGAGGAGCCGTCTTTGGAAAATGAGTCTCGAGCAATCGAACCACGAACGCCGAGCCACCTTATCACAACAACTGGCTCGTTCACATCTCACCAGCGCACTTGGCTCGGCGTTCGTGGTTCGACTGCTCGAGACTGTTTTCCAAAGATGGCTCCTGTCTGTTTTCGCGAAGCTGACTGTATGTATAAAATATTTTCTTATTAAACTGTTTGTACACTTACAACGTTCTCAATGCTTCGGTTTGTATGTAGGGACCCTGATTATGCTACCGTGTTAGTGTTGGGCTATTTTGAGCCTTGTTAGTGATATTAACTAGCGATTTTTATTTGTCATTACTCTATGCCCTATTTACTTGCGTTATACTAGCGTTATAGGCTAAACTGTAAACTGAGATAAAACTATTTACATTCGATAATCATGAAAACAAATCTCAGATAACAGTTGACTAGGTAACAATGTGTAATTAGACCAAATTTCATTTTGCGCCGGAGTTCTCCTTTAAGTACAAGGTGTTAAATACAAAAATACAATTAAGAGTTTTTTGTTTTATGTATGTCTTTAAGTATCCTCTGATACTTCTCCACAGCATGGACTCCACAAGGTACGGTAGATATTCCTTAGTTGCCCATGTTGATGAAATTGTATCAGGCAGTTGCTTCAGATTTGTCAATTTTAGATTCATGTTATGACTCTTCCGTTCTACCACATCTCAAAGGTGTTTTGTTGGATTGAGATTTTGTGACAGGAAGTGACAGGAGTGCCCCGAACTCTTGTTTATGGCTTGTAAATGAACCGGCTTGAGGTGATGTATGTTTTGTGACATGCAATGTTATCCCACTAGAAGTAACCTTTAGAAAATATGGTTATAAAGGGATGCAAACCACCAACAACCAGCAGAAGGAATTCCCCCAAACATCAGTCCAGCTAACCATAGACGTTGAAACAAGGTGGGATGGATCTGTGGATTCAGGTTGGTAATGCCAATATCTTCCCCTACCATCTGTATGTCAGAATAAATCAAGAATTATCCATCCATGTAATAATCTTATGCAGTCCAGTTTTGTCAGCCTGATGTGTCCAGGTTAGGTTTAGTTTCCTGTTCTAGGGCTGACAGGAATTGAAGCTGGTGTGGATTTCTGTTGCTGTTGCCTATCCATTTCAAAGTTTCACATGTTGTGGGTTCAGAGATGTTCTGCGTAAGTTTGTCTGGTACTGTCGTCTTCCAGTCAACCCGAGCCAACCTGGCCATTGTCCTCTAACCTCTCTTACTAATTAACAAGGTGTTTTCAACCACAGAAATGAAGCTAAGCGCTGGTTCTGCCAGGAAGACTCAATCGTTCACGTCATGTGTTACCTTCTCACTATCCAATCACATCCTAATAGCCAGTATAAAAGGGTGGTACTTACTCATGTCTGAGTTCTCAGATGCTGTCGCTTCAACCACCATTCATGCTCTCGCTCAGTCGGCAGCCAACATGTTTCAGGACACGCTAACTGTTTACTACTATCGACGACGGATATGCCCGCTACTATATCTCCCACTACACGTCGAGGTTCCCGCGTCAGCGCCGCATCTCCCCGTAGACACAGCGGTCTCCGGATCAGCCAAGGCCTCTCATGAGAAGTTCAGCTCATCCAGGCTAAAACACGCTGCATGTGTAACCAATCAGTTTCCATTTCACGTTAGCGCCAGCTCAGCCAGGATAATCCAGCAGGAAGAGTCATCATCAACAGCAAAAGAACCTCGCTGTCTGCACGGGTGCATCATCCCGCAGATCACCGATCCACCGAACCAACAACTCTGCAAGTCACGAGAGGCGTCTCTCACCGGTTCAAGTTCAAGCTCCACTTCCAAGGCTTTCAAGTCGGTCTTTCAAGTTTTTGGTAGGCGCTTCCACCAGCCACTGTATCATGTTCCCTCTATCATGATTAAACTTCATCCAGGTAAGTATCTCCGTTGCTTCCTACATCAGCGGTAGAGTTCAAATTGTTGTCCACGCCACGGTGACGTGGCACAGCGCGTCGTTCTTCAGACTGCAACGGGGCCCGGATAGCTCGTCTTAAAGGGGAAGTGTCCGTAGCAAGTGTAAGCAAGTTTCGCATCACCGATATTCTACAGTGATCTGATATACCAGCGTCGTCGATACCACACTCTCGTGGGCAGTTTGCAAATACCCACTATCAACTGAGTAACTGATTTATAAATAAATAAATGAACAAATGCATAAAACCTGAGCTAAAGAGAGCATCATTCGGCTGCTATGCATACTGTAGTAGATATCTCTACAACGGGAGTTAATTACATATTACAAAAGTGTTGTAATTCAACAAACAATTATTTTCAATATATTTAGGCCTTCTTTAAAATCCTATTATAATACGTCCCCTAATTAAGATGAGATCTCCAATATTGGAATGTGTACAATCTCTGTAATACTCAACATTCCCGGTGACTACTTAATACACTGATATGTGCGATAGAAATATTTTATGTGACGGGTATTCCCACATTAACGTACAGAATGCAGACTAAGGATGCTCCGGTCAAATGCCACATAGTCAAAACTGCTAACTCAGAACTAACAGTCATATTAGTTTTATCAAGTCAAACCAATCACCAGAACTAATCAGCGAAGGAGACTCGAGTGACATTGTCTTTGCTCAACTGTATGATTTTCATGTTCATGTATCTTTCTCTTCAAGACTCTCAACTTTTGTTGTGGCCAGCGATCTCCCAGCCATGAACGGCGCTATTCCTGCATAGAGCATCTCGGGAGCCATGTCAGGCAAATGCTGCGCATCTGAGAACAGGTTTCTATGCTCAAAATACAACAGATCAAGTATAATTTAGGTAATGCTAGTGGCTTCTTGACAAGCCGCCGTCACCTTACTTCAGGTAAGTACCGTAAGAAGGCAGATTTAGCGGTTTAAGAATTTCAAAAAAAAAAAAAAAACACACTAGACAAGGGTGCATGTCCAATCTCAGATTCGGATATCTAGATCAGTAAAGGCTAGATAAATCTCTAAGCTCACTCAAGGTTCATTTTGTCCGCTCTTCACAAAAATTCATCCTATAGCGTCCTAAGGGATTTGATGTGTTCGCAAAATATATTGATATCGTTGGGCTAACAAAGCATGGTCGTCATCAAGGCAGATCTTATCGTTAGGCGATCATTCCATTCCTGAGACGATAATTTGGCTGTTAGTCGTCTTCAATTTCACAACTAAGGTTCCGCTCATTCCTGCACTGCAAGCCATCGCTACACCGCTTTCACTTCGTTCCAGGCTTTCAGACGGCTTTGCCCTTCAGCAACCCGGATCCATCACCCTGCCCTCCTCTAACAGAGATTGCCAAATTAGTAATGTTTTGCTTTTCTTTTCAGATTTCTCTTTCTACATCCTGATCACGGCTGATTGTACCTTCCTCGTCTACAATTACGAAAATCGATATGTGGCGGGTCTCCCGTGTGTATGCGGAGTTGGCTCGGAATGCCCCACAGATAACTCGTATAGCATTTAATGATCATTTTGAAGGCGAGTAAGCATATCGTTTGTCTATCCCTTGGTCGTGGTAGGGCTGCTGCTCCCGGCACAGGGGTCGGAGTTTTAACAGCTCGTTTGCAGCTTCGATTACCTCTCACCAACAATTTTTTACTTTCAACCGGAATCATTCAAGATGGAGAGACTCAAGAAGCGTCAACTTATAGACAACATTCCGAATGGTTGTTGATGAATCATGTAGCTCATCGTAGCTATCTCTAGTCACTGATTAGCTTACTTTGTCTCGATATTCTATAAATGTCCCGTGGGCAGGATTCATGTAAATGTTGGTTATGATGCTCTAACCCAGGAGGAATGTCGCTAGCTTCTCTCAGCGCTGTTGTAGCCTTTAAAAAGCAATTTCTTAAATGAATTTCTCCCAATGCTGAACTTTGAGTGTTGTAACCTTGCAGATGTCGGTTATGCTTAAAATGGCAACACTACACACTAAGTTAGTAAAGCAAATCCATTGCAGCTATGTCTGTTACAGCGTTCATGGCTCATGCATTCAGGGGATTCACTCCAGGAGCTAAATACTCAGTTTTCCCCATGGTCTTTTTCTGATGGTCTTTTTCTGATTTACGTTCTCACCTAATTTTTTTTACTCTCTCTTGTTAAGAAATATAAGGATGATTCTCAAGGCTCTATTTCACATTATCAATTCATAAACGAGTATCAAATTCTGTCCCTTCTCATCTATTTAAAATTCTAACGGAGCATTTCTCTCTAAGCCTGGTCAGGACTTATCAGTTTCTGTCCTCAAATGTCGCAGTCTATCTCCCTCCCAGTATACTGGTCCTTCCTTCAGGATCGGGGCAACCATTACAGCAGCTGCTTGTGGCATTTCTACTTCAGCTATTAAGATCCTGGCAGATGGTCTTCCTCCGCATTAGAGTCACATAAGACCCGATTCAAAAGTCATCCTCGAAGCTCAGCAAGCTCTCCAGCAACGGTTCAGGTAAATACCTATGCAACTACTGGTGGTGGTGTTTAGGCCAAGGTGGCCTTGTATGAAGTTAAGATAGCCAGTGGGCCTGCACATAAGAAATCAAAAGATGGTCTGTGGTCGATGTGAAACAATTCAAAAGATAGCCTGTGTCCTATCAAACGACGGCCTGTGGCCATGCGTCCTATGAAACGACGGCCTGTGACCTATCAAAAGATGGCCTGTGGCCCCCGTGTCCGATCAAAAGATGGCCTGTGGCCCCCGTGTCCGACCAAAAGATGGCCTGTGGCCCCCGTGTCCGACCAAAAGATGGCCTGTGGCCCATGTGTCCGATCAAAAGATGGCCTGTGGCCCATGTGTCCGACCAAAAGATGGCCTGTGGCCCATGTGTCCGATCAAAAGATGGCCTGTGGCCCATGTGTCCGATCAAAAGATGGCCTGTGGCCCATGTGTCCGATCAAAAGATGGCCTGTGGCCCATGTGTCCGATCAAAAGATGGCCTGTGGCCCATGTGTCCGATCAAAAGATGGCCTGTGGCCCATGTGTCCGATCAAAAGATGGCCTGTGGCCCATGTGTCCGATCAAAAGATGGCCTGTGGCCCATGTGTCCGATCAAAAGATGGCCTGTGGCCCATGTGTCCGATCAAAAGATGGCCTGTGGCCCATGTGTCCGATCAAAAGATGGCCTGTGGCCCATGTGTCCGATCAAAGATGGCCCGTGGCTCACGCGTCCCATCATAAGAAGGTCGCGGCTCACACAAAAAAAAAAAAAAAAAAAAAAAAAAAAAAAAAAAAAAAAAAATTAATTTATAGCCTATTTCTAATATTTTTTTCCTCTCTATTCCAGGTACTTCAGGATTCACGACCAGTGGGTATACCTCCTCTACCGTTCTTTGGGGGGTGGGCCCCGTCCCGGCGGATTATTACTCCGCCTAATTTTTGGGGGTGGGCTGCGCCCCCGCCTTCATCTCAGGCGGGATGCGCAGATTCCGTACCCTCGGAATGCGAATTACGGACGGGGCCTACGCCAAAGAATTTGATTGCTTGCTGAGCTCGTAAATAAATGTTATTGTCTCAGTATTATTCTCCCGAGTCTTTCTGGTAGAAATGAAGCTAAGCGCTGGTTCTGCCAGGAAGACTCAATCGTTCACGTCATGTGTTACCTTCTCACTATCCAATCACATCCTAATAGCCAGTATAAAAGGGTGGTACTTACTCATGTCTGAGTTCTCAGATGCTGTCGCTTCAACCACCTCCATCCTCCCATCCACCACCAGACGGGACCTCCCTTCATCTCCCTACCATTCTACGCCGGGTCCTCCCCACCAGACAGGACCTTCCTTCATCTCCCTACCATTCTACGCTGGGTCCTCCCCTCCATCCTTCCCATCACCTCCAGACGGGCTCTCCCTTCTACCCTGAAGATGCCAGGATGTCCTCTCCTCCTTCCACCCCACCACCACCAGATGGCACCCTTCCTTACTTCGCGGGGGTGGGCTGCGCCCCCGCCTTCATCTCAGGCGGGATGCGCAGATTCCGTACCCTCGGAATGCGAATTACGGACGGGGCCTACGCCAAAGAATTTGATTGCTTGCTGAGCTCGTAAATAAATGTTATTGTCTCAGTATTATTCTCCCGAGTCTTTCTGGTAGAACTGCTGGGTTTAGCTTCAATCTGTTCCAACACACTAGCCTGTAATTGTGAGAGAATCCTGAAGACCTTGATTAGTCGGATCACTGGTGTTTAATTAGGGTCGGAGGCTCGGAGCACCCCGGCTCTGAGAGCATTGCAAATCCCGAAAGGTCAGCAGTTTCTCTGATCTAATACTCTAAGGCCATGTTCAGACTGCCAGCAAAAGTCAGATTTTTTTTGCAAATCCAGATTTTATCCAGATGGGTTTTTGAAAGCCTGGACAGCAAAAAACACATGAAATCAGATTTTCTTTCTAGTCTGATTCAAACCACATTTGAAATGCGATTCCAATCTGATTTTTACAGATGCGTCTCAGTCTGGATGCTCTGGCTGCTCAAATCGGACTTCAAATTGTCTTTTGAGTCGGCACACACAACGCTAAAGTCAAAACCGGTGATGGAAATGCTGGAAGTATTCAAACAGTATACAGTAACGGTTTTTGAACAGTATTCAAAAAGATGACTACAGCATAGAACATCACAATCTATACCAGTCTCCAGTTCCAGTCTACCAGTTCTGCACTGTGCCTTGACAGGGCGCTTATTTGGAGAACGAGATGATGCACCTCCCTTTTCCATGTATATGTTTTGAAAGCCTTGTCACATAAGTGGGTATGCCCGCGTTGTTACCAAAGTAACCTGTCACATTCACGTTCACCTCCTTCATCTGTATTCACTACACTTCCCAGCATTCCCAGTCATTATCACCTGCACCTGCACCTCATGATCACCGTCACCTGTGTCCCATCACCAGCACGGACTATATAACACTCACTCTCCCTGCAGTCACTGTCTGATCTCGTCGCTACATGACACACAGACTCTCCAACGCTCAACCAGAGACTTACCCGCTACTTAGGCCCCATCCACACTACTGCGTTTTAGTTTAAAAACGGAGAATTAAAACGAATACGATCTCCGTCCACACCAGCGTTTTAGCTGCGATCTCCGTCCACATAAAAACGACTGAAAACGCGCATCACGTGACCATTCACCTACACTGGGCATGCGCGTGCCGGTGTAAACACCATTACTCAGGAACCACAACTTCATTGATAAAATTATCCCGCATGCGCTGGTTCTTCCCGGCTTAACCCAAAACCGACGCTCCATGTACGGTCGATACCGCCGCTGCACACGGCACGGGAATTGTCACAGATCGCTGGAATAATAGCTTGCCTCCGGCGCATGTAGGCAGTTAACGTTACAGCACCAGGTAAGGATATGCTATGACTGATGACACCCAATCAGAGAGCCGAGCGCGAGCGTCTTGCGTCATCGTTTCTAAAGTCCTCCGTTTTGACCCGTCTACACTAAAACGCCCTCCGGAGATTCAAAACGCAAAACGGGTCTGCAGCGTTTCTAAACTTCTCCGTTTTAGGTCTTCGTTTTTGCCGTTTTAGTGTGGACGGGAGGTGCAAACGTAGCAAAAGGTCTCCGTTTTTAAACGAAAACGTAGTAGTGTGGATGGGGCCTTACCTGCTACTTACCTGACTCCTATTGGATTATCTTCATCACCGCATGCCGTCTTCAGTTCCCAGCCATCCTTCTGCAACCCATTCCAGTGACTGTCCCCCTGCATCTGAAAGAGAGACTCTTGTTATTCCAGTGGCTAAGTTCTTCCTATTATCATCTGTTTGAATACTCACCATAACTCCGTCTGCTTCTACTGTTCTGAAAATAAACACTGATTTCACTTATCACCTGTCTGTCTCCTGTATCATCCGTGACAGAAGATCAGACCACAAAATGGACGAAGCGGGTCAGTTGTTGTGTTCCATTTTCCAAAATGGCCGCAAGATCGAGTCATACGTAGTGGAATTCATTAAGTACAGCCATTTAACCACTCTTACTGACCAGCAATTGGTGGACTTGTTTTGGAGTGGTTTAGACCCACACTTCCATTCTTGGATACCTCCAGGACATCCCGATCTGACCGTTGAACAGTATCTGGAGGCCGTGTTAAGATGGTGTGGCTCACCGTTCATGGTCAGTACTGCTGATAACCCTGTCGAGCCTAAGCTCCCCACTACCAGCTCAGTCAAGCCTTCACCGCTGGTCCCGTCCAGCCCTGTTGAACCTTCGCCGCTGGTCCCGTCCAGCCCAGTTGAACCTTCGCCGCTGGTCCCATCCAGCACAGAGCCCTCGCCGCTGGTCCCGTCCAGCCCAGTTGAGCCTTCGCCGCTGGTCCCATCCAGCACAGAGCCCCCACCGCTGGCCTCTGCCAGCACTGATCTAATAGACTTTTTCACAGAGCCAGAGCCCGTTAACCCAGCGCCAGAGCCAGAGCCCGTTGACCCAGCGCCAGAGCCAGAGCCCGTTGACCCAGCGCCAGAGCCAGAGCCCGTTAACCCAGCGCCAGAGCCAGAGCCCGTTAACCCAGCGCCAGAGCCAGAGCCCGTTGACCCAGCGCCAGAGCCAGAGCCCGTTGACCCAGCGCCAGAGCCAGAGCCCGTTGACCCAGCGCCAGAGCCAGAGCCCGTTGACCCAGCGCCAGAGCCAGAGCCCGTTGACCCAGCGCCAGAGCCAGAGCCCGTTGACCCAGCACCAGAGCCCGTTTAACCAAGCGCCAGAGCCCGTTGACCCAGCGCCAGAGCCAGAGCCCGTTGACCCAGCGCCAGAGCCAGAGCCCGTTGACCCAGAGCCAGAGCCCGTTGACCCAGCGCCAGAGCCAGAGCCCGTTGACCCAGCGCCAGAGCCAGAGCCCGTTGCCTGCCTGCCAGAGACCGCCGTCCAGCCAGAGACCGCCGTCCAGCCAGAGACCGCCGTCCAGCCAGAGGCTTCTTCCCCGCTGGTCCCGTCCAGCCCTGCCGAGCCCTCACCGCTGATCCCGTCCAGCCCGGCCGAGCCCTCACCGCTGGTCCCTCATCCAGTCACTCTCCCCATTAATTTTTTGGGGGGGGGCCATAGGCCCTCGCCGTGGGCGCCGAAGGACCCACGGCCACCCGAAGGGGCCTCACCGCCATGGCCACCCAAATGGGCTTCACCGCCATGGTCACCCGAAGGGGCCTCTCCGCCAAGGCCACCCGAAGGGGTCTCACCGCCATGGCCACCCGAAGGGGCCTCACCGCCATGGCCACCCGAATGGGCTTCACCGCCATGGCCACCCGAAGGGGCCTCTCCGCCATGGCCACCCGAAGGGGCCTCACCGCCATGGCCACCCGAAGGGGTCTCACCGCCATGGCCACCCGAAGGGGTCTCTCCGCCATGGCCACCCGAAGGGGCTTCACCGCCATGGCCACCCGAAGGGGTCTCACCGCCATGGCCACCCGAAGGGGTCTCACCGCCGTGGTCACCCGAAGGGGTCTCACCGCCATGGCCACCCGAAGGGGTCTCACCGCCGTGGCCACCCGAAGGGGTCTCACCGCCCTAGCCACGCCCTCATCCTGCTCCGCCCTGGCCACGCCCACAGCCTGCTCCGCCCTGGACGCCCGAGGGTTCAACAGCTCCGCCCTGGCCACGCCCTCATCCTGCTCCGCCCTGGCGACGCCCTCATCCTGCTCCGCCATGGCCATACCCTCAGCCTGCTCCGCCTGGACCATCCTGGAGTCCGTCCAACTGCACCCGGTCCACCTTCCCATCACGGACTCCAGGATGCCCACCCTCCCTCCCGTGTTCTGCCTTGTACGGCGCGGGTCGCGCCTAGCGGGAGGGGGGAGTTATGTCACATTCACGTTCACCTCCTTCATCTGTATTCACTACACTTCCCAGCATTCCCAGTCATTATCACCTGCACCTGCACCTCATGATCACCGTCACCTGTGTCCCATCACCAGCACGGACTATATAACACTCACTCTCCCTGCAGTCACTGTCTGATCTCGTCGCTACATGACACACAGACTCTCCAACGCTCAACCAGAGACTTACCCGCTACTTACCTGCTACTTACCTGACTCCTATTGGATTATCTTCATCACCGCATGCCGTCTTCAGTTCCCAGCCATCCTTCTGCAACCCATTCCAGTGACTGTCCCCCTGCATCTGAAAGAGAGACTCTTGTTATTCCAGTGGCTAAGTTTTTCCTATTATCATCTGTTTGAATACTCACCATAACTCCGTCTGCTTCTACTGTTCTGAAAATAAACACTGATTTCACTTATCACCTGTCTGTCTCCTGTATCATCCGTGACATAACCCAAGCAGATAGGTTGATTTATGTCTGGACACACAAATCTTATTTGATCATTTGCAGTTAATAGTCTGAACATGTCAGTTGGATCACATGTCTTTACTATTCTGTTGTTTGGTTTGAACAACAACTGAACCTCTAGACCACATCTGGAAGCTTTTATATGGTACACTGAGTTACTTAGTAAGTTTATCCATTTTTGACTGTCAACAAACTCTGGCACACTTTGTAGCTTGTTCTTGCCAAAAACAATCTTTCTTAGAAAGGAAGAGCCTGACGTAAAGCGACCATCTGCTTACAAAACAATCCAATATGTTTTGTTTTAAATGCCATTTAGCAATGGGTACATCTCAAAGTGATTATTCAACAATAATAGACTGGTGTGGAATTTATTTTAATAACGGTGCCCCAATCTTCAGGAATGGTTATACTGGGTGTATAATACCATAGTGTCTCTAAGTCCCTTGAAGTTAACCAAACCATTGTGACAGATAAAATGGCTTTGCATTACAGCTTAGATCCCAGTTGAGAGCTATATATCAGTCCAGTTCATTACCTAAACCCAGCAATTCATTAGTTGTACATCTGTGTACAGTCCCATGGTGAATTCTCAACGTAGAAACAAAGTACAGCATTTTTAGAGCATTTTAGCATGTCTTGCACTGCACAGGCTCTTTTGTAGAAATGCAAAAGCTTTGCTTCTGAATATAACCTCAAGCCCTGACTTAGCCACTGTCTTGGCCATTAGCAGGGACTGTTGCATATTTTTATATAGCATGGTACTGCTGCTGTCACATGTGTCAGGGGCCACTTTTGGCCTGATGGATTGGTGCGATGGAGATACCATGAGTCGAGGTGATGGCATCCGTAGTAGCAGACGGGGGGAAAAAGAAACAATTACCTTGCTGCAAAAACGTAAAAACCTCATCAATATTTCAGCTTGCTTCTCATTGTACAAGACTGTTGTTCCTCTTCGCTGGCTGAAAATACTTTCTTCCCAGGCTGCTCTTTACCTGGAGAGTCTCCAGCTGCCGTGGCACAGCCGGCTCTAGACAAGAGGGCAGGGGAGTGAAAAATGGTCATACTCATTGAGTAGTTTCTCCTCATAGCACCCCCATCTCCTCTGCCCAGGTCCCCATCACACCACCAACACCTCAGGAAAGCTCCTCATTTTGGTGATGATTAGCTTATTACTAATTCATGAGGCTATTCAGCTGTATGGTTGCCCCTTCCTATCCTCAGACCCCTTCTACCCATTCCTCCCCACCTTGGTCAAACCATCTAGTAACCCGCCCCACACACATACACTCATACACACACAAACACACTTCCACCTTTTTGGGCTCTGAAGCACATTGATTTCTCCATTAAGCAGCACTCCAAAGCCACTCCGTCCCCCCATGGATTCTGGTCTCCCTTCTCTTTGACTCACCCTCGGCCAGTCATCGGGGAACAGCTGAGAGACAAAATTGCTGTCAACACTCTGATTCACATCACATCTCCAAGTGCTCCACAAATGATCCATGCAAAGCACTATAGAATGATGGAGACTGTGGCACCATGGAATGGAGACTGTCTATCCATAGTGCCTCCTGCTGGATGGATGTGAAACTACTTAGTAGGCTGGATTTCTTCTGCTTATGGGAATGTCACTGGAAGAGGTACACCAAGATGTGTTGGAGCTCAAATTTACAGGAGCAGGTTTTAACACCCCATAACTAGATAATACAGCAATAGTTTATATTACATGACTAATATATGTTGAGACATTATTTGTAGCGGATTGTGATGTGGATTTTTTTTTTCAGATTCAATCCATCCTTTTTTATTGTGTTTATATCAGGCCATGTGTGGAGAGAGCTGTGTGAATGAAATTGCTGAATTTGGAATAAACCGTGCATGTTCTTTCGGGCGAGTGAAACCCAGGGCCACAGGCTTGATGGATTTTTGCTGAAGTACATTTCAACATGTTGAACCTGTGGGCCTGCTGTATTGTATCGGAGCACGGCTCTAATGGTGGCAAAGGCAAAGTGCAATGCTGCATCTAGGAAAATCAATATGGATCTGCGATGGGTTTAGGTTAGAAAAAAAAAAATCTCAGATATGCATCCTGATGAAATATCATTTTTCCTCCCTCCTCTTTTTTTCCCTGTTAGAGTGATCATAAAAACAGTGTGCCTCTTTATATTATCGATCAGTCAATAAATGACTTCTCCGACCAAATGGTGAGTACATTATCAGGTCATAAGTACACCTTAGCAGAAAAAAAAAAACACAATTTGCCAAATATTTTTTTTGTTGAAAATGTTCTTTTCTTTTGTTTAAAATACATTTATAACACTGTTATTTGTTATATTGCCTTAACATTAAAGTACAAAGAACTAGTTAAGTGGTAAATGAACACCACTAACCACTCGGTGAGTTGCACAGTTTTGAAAACAAACGTTAAGGATTGTTTTAAGGACATGTTTGTGCATGACCATAGACAGCCACTCTGAAGCGGTCAGAGGCGATTCTAAAAGTGTCAAAAAGTCGAGACAGGACCCATCGTCAAAATTTCTGTGTCCACCACTCTAGTTCATCCAAAACAACCTAGAAAATAGACTCAAAGTGCTAAATACCGGAATTCTCCTTTAACACGGACGCAAAGGTTTCTAATACATCGGCTGAGGGATGGTACATTTGACAGCTTTCTCTTTTCTGACTGCCGTAATCATCCTCTATATCTTCTTTTGCTTTTGGAGGTAATGAGGACACAGAAATCATATTTGCTGACGTCTCCCTTTCACCACTAGTTGACCGAGCTATGATGAAATGTGAAAAAGGTCTGTTTTAAGTGCCTCGCTCTAAGTGCCACAACAAATAGCTTAGCTCTTAGATATTCATACTGTTGGTTTGATTGTTTTTCAGAGTAAATGATGTGGAAACCACGTCTAATGTGAGTAAATAAGGCAACATCCAATTTATTTCCTGCCATTTCACATATCATTGATCCTTCCTTGGATGTACATTCATTAACATGCATAATTAAATTTTCTCCAGAATATAACACCACTCAAGGGGATATGATTTGAAGGCAAGTTATTGAGTAATGTGCAACTGATCGTGAGGTCATCATGAGCTATGATTGAGAGTTGCAGGTAAGCTAAATACACTTTACTTCAACAGAGACCCCTGGACGTCTCATTTTCCAGGGTTGAGTTAGTGGTTGAGTTAGTGGTTGAGTGGGAGGAGGTTGTGTTCTACTTTGAGGAGGTGCTTATTTACATGGCTGACACACTGGGATCACCTTCAAAGCCACTCGTAATGAGACGGGACGAGTGAGGAGGGAGGCCTGCCGCTGCATGTGGTGCAGGGGACGACCGGGGAATGCACTGAATTATAAATGAGTCTTCTGCACAAGAAATGTGACAGTTAGCTTTAATTCCCCGTTTAGCCGGAATAGGCTTAGACAAGACTGTGCTAACTAATCAATAGAGCCCCTGCCGAAAATGTTCTCGCTGCTCCTCAACTCCTCAACCAGCAACACTCAGATGCCTCTGCTCTGATTCGTCTTCGTGTTACTCTGTATGAACATGACTTTTACGTATTTTTGGATGTGAAGTTTAAGAGGTAAGCACTCCACACCATGAATATAGATTTTCTAGATCACATCACCTTGAAGGAGCTTGTACTGAAACTGAACTTTAGCCAGTCGGTGTATGGAAATGCAAATGAGATGATCAAGAGCATCAATGAGTGAAATTAGAAATACCTACATTTCCCAAATTTCTGCAGATATACTGTACTGGAATCAAAGTCCATTTATGACATGTGAGTCACTCTTGTAATGCACCATGGAAGCTTTTTCCTATTTGGACAATATACCGCAGAACCTGATTTCACACAACATGTTCCTGGGTCAACATCTTTGTTGATCCTGGAACACTATTCCAATCAACCAATCAGATTTGAGGGACAGTTTACAGTTTATGTCAAGTTTAGGCTTACAACCAGGGCTAGGAGCTTCTACATCAGTGTTATTCAGCTCTTTTCCCTCTGAATTTAGGGATAACTTATGGGGTTAGGTCTAGGGATAGGGTAAGGACAGGAACATGTCTAATTTGGGAAAATCTGGATGTGCCAATATACGACAGCTCCTGTCCTTTTATATTGGAAAGACCAAAATCTCCAAAATAGTTTGTCTGTTTGCAGCCAAGTCTTTAGCCATTGTCGAGAAATCTTCGTTGCATATTTTTTCATCAACACTTGACCCATCAATACTAATACTTACTATTCTATTGTATTCTATGTATTTATTTATGTTTTTTTTTTTTTGCTTGTCACAGCACTTGCATATTGTTGCAATATTGTTGGTTTTATTGCTTTTTCTCCTAATTTGTAGGTCGCTTTTGATAAAAGCATCTGCTAATATTATAAATGTTGCTTTTTTTCTCGTTCATTTTTCTACAAGTATTCCATCTCCCCCTTATATTTTCTCTGTTCATTGTAAAATGTGATCAATAAGGCAAAGACAGACATAAGGTATGTGAATGTTATTTATAATTCTGTTGAAGAGTGCATACATTTTTAACAATGTGGAGAGAGACCAGGGAGTGTTACAAACATGCTGCATTTACATAATGGTTCTGCACATAAGAGCTTGCCCTTGTTTCTATGTGTGTAAAGACAAATAGCGCAGTACAATTGATGCAAAACCATTTTAAAATATTTTAAGCAACAATAAAATGTATTATTAAAAAGAAAAGAGTCATGTCAGTATAGACAACAAAGAATGAGGTTAATACTGAATTAATATCCACAAACAAATACATTACATGGCATTAGAACATGAAAAGTGAACATTTTGCTAGTCTCTGGTAGATAGACCTGGCTGTATTTCATACAATTAGGTTCAGATCACTTCTTTTGGCCAAGATCTGCCAACTTAGAGATGAAAAGAAGACCTGTTTGACAAATGTATTTATTTATCTGTTTGTTTGTGGGTTTATTTTTAATAGTACAATACTGGAACTGCACATAAGATGGTACAGTAGTTTATTCAAATGATTGTTCTGGGGAAAAAAGAATAAATTATGTATAGTCTGTTTGATAAGAAGTTCTGCATGTCCAGAAGTAAGTACAGATTATTTCACAGAACACACACTGATAAACAGTTCTTGAAATCTAATTAACTTTTTGTTGAAGTGCCTCAAACTAAATTCTTTTAAAGATTGATGGCAACCTGCAAACTTTTGCAAATGCAATACTAAGATTTTATTTTATCATCTTGGAACCTTGTAAACAGTTTCCAAGCAGACTGAGAGAAAAGAAAAAAAACATGTCTTCCAAATTTACAGCTGGAAGTAGTGCATCACACACAGTAGTGTGGGTGGTCCCGTCTTAGGCAGACATTTTACTAACTTTTCATGTCAGTAGAGGTTAAAATGCTTTGTGTAATTCACTTTTTGGCCATTCAATTAAATACAATTGTTTTTTTAATGGAAAGACATTGTGATAATTGTTCTGATTCTTTCTAGAACATCTTGAAATCAAGTCTATTTTATTAAGGTGTAAAGGTGCCAAACATCCTTCATAGTGAAACATGCAAAAGCTTTTCTCTGACCTTGGCTTATCAGTTGGGGTTGTGGGTTGTGTGGATGCAGTGAAGGGAAAAACTTCATCAAATCTCCAATGACTTTTATGAAATTCAAATGCGCTCCTACAAGCACAAGAGATGAAGCAGACTGGCATTCGCAGGGATGAGTGATACGGCACAGTGCTCTGACAGGATGGCGATCGATCCCTGCAAACCTTGTCTTTATAAAAAGCATGCGAAGATAAAGGGGAAAAAGCTCTAATAAACATCTCTTTAACTTGGCTTGCTTACAACAAAGCTACCCTTTCTGTCAGCCAGAGCTGCCTTAGAAAAAAAGATGCACATGTGATCAATTATGGATGCGCTGTCTCCTACCCCTGGAGTTGGCGAACACATTAGGTAATGCAGGAGCTCAATTTAACTAGATGGGCTTGTTAATGTGTCCCGCTGGGAAAGACCTCCGGTTCCTTTGAGTTTCCTCTTGAGCGGGGAGGGAAAATAATGTTTGGAGATGGTAGATGAGAGAACGCTTGGAGTTGGCACAGCGTCCCAGAGAGAGGGCCACCCCTTCTATGCTCGAGTCAAGGACACACGCATTGGGCATAAACACTGTGAAGGACGCTGGTTGTGCTCTGGGAACCGGCTGCTGCTTTGCAGTCATTGTGCTCCTAATGCAATTGAGATTTAAATGATTGCAATGCTAGGTTTTGACTTCTGGTGGTTTTAAAATGTTATCAAGTGTTTGGTTCCATTTATTCGTTGTTTCACTTGAACTTTTAAAGTACCCCTGTGGTGAAAATCAAGCTTTTAATGTTGTTTATATGTCTATGCAGTGTTTTTAATATGCTTTAGGTCAAACCATGTGCAAATTTATGTCAACACCATTGCTGAGTATTTTCTCTTTAAAACTGCAGTGAACCAAAAACCCCCAAAAAAGTTTGAAATCACTGGTGTTTCTGACGTCACAAACTCCCTTGCAACCAATCAGGTCAACATGTGATCATCAACGAGTGGATCTCTGAGTTGCTGTGAGTGAGAGGAGGCGGGGCTAATTTGCATATTCATAGAACCACGTATTCTAAATGAGGCAAGGATGTAGAGTTACATTCAAGCTATTTTAGGCAAAAGGAAAAAACTTTTAAAAATGTGTCATTTTGGTAATCAAAGATTTAAGGGATACAATTATTGACTACAGGGCGATCAGTAATCAGTTACAAGTTAAGAAATTCAAAGTTTAAGCAGAACTTGCATATTTTTATTTTGCACTCATAGTTACTCTTAAAACATTTAAGTAAGATAATTCCTACATTTAACTTAAAATTATCTTGTAATCTCAATTTAAATATTTTTAGTAGTGGAAACTTTTTCAGTCAATTTCAGTCAATTCTAACTTGCTAATTGGAACACAATTATTTTGTTGAATTAGCATAGCATAGCAATTGCTAAACGAGTATGGCAATACAGAACTTTTTACATAGTACAGTTCTCAAACCAAGCTCATGCTCAACTTGCCACCATGATGGTAATCCCCAAAAAACCCAACATAATAGAAACTATTCTGAACATAACAAATCATTAAATTAAACACTTCTAAATCTCCCACTTAACATTAATCTTGCATAAAAAACCTATTATGTAACACTTAATTGTAGCATTTACCGGTACTATCCCTTTTGAGTGCCATGGCAAAGCACGCTGCATAGGAAATATAAATACCAGTACAGTTTCAGTTAAATTTAAGTTTGTCTAAATTAAAAGAATCCAGTTAATTAAACTCAAAACAATGAAAACATTCAGATTACTTTAAAAGTGTCAGTTTTGTGAACTCAAAAGAAAAAGAACGTTCTACGTAATTTGATTGAACTAATTTGTTCATACTGTTCATACTCAAACCAATTAATTTTTTTGAGCATTAGGGAATAGTTTAAACCCACAGGGCTTGTAAATTATTCAAAAAGTGTTCTTATTGTTTGTGATATATTAAATCAAACATGACTGGAAGGTAATTTGTTGTGTCGTTCAAGCTTTGTTTTACAGTAGCATGAGGGTTTAACTCCGAGTATAGTGACCCAGACACATTCAGATTCAGTCCTTGCTGAGAAATGTATGATCTTTCTCCTGTGCCCTGCACCCCATGATAGGCCTTTGTAGAGAATCTAAAAGGACCTCAATTAGCGGGCCGAGAAAGCGTATGATGGAATGAGAGTGCCGTCCGTGAACTCACTCTGCATGCGTCCGCTAATGCAGGCTGCGTTCGGGTCCGTGCCCTCAGCTCTAATGTGAGCCACGTTGCTCTTTGAGTGACATAGCGTATGCAAAAAAAGAGAGCGAGACCAGACTGGTCTGGGCTTTTTAATGTGACCACTTCCTTGTGACCGGGACCTGAGTGGTAATTGCAGACTGACGGAGAGGAGGTGGCAGGTGTGACTGTCAGCTCTAATCAAGCCCTCGTGCCCAAAACCCATGATCCTTTAGGAGCAAAAAAAAAAACGAAAGAAAAAAACAAAACAAAATAGAGCGCTCACTTTCCACCGCCACATCCATTTCCTCTCACCCCACCTTCGCTCATCCCCTGACTCTGTTCTCACCTTTCTCTTCTCTACCTTAGCCTGTGCTCTTTCACCCCTTTCCACACCTGTCGACTCGATTATGGAAATGAGCATTGGTGACGGGGCTCTAAAAAGCAGATTAGCGGGAGGACCTATTCCATTGGGGGACCAGAGGGTGGAATTTGCACATCATTTGGAGGGGGTCCCTTATGTTTGCTTATTCTCGTTGGGAAAGAGAAGTGGATTGTGAATATTGTTTTGTGTTTTTTCCCCCCAAGGGGGCAGGGTATGGGTGCACAACAGGACGTCCCGTGGAAGGAGTCTTGTTTCAGCAATATCCTGTCAGATGTCTCTGACCTGCATAACCTCCAACATGAACACAATCATTAAATGCCACAAAACAAGTCTTCTGATATGCAGTTTTTCCAAGGTTCAATGCAAGTTCAGGTCAATTGACAGGATTTTTGGCATAATTTCAATTATTGCTAAATATAATTTTGACTCATTCAAGATTACACCGAGGCACTAGATTTGAATGGAGAGTTTAAAAGCAGATATGTAAATCCTAAATTTGTTAAGGCTCAATATTAATTCTTCCATAAAATCTTGAAACGGTGTTCTTGTCATTTTTACATTTGTTTTTGGAATTATGTTGTCAGGGCAATGAAATTGTAAATTTGGATATAACTTTACACAGAAAAGGTTAGTAAGTTTTTTTTTTACACCAAAATAATTTTTGATAATAATTATTTAATTTCTTTTAAACAATTAGCATTTTAAAATTCCATTTTAAGTGCCCCATTGTGTTTGCTGTTTTTTTTAAACATAGTGTTTTAAAAAAAAAGGATTAAACAGACTTTTTGTGGTAATACCATTATGTCATAAATGGTGTCGATTGAGCTTAATTTTTTTAAAAAAAAATGTTTTTTTTTTTTTTTTTATCTGAAGAAACTCCTGTAATGCAGTAAAAAAGGAGAATGTCACATTTGTTGTTTTAATCTACTATGGTATTTCACACAAGCGTTAAGTCCAAGTACTTGTAAAGGCAAGACAATGATAAGATGAGATCTGAAGTCTTTTCAGAAAGATTTGATTCATTAAAAATGCACTTTGTCCCTTTTCCCCAACAGTGTTTAAATATTGTAACTGCCATATATCAGGTTGCATTTCACTGTATTATGATCCAGTATTGAAAAGTGCTTAACTCAGGGTCACAGGAAGATCTCTCCCACGTCAGCAGCTCCTGCGTCTCTACATCTGAGGCCTGAGTTCTCTTCTTCATCTTTTTGAAGGCAGTCACTCAGAAGGAGGGCTCTGATCCGCTGGTGAACGCAAACTGTGTGTCAATCACACAGTTTAACTCCTGATCTGACGTCAGTATTCATGGCGGTGAGTAAATAGCCTTCCAGATTTTAGTATAGTATTATGTATTCATGGCCGATTCCAATTCCTATTGTTTTTTACAAGCAGTTTGGCCAATTCTGATATTGGTTGCCAATTTTTTTCCTTGTTTAAGCAGATTTATTTGTTGTTTATTTGCTCTATAACAGGTAAACTTGCCCAAGCAAGTCCAAGCAAAGGTGCATGTAGCATGAGCTGTTGTTTTTATTTATTTATTTAATTTACATTGTTTAGTACATAGTACACTCTAATTTCTCAGTAGCCTAAGTTTCATTATTTATATGTTTTATTTTATCTTCAACAATAACAATTTAAGTATTTTTATGGTAACACTTTACAATGCGTTTCATTTGTTAACATTAGTAGTTAACATGAACTAAGAATGAGCAATACTTCTATTAATCTTAGTTCATATTAATTTCAACATTTACTAATACATTATTAAAACCAAAGGTTGTATTTGTTAACATTAGTTAATGTGAACTAACATGAACAAGCTGAATTTTTATTAACTAACATTAACAAAGATTAACTAATACAGTCTCAAATGTATTGTTCATTGTTAGTTCATGTTAGTTAATACAGTAACTAATTAACCTTATTGTAAAATGTTACTATTTTTATTTTATGTATCTTTTTAAACACTCAGTGGGGATATGTCAGTTAATAATGAAGGAACAGAGTCAGAAAGTCTCACAAATTATTTTCAAACTCGCATGACGGGCAGCTACAGTATTTCTAAAAGGAAATGCTATAAAGTTTAGGCTATAATTATACTAACATTGGAGGAAGGAATGTTTCAGTGGCTAATTTATAATCTATAGCTTTCTATTGTATTAAATCTCTCTCCTTCACACTGTCACAGGATCATTCTCGAAGGGTTTGGGTGTCTGATTGGCCAGGCTGGTCATGTCTGGTGCTTCGTTCAACAACATGTGGAGGAAAGCCAGTATTGTGTAGAATATTTTATTTTTCTGCTGAGGAAGCCAGAATGTCAATATCTCACGTCTTTGAAAATGAGGAAATAGAGTTGTTGCTGTTTTGGGTTGGTAAAGTTTTGTTAAGTTACATTCCTGTCTTAACTTTAATTTTAAAAATGAAAGAGTTTTTAACGACGTATTAATAAGCGCTATTTATTTAAGACAAACATATATCTGTCCAGTGTAGTCCTAAACATGTTATGCCATTTTTAAGGTTTGTTAATCATGGTGTGCAAATCTAGGTCTTTGGTTATGCATATAGTCTGCAAAAACATAGTTTCAGAGCATTCAAGCAGGTATGGCAGTTTGGTGTTTAATAAAAATAGAAATATTGATAAAATGTAGAGCTATAAAGTAACAATGCTAACACATTCAAAAAATGCATTTGGCCCAAACCTGTTCCTCTCGCTTATACTTTACTATCCTATTTATGAAAGTCGCAACAAGATTAAAATAGAATAATAACCTTGTCTTAGTTAAGTAAGAATTATCCATATGTGGGTTATATTCAAGAGGACAAAATAAAAATGTCCCCTTCCACCCCACCCACACATTTTGGAAACACTTTATAATAACTGCACGCTATTAATCATTAGTTAAGCATGAGTAAACAATTAATTCATCATTTATAAAGCATTGATATACATTAATAAGCAGTTTTTAAATACAGCTTTAAATGCTTTTTTCTTGATTTATAAGCATATCTATAATGTGTTTAATAATTGTATTTTCATACTTTGTTAATGTTTAATTAATAATTTCGAAATGAAGTATAGCATTATTTTCAAACCAGTTATTTAAGAGTTGTCAGTGGTTGATAAGATCACTTAGAAAGAGTAAGTGGAGTAAATTCAGGTAGTTATAAAGCATTTAGTAGTGGTCAGTTAACTATTTCTATTCATGCCTTGTAAAGCATTTATAAAGGAGATTTAAAGAATCTTCTAAACATTAAAATGAAACAAACACAACACTGTGATACAGAACATAGAAATATTTAACAGCCTTTAGAAATGCTTTACAAGGCATAACTAGTCCTCACTTTAGATGAGCTCACCAAATAGTTAACTGACCACTATACTAAATGCTTTATAACTAGCCGAATTAACCCTGAATTACAGTAGAAATACATGTTAATACAGCATTTATTAACACACTAAGATGTATGAATGTACATTTAAATAGTTTATTAATCATTTACCTACACTTTCTAAGTGATCTTATGAACTACTAACAACTCTTAAATAACTGCTTTATAATGCAATTCTTTATTTAGAAATGATAAATTGATCATTAATAAAGTATGAAAATACAATAATTAAACGCATTATAGATGTGCTTTTGAATCAAGAATAAAGCATTTATAGATGTATTTATAAACGTCTTAATAATGTCTATTAATGATTTATAAATGATGAATTAACTGTTTACTAATGATTAATAGTGTGTAGTTATTATAAAGTGTTAACCACATTTTTTCCTGCATCGTATGTCAGACCTGCACATCCACAGAGTGGCTGAAGTTTGAAGAATGAATAAACCCTGTGAAAAAGCATAAGAAGAAAGAGGAGGAGGAGGAGGAGGAGAGGGGAACGACACGGCTGCTAATTTGCTGACATGGGGGCGATGGGGAGGTTGGCCTCTGATAATATTGTTTTTTTGAAGGAGCAGCACAAGTAGTGAGAGGAACAAAAGTAACTGTGCCCCACAAATCCTGTAGCCAATTAGTCCGTATCAATAATTAATAGGCATTGTCTGTATGGGCCACAGCAGATTGAGTTTCTCTCTGCCTGCCTAGATTGTTATGACAAGTAGTGACTACATAATGATATTAGCGATTAATAATTCAGCGCAAGCAGTGTTGCTTCAGGTGACTGGGCTGGTCGTGTCTCCACTCCAGACCACACATGTGCGGGGTGGTCAAAAATAGTATGTGTTTGTTTATATGTGTGTGTGGTTGAGGAAAGCATGTTGGTGGACAAAGTAAATCTAGCATTAAATAGACATAAGCAATCACTAGAGTTGACCCTGAAAGGTAACTTTGAACAAGGGACTTTAGGTGTTATCATATTGAAACACAACCTCTTACATTTAAAAGTGAACGTTTTTTTTATGTTTCACTAGATGACATAACAGTTTTATTTTTATAGTGACACCTAGTGGTGTGGATGCAAGACCATGCTAAAGTTTTTTTTGTATTGTAAAAATGGATTATTCACAGGTATTTGAGATGCATTTTTTTCTGTAAGTTAATGTGTCAGATAAAAGAGAGGTAAAGTGAGTTGCAGATGGCTGGTCATGTGACCTCAAAATGGCCGCCCCTATGTAGGGACCCGCTCTACAATAAATCAGCTTTTATTGGACTACTGATACTGTATGACTAGTGTCTTCATAATTGAGAAAGGTTATTATCGTTAAGTAAAATTAAAGCTATTCAAAAAAATTTTTTTAATATAAATAAAACTAATTACTATTAGGTGAAAACTTGAACTAAACGAAAATGGCAATAAACTAAACTAAAATAACTAACTGGAAATTAAAGCTAAAAAGAAAAACTGTAATAGTATTATTTAAAAAACAAAAACGTATACATTTACATTTATTCAGTTATTCATTTAGTAGACGCTTTAATCCAAAGGCATTTACAATTGAGTAATTCAATAATCAATTAATCTTAAAGAGGCATACACACAATAAGTGCTAGTTATACAGAGACACCAGTCAGAATAGCTAAAACAGGGAAGGATTAAGGAATTAAAAACAATTATAACAATTTACCTAATAATTAACTTAAAATAAAATGAAAAGTTAACGGGTTAGTTGACCCAAAAATGAAATTCTGTTTGTCGTCTGTGACCCTCATGGTTTTGTTCCTTGAATTCTGTGCTATCTGTTTAATATATTTCTTTATTAAAAACCCCTGCGTTTAGATCCTCACCTTCTCCAGTTTTCTCCAGCACCATTACAACCACTTTCTCTTCACTTTTTTTTTCTGAAGAGACACGATCGCTGGTTTAATTTAGGCTTTTATTCACATATGGGACAGATTTCTGAGATTTCCTTTAAATATCTTCATTTGTGTTGATGAACAAAACTCTTACAGGGTTTGGAAAGACGTGAGGGTGAGATTAAATTAACCCTTTAAAATTTATTAAAAAATCCAATTCAAAATGTGGTTACACTTTATTTTGAGTTAGTCTACTAACTATAAAAAACTCTGCAATTCCATGTCAGCTAACTCTCATTAGTTGACTGAGACTGTTAGATTGTTAGGTGTTAGGGTTTGGGTTAGTAGAGTAAGTTGAATTAGTTGCAAAGTTGCTTATAGTTAGTAGAATGTCTAAAGTGGACCATAAAAATAAAGTGTTACCCAAAATATTAATAAAAACTATACTATATAAAATGTATATAACTACAAACACTACACGTGAGTGTGTGTAATGTAAAAACATATCTTCCAAAACTGTTTAAAAACGAAAAACTACCTTTAATGTGTGAAGAAGTGCAGTAATAATAATAGTTTACACTTTGAAGCCAGTGTCCGCTGCGCTCCTGCCCATAAAGCCCACACTAATGGATTCAGAGCACCAGAGCTGTCTGCTCAGCCCACAGGGGGAGGATCTGGGACTTGCCTTGTTGAACCCACTTATGTGCTCTACTGTCAATGTGACAGATTGGTGTGTGGTCGCCGTCCCAGCGGTGCAGCTCCACATCTGGACCATTTCTGGCTGTTCTGAAATGCTTTAAGTGCTTCACGAGGTTGCCCAAGTGACAACCCTTAGATCAGTTTTGTTTGGTAGGACTGATTTCAGATTAGCATTTGATTTAAAGCATCTTTCTGAAAGTCTGCTGCCATGCTGATCGAATGATGTCAGTTCAGTGTCTCAGCGTTTGAACATGCCTTTTTCTAGCGCTGGATTGTTATAATTATATGTAAATATCAGTGCTGGAGGAGGTCGAAATGGCTTAGTGTTTCAACACCACTCTTGTAGAGCCCTTAAAAGATGAATTTTTTTTTTTTTTTTTTTTTACAGTTTTAAAAGCACACAATCCTAAAGTTTTGCAACATGTTCTTGAGTCATCACATTATTTCACTCTATAAAAATGAACATTTCTGAAATTTACTTGCTCCCCACCATGTTAAAATCTTTGTGAAGTGTGCATTTTGTAGGAAGAAATCAGTCACATATTGCGTAAAACATTAAAATCACATATGCTCAGTTTAACATTGAAGGTTTAATAATTTTTTGTGCATTCCTTTTTTTCCATGATCAGATGCTATATATTCTCAAAAGAAAAAAAAGTTTATTTAACTTGGATGAATGTAATTAACATTTCCCTAGCAGATTTGGTAGGTTTGCTCCGACAGTTTATTTCCGTAATAAATTAATGACTTCCTCTGATGTGCTAGTGAGGGCCTCTGATATTGTCTGATTGACGTTTAACCCTCTCCATTATTACACAGGGGGTAATCAATAAATAAATGAGTCATCAATGTGAATTAATTGCTTAGCAATGCATTATTCATCTGCAGAGTTCATTTACGAAGAGAAGATCCCAGTGCTGTTTATCAAGTTGAAGGAAGAGTGTAGCAAAGAAAATCTTCTGCATTGAAGTTACAAGAAGACTTCTACTTTTTCAGGTACCCTGTGCATATATTATACTACAAATAGGTCAAACTGACTCTGTGAGAGTATATTTTAGTTATTCGCTATAAATTCAACAGCTCAAAGTAAATTACTCACTTGTCAAGTCAAATCACCTTTATTTATATAGCGCTTTTTACAATACAGATTGTTTCAAAGCAGCTTTACGGTGGTAACAGGAAAATAATGCAACAAAGTTTCTGTTTCTAGAAGAAAATAGCACAATCCAGCTTAAGTAAGTTCAATGATTGTTCATTTTTGTTGTAAAAAAGTTTGTAATTTAGTTCATTTATATATCTAGCAGCTCTGGAGAAAACCTTTATGTCATCGTCTAGCTCAGTTCAGTTCTCAATGGTGTCAATGCAGGCAGAAAAATATTGCAGGCAATGATAGTGTTGAATATTAAATGTCCCCAACTAAGCAAGCCAAAAGCCAAAGGCGAAAAAGGTGAAAATGGTGACAGTGCCAAGGAACCAAAACTCCAGAGTACAGTGGAGAAAAAACCTTGGGAGAACCCAGGCTCAGTCTCATTCTCCTCTGGCCAACCTACAAACAGTGTATGATTATGATTCAGGAAGCACTACAGGTCAGAAGTCAGATTGGATTGGAACATTTAGAATATTTATCCAGTTCCATCTGGTTGAAGATCGGAGTCATCACGTGTGTATGGAGTCGGGTTTGTTGAGGATCAGTGCCATTGACTGTCGTGTTGATGAGCCCTTCACAGGGGAGAGAAGCTACTTTGAAACAATCTACATTGTTAAAAGCGCTATATAAATGAAATGAAGATGAGAGTTGACACAATCTCTGCAGACACTTCATGGATGCGTTGTGGTCGTGCCTAGGCGCAGGTCCTCCATCTGATCTGGATACGGCCCGGATCCGGCTGTCTACATCATGTGTTGTGGTCGTGCCTAGGCGCAGGTCCACCATCTAAACCCAGATGCGGCTAGGACCCACTTGCTCAAAGGAATGTTGCAGGTTAAATACTACTATTCCTATTAATAGCCCTAATAACGGTATCTGTTAACCTGGTCCTTGAAACTAATTCTTATTTCAATTTGTCATAGTCTGCATCAACATTTTCATTGAGCGCCTATGGTGCTAGCCTGTTGTGGTGTCAGGTAACTTTATCTTTGTGATTAGTTTTGATAGTTTTCAATTGTTGAGGAGTTCACGTCTATGTTCTGTATGTTGATCTCTGATTGTCAGGGTTCGAATTACAAAGTGGCTTTCGGGGGAGCCCTATTTTGCGATCCTCCCTGACCCTGACTGACTTTAACGCTTTTGGTGCATGTTCGGGCATTTAAAACAATAGGTTTACAGTAAACCTATTGTTTACTTAGTAAACCGTTTACTTCAAAACGCAAGCGTCAGTCAGTGTTGTCAGTGTTAGGGCAAACAGCTCTGTTCACGGTTCTGAATACCGCGCTTAGGCCTACATCATGCAAATCATGATAAAAACAGAATAACTCACATAACAATCAAGTCGCAGCGGTGGTTTCTGGCGCCCAAGTCTCGCTATCCTCGGTGCTGGTGCTGTCGCTAGCAGCAACTTTTAGCGGCAGCGGCGGTAACACCGGCAAGCTAGTTGTAGCTGGTGCGCTGTCATCACTCCTCTTCGTTTGTTTTGTAAATCCAAAATTGACTGAGGTTTGGCTGCTTTCTTTTTGACATTCTTATTAGTATCCACAGAGTGTTCCAAAAAACGAATAAAGTATGTTTTGAACTTGAAGCTAAGCTAACATTCAAATACCAACTCAGTGAGAAGTTCAAGTGGTGACGTAAACGTAGTAATTTCAGTGCAGCGCCGCCACGCATGGATGGTCACAGCAGGAGAGACAGCATTGCATTTATTAGTGGAGACAGTAATGTAATGAGCGCAAATAAACACTGACACATTTTTAATATCATACAGAAAATCAAAATCTATATGCGACACAAAAAATGGACAGTGTTTTAGAGCTCCCCCTAAATGTCTCAAAGTAGGCTTTCAGGGGAGCCCAGGTCCTTTTCAGGGGAGCCGAGCTCCCCTTAGCTCCCCCGTAATTCGAACACTGCTGATTGTAATGGAAATGTCACAGATGCAAGGTACCATCATACAGGTTTGCTTGATTATAACAATTAGATAATCAGCTTGCAATATCAGTGTCAGCTACCAGGAGCAAGCCTGAAGTGTCATAACAATAAGTATGTATCAAACTTGTTCAATTTGAAAAGTGTAAAAAAAAATTCATAACATGTCACAAGCAATCATGTCTCTGGAATGTGCTTTTAGCGAACAACACTGCATAGCTTCTAATGGTGTTAAAAAAAAACAAAAAAACAGTACCCACAGATAGCACAAGTCTCTTTGATGTCATATTTACATCTGGAAGACGTATTTTTAAGAGTGTTTGCTCATCTGCAAGACGTCTATAGGACGTTTCTGTCAGATGTCAAATAGACGTTAAGAAGATGTCTTTAAGATGTAATGATTTAGAATGCATGTTAAACTGACATCTTATAAACGTCTATTTGACATCTGACAGAAACGTCCTATAGACGTCTTGCAGATGAGCAAACACTCTTAAAAATACGTCTTCCAGATGTAAATATGACATCAAAGAGACTTGTGCTATCTGGGTAAATGAGTTTCCAAAACCACAAAATCAAAGAAACAAGGTTCAGGTCTCCCCTGTTCTGGCATTATTCATTCGCAAGATGCATTAGATCCTTTTAGGCACAGCATGTTTACTTAGACCTCACACTTCTTTCTATGTAGCCGATACTCAGCAGCTGTTGCATAACATGAATCGAGTCATATCACAGACGTGTACAATGCGCACACTTGCAACATCAGACTAAAGCGCTTCCCCCTGCTGTTGTTGATTTCGTTTGATTCATTCAGTGGGTATAGAGAAGTGAATCAGATGTGTTGTGCTCAAGCCTCCTCTAATTGCCATGGAGCTCTCCCTCCACTGGCTTTCTTCTGTCCTGCGTAGAGAGAGAAAAAAAACACTACGTTTGTACCTCACTGTTCAGCTTTTATCTATATTTTAAGCCACACACAAGGTGTAGAGTTGAGCTGGAGCTTGTTACAGGGGCCTGCGACTGCATAATTCATGAGCGGGAGCGGGTTGCAGCAGCAGCTAAATAAAAGATCTTTCTTTCCATGGCAGGACAGCAGCAGATACCTGTCCGTGCTGCTAGCTAGTGTCGTGGAACATGCAGGAAGATCAATACGCATTTGTGTGACACAAATCGCTCAGTCGACTGTGTGCCTTGAAAGTGATCAGTCCCCCAATGCTTGTCCCTAATGTTGATCCACTCTAGGATGCCAAAAATACTCACGTTTCAAGCACAGCAGGCCTCCTTTACCTGACGTTCCGCAGTAGAGGCGAAGGAAACTAACTTGAATTGTTTATAACTTACACTGTAAAACATTATCGTGATTTTAACGGTAAAAGACTACGGTAAAAATGCTACGGTGAAAAAAAAACCTGTTAATTGGTTAACAGAACGTTTCCGTACTATATACGGTAAATAAATGTGATAGATCTAACCGTACATTTAATGTAATTTTACAGTAAAATACCGTTAAAGTTGTTGGAAGTGAAAAAGAACAAGTCATTGTATAATTTACAGTATAACAAACCATAAATTGACATTCCCACAGTTCCCTGCGTGACACTTAACATTTGATGTATTTTTGTTGAAATAACTGTTTCTTCAAAGTTTTTCTTATCAGTTATGTACAATGGGTTTTATGTTACATTTAATGTTGTTTTCATTTTTTAAATTTCATGTGTGTTACCATGATGGTGTTTAGTGTTTGTGTGAATGACACTGTGCAGCTTCTATATATAGGTATTAACTTTTTTAGTGGAAAAACTGCTTCTGATGAGTCAGCATGTGACATTCACCACCACTGTGATTGGTGGTTGTCCATGTATTATATGTATTACAACGGTACAAAACAGATATTAGAACTTCAATAGGTCAGTAAATATTTTTTTACTGTAAATTTTAGTTAAGTCTGTTAAACCTAAAATGTTGCCACCATATTTTTTACGGTATATTACTGGAAACCGTTTTTTTACCATAAATTTAACAGATTTTTTTTAGAGTGAACAAATTAAGCCAATAACAGGTTATGTGACTGATCTTTAATGTAATTTCCAGTCTTTGAAACTCTTCAACACCTAATGAGCGTGAAAGAGTCAGTGTAGCTTGGGAAGTTCTTTAATTTAAGGCAGCACTGAGCCACTGTTCCACTTTATTAGCCATCGACACTGAGCCCATTACAGAACACTCCAGTTTGCCGGACTCAAACTCTCAAACTCCCTCTGCCTAGATTGCGGTGGATGGTGGATAAGGCAAGATTAAAAAATCATGTCAGGAGAAAAGACTTGATGTGCAGGGGAGGCATAAAACCGCATACGGAAGGCGGCAGCTTCAAATTGGACAGCAGACTGCGCTGTATCTTTACAAAATGCATGAATCCACTGAAGACCCGAGATCAACCCCCTGACTGCCTGTCTTGGTTTCTCTTTTTGGACAAAGCAGCCGTGGTTCTGATGAAGGGCTTCGAATGAGCATCCCAGGGAGCGACTGATCACGTTCTGAATGTGAGCTGGGGTGAGGGTACGAGCTGGTCAGAACAGGGGGGTGCGGGTTCACCTCTAAAGGCACGTGCGATGCAGACTGAAGCGTGCGGAGCTCCACCGAACAGACTCTGGCTATATGACGGGGTGGAGAGTTGGGGGGGGGGGGGGGGTGGGGATGATATTTTAAAAGCCTTCATTCTCCACCAGTGAAATTATTACCAGTATGTGAAAACAAGGCTGGCTTCAGGCTAGCCACCCAGGAGAGTGCTCAGCCTCAGGGTGATTTCAGAAGAAAGTAACTCAGGAGAAATAATGGGGCTGGGAGTACAAGGGGAAGGTAAAGGGAATTTTTATTCGGTTCACTCATAGTCTCGCTCTTCGTTTTCTCTGAAGCATTCACGACTTGCTTACCACCCCACTTGGCCATTGTTGTGGAGTAACAAAGCTTAAAAAAAAGCCTGATGTGTATTCTCTTTCGTTGCTTCACCCGCTTTCAGACCTGCAGGGTCTTTTTTCTTCTTCTTGAGTTTGTCTAGGGCCAGTGTTTACATGCTATACAAATGAGAAATGTAAAGCAGACCGTTCACATCGCAACACATTCGGGCATCATGCATGGATTCATTTTATTAACTTTCATATTCAAATTTGGACCAGAAACTAAATCTAGTAACATTTTGACTGCTTTGATTGAATCTGAATAAGCATTTTGTTAAAAAAGGATCACTCCAGCAAAGAGACCTTAAATATTTACTGAAAATGTAGCTGACTCTCAGCAAATATAAATCTTGCATAACATCATGAAGCAGAAGGAAATCTATCCCTTCTTCCCCTCATTTTCTGAATGAGCGCTGCCTGTCTTTGACCTCATAAAGATGGATTTTTTACAACAAAATATTAAATTTAACAGAGACATATCTGTTAAAGTGGTATATTTCAGAGTAAAAATTGTTTAAAAATTCATTGTATAATCCAGATCATGATATGTATCGCTCCCGTTCCATCAGGATTTTCGTGATGGAATTTTCCTCACATTTTAAGCACTTAAATGGGCCTTCCTTTAGTGTGGGAGTTTGTGAAGTGTACAGTGCCCACACTCTCAAACTTGTATAGCAGGACCAGCTCTGACTGTTATCAGTTTTGACATGTCAAAGGCAAGGCAGGGCGTTAGCCTGTGGCGTCCGGGAAAACATGCTAATAGTCAGATGCATTAGTGCACTCAGGGGCTCATGATGATCAAAAAGGATGTGTGTTTTTCAGCAGCCCCATCTCATGGCCTAGCAAAGGTACAACTCGTACAGACAGCTCCTGCTCTCCATCCACATCTTGTGCATGTTCAGAAACCTTAACCTTTAGTCTTAGGTCATTTAAGTGCACCTTGAGAGCAAAAGAAACTAGAATTGTTGTTGTTTTTAATTACACTTCACAGTGTCTGGAATGGTTACACAGTTGATGATTACAGTTTTTCTCAGTCGCTTTGGTGCATTTCTCAGATCAGAAATTAAATTCTCAAAACTTGTTCAACCACCACATAGTCACTTGTGCACATCATAAAAGCAGTTTCTCATTCTTTTGAACAAGTTGCGATTTCTTTGGAACATTCATGCAATTGGTTATATACAATTGTCTGCGGTTTCCTACAGTTCATCGTATAAGTCATTAAATGCAAAATGGTTAATAGTTGTCATAATTATTCTACAATTATTATTCAAGCATATTTTCTACACATGTCTAGTAGACTTTTTGTAAATGTGTCATGAATTGATGAATTGTAAATCTTGACTTTCACTAATGAGGAGAATGTAGATCAAACAATGAGAAACCAGTTCTCTAATATATCTCAAAGTTGCATCTCATGAACCTTCAGTTGGCAAGCATATATACAGCGATGCATGCAAAAGCAAAGTTCTGCCTATCCTGTGTTTGCCGGAATGAGACTGTGTTGTAACTGTGAATCCTATCCAGTCTCTTTCAATCAATAACTCACATACAGTAGTGTGTACATTTGTACTTTTGAAATGGATATATGGCATACAGAAGAAGCACAGCTTTGTACATTTCAATAACTCCAAACTATTGCCATAGTTTACATCAGGTAATACTAACAGAGTGCAGTGTTTTACAGTTTTTCTCAATTGCTTTGGCACATTTTTCGAAACAGTCTTAACATTCTCTAAACTGTGAGTGCAAATGTCACAACTATTTGCAGGAACTTCAAAACTTTATAGCATGTCTGCAAAATGTAGTTACTCACCCAAAACATTTAATTCATGCTTCAAAACCTAGTTTTTGTGTCAATAATTTGGCCAAGGCCACCAAAATCTAAAGTATTTTTGTCATTGTGTGAGCCACACTGGTCAAAATGTTTAGTTGTTTTTTCACCACAACAGTCAACCATGAAAATTAAGGGTTTACTGTAAACAAATCTCATATTTGTTGAGAAAAGTCAATAGTATGTAGAAAAAAAAAGTCTATGAACATTTGTATTTTTACAGTGTTTATTTTTGTACTTCATGCGTATATATACACAATACAAGTGTATTTACTGTACATGAAAAGTAACTGACAAGAGTAACAAGATTTCACTTTACATTTCAGATTTGTGTATTACCACAAATACACAAACAACAAATAACATTCATGGGGAAAAAAACAAAACAAACAAATTATTCTTGGTGGACATCTTGTCGCTCACGTTGGTCAGGCCAAAGATTTTCATCAACATCACATCTGATGTTTTCCATTGCCACACACCGTGGAAAAAATCTCCTTGAATGCCGCACCCATCCCCTGCAATGGTCAGCTGTGATGTCCTCACATGCAGCATTCATGGCATCCAACAAAGAAATCTGATTTTGTGGTCTATGATCATACACTTTCCACTTCCATGCTGAAAAAAACTCTTCTATTGGATTTAGGAATGGAGAGTATGGTGGAAGGAATTCCACTGTTATCCTTTCATGTGCAGCAAACCAGTCCCTAACACTGTTGGTTCGATGGAAGCTGACATTATCCCAGACAACAACATAATTAGGCAAATGTGGTCTAACTAAACCTCTTTCTTCCTCTGGAATCAGGTCTCTGTAAAGTGCATTTAGGAAGGCCAGGAGAAGTTGGGTATTATAGGGGCCAATGTGTGGAATATGTGTGCTCACACCGTTCTCTGAAATGGCAGCACACATTGTAATATTGGCTCCACGTTGGCCTGGTGTGTCAATTGTGGCTCGGTGTCCAATGAGATTGCGACCACGTCTCCGGCCTTTGGACAGATTAAACCCAGCCTCGTCCACAAAAACAAGAATGTGGGTCGTTTCATGTACTTCTAACTCCATGATTCTCTATGAAGAAACACAGAAAAAAATGTAACAGTAAATGTTTTTTCTTATGGCTTTCTGAAACTTACAGTAAAGTAATACAGGCATCTTAGAAAAACAGGAAAACTCACTAAGTGCACACCAATGGTTTACCTGGACATACTGGTACCGCAACGCCTTGACTCTTTCACTGTTCCTCTCAAATGGCACCTTATAGAGCTGTTTTATAGTCATCTGATGTCTTTTTAAAACTCTGTCTATGGTGGAAATGCTGACAGAATTTATATTTGCAAAGACATTATTGTCATTTATGATTGCACTTTGGATCTCTCTTAGCCTGATGGAATTGTTGGCTATGACCATGTTGCAAATTTCTTGTTCTTGCAGTTGGTTACGTAAATACTGCTGCTCTGCCACCAGCGCGAGGTTGTCGTGCAGTTCTATAGAACAAACAAATAGACTTGCATTTACCTTTACAATAGTGTTGTTTATACTGTAAAAATACTTTACATACTGTAAAACAAAACAAAAAACATATTTACCTGTTTTCCCTACGAAAGGTTTGCACAATTGATGACACTGTGGACCTGTTCACATTAGGCTGTACTCTTCGACCAGCCTCTTCCATTGTTAAACCATGATTTATGACATTTCATCAGAGACTCTGACTCTTCTATTTCCACCTCTTCCTCGATTATTTCTTCCTCTACCACCACCACGTATTCTTACACGCCTTCCAATTGCTCTTCCATGAGCATGTTGCTGCAGTTCAGGGTTGTGAATGTCCTCCATTCTCAAAAACTTCTACAGCAGTGATTGTGCTGTGGGCAATCTATATATATATATATATATATATATATATATATATATATATATATATATATATATATATATATATTATTATATATATATATATATATATATATATATATATATATATATATATATATATATATATATATATATATACTCCCAAAGTTGATTGGTTAAATGGTTAAATGTTTGATTCATATTAGAGGTAATTTGCAATTAGATTGCAAATGCAATTAGAGGTCATGTGCCAATTTAGCAAACATTACAAACCATGTCAATGTCAGATATATTTTAGAATATACATGCATGTATACTAATTATGATAATTGAATAGATCGTTTTGAATGTGATGACTTACACAATAAAAAATGTCTGAGAAGTTCTGAAGTGTTTGACAGTGTAAGTGAGAATCGAGTCATCAGTTTTGATCAACAAGCCATATGCAATTATTTGTTGTCCAAACTGCAGACAGTTGTATGTACTCTTTGCACACATGTGCCAAAGCATTTGCAATTTGCTCAAATCAATAAGAAATTCCAATCTGATGTGAAAAAGAAGCGAATTGTTCAGAGATCTGAAATTAATGTTTTGGGAAATAAAAAAAACATTTGAGAACTGAGCCAAAGCAATTGAGAAAAACTGTATTGACAACATGACTAAGCATTTTGGCTATCTTGTTTGTGAACAATGACACAAACACTTTTCATTCTGATGGCACTGATATCGTTCATTGACATACATACTTAGTTTTGAGAGATGAACTAAATATTTTGAGTAAGTTACAGGCTTCCAATGTGTGGTGCTGTTTGTACGAACTATTTAGAGAATGCACATGTACTTCTTTGCAAATATTAAAGATGATTTGAGAAATGCACCAAAGCGACTGAGAAAAACTGTAAAACATTAAACAATGTAATGTTAACAATATTATATTGAGATAGATAGATAGACAGATGGATACAGATAGATAGATAGATAGATAGATAGATAGATAGATAGATAGATAGATAGATAGATAGATAGATAGATAGATAGATAGATAGATAGATAGATAGATAGATAGATAGATAGATAGATAGATAGATAGAGTAACACTGAAACAGCATTGACTCAACATTAAATATATGGCGATTCCATCTATCAGTACTGTCACTGAGCATTAGTTCTCGTTTTTTTTATTCCATTAGAAGACTCTCATGAATATGCTAGTGTCAAGCTAATAAAATCCATTAATATTAAATCCACCATAATACGCACCCTCTGCTCTCGTAATGGAGGTCCTGCTTTCACTGATAATTTAAAGCCACTGTGACCAGCAGTATTCATAGGTTTAATTGGGGTGATTCATTTCAGTACATGGAAATACCAGCATGATGTTCCAGTTAATATTTTAAGTATTCCATTATTTTAAAAAAAATGAGCATTGCATTTACCTGATTTTGTTAAAACCTGCATTTTTATGTGAGGTGTCAAATTCAATAGAGAATGTTGGGCAGACTAGGAGTGTTACACCCTGTAAAGGGGAATGTACAGTCAGTTTAGGGTGAGGTGTAATACCATCATTTGAAACAATTAAGAATGAGTTAAAGGGGTGAAATCACTACCCTACATCACCTCCACACCTTAAGTGACAGTACAAGTTGTAAGTCTCTGTGTCTAAAATGTATACAAATCTATATAAAAAAAAATTGAGGTACAAGTAAAATTTCACTTTTAAACACAAATGTTATATGACAGAACGGGTAGTGGGTTGTTATGGTCTCCCATGTAGGCCTACCTCTAAAGAAATTGATCCTGCTAAAGTTTACTTCTGGGTTCAAACCCGGAAATACAAAGTAGACTGTGAACAGAAAGTCTGCGTCCCAATGTGCATACTATCCATCCTAAATAGTATGTGACATAAGTAATTGTCAATACTATGTAGGGCAGATAGGGTGGATAGTATGCACATTGGGACGCAGCTTAAGTCTAAATCTAATGTCGTTTTGTAACCAGGTAACCATGGGTATTTGGCGATAAATCGAGGAAACTTATAATAAGGATATAATATAATAAGGATATAAATCCTTAGCGCACAGCCATATCTTTTGAATTTTGTCTTTGAATTTATGTTTTTGCAGCTCTGTATATTCCTATGGCATCGCTGACGAAGAGTAATTAGCTGGTGAAGTGGATTCACTTATTGTAGAACATTGTAATATTTGAAGCGAATATCATAACAAATGTCAGTAGACCAGGAAGATTTTAAAACGAGCGGTTCATTCATAAATCCGTAAGATCTTACCTTCATGCTGTGGAAATACAAACAGGAAGACAGGACACAACGGAAGGAAAGCTCTGAAAAGGGGCTGGGCTACCTAAGTATAGCGTCGTTAGAGTATTATTAGAGTAGACTATACTGTTGGCAAATGTCCCAGGGGCACTAAAATGGACAATTTTTGTATATCAAGATAATAATAATAAAAAAACTGAAAAAAAAATAAAATAATAAAAAAAAAAATCAGCTCCCTGCATGGTCTGGAAGTTTGTCGAGTCTAATACTTGTTTAATATATTGATCTCCTTCAAAGAGTTTGGCAAACTTAACTGATTCTTTAATCTAGAGACAATTAACGCTCAATTTCAACTCTATTACATTGAATAGGCTACGTTTAAAGGAGGGTTTCCTCAAATGTCTGATACCCATCCTGCGTAGCTACAGGGTAGGCTATTTCGCACGCCTAATCCTGGTCTTTTCAAAAGGGTGAATTTTATCAGTGCCCAAAAAATCCAGGAAAGGTGTGCCAAGGGCTGTTTAAATTTTCATGGCAAACCAACAGACTTTCGCACTCTCCGTGGCCTCAACAGGTCGTTGAGTAAATCTCCAGTGGCTGTTCAAGCAAATACACTTAGCTACTGAAATGAACTGAATCCTGTCCAGTCAAATCTTTAAAGGGTCTACATGTCAACCGCTCGTCATGACAGCCATCGGCACAGATGCTCAGCAATGGCCACAAGAACCATGCCGTGATGAATCTGATCTTCAAGCAAAATGAACTGGATGAATTTTTGAATGCTACCAAGGTTTTTTGGTCACCTGATGGAGTTTGGGTTCCTCGCCACTGGCTTGCTTAGTTGGGGACACTTGATATTATTGTTACAATAACACTATTATTGATCTGACTGTACTGAAACTGTTGTATGAACTGAACTGAACTGAGCTGGACAATGACATCATTATTTGTTGTTGTTGCAGAACTGCTTTATAGATGAAATGAACTAATTGAATAATTGATGATCTCTTTATGACGGACCTGAATCAATGACTTCAGCAGAACAACAGCCGAAATGCATAATTTTCCTGTTGTCACTGTAAAGCTGCTTAGAAACAATCTGTTTTGTATAAAGTGCTATATAAATAAAAGGTGTCTTAACTTGACTTGTCAGATTTGATATCCACATTGCGTCCTTCCATAATTCTCAATCCAAGCATTTCATTTTGAAAACTTTCAGCCATGGTGTATAGGCAAAGCCAAGTTTTGTCTGTTTAAAATCTGGTGTCCTATGTAGGCTACTATATACAGTGCTATATATAGCCAAACTCCGTAAATCTCAGGACTAACTGTACACATATAATTTTTACAAACATTGAAGGCTTTGCTCCTGATTTCCTCTCCAAACATGCCCAGAGCTCGAGTAATTACAGAGATCGTCAAATCCTTTAGTCATCGCTGATTTTCATTAATAGACAGCGTGCTCATTAATCTGACTGTTGATGCACTTATTAGCGCTCATCAATTCATTATTCATGGCCTGAGTGAATACAAAGAGAGCGAGTGCCTGTGCGGGACAAGGCGGCCAAGCAAAGCGTCCTCCTGAAATACGCCAGAGCTGGACGGAACCCCTCGTTATTATTGCATACTGTCCTCACACCGACAGGTAGCCTATAAAGCACACACTGGCCCCACAATGCCGCGGGTAAAATGTGAATTCATTGTGGAACGCTTGTTGGTAATTCTGTTAACAAAAGGTATCCTTAGAAGGAATTAAATATTTATTCGTTCTATGAATAACAATTGGTTAGGGACGACTGACTGTGTTTACTCTGTATGGCACATTTGGCTGCGCCTTTCTGTCGAGCGAGAGATACAGTACGTGCGAAAGAGTGGAGCAGAGTCTATCTATCTATCTATCTATCTATCTATCTATCTATCTATCTATCTATCTATCTATCTATCTATCTATCTATCTATCTATCTATCTATCTATCTATCTATCTATCTATCTATCCTGATTGCTTGACAGTGTTACATAACTGTTGGGTATCTGTATTTACAGTAGTACAATTTATTCTAACGCCCATACATTGTACATATTATATGATCGATAAGTTATGACAACATATGTTTTTATTCAAGCAAGTTAGCAATTTTTTACTTTTTTTTGTTATACAAGATTGAATCTTTTTTATGTAAGTTTAATGTAACTTAAGGTGAAATTGCTTAAACTTCCAAGTTCATTGCTTAATAATTTAAGGTAGCATTGTTGTGTTTTTTTTTTACAGTGTATTACATAGTCATAGACTTTTCCCAGTACAATAAGGGTTTTTATTGATGCAAATGAGAAAGGGGTGTTACAGTCAAATACTGACCACCAACTGCAGTTTGTAATGTGCTTAAAATGAGTGACATTTCTAATCGTTACTGTCACTTTGCCTGAAAGAGATTAGGCTCCTCTGTTGTTTTATTTTTCCATCATAACATATTTCTTTATTTCTTTATTTAGATCTGTTCTAAACGTTTGTCGTGATGGTGACAGCACTACTGGCTCAATTTTTCTTTGTTATAAATGCATATCATTGACATAATCAATAAAAATGTGGGTTGCATTTTATTTTAAGGTGTCATTGTTACAGTGTAATTATATATTTAATACTGGGTAATATTAAGCAACTACATGTATTTATAGGCTTAGGGTAAGGGATTAGGGTTTGGTTGAGGGTTAGTTGCATGTAATTATGCATAATTTACTGTTATTACTATGGTACGTACATATGTACAATGACCAATTTTTGCTATGTATAATAAGAATATGCGTAGAATTGAATTTTCCTAATTTCAGCACTTTAAAGTTCCCGTTATGAATCCATAAAAAAAGTTTGGAATGCAATCACATTTGAAGGAAATGATATGCTTTACAACACGATTGCAGGCAACAAACAAGCTGCTACTCTTCTGAGAACACTTCTTGCGCTATACGCAAACGTTAATGATCATATTCCTCTTGTTAAGGTGTTTGCCTTCCTCGCTGTTAATTACCAGCACGAACTCCCCATGACTGGGCTGAGTGGAGCTGGCGGAGGGTGAAAACACTGGTTAAGCAAATTGGTATTTAAATGTATACTCGCTGGCCTTCATGCCTTGCATTATTCATTGCCGATACAAAAAAAAAAAAAAAACCCCGTTGCACTTCAAGCCGGGGTTCTGCAGCAGGCGGACATGAGGCCTGTCTACTGGGAAGTGCGAAATGTAGGGCAGAGAATTGTGGTCCGTGCACTCAGCACTCACTCCTCGTCTGTCTGTGAAGACTGCAAGTTTATATATATATACACTATAACTATAGCTATAGCCTAAGTACAAGTCAAAGTTTATGGTAAATGTCAATAGTTTACTTAATATTTCGTGTATTTAAATTTTAAATACTGACTGATTTTTTTAAACTCTTTATTTTGCTGACTTTTCGGGTTTTGATTATTGACCGTGTAGCATTGATGAATGAATTTGATGAATGAATTGCGAGGCATGTAGGCTACTTGAGGTGCATCTTCAAAAATACCCACCGTCAGTGTATTTAATTTCATTAATTTTGTACCTCAGCTAAACGAATCTATTTAACTGGTGTCCGGCTACAAACGGGATTTTATTTTGTAGTACCGGACCGTGTTAGGGTATCTTGTCAGTTTAGAATAAATTATGTATGGGACATGATTAGAAGCTTATACGCATTACTTTGAACATATTTCTTTGAATTAAATGTGAGAAACTCATTTCATCTGTTTTGATTTACATATGAAGTGGAATTATTTCATCAGCATGGACGTATAGATCTAATAACTGATCTCCTTTTGATTTTGTGCCATTTGGGAAAACACATACTTTTTAACAGAAGGCCCAATAATACACATACCAGCATTATCTTAAATGTGTTTTTTAAATCAATATTTGTATATACGTTTTAGACCTTTTCGTGTGTGTGTGTGGTGTGTGTGTGTGTGTGTGTGTGTGTGTGTGTGTGTGTGTGTGTGTGTGTGTGTGTGTGTGTGTGTGTGTGTGTGTGTGTGTGTGTGTGTGTGTGTGTGTGTGTGTGTGTGTGTGTGTGTGTGTGTGTGTGTGTGTGTGTGTGTGTGTGTGTGTGTTTATTTCGGTCATTTTGCATACATTTTTATATTTCTGATTTGATATTTATTAAGAACACAACACGCGTCTTGGTTTGTTTGTTTTGCTTTTTTAATATAAAAATACATAGGCTAACCTATGTGCAAATGATGAATAGAATAGAGAAATGTTGCCTTGAGATGTTTTGACACTACTCATAAAAAAAATACATTTTTCCAGCACTGCGTTGTGAAATTACCCTTTTTAGGTGCTGTCCGTGGTCCTGACGGGCCTGAATAGGCCTATTACGTTTTATACTCACATTTGGATATTTTTTTTAAAATATTTTTGTCCTTTTGTTCAGAGCGGTGACATTACAGCAGGAAATATATCGAACAAGTAAAATCATAATAGCCTATCTTTACCATTCGTTTACTATTATTTTAATATTATTTTGTACTTTTCTTCTCTTTTGATTGCCCGTTATTTGACTACCCTATGTCCATTTACATTTGGCAGAAGGAAAAAACATATATGCTAAACACTAAACACAAATTTTAGGAATTAAAATATGCCGAGTTAACTTCAAAACTAAACAATAGCATTTTTATGTATTTTTCTCTCTGTGACAGACGTGCACAGCCTCCCTCATTGTCTTCCGCGCGTGTTGGAATGAGCACGCGCCCGCGTTCGCGCTCGAGGAGAAGCGTCCTGCACGCGGAGGAGTCGCAAATATCGTCATTAAAAAGTCATGCTTCCCACGCTTTAACTCTTCAGCACTCGTATAATCAAATTACATGTTAAAGTCTCCAATCTCCATGGGTCATGAAGACATAGGCTAAAAGTTTTAACCCATTAGGCATTTTATTACATTATTTAAATAATAATACTAATAATTCAGATTACTTACATTTGTCTTGACTTGATCTATTTTTGTTATATTTTTGTCCTTTTGATTAGCCTTATGCTGTAAATTTGTCTTTCGTTTGGGAAATAAAACGTCACGTCACATCATATTCAAAGAAAACGGTTCATGGGTTTAGGTTTAGGGTTTGATCCTTCATTGGCTCAGAATATTTGATTTGCATTTCGTTTAGCAGAGCGAAGACTAACATAAAAATCAAAATAGTTTTTGCATGAATGAAGACTGATACAAAGCCGAAAAAGTCACGACATAAGACTATTTTATAAATCTTATCATGACCGATCAAAATCCAATAAAACATTTACAAGTCTCACATTTCACCCTCTACACACCAAGGGGTGAATAGAATATCCCCTATTGTATAAGGTGTTTAATCTGTAATTGCTTTTGAGTTTTAGGTAACACTTTATTTTACAGTGTCCTTGTGACATGCACTTATTATAGTAATAATAACGATATTATGCATAATTGCCTGCCCTCAACCAAACCTAATCCTACTATAACCCTATATTCAGTATTTCATGTTTTATTTTTGTATATTTTTGTATAATTATAAATAATTAAATATCTTAAATATATAATTACACTGTTTGACCTTAAAATAAAGTGTAACCCATTTTATATTAGTGTTCATATTACAGGCTAAATAATCATTACAACAATAACAGAACAAGAACAAAGTGTATTTAGAAGACGTCAACTAAATTTAATGTAAATTTAACGTAGGCTTACGACACTGCATGAACACTAATTTCAGGTCAGGTGTGACCTTTAATACATTTTAAATGAAGACTTTTACATCTAAATAGCATGAAGCTGATAATTAATTTTGACCAGTGACATCATTCTTATGCAAGCTGGACAAGAGCCAAATTACATGATATAGTTTGTTACTGTGCTTCGATTGTTTTTGATGGTCTATCAGTCAGTTTGTCTCAGTGCCAATTATTCATATCTCTCTGTCTTTTGATCATCCCCAGCTGCTTCTGTCATTCATTAGGCTTGATTACGCATACAAGATTCTTAATTACAACAGCCATGTTTTAATTCTCGTCGAATATGCATAATTCCAGTCTGCGTTGGGCATGCTTGTGAGTGATATTACACAGTTATATGTATATATTTATTTTAATCCGCTGTTAAATACTGCAAGTGTTAGATTCCCTTGTTCACCTTGTCAGGATCAATTTGAGTTGCTCTCCCTTGCACCTTCATTTAGGACTTTTGCCTTTCAGTTTCGCATGTTGGTTATTTTTAAGTACAAATCCACAATGATTGGCAGTCAAAAACCCGCTCAGACTTCAGGTTAGGCGTTTTCGTAAGCTTGCGCTTCTCTCAGTGTGAGAACTCTGATATCTTGAACGCTGCATTGGGCTTATATATTAACGCGCTTGATAAATATTGCATTGTACTGATTTAGAGCTTCCAGTGCCGGAGGTGTGATCTGACCGTAAAGCGCGCACACGCGGATCAAAACATAGGGAGCGCGCAACGCGGATGGAAACACTGAGGGAAGTTTATTTACCTCGCTCGAAGTCGGCTGTAAGGCTGGGCTGAAATAAATGAAACGTTGCTGCTTAAATTCTCAAAAAAAAAAAAAAAAAAAAAAAATCGCGACTAGCTACTACTCTCGCCGAGCAATAGACTGAGCCGGTCGAACGGGCCTTGTTGCTGCAATGTTTGTGAGGAAAGAGGGAGCCATAGTCATGTACCAGAGAGCTGATTCTCCAAGGCCCTCAGTCGAGCAGCACTCAAGACTCTGGCTTCATTAAAATTTTATACGCAGCGCTTGGCCAAGGTCTATTTATGAAAATGCGCTTTCCACTCCATGGAAAACACAAGACTGTAAGGAACCATGGGGAGGAATGTAAATCTAAGAGCGGAATTATATACACTTACACATATTTTTCACTCCAGCTGAATTTTACAAAATAAAGTAACCAGTGCCACAGTGAAAATATTGCCTCGCATTTGACGTCTATATGTTACGTGGATTTATCGGTTGATGACTTATGTAGATGGTTATATGCAAATCTTCAATTGTGGGCACATTTGAGCACGATAGGCTATACCAATTTGAGTATATTGTCTCGCATATTTCAAGATATTGATGCAAGAAACAACTGTAGCTAGTCAGGTTTCCTTTCACTATGGACAAACTGTGATTTGTGTCGATGAAAACACTCTCAATATTAGCATCACAATATTGGGTTACACATTTTGGTAACACTTTATTTTACAGTGTCCTTGTTACATATATGTTACATGTACACACCATAGTAATAACAGTAAATTATGCATTACATGGAACTAACCCTCAACCAAATACTAATCCTTCTCTAACCCTAGTAAGTTCATGTAGTTGCTTAATATTACTCAGTACTTAAATATATAATTACACTGTAACAATGACACCTTAAAATAAAGTGTAGGCCTAACCCACATTTTAAGATGTCCATATTACAGTGTAATTGAGTAATACTAATGAACTATGGTTAGGAGTAGGATGTGATTAAGGTTAGTTGTATGTAATTATGCATAATTTATTGTAATGTAACATGTGTAAAAAGGACACTGTAAAAATAAATAGTTATCCAATATTGTAGTTACAATAGCTCTCATATGCACTATAAATGCGTTTAAATAAGTTTTACACTTCAGTCTTTAAAGACATACTGTAGGGCGGAACGATTCTGATTTGCGTAACTTGTCTCTTGCCTTTTGTATTCAGCAGGAAACGAAAAAGAAACGATGACCTCCAATGTGAATTATTCAAATCAAACAATTGACGCACAGTGTCGTGGGAATAGGCTTTACCTCGTGCGTCTACTCAGCCGCAATGTTTTCTGTGAACGAATTTACTAAGCCAAGCCTTATGGGATAAATTGTCTTTTGATAAGAATCTTAAATCTTTTTGCGTAGATGTCTTATTATTTATAAATTAATCATTTCATAGGCTATATACTCGAAATCTTCGTTTATATTTTTATTTATTTTATAGTAGCCTATACTTACTGTTCATTTATTATGGTGCGTTCAAGTCATGTCGGAAAATCGCATTTACGAGTTGATCGCACGTGAACGCCACCACATTGCTGGTATAGTGGGAAGCTCGGGATTTTCTTTAAGCCCACGAGTTGGGGGCGTGTCAGTGAGAAACGTGGCAAAATACTTGGGTAGTTAGGCTTATTTATTTGCAACAAAATAAGCTAACCACCATGCACAAAACATGATTGTAATATGAACATGAGGCTAAATGTAGGCTAACGATGTAGTACACAGTCGCTTCATAAATGACCAGTAATTAAAAACATCAAAAAGCAAAACACACTTGATGCACATTTTTATTCTTCATTTTAGAAATAGAGTTTAAAATCCATGCTGTTTTTTTTTGTGTGTGTGCAAGTATACCGACATCTTGCTCCGACTTCCCAAATCGACAAACACGACCTCCCAACTAGTAAAAACGAACTTCGCAGGAGTACATGTACCATTAGTAGCGCGTGTGTGTGTGTGTGTGTGTGTGTGTGTGTGTGTGTGTGTGTGTGTGTGTGTGTGTGTGTGTGTGTGTGTGTGTGTGTTGTTATTATAATATAATATATATTTTTTTAATAATACAAATAATTAAAAAAGTATTTGGTTGTTCTTCACCATACTTTGTGTTTGAGACAGATTTTAACTGACTTCTTTTTTCAAATAACTTTTTGTAGGAATTCAATTCCTGTTTAATGAATGAGTTAAGGCTATACTGAACTCCACGGGGGAAAGGACGAGAATTCTTGTTGTACATCCGTTCAGCAATAGGATATCTTCCTCTTAACAAACACTTGCACAATCGATAGTATCATAACACTTCATATTTATTATTCATAAATAACTAGATTTACGGACTCAAAACCACCTGCTGAACACCAAAGAGAGTCCGAACTCTAGGCCTACAACTCCTAAAATAAGCGAACTTGTTTTCCTCTTACAATGACCTATTTAATAGCGTAACGTGTTATAAAAGAAACACATTCGGAGTTTCCTCATACATAAATTATGGATTTAATCGGGCTTGTAGAAATTTATATGAACGTGATTTCAAGGTTTTTTTCTAATTCTTTTAATCAGCTCGGCTAACATTGAGGATAAACTGGAAACTCGCCATATTTGAGGAAACAAAAGACATGTCACTGTTAATATTAGTTTATTCGTTCGTTATTAATGCGACATAATCGACTGTTTCTTGCTCTTGATAATACACACCAAATAATCGCGTGTTTATGAGGCATAATGATGAACAATGATGAGCAACAACTGAAACGATAATAATAATCATCATCATCATGAAGGTCGGAGATTTTGATTTAAAATAAGCCTGAAATTATTAAGGGACGAAAAAAGCTTAGTACATCATTGCATGTGTGTCCTCTTGTTTAGAGAACGGTATACCTAAAAATGATTGTTATACTAAGCACAATAAATAAAGAAGACTCAACAATAAAGCAAGTTCAGGGTCATAAACACACTGCAGTAACTGAGGTAAGACGTGCATGGTTTATTGAAAATTCTGTCGCGTACACAGACACAGTTAAGCACACTTTCACAAATGAACCATGTGTGGTATTCAAAATAAATTAAGCTCAAATAAATAAGCAAACGACAATATCAACGAAGTAGAAATATAAATAGGCAAAACAAATCAGAAAAATCGGAATTATATCTACAAAGTGCAATGAATCTCTGAATATGTAATGAAATGTTCCCATCTACAAACTTAGTGTGATAATAATAATAATAACAATAATTTATATTAAGACGTACAGTAGAAGGGGATAGTCACAAAATAATTATTAAATAATTTGATTGTCAAAGCATCGTTGAAGTGAAATTAGTTGCAACACACAACGCTTCGTGTTTTCTATCTAATTTTACCCAAAATGTGTCAAAACTGAAAACTATATTAAAAAAAGTCTAGTTTTATGCCCTATTTCCAAAATGACCATGAATGTGTCAAGACGTCAGGAATCATGAGGTAGACACAGAAACGTATATTAAGGATGTCCGTGTGTATACGTGCGTTCGCCTGTGCGTGTTCTCTCTTATTGCAATACATCAAAATGAATGGAATTTTCAAACGGTAAATGAACACTTAACGCCTTGTAAACCATGCAAAGGATCACAGCAGAACCTTCATGAATTTCTTCAGGAGCATATAGAATAACACTAAGGTTTCTAGAATGGGACATCTTTTGCACAACAGCGTTTTTAGCTTTCTTTCTTTTCATCCTTAAAAAAAACTGAATTGTGATGCGTTCTTCGCACAAAGAGGTGCAGTGTATTCACAGATATGTACACAGATGAATATAAAAAGAGTTGTTTTGAGTTAAGAGAATAATCATTATTATTCAATTCTCGATTTTTGTACAATAATTGCAACGTTTATTTGATGTTGGTTGTCCTCTCGGTCGTCTTCCAGAGCGTGTTGTTCTTGACATAATGCCATGACAAACTTTTTGGGACAGTTTATGTCTCTGGGATGTTGACGCCCAGCTCCCAATTCCAGCGCGGGACGCGTTTCGTCTCACCATTGAAGAGTTTTGTCGGCTCTGTTCACTCTTGTTCAAATTTTAAGTTTATTTAAATGCGTTATTTCTGACCTAGTGCGTAGCCGAAAACTTCATCCTTTTCTGCTTTTGCCTTTGATTACAAAACCACACGCGGACCACGTTTTTTTTCAGGTCCAGTTTCTCGGCGATGGCAGCGATTTTCTCCGACGACGGTCTCGGCTGGACGGCAAAGTAAGCCTCCAGCGATCGCTTCTCTGGAGCAGCGATCGAAGTACGTTTTCTCTTTTTGTCCCCGCCGTTAAAAATCTCCGGTTTGGCCATTTTCTCTCTCTGAGCCCGTTCTGCCTCCTCTAACCACGCTTCCAGGATAGGCTTGAGGGCGACCATGTTATTGTGGGACAAAGTGAGAGACTCGAACCGACAGATAGTGCTCTGGCTCAGGCAGCCGACCCCGGGGATTTTAAGATTGGCTAACGCCGAACCCACGTCGGCCTGCGTGACCCCGAGTTTGATCCGCCTCTGCTTAAAGCGCTCGGCGAAAGACTCGAGCTCCCGGGGATCAGGCTCGGAGTCTCCAACGCCGCCCAGAGAGGTGTGCGAGCCCAGGCTGTGGTGGTGCATGTTCATGCTTTGCTGGTGGTGATGCTGCATGTGGTTAATTGCTGTCATGTGTGAGTGCGGGTGGGAAGCGGTGGAGCAAACGTCGGAGCCCATGCCTCCGATGGAGATGCCTGGGGTGAGGTGGTCGAGCAGGTCGCCCTCCAGGCCCTGCGTCGGCTGGTGGTGGGGATGATGGTGGTGAGAGGTCAGCACTGACGGGTGATGAAGGTGTCCAGAAGAGGACGTGGGAGTGCAGGTCATGCTCGTCATGGTGGTCATGGTGTGGTAGGTGGCATCTGGCTTGAACGGATGACTCTTTTGAGCCATGTCCACCGCCGCCAGCGCCTCGGCTCTCTGGAGAAGGGTCTCGTCAAAGCCGGCAAAGATGTTACCCTGCAACTGCGTGACAGAGAGCAAGCATAAGTACCAATGGCAAATTCAGTTTTAAGTTTCCAAATAATTTTTTTAAGAAAACTTAACAACCAGATTATGCAACCTGCATTTGTTTATTTATTTTGGTAAACAGTGTGATAAAAAGGGTATGGGACCAAATTGGGTCACTTTTAGAAAATCGACATTCAAATGGATATTCAATTAAACGCTAATTTCTAAAGTGCTGCTCTAATTTCTAAAGTGCCGTAACAACTTATATGATTCTATTTAAAAAAAATAACGCTGTAAAATAAATGTAGCTGAAAGTGCAAGATTTATTTAGGCGACAGAATTTAAGCCAACTGAAACCGATGCACTTCGATTTTTTTGTCACGCGGAGAAAAGTTTAGACCACTTATAATGCAAATGACTACGGTGATCATGAATCGCAAACATCAGAATAAAATATTAAACTTACCGAGGGCGTGGGCAAACATGCTCGCCGGATAGCTTCAGAGCTGGAATGTAGAGGTGTGTATTTAGGCTCGTGCAAAATCGGATGCATACTAAACGGCTGTTTGCTATTCATGGACATCATTTTGGCAGAGGTGTGAGGGGGTCGCTTCTCGTCTTCTTTGTTTATCTCCGGTTTACCCCAGTACAGTGTCTAATCTGGATGATAAAAACAGAAAAGGTATGCCTGAGAAAGTCTTCTTTTCTGGCTGAGCTGTAGCCAGGCGCGAGCTGTCAAAGTCTGTGATACAGTAGGAATTTACGCAGGCACCTAAAATATAACGCTGTCTCCTGTAGCCCCGCCCAGTAGGTACAGGTCCCGCCCAACTACTATTACAGTACCCTCAACTGTTATTGGTAAGTTTGGGATGTGAACACGCCTCCGGGGTTTCTGGTCCCATTCCCCATCATGTGCGCTGGAGCAAAGAAGGCGTGGCTCGGACTCTGAGACTCTCATGGTGTGTTTTCATTGGTGTTGTGATTTTGACAGCTCGCCCTAGATTGGTTTTTATGAACACTGCGATCTTTATGTTCACACGCTCTTGGTTTAAATGTCTGTCACCATACCTATAATTGTTATGATCCTCATAAAACATATACTTCAAAGATTCAAATGAAAATAACGGTTAATTAGTCATTTTAAGAAAATCATTTAACCCCTTTTTATACATTTTTATTATGACATTTTATCTTTTTTTGTCATTTATGATCAGGGAACACAAACTAATGTAATTCTTAAATGCACTTTTTGTAGTCATTTTGGTAAAGAAAACATTTTGGGAACCTGCCAAATAAATAAATATAGGCAAATTGGATTTGAAAAATGAAGCAAGTTTTATCATGTCATAATTTTTTATTTTTTAACAATCATATTAATGACTGAATATATACAAGTGCTAAATATTTCCATTAATTATGATCAGTTTTGTTGTGTTGTGTGAAGCAAGTGATGTAATTTTTTTTCTTCATGTGGCCAGCCTTAACAATTTGGTACATGAATTAATTATTGTTCATTTACTTTGTGGTATGCACCACAATATGGATTCTCAAATAGAGCATAAATAGGCTGGGATGATAAGAGCCCATGTACAATTAAATATTGATAAAAAAACAAAGGTCAAACAAACGAGAGCAGTCAATCAAATGCCTCAGTCTGACAAATGAAATGCTGGTCCACCATCCATTTGCATGAATGAATGATTGAATTAATTTCATAAACACTTTTTGTTATATTAGTTGAAACTCTTTTCACGCACTGATACGGTAGCAAGTGGTCTAAATATAAAAAATGAAGTCTCAGAACAAAAAAAAATGCGTCCAATCATTGCTTTTTGGTCCAAATGCATTGATTGAATGTCTTACCTGCTTGTCAACCTATATATTTAGACATCACACATCATCAAGGTGTTCCATGATGAGCCTGAACCAAAAACTATGCTGCTTTCATGCCGTGTGTTAATTACCATAATTAAGAGATGGCAAAACGTCTTGGTTCAGTGAATAGATCACATTACCCTTAATGCAGTGAAGCTGCTAAAATAGGAACTTCATTACTGGACCTTGACTGTGTTATCAGCACCTCTTCAAAGTGGGTTGTGTGTTGCACAGGTTTTGTAGTGCATGCAAGCTGCTCTGGATTGGCTTGTATAGAGCCTTATATCTATCACTCTAATTGGTGCTGAAACCCCAGACATGGACAATAAAGTCCCACAATGGGAGAAGGAGTCTCTGCGAGTGTGACTCAGAAACCTGAGATGCAGACGCAGATAGCAACATCGTCCCCTCGTGCCTTGCTCTCCGGCAAGGCCTTGGCACCCGCTCATCAAATATGCATCAATGCTGCCATCTCTCCCCCAGCAACCACTGTCACTGGGGACTCCAAATGCTGTGGGACGGACAGAGAGGCACAGCAAAAGTGACAGAACAGAGAGAGAGGCAGTCTGGAAAAGAGAAGAGGGCTCAAAGAGTGAGCTTATACATGTAGATAGAGAGACAGACATGCATCCGAGATGATACACAAGCCATACTTGTTGAATCTATTGAGTCGTTCCCTCTTTTCACGTCATTCCTTCTTTCTCTTTCAGACTGCCGACACGGAGTCACAGTCATTCTCCTGATGAGTTTTCTGCAAACAAGCCTGGGGAAGTGCTTGATTATTGCTAATGGAACATTTTCCTCAATGAATATTAATGCTGAAATGGGGAATTGGTGGTATTGGCTGTTAGGATTCTTAGTGCAGATGATAAGTTGAGGTGTTGAGACTGTAATTTAATGTCATCTATAGTTCACAGTAAAAACAGGAAAAGCGTCCATGTCATACTAACTAAACAATGCAACCACATGTCCAGAGCTGTAGTTCCAACTAGACAACGCTGTTTGCAAATGTTCATTGGAACTATGGCTAACAGAATGTTTGACCATAGATAACCAATTATGCTTTTGGGAAATGCACCTCTGTTGGACTAAATTGTGGATATTTGTGTTTCACACTATAAATGAAAATGAATGGAATATATTGGACAGTCTCCAGACTTTAAATGAATGGTTCAAGTCAAGTCATGTCACCTTTATATGTAAAGCGCTTTTTACAATACAGATTGTTTCAAAGCAGCTTTACAGAGATAACAGGAACAATTTTTTGTAATAGTATTGTCATTAAATGTCCCCTACTAAGCACGCCAAAAACCAATGGCAACAAAGGTGAAGAAAGGCGAAAAAGGCGAACATTGAAACACCCAGAAATGCAAATTCTGTCATTATTTACTCACCCTCATGTTATTCTTTCTTCTATAGAAGACAAATGTTTTAAGAAAGGAAATCAGTAGGGTCCAAAACAACACTGAACCCAATGACTTTGAATGCATAGGGAAAATAATTTTGTGAAGAAAGAATTTCTAACCGGTTTGGAATGATATGGGTGTGAGTAAATGATGACATAATTTTAATTTGGGGTGAACTACCACTTCAACTTTTATCCTTGCTTCTCGTCTTTACACTTTAAAATGGTTAATCTCATTTATTTGTTTGTCGGCTGCCCCTGACTAATCGCTCAATTTTTACTGTACACCAACCATCTGAGTACAGCCAGACTTTTTGTTTGCGCAAATGCAATGGGAGTGTGGGTGTGATGCCAGAGCTCTGAAGAGAGAGTGAAAGCAAGACGTCAACACAAGTAAATATTTCTGCTACGTTAAGCAAATGGACATGCACATGAGCGCATGTACCTCGCTTTTTCTTTTTCTCCTCACTTTCTTTTTTCCTTTCTTTGGCCCTCAAGCCTCCCCCATTTCGTGATTGGTGAATTATTGATAGCGTGTAAAATCTAACATTGTAGATATGTGACCATTCACCAAATCAGCGGGTTCACACTGTGGGGCTGCCGAAGGGAAGGGGTGTCTAAGCACACACTTTAATATAATTGCCTTTAGGGTTCCTGGTAAATATTTTATTGTCTGCCAGCACAAATTAAAGGTACAAAGTTACCGAAACGGGGTGATTCCTCACTCCGAAGCTCTGCAGAAGATGTCCTTGTGCTTGTTATTTGACTTGACTTTTTGGGTACTTGTCTTATAGTAAGTTTTATATTCAAAGGATCGTGCAAGATGCTCACTTGGGAAATAAAAGAAAATAGAAGCAAGCATGCGCCTCGGAGAGCTGTGTGTGGTGGTTGTTGGGATTTGCTGTTTGGTTCCGTTCACTGAGGCTGAAAGAGCTCTTGATTTAAGTGATTTTGGTGGAAAGAAAAGAAAAAAAAGGGGTGGGCGGGGGCGACTCGTACATTGCCAGTCCGAGAGGAAAGTAAGCAGAAAGATGGGAACAGGAAAACTTCATTACCTGATGGGGCAGTGGCCAAAAAGACATTAAAAATGAATGGCAGCCGACACAGATGGTAAGCTGACCTGGATGGGATGTGAAGCGTCGATGGGAAGATTTGTATTTTTCTGTTCCACACTTAGAGAACAAATTCTCAGGTCCAGGTTGTTTTTCTCCTCTGGGATTTCGGTCTGTTATCCTTGTTCTAAATTAAATGAAACTATTTACCCTTCGGAACTGATCCCTGTTTTTACTTTCGATTCCTTAAAAATACAATCAGGGTGTCTTGCTAACCTTGTCAAGTTGTTTGGTGTAGTTGCTTTTCAAGCCTCATTTTTATCTCCTTTCCCCGATTTCTTTCTCGGAATCCCTCCTGTGTGCACATACTATGATCCGCATAGTTTCCTTGGCACCCCGTAATTCTCTTTGCACCATTCCGCTGTTACCTGCCGTTCGCCGTCCAAACGGGATGGGCTGCACTAAGTCTGGATCAATAGATTAACTGAGTGGTTATGAATTATGCAGAAGAGCCCTACAGCAGTTGAACGTAAAGAGCTTGTGCTCTTGAATTGGCGTGTAAAAGCTAAGTACAGGCCTGTTTACTTGTTCCCCGGCATGCTGGGTGCTGTGCTTCAAGACACCCCCCCTTTAGCCAAGGCCCGTGGGACCTTAGTCAGGTAAAAACAATGTGATGGTATTGATGGGGATGACTTGAATTAAATTGGATTATATATTTTTTTAAACTAGTTATAGGTTGGTTTGCTCTAACATGCATGTGTTATGATGGCAACAGTTGAAAAGCAGTGCAGAGAGTTTGCTCACAGCGTCTTGTCGATCTCTTCTGAATCAAACCTCCGAGGACACAGCTACAGCAATAGCATTAGCTTAATATTCCACCGCGCATGTAATTTTACATTTGCATACAATCAAACTTGGTGTCACTCATGTTTTTTGTGTGTGTTCTACAACGGTAAAACAAAGGAGGGAAAAGAATAAACAAGCAAAATGCTGTAAATATGATAGTGAAGGCATATTCATGATATGTAAATCTCAGTGTAGTTTTAGAGCAGTACAAAGAAAGAAAAGGATCTTTTTATGTGTACCAGGAACTGTTTTCCAAGTGACAAGTGTGGCATATTGAGACAGATGCCTTGTGTGACTTTTACATAACCGTCAGCCGCTCGTTCAGTGCCAAATAAGAAGCTATGAAAAGAGGAAGAAGACCCAAAGCTGAAACATTTGTCTTGGATCTCCTTTCTTCTTTATTTATTAAAATATTAATGCCTTTGCTTGAGGCCAAGTGTGTTTATGCATGCCGCTCAGAGCGTTGACCGAAATGCCGACTGATGCTCTCTCATTGATTTTTTTTATTGTGGGTGTATCTGTCTAAGTAGAGGCTGCCAGTCACCCTACCACCCTCCCTGTTCTCCTGCTCCCTCTGCTTCAGCATGCGTTCCTCTAAGTCCTGGCCCCATTCCTCTGCTTCATCTGCCCTTATTAGACTCTTCAAATGGAGCTGCTGCTTTTACTCGGTGTGTCAGACACTTCAAAGGACGGCTGTGTTAATTGTTGGTTTGTTTGGAGATACTTGTAGCGGAGGGTGTTTAAGGGATGTTGTAGACATGCTGGAATCTTTATGATGTGAGCAATGAGCTGAGAAATGAGGAAATAAAGAGAGCAGAAAAGGGCAAATGAGTACTTTCAAAAGCTCTGGTGGATGCGAGATGACATATGCATTTGCTTATCTATTGGCGCTTTTCCACTGCATGGTACGCTCGGTTCGGTACGGTTCGGTACGGTTCGATTCGGCGCGGAACGGTTCGGTTCGGCTTCGCTTTTCCACTGCGTGGTACGACTCGGCTCGGTACGGTTCGGTTCGCTAGCTCGGTTGCTTTTCCACTGCAGTAAGTACCCATTCAAAGTGGGTGGGACTGATCGTTACACTGTTTGTAGGTCCGGTGATAGCCGTGTGCGGCTAGCTGAGCTAGCTGCTACTTCTTGGAACACTTTTTCATTCTGTTTTGCCCCATCCAGCTCTCGCTGGACCCGCTCCTAGGCAACCAACGAGAGGAACGTCTGCACCTCGACCACGATTCAGCCATTTCCTTTTTAAAGTGTTGATTCTCTTCTTTTTTTTTCAAGTAAGTAAAACACAGGTGCTACCGTGTTGGCTGTTGTCTACTGGTTATATGACTCTGTATAGCGGTTTAGTGTCTCGTGTCGCAAATCCAATGACGCTGGTAGTGACGATTCTTTCTGTCTGACCAATCAGTGATCTGCAGTGTTTCACGTCACATTTTAGTACCGGTACGGTACGCTTGGAACCTCAACAGATCAGGTACCATTTAAGCGCGCCGAAGCGCACCGTACCGTACCGTACCATGCAGTGGAAAAGCACCACAAGTGAGCCGTACCGAACCGAACCGTACCGTACCATGCAGTGGAAAAGCGCCAAAGCGTGCCGTACCGAACCGAACCGTACCGTACCATGCAGTGGAAAAGCGCCACAAGCATGTCATGTAATTTTCTCCCATTAGAGAAAGTATCACAGGATTTCCTTTATAAGTTTAGGGACTTTTCCCCGTCGTCTCAGGTGCTTTTGAGGCAAGCAGGCAAATTTTTCTTCTGTTTCTCAAAAGTGTTTTACAGTATTGTAAGTGTTTATCCAATACTTTAAAGACAAAGATGTTCCTTCAAAAAATTATTTGCTCAAAGATTGTTGGCCAAACTCTTGGGAAACTCAATTAATCATATTATGATTATAATATATGAAGAATGGCCAACAATATTGTTGCTGATCCCAATCATGTCCTGAGTAATGAACTACTACCATCAAACAGTACATTTGGAAATCCATGACTTTACCAATATTACCAATATACACATGGCGAGTGTTTTTAATCTTTTTCATTCTTCGTTTAGGGGTAAAACGAAGTTCGAAATGCTTGAGCAGTTGTTTGCTACTGTTAGCCAGAGGTGTAAAGTCCAGGGGTCAGAAAGTAAAAGTCCTGCCATATTATGTTTATTCCACCCATGGACTCAGCCAGCTGAACTCAGCAGCCACACACCTACAGTACCTATTACGTAATCGGCACAGAACAATGGTAGTACAATGTACAATTTAGCAGCTGTAGCAAACTTTTCAGGAAGTTCGCTTTGGCAAGCTTTTTCGAACTCCCCAAAAACTCCAAACAAAGTTCGTTTTGGCCTGATTTTGTTCGACAAGATGTCACATCAGTTTGTTCTTCGATTTAGCTTGAAGTAAATGAGATGTTGATGGTCCCTTAAGTAAAGCTGCTGTGATGCAAGAAAAATTTGTGATGCAAAAAAAGAGTAACATATTAATTATTAAGATGGGAATTTAGATCTTTGTAACCCTGACCCCTCTTGTACTTGACCTTTATGGTGTCTAGAAGTATTTTGGGTTCTTTAGCAGACACGTACACTTCTCTACTGATATGGGCAGTTGATGCCTAATCGTCCTAGTCCACTGAGTAGAGGTAATGGTATTAAGGGTCTTTGCAGGTGGCGTGGTGAGCAGCGCAACACCATGAGGAACACTGAAGAACAGATTTTGAAAGCCTCTGGGGAACAGGGGGTGGGTTTGCATCGGGTAGGAGCGCTCGGGACCCCAGCTGGTGCAGGACGGGGTCCCATTGTGCTCCCCAACCTCCTCCTCGCAGTGCTAACAGGATTAGGTGACGGAGAGCACCCTCTCCTCAAAACCCCAGGCTTTTCCTCGCATGTCCTGTCTGATCTGGGGTTTTAAGGTTCCACTTCTCATGCTTTAATAAACCAGAAACCTTTCCCACAGGGAGACTTTGAGATTCAATCTTCAAGACTCCATCTGAAGCACCAGTTAACAGCACATATGATGACGGCTTTTGGATGTTATGGCTCCTCAACATGGCCTGGCTTTCATTATGACTCAAAACCATGCTGAAGAAACACACATAAACCAGCCTAAGGTGGTTTGCTGATCTAAGCTGGTTTAAGATTCCAACCTGGAGTGCGTTTCCAGTACAACGACGTAACTCGCTGCTTAACTACCATAGTACGATGCATCGTTGAAGAAATCAAGTAGCTAGTCACGACTGTTTCCCGAAACCATATTGTCGCAAAGTGCTCGTTCAACCACGTCGGTTAATTATGTCATGCACGTGCTAGAGTAATAACTTATTTGAATGAATCTGTTTGAGATTGAACTACTGCTAGATGTTTTGCTATAAATTACATCTGAGGACTATTTCAAATGTTTCTCAATTATTTTGCTTTATTTCCAGTTTCAATCATAGGCTTGTTCGTACATACTAGAGCACGTATGCACATGCGCACTCTTCAGAAACGATGCTTTAAATCTTCTGACATACTAAAAGACTTAAATGACCTTTGTATGCATTCTAAATAAAAGATACAGGTTGTACTGAATGTCAGCTTGCTCATTTTGCTCAAGGTAAGGATTTATTGAGTCCACATGTCATGAAAACCGACTCTACTCGAACTCGGCTAACGGTGCTTTCGGTAAATTCACCCCTGGCTAGGCTGATACAGTAAGTCTAAAACTAGCCTAACCAAACTAGGAGAACAACTTAGACCAGAAAACGAGTTTAACCTTACAATGCATTATCAAAAAACCTACAAGAATACATAAAATGGGTCAACACCTTTTTTTTGTCTTTTTTTTTAAAACCCATATTTTTATAGTAATTAATGTATTTAAAAAGATGTGGGCTTTTCTGAACCTTTGACACATAAGCATGTCAAGAAATGTAATGATGTAATTGAAAAGAAAAAAAAAACATCTGAAAACCATACCCTATCGGGTCAGTTTGATCCTTTATGCATCCTAAGATTAAGATGTCACTGTCAGCATGAAATAAAACCTTCTCCAAGGTTGGTGCACACTTGTCTTCATGAATTGAAAGGAAAATGGATGCACACGAGTGTCCTGACCTTCTTTTCCAAGACCCTCCCCTGTGGACTTGAGCCTGACTTTACAATGAATCCCAAGCAGTCTGGCATTCATATCACCACAGTACAAAAAGTCCCCATATCACTTTCTCACACCAGATACCACACACGTTCTAGATGTTCCTTCAGCTTTCACCCCTTAACCTCAACCCACACCCAACACATGCTGTGGTTGGCAGCATTTACCTTTACTCTTTTTTTAGTGTCTTTACTCTGTTTTTAACCTATTCTTGATATCAGAGTGAACAGGTCTGGTGTAAATGCAGCAGTAGTCCTGATGGAGGCACAGCGCTCGTACCTGACAGTGCAGCGGGACACCGCTCTCATTACCACAACAATGAAATAATTATGAATGCCGCAGCGAGACTTCATCAGAGGAATATCTATTGTATTATTTATTCAGTCCCCTGGTTCAGGGAGAACACATATAAACTTCCAGCCATGCTCTACCCCATGCACACACTCTCCTGCCTGCCTTTCAAAGCGGTGGCTTGCTCCTGCCCATGTTCTATACTTCATTTCTCCAGGCCCTGGGATGCTTTGCTTGGACATTGCCTCTTATATGTATTCATGGCTGACCCTAACCGTCTCAAAGGACTATTACAGTCTGCATGGTGCCAGTTGGAGGATGTTCATTCATCAGTAAGCGGTCAATACTCTGATGGGTTCATGGCTACAAGCGATTACTCAGCGTGGAACCAGCTGCCTTCGGATGGAAGGCCAAAGCACAGGCCCAGTCCATCCATGAAGGGCGATGCCTGGAGAATCGGCTCCATTGAAGATAACACTGCAGCAAGACCAGCCACGCGAACACACAGAACAGGTGAGCGCTGTCTTCTAGCTTGCCGGAAGGGTTTGACTGATGTCTCTCATCTTGCATGTGGTGAACTTTTTAACTCGGGCAACAAACGCGTGTGGGGTATGTTCATGCCCCTGTGTTTTTTTGCTCCTGTGTCCGTCCTTTGCAGTGAGGTTGCACGATGGTTGTGAGAGAGCAACACAGCATCATAAATAATGCAGCACCTGCCTGGCAACGCCATTGCTGGTGCTTGGCAACTTCTAAAATGCCGTAGCGCTGTGGGGAAAGTGGATGCAGTGGGCGGAGTCCTGCAGGTGCTCGGCTCCTCTTTCTCATCCGTTCATCCGATCCCGGCTTGGGAGATTGCAGTGTACCAAGCAGATGCACCTCCTGCTCACTCAGCTGAAACAGAGGAGGTCTTTGTTACTTTGCACTGTAATACGTCACATATGAATACGTCGATGACACACTCCTCTCAGCCTGCAATGAAAATGACCATATTTTAATGGCTTTTTATCATATAGTAATGAATGCACATATGATTCATTATGGAAATTTCTAATCTCTTGTGCAGTGCATCTTACAGAGGCCTGGTAAAATATTCGGTTGTATCACATCGTAAGAGATAAAGTGAGAAAAACAATTGATATAGAGATATGTTTTGGACATTGAAGATTGGCACATGCCAAGCAAATGTTGCCTGTCCATTATTAATCATTGTCGTAATAATTGTAATTGTAAACATTAAAAAATGAAATTAAAATATTTTTACTAAACTGATAAGTAATATTTTGAAGCCAATAACTGATATATTGGCCATTACTAGATATAATGTTTACACTTATCTTCAAAACCAAACGTCTGGTGGAAATCGGTCTTTCAAGTTGAAGTTCTTTTATTTATATAGCACATTTTAAAACAGCCACAAGACTGACCAAAGTGCTGTACAAAAGGCCACAGTAAAATAAATCTAAATTATAAACACTTAAAGGACATAGTATAGATCCACAATAAAAATCCAACTTTAAGAACACAAAAGAAACCAGTTAAACCGTTTCTGATTGTATAAGGGTGCCGCGGTTCAGCTATAGTTGGGAGCTTGGTTTTTAAGGGATTTGTACACAAAAAAATAGAATTTTAAAATCAATTCTACATTGGATAGGCAGTTAGTGAAGAGCACTCAGAATGGGAGTCATGTGGCCGCTTTTATGGCTTTTCTGTAAAAATCTGGCAGTGGCATTCTGGACCAATTGAAGGCGAACAATTTTTGACTCAGATGTACCTTAGTTTAAGTAACCTCAACAAGTAGTAATAAATGCATGATAAATGCATAATAAACACCCATCACTGAAGTTTTTGTGGCTTAGAACGTGTTTAATTATATATAGTTGGCTTTCATGTCCCACTGTTATGTAACAAAGTTAGGCCTACCATGAACCTCTGAAACAAATAAATTATAAATAATCATATGTAAAGAATATAACCAAGAATACAGACAAAAATGCCTGTGTGCCATAGATTAAAAAAAATATTTTCTTCTTTTTTAATCAACGTTTATGTAGAAAAATAATAATAATAAGTAGGCCAACCAGAAATATATCTTTTGGTCATAATTTAATGTATCAAATATATCAGCTTAATTGTTTAAGTAATACTGATAAATATAATGTTGTGCTATCTCTTTTTCTGCCAAATGATTGGCAAGAAATAAAGTAAATGAAGATTATCTTTACATTTTTGTTGGCTCTCCTAAAGATAAACGACCAGTAAAACCAACTTCACAGACTCAAGCATTCAGTGATGTGTGGCATACTTCCCTTTTGATGGTGCTCAGATAACTCTGGATTTCAGTTAGTGTCAGAATATTTCAGAATATATGTGGCTTATCGCAGAGTGTTTTCAACAAGTGTGGTTCAACCTTTTGTCTGGATTGGAAATACGGGGTCTCCTATACCCTCCGGCCTCGGGCCTGGCCCTCGCACTATGGTCCGCTTTCAGGAAACATCGGCCCGTCGGGCTAAGGTGTGCAGCTGAAAGATTAATAACTTACCACCTTCTCTGATTTGTTCATGTAAATTATTAACCATCACCTCATTATCAATTATTTAAATATCAGACTTTGTTCTTTTTTTCCCATGCTCTCATTCACAGAAAGAATTGCAGTTCCTTTCTCTGTTTTGGACACATTTTTCTCAGTGGCTCGTGAGAAGTGGGGGTAACTTGTCTATAGTTCTGTTCCATCGTTTCTGTCTCCTAAAACATGGTTAATACTTCATGATGAGACAGCGGATATGGTAACAGGGTAAGTAATGCTCTCGGGGCAGAAATATGCCACTGTTCAACGGCTTGATGAATTCCAGCACAATATCCACAGAAAGTGCTGATGCAAGCATTTATTATGGAGAACATTACTTAACATAACTTTGCAATCAACTTTGAATTTCTTCAGAATAAAAGTGAATGATTTGAAGTACCATAGTACCATATTATTGTATTATTTAAATCTAGTTAAGCGTTTGTTAATTAATGTTTTCCTAAAATAATAATTTATAATTTAATTATTACATTTTTTATCAATCTAATATAATCATTAGATTGGCAATACTATTTTTAAACTACTTATACTAATATATAATAATATAATCATAAAGTAGTTATTTAAAAAATAATTTCTGAAATAAATATAAAATAATTAATAAAAATGTGATTCAGTGTCAATTTCAGGAATTGAATACAAATGCCAATCAGAATTTCCATCAGACATGCACGTATTCTTTGATCAAAATAAATAAATAAAATGAACTGCATAAGTGAAGATGGTGAAATTCTAGAGACTGACTGCGCCTGTGTGTGTGTGTGTGTGTGTGTGTGTGTGTGTGTGTGTGTGTGTGTGTGTGTGTGTGTGTGTGTGTGTGTGTGTGTGTGTGTGTGTGTGTGTGTGTGTGTGTGTGTGTGTGCATGCAAATTTTGACCTTGTGGAGATTTTTTGTTTTGGTCCCATGATGAAACAAGCTCAATCATGCAAAATTATCTTTATATATATATATATATATATATATATATATATATATATATATATATATATATATATATATATATATATATATATATATATATATATATATATATATATATATATATATATATATATAAAATAAAGAAGGTTTTCTGTGATGGGTAGGTTTAGATGTAGTGTTAGTGTAGTGGAATACAGTATACAGTTTGTACAGTATGAACATTATTATGTCTATGGAAAGTTCCCATAAATCATGGAAACCCAACGTATATGTTTTTGTGTACACATGCCTCATGTGAAATTACCCAGAAATTACCCAGAACAAGACGGGAAGTATGAATATCTCAGTGAAATCTTACTTAAACACTGTTTAACATTTGAATGTTATGTTTCAACATTTATCTATGTAAATTTGACTGAAAAATCCAAAAAAGTGTTGTACCTTCCACCAACTACCTGTTTGATAGGTCAGAGGTCATACATGTATGTCACCCTACCGGCTTTTCTCGTCATTTCCACATGAATTTCACCACAGGCAAATAGCGCTCTGGTTCATCCCTGTCAAAATCAACAGCACTGTAAGTCAATGTGCGCAGTTAACCGATGCCGAACCTCTTCGCTCAGCATTGCCGGCAATTTGATGTGTTTATGATGTCAAGAAGAAGCCTCATATATTTTGCATGACATTTGCTGTTTCCTGTGATGGTGCCTCTTAGGTGAAGACAGACACACGGAGGTATAACAAGCCACCACTTTTGCTCTCATTACGTCTCAGAGGCGAGATGGAGGGAGATAAAAGAAAAGAGAAGTTTAGTGGCACACCCCACTCTCTCTCTCTCTCTCTCTCTCTCTCTCTCTCTCTCTCTCTCTCTCTCTCTCTCTCTCTCTCTCTCTCTCTCTCTGCCTTCTCCTCTGCATTAAGAGCTGCCTGGGGGCATGCGAGCAGGGCCGGGGGGGTGGGGGGGGTCGGTTAAGAGCTGTCATTTAAATAAGCGTTTATAGAGAGAGGAAGAGAGCTGGGGGAGGAGTACAGAGTCATGGAAGGCAGAGAGAGAGCGAGAGAGAGAGAGAGAGAGCGAGGGGGAAGGGGTGGGGAACAGTCGCTTTAATGTGTCTCTGATCTCTCGCACCAGTCCACAGCTGCTGCAGCAGCAGGCCGTCCTGCTCGGCCATATGTTCCCTGCGCTGCTCCAATTATCCTCCCTGGAGCAAGGGCCCACTCACAGCCTGTGTGGCTGGCCCGCCAGGGTCGGCTACTGTTTCAGCACAGCTCTCACTGCTGTCACCGCGCTCGTACCCAGAGCACCCCCCCCTCCCCCTCCGCCCACCAGCCCGACACACACACACATCTCTATCTCTGTATTTTCCTTTCCACCCCATCAGTGGCCTGTTGTATTGAACGTGGACTTTATTTTTTGGCTTCGCCCCTTTTTAGAAACCAGTTAATTGCGAATAGTTTTGCAAAAGTTTACGTGAATATTAAAGGGATAGTTTGCTCCTAAATTCAAATTAGCCCACACTGTAAAAAGTGATCAGTTGACTTAAAAAAGAAATTAAGTAAATAAACTTCATGCTTAATCGAAGAAATTAAGTAATGTAGAATCGTCAAGTTCACATAACTTAATTTTTTCGATTAAGCATTCCGTTTATTTACTTAATCATTTTAAGGCAATGGGTTTCCTAAATTTTTTTAAGTAAGTGAACTGAAGTCATCCTAGGTGTATATGACTTTCTTTCAGACGAATACAATCGGAGTTATATATTAAAACAAACATGTCCTGTCTCCTCCAAGCTTTATAATGGCAGTGAATGGCTGTTTCTGTTTTGAAGTTCATAAAAAGTGCATCTATCCATCATAAAAGTTCCGGGGGGTTAATAAAGGCATTCTGAAGTGAAACAATGTGTTTGTGTAAGAAAAATATTCATATTTATCATGTTAGAAAGTAAAATACGCAGTAACATACGCAGTGTACTTACGCCTAATGTGCAACTTATGGCGTCGGAAGTAGCGTAGTGCGTCATGGCGTATCGTAAATATCATTACGGGCATAAGTAGCGCTTTAGACTCAAGTAGAATCCGTATGTTCGTTTGGCCGGAAGCTAGTTATTTTACTTTATTACGTTTTAAATAAAGTTTGCTTCAGAAGACCTTTATTAACCCCTCGGAGCCGTGTGGAGCATTTTTATGATGGATAGATGCACTTTTATGGACTTCAAAACAGAAATGGCCATTCACTGCCATTATTAAAGCTTGGAAGAGCCAGGACATTTTTTAATATAACTATATAAAATACTGTCATACACACCTAGGATGACTTGAGGGTGAGTAAATCATTGGCTAATTTTCATTTTTGGGTGAACTATCCTTTTAATGGGGGTGGCTAGAATAAATTTTAAAGGTATCTTTCAACAATAAGTTATTTGCATTTTTTGGTAATTAAGTTGAAATATTATTGAAGTAAAAAAATGTTTGGTTATGTAGAAATCATCAGTTCACAGGTCTAAATTCGGCCAGATCAATACAGTCGCAGTGTGATTACTGTACACACTCATATGTCGCTCATAACTCATTTGGCCTTTTCCCAAAGAAACACAGCAGGAGTTTTTATTAAAATGTCAACTTTGTTCTTTTCCATACGCAAACATTCATGCTGATCGCTGGCTGTCGAGTTCAGTTGTATTTTTCTTAGATAATTAAATGAATTATAAATTAGGGTGGGATTTGAACCCAGGTCCCCCAGTATGCTGAACAACAAGTGCATGACTAACCTAACGCGTCGGCCGCTGACGTAAAGAACTACTAGTTGTTAAAAAGTGTTTTTTTTTCTTTGGTCATGTCATATTTTGCCTAGGGCACAGAGTGAGTCAGAACTGCAACTCCCTTTGAAAAAAAAACAAAATAGATATGAGGATAGTATGATAACTATTATCTATGTTACTGTTTTAATTTTTATAATAATAAGCATTATTATTATTATTATTATTATTATTATTATTATTTTGGTAACACTTTACAATGAGGTTCATTAGTTAAGATTAGTTAACTACATTAGTTAACAGGAACTAATAATAAACTGCACTTATACAGCATTTATTAATCTTTGTTAATACTTTATTATAATAGTGTTAACATTTTGTTAACTACTGTGAACTAACACAAACAAACAATATATTGTTATCCTCATTACTATTTTATTGTTTTAAAAATAATCATCGTAATCAGCATCATATGAACTATTTTTGTTATTATTATCATCATCATAACCATTATTATCATTAGCATTATTATTTACCATTATCTATATAATTTATAATATGTACCAAAATTATTTATCAGTATTGTCAAATATTAGTTGCAGTAGCATTATTAAACTCATTGTAATGTGCTGAACATAATTAGTTTATTTCACTGAAAGAATGCATTCATTGTTAAATTTACATGGCATTTTCTATGATGGAATGTTATTTTAGATTTGGATAAAGTTTGACATATTTACACAGTTTGCTGCAAACCTCTGAAAGTGTTATATTAGCGTTTGCATGAAATGAAACTAAACTAATCAAGTAATGACCTGGGTTCATCAAGAGTTCAGAATCTAAAGAAAAGAAAAACCCTTCAGAAAGGCAGAACAGAAGCTTCTATGAAGAGTTTTCATTAAGGCTCTGTGCCTTTGATCGTCTCATTAGACAGAAGACGGATGGTGAACCATATTGACATATTCATTTTCATTCAACTGAACAAACAAAAAGGAGAAGTTTAACTACTGGTGAATAAAGGAGCAACAATCATTTGCCTGTGTTCAACCAGAAATGTGCTCACCATAAAGCATCACTTGAGATTTAAAATGAAGCTCGTTCTGTATGAAAACAGATAATATGAGTGACAGGTGATGCTGCTGGGACAGAATGGAGGTTGTATCTTACTATAGTGTTTCCCAAGCATCTAATGGTGCCGATCCACACGCTCTCAGGGCGACTCTGCTCTCTCTCCAGCGACTCACACCCCTTCATGACTCTGTTTACTGAACTTTCAACCTGTGAAATATTTATTAGAAAAGGAAGCATGGTTGAACTCAGGAACAAGAGAGAGATGTGGGATAGAGGCGAGGGGCAGAGTTTCTTTTTAGTTTTCTATCTTCTGTCTGAGAGTGGTGGTTATAAGGACAGGTGCTTAGCTTGAAGAAAGAAATTCTGTATATAACTCGACACACGTACAAAATGTTTGAGTTCCTGCTTTCATAACTTCTCTCTGTGATTCGTTCACCGCTACTTCATATCTGTGTGAGGTCATGGGGTCGCGGAGAGCACCATGTGCTGTAATTCAAGATGGAGGAGCGAGACGGGGGTCAAAGGTCAGAGAGCAGGAACAATATTGCAACTCTCTCTGTCCAGCTCTTATTCGCCCATGCATGTCTTTTATTTCGCTGCCAGTCTACACGCTAAAAAATCTGTTTTTCTGTGTGTTATTTTGCCGAAAAAACAGCATCCTTCAGTTCCTCGCAATGTTTGCATTGGACAAAAGAATAGGAAGTAAGCCAAGCTGGCTCCTCATGAATCTTTAACCGGGAGTTTGTTTTGTCTTATGAATGTAATTAATGCATAATTAATATTTAAAGATTGCCTCATTTATCAAATTTAACCACTTTACCCACTCACCACAACAGAGTTGACTCATAAAACTCCGAGAATAAACAGCAGAGAGATTTTTGGAGTCGTGAAGACGAGGAAAGCAAAGACTAATGAGGTTGGTGTTTAATTAGTGGCAGGTTGCAGCGGTTTCTTTTATTGAATGTGGATTCCCCTGGACCGTCAGGAAACGGGTCAGTAGACCAGGGTTCTGTTCAGATCGGAGTCTGGCACATGAGAAGCCAGAGCCGGGTCTCCAGCGACCCTCTTGTTCTGCCTCCCCTGTGACAATACTGAGAATACTGACACATTTATTGTCCCCTTTCGTTTGTGGCCCTCACGCAAACATATATGAGATTGTTTTTTTGCTGTTATGAAAACGGACACGTTTTCTTGGTGGAATACATGGGCTGAGTGCTATCATGTAAATGTAAAATATTAAATCAATGAATCGTCATTAAAGATGTACCGTGCAATTTCTGCAACACCATTGGTACCAAAAAGAATTGCAAACAGGGTTATCTGATACCCATCCTTTGTTTGGATTGACAGTTAGTCTTACCCTAAACTCATGCTATTAGCCAGATGTTGACAAGTCAAAGACCATTGAGCTACAGTGGTGCACTTTTGGGAGGAAAAAGATTACATATGGATGGTTTACTTATAGTTATTTCACAGCAGATTTAACCTGTAAATGGGCAAACAAATAAGCTGTTTGTGAATGTTAAAGGTCTGCAAAATTGAAAAGATCAAAGTGCACGATAAATGGAGTTAGAAGCTGTGTCCCAATTCAGGGGCTGCATCCTTTGAAGGCCACGTCCTTCAAAGTGCGTGGCCGACGCGGTCTTCAAAGGGCGTACTAAGACTCGTTTAAAGAGGAAAGTATAGCCGACTGCGCCACCGCTGAGCGACAAAGGCTGTCCCAATTCGAAGGTCCTTCGAAGGCTCCTTCAAAATACGGCCTGCAAATGCGTCCTTCTTTTCCCGTGAATGCAGGATACATCAGAAGGATCCTTCGCAGCCTCGCCAACCCCAGAATTCATTGCACGCCGGAAACGAAATTGCCAGATTACACTTTTAATTGGATTTCAGTTTAATCGAGTAATCTAATCTATCTAATGATAAAAAATTAAAGATAAATGTATAATAAAGGTTAAAATGTTGACTTATATGTTACCAGCATGTGATTTTATATAGACTGGTTTATACTGTTTAGACTTAGACAACAATTTGTTAATGTGACAATAAATAACCAGTGGTGGAATGTAACAAAATACATTTACCGGTACTCTGTATTTAAGTAAAAATTTGAAGTACTTTAATTGTTATTCAACTCCACTTCATCTCAGAGGCAAATATTGTACTTTTTCTGAAAAACTGACTTTTTACACAAGGATATTAGATTTTGATATTAGATATTGTTTAAAAAAAAATATGAACAGTATATATATCAGAAACACTAAAAACATGTCTTCTAGTTCAGGGATAGGCAACGTTCGGTCCTGGAGGGCCGCTGTCCTGCTGAGTTTAGCTCATAGAACAGTTTGCATGATTTATGGTTTGATTTTTGAGTATGTGAGATCATTTCATGTATTCTTCCCTCTGTCTGAGAACAGTGATTGGCAGCCCACGTCTGAGTCAGCCCTGCAAACCTGTTAGTGGACAGTGGAAATATGCACTGATCCCAAATGATGTCCCTCCGGCAGAGGCTTTACCAGCCTCTCTATTGTTGCGCTCCTCCCGGTCAGCAGCACCACCAGAATCTCCTTACTCAGCTCAATAAAAGTCTACAGAAAAATGCTTTCTTCATATCTGTTTTATGTACACTGTTTTTTTTTATTTGTATTTTTGTTTTTCAATCGGCCTTCAAATGCAGCCTTTGGAGGATGCAGCCCCTGAATTGGGACACAGCTCTTGTCTCCCAAAATAAAGACCCGATACGGAACTGCGTGAAACGAGTCATCAGTAATTGCGGTCTTACTTCCTGCACAGACCTACAGAGGTTTGAAACAAATTTGCATAATGTCCACCTACGGTCTTCATACAGAAAAACATCTTTGACCTGCCCTCAAACCCTTGAGGAGTTCAGTTGGGGGTTTGGGGTTGAGATAGACTGAATCCTTTATCGAACCGTTTCAGACACTGTGAGAAATGAGGTGATGCTGCAATGTATTTTATGAGAAAAGTGTTTTTTGACCTTGGATGCATGTAAACGTATTTTAGAAGACCTTCGAAACAAAATGTGCAAATTTTAAAATAGTGTACTAGGGGCACTAATGTTCTCTTTTACGAAACCAAGTATTTTTCTCATCAAGATAGTACCTTTTAAGATGTTTTTTTTTATTCCAATAACTAGAAGAACAGAGTAATGGTCACAGACACGATCAACAAGCTGATTTCTCACTAAAATACCCTCACAGATCATCTGTTCAAGTCATTGCACTTTTGATGTTGACATAAAGCGATGATATCTAATTGATATCTGATATCTAATCTAATTTGTTTACCTACTTTTAAGTTAGTCATGCCAATAACACCATTATTTGTTCATTCAGATTGATTTGAAAACTCAGAAAGCTTGTGATTTCTCGTTGTGAAGAGTGTAATGGGGATTATATTGCAATGGATGTGACCTTTTTCCATTCATTCTCAATACTCTTTGTTTTTATTGCAGAAGTAAGAGCGTTGAAGTTTCTTCTCCTGCATCCTATTCTTCTGTAATTCAAAATGGCAGCACAGCTGAAAGGTTTATTTGAGCTGCGCCCTCTACTGTACAGGAGTGAATGCGCATCTCCTTCAGCCTGAGGCTTATTCATTTCATTTTTGGTGTGAAATGGCTTTTACATTTGCCAAAAATATAACTATATTCAAACATATTTGTTGTATTAAAAAACAATCAAGCAAACCCAGCCCAGGTGAGAAAAATTAATGCAAACGTAACAAAACATTATTTTGCATTAAAAGTAACTAATGCAATTAATGCATTGTGTTTTACTGTATCTGCATTCTTATGTTACTGTAATAGACATTGAGCTGCAATATTATTCCTGAATCCTAATAAGAGTTTTTCGTTACAGTTCTATGAATTGATCTCCCTGACAAAAGAGAATGTTTTTGACTAAAATATTTGATTTTGATGTGACACTTTGAGGTTTGTAAAAGTTTGTGTGTGGTTCTGAGATTGTGTTTAGAGTTTTGAGAAAATGGTGAATTGTTTCATGATTTGTGTTAGCAATCATGAAAAACTGTAAAGCCAAGTATTTTGTTGTTGTTTTCAATAGATGTTTATAGTAAATGATTTATTACACAATTAATGAAGAACATATATAGCAGTTACTTTAGGGAAAGTACAGCTATACCCGGTCTCCATGTATATACAGTATCTTTGCATACGCCATATCAGCCCTGCAGTGACTCATGTGATGGTCTTGTCCCAGTCCTCTTTATCTGGTCACTTGAGACCAACGTAAGACTTCTTCCATCAGGCTGGCTAAAGTGGGGATTAAGTAGGGCATTTCTCCCTGTCAATATATAATCATTGAGCTCAGCTGGGATGACATAGATCTGTTTCCTCTGTGAGTGAGTGATTGTGCTAGTCTATCAAAGGCTGTGATGCACCAAACCACTGATTTATGCCCCCACTTCTGTCACTGTTGTTGTTCTTTTCTCTGCGTGTTGACGTCGAGGGAGTTGCAGTGGAACAGTAGCATGCTGTCTCGTTTAATAATCACTGACAATAAACTTAGGCTGCAATTGAAAAAGCTCACTGAATTACCAAGCTGGGGGGGGGGGGTGTGGGGGGGGGGATTGGGTTTGACACATTGGGGTGCTTGGATATGACCCAGTTTACTGGATGTATCTAACTGAACATGACAGAAAATATCATAAATGTCTGATTTTCTATGGACTTACAGTGATAGTTCACTCAAAACAATAATTATGTCGTCATTTACTCACCCTCGTGTCCTGAATCACTCTGTTTTGAAAAATGTCGCAATCCAAAAGGTTGTTTTGGATCCCATTGGCTTTCATTGTATGGATACAAATGGATGAAACATTCCTTAAGGTTTGGAACGACATTAATGTGAGTAAATGACTGCAATAAGGTGAGTAATCGAGAATGATTACAGCAAGGGGAAAAAAATAAACAAAATGCAAGTAATCAAATTGATATAAACATCCTCAATAAAAATCTTTTAAAAGTGAGGAGAAAAAAAACACTTCCCTTTTATTTGAAACTCTTTGGAAATGTTAAACAAGCAAATGAATGAGAATGAGGGAGAGAAAAAATATGCTCATGAACCAACTAGGTTCCTTGAACTAATGGAGACAGCGGATAATGGGTTAATTTAATTCCACTAGGCAGCACACTCTGTCTTGTTGCTAACAATTAGCCGGGAATGGAGTTGTTAATTTTTAATGATGAGCAAGGTAAAGGGAGAAAACAGAGGAAAAGCCTTCTGCACTTAACAGAACTACCAGAGGCCAGTGTGGCACTTGCCTTCTGCTTTTTGTACACAAAATATTACAAATAATAATAATTTTTTACCTCTTGCAATCTTTTTTAAAATGTTTAGAATATGCTAAAACACTTGGACTTACCAGATCTCACAGCAATTCGTACGTATTTTACGAGGTGGCTAATTCGTATGAATTCATACGAACTCACTTGTAATTCATACGAACTTGAGGCGTGCCAGGGGTCGGGCCTATGGAGCGGAAAGGGGGCCTGGAGACTGAGGCGTACAGGATGAAGCATGAGTCCAGGGCGGAGCAAGCACTTTATGGGGAAAAGGCAGCCATCCTGTCTGAAGACACCGGCTTAGACACAGGCCTGCGGGGGGCCATGATGGGACGAGACTCTGGGAGGGAGGCCATGACGGGACGAGACTTTGGAAGGGCAAACATGATTGGACGAGACTCTGGAAGGGCGGCTGTGACGGGACGAGACTCTGGAAGGGCGGCCATGACGGGACGAGACTCTGGAAGGGCGGCCATGACTGGACAAGACTCTGGAAGGGCGGCCATGATGGGACGAGACTCTGGAAGGGTGGCTGCCATCTTCGCTAAGGGGTCACGGGATGAAGTTGATGTGTGTGCTGCCCACACACACACAAAATAGCCGTGGCCATGCTGTATCATCTGGAGCTGACTCAGGCACGGCGACCTCGACGTGAAGAAGCTCAGGCTTGGCAGGACTGACGTGAAGACACTCGAGGCTTGGCAGGCATCTTCACTGGACATGGTGGTGAACTCGGTGGGCCAAGCTCCATGGCCACCGGAGCTTGGTGCATACTGCCCCCTCTTAAAAAATGTCTAAGGGACTCGTCCTCAAACTCCTCAACAGTGAAGGAGGAACCAGTCAAATGTAGGGCATAATCTAGGAACACTATTCTATCTATCGCTCAGTGATCCCAGAGGACCATCACGGATTAAAGTGGATTTTAACGGGTTGTTCAGTCCATAACAAAATAAAAAGTCAATGAGAGCATAGTCTGGGAGGTAAGTGAAATTGGCAATACCTAGGAAGTCCTGAATGTGGTCCTCGAGCGAGCAAGTTCCTTGACAATGCCGGACGAGACGTACTCCTGGATCCATACTGGTGAAGTCTTCTGTCACAAACTGCTCAGACACAAGAAGGTTGAGGATCCAAATGCAGTATTTATTGAACAGGGTCATCCAAAGACGTAATCCAAAGTACAGGCAAGGTCAAACACAGACAGGCAATCTATTCAAACACAACAAGGCAGGGAACAGGGGCAAAAGAGTAATCCACAGAACAGGCAAGAAATCCAAAAAACAAGAGACATGAAACCACGGAGATTGCTCGGAATTGCAGTGTAACACTAAACAAGACTTCACAGATAATGAATGAGAAAACCAGGCTTATATGGGGTGAGCTAAACAAGATAATGAGACACAATGTGATAATGGATGAAGTGTCCGGGCAGTGAGTTATGGGAGATGTAGTTTGGCTCTCAAGGGCACTCCAGCTGGTGACCGTTACACCATCACTGGGGTTTAGACAAATCGAAATGAATTTGTACGAGTGAGGTCGAACGAATTCGTACGAATTAGCCACCTAGTACTTACTCATATGAATTTGTACAAATTGGTCGTGAAATAGCATCTATCTATCTATCTATCTATCTATCTATCTATCTATCTATCTATCTATCTATCTATCTATCTATCTATCTATCTATCTATCTATCTATCTATCTTTCTATCATCCATCCATCCATCCATCCATCCATCCATCCATCCATCCATCCATCCATCTGTAATTTATCGCCTATGTTAATGGTCTCTATCTCTGTGGTATCTATCTCGCTCACAAACTCAATATTGTTGATTTTTATAACATCCACAGTGATGTTCAAGCCCTTTCACTCACTTGCACATTAAAATGCTGTTATTGTAGATACTGTATCAGCACTTCAGAGACCATTAAGAGGGAAGGCATTGACAGAAGCAGAGGGGAAGACCAGAACAGTGTCTCCGTCCTCACTGTTTATTCACAAAACCATGAGTTTTTTCTTGTCCAGTTTATTTTCTTCTACAACAGTTTATAAAATTATCAGATATCTGAAAAGATAAGGAACAACAGCAGCAACATTAGAGAAACCAAACACATGCAACACGACGGTCTGTATTTGTACAAGGAGTCTAATGCAAATTTGGATTGATATTAAAACATATGTGTGTTGTGGGAGATCATTTGTGGAACAATGACATGAAAGCATTTAAGAACACTAAAAATTGCTATTGATGATAGTCTTGGCAACAGTTGGGACAAAAACATGGAGATGTCTTGTAATTTTCCTTAAAACAGTTTTCTTCGCTCCATCAGTGATACTTTTCATTGTTTTTTTCCTGCCACCTTGCATTCAGAAACAACAGCTTGTGGATACAGAATGCCATTGAACAAAACCTCATAGAGCAACATCGCAATTATGGACCCTATGTACCCTATATTCATTTATGACACATGATTAAACTCAAACGTGCTGCGTAACACAAGAATGAACCTCATTGGTTCCTGCTGAAGCTCAAACGTTCTGCATAACTATTAAAAACATGCGTAGTAATTGAAATTAATCTTTATCTCTCAAAAACCTTTTTCTTTGCTCTGAGGCAGAAACGGGCTTCCATATCTACAGTTCGTATGAGGTTGTTATTTGATGCTATGTGCATTAAAATAAAACAATTTACGTTTTGAGTAAACTGTTTTGACCGGTTATTGAAAATATAATTAATCATTAACAGTGCTATAGAAATCAGAAAAATCAGAAAAAAATCTGAGGTGCTATCATTCCAATGGCTTCCAAAAGTTCAATGATGATGCAAATCATTCATGTTCAGTCATTCATGATGATTGCGTGCTTTAAGCAAGCTGTATCTTTTACCAGTTTGCTGGATAAGCCGAGGATAAGCTCACATAAGCTTTCTTGGATTTGACCGGGCAGCGTTGGCAGTTGACTAACCTGCCAATGCAGTTCCCTAAAAATGACCTAAAATGACTGATATTCCCACTCTTCAAGGATTTCAACTAAAAACGACTGAGATTCTCACTCATCCGATCATTTAACCCTGTTATCTCCAGTATGTCCTATTCCAAACAACTACAGGCAAGGGCACATACATCGAGCAATGCTATTCAACTTAAACAGTAAACAAACAATGACTTTATTGTTTTGTCTAAATAATTAATGGCACTAACTCCAAGACTTTATCTTGGCAAGCACAAATATCTGTTGAAGAAGATGCTGACAACATATTGAACCATCTGTAGCTCAAACAATACAACAGACATTTAACAAAATGTGTGTAACACACTGTGAATTCACTCACTTTCTCCTAAACACACACTCAAACACACACACACACACACACACACACACACACACACACACACACACACACACACACACACACACACACACACACACACACACACACACACACACACACACACACACACACACACACACACACACACACACACACACACACACACACACACGCACACACACACACACGCACACACACACACACACACACACACAGGTTAGGCCTGTGTCGATCAGAGGCTGTTGAAGTGTTTACAGACAGACAGGGCAGATGAATAAGTGATGCCGTTGATGTATAATAAATGGCACTGCTTCGTTACACATTCTCACAATCAGGAGGGCATTCCAGAGGGCAGTCAGGGATGGACGCCGTGAGCTCCAGCATGCTAACATCATCAACAAGTGCCTAACAAGAGCTATGCCTAAATGTGGGCTGCTGGGCCGAGAAACCTTGTTGATGTGTCCCGCACTGGGATTTGGACCTAGTATACTGTCTAAAGGGTATGACCGTGTAAATACATCGTCAATACAGCGAATATGCTGCTAAAATGAGGGTGTAGGGAAAGTGAAGAATAGTGTAAAGACTGGATTAACTGATTACATGATTTACCAACGCTATAGTACGAATTCATACAATTTGTCTAAACCCCAATGATGGGTATGGGGTCAGGGGTAGGTAATTCGTACGAACTCATAAAAATTTGCCACCTAGTAAAATACATACGAATTGCCGTGAGATCAGGTTTTACCTTTACTGGATTAAATTGATTTGCTTGACATGAACACCCTTGTCAAGTCAAGTCAAGTCATCCTCATTTATATAGCACTTTTAACAATGTGTGCAACATTTTGAAAAAAACTTTATCAGTTCTTTTTTTTAATACGTTTTATTATAGCTATCGAACACGTCGTTACAATGTTATAAGTGCAAAACATCTTTTTAATAAGTATTTGTGTCTAATTTTCTAGTTACAAATACATCTACAAATCCTTGAAACAAAATGCATGTGCTTGAAAAGCAACACTGCATTAGAAATCGAGACATTTCATTTTATTGGATTGATTGGACACCCCAGTGCAACATTTAAAAGATCCATAGAATCTTTGTCATGTTGCTTTATGGTTTATTACATTTTATTTTGCCTATCAAACATGTCATTGCACTTTAAAAATCCAATTTTTTTGTATTTTTTTGTATTTGAGTTTAATTCCTAGTTAAAAATATATCTAAAAATGCTTGAAACAAGATGCATGTATACTTGAGAAGCAACACTGCATAATATCAGGGAATTTATTTATCTTTTTTATTTGAATTTTTGAAAGATTTTTTTACACTTGTTTTATAAACAATTTAAAAATGAGTGCACAAATCTGCCAGTGCTGCAAGACAAAATACGCTTATATTCACAATACTGTATTATTCTAATCTATGAAAACAAGCCTTTATCTCTTATGCAGAGTTGCTTCTCTAGAAAATGTATCTTGTTTCAAGCACTTTTTAGCTATTTTAACTGAAAATCTTTATACAAAAATGACATCACATTACATAATTATATTTAATTATAATAAATAAACTTCCAACTAAATATTTATTTATTTATTTCGCTAGCATATATGAAATGCTTCTGAAATGCTAGCATATATGAAATGCTTCTGAAACGCTAGCATGTATGAAATGCTTATCCCGAGGTTTACCGCAGTCCGCCGTATCCAGACCTCATGAAGGACCAGCACCCGGACACGACGACAACGCAGTCCTGAAGTGTCCACTAGTCTCTCCCCTGTGAAGGCCTCCTTTCCTTTACCTCTGTACAGATCAAACACGGTCGGGATAATTACGATTCGGCTAAGCGGAAGCGATAAAAAAATCTCAGAGCCACCAGGCACTGTTTTATGCAAATGAGCGGCCGACTTGCATTAAAGGTTTTCTGTTAGAACGGTGTTGTGTTAGCGGCCCCTAAGTTAATAACTAATGATCGTTGCGACGGAAGTGAAACAATCAAAACAATAACAATAACTTTATTCTAGAGCTGCTGTAAAGCCAAAACAATCTCTGTAACTTTAATTTCCTATTATCACTGTAAAGCTGCTTTGAAACAGTCCATATTGTTAAAAGCGCTACATGAAGGTGACTTGACTTGACTTGTGGAATGCTCTTCTCTAAGATCCGATCATTCTGTGGCTCTTATGTCTTTAATCTATCCACCTCCTGCTCTCATCCTTTCCTAATCCTCTTCACTGAGAGAACAGAGGAAACTGATATTCTCTTCCCATCTGTCTGTAGTTTGGAACTTCTGTAAAGCATGGGCAACCACCCAGCCTTTTCTAACTGAAGAGATCAAAAACATTGCCAACGTCTACAAATAAATGTGTTTCACACCAGCTCAACGACTGCGTGCCTGTGTTTGCTGAGGAAAATGATTTAGATTTGCATAGTGTTCGAAATGTTTTTTAAAGTATTTGTGTAGCAGCTCAAATAGTGTTCGATTTGGTCGTTTCTTGCTCCGGAGAACAAGAACGGGCTGTTGTCTTTGCATGCGGCTGTATTAGTGTGCATCTGAATGACGAGCCCTGTGTTATCTGGGGTAAGCTTCGTCTAAAGCTTCATAAAATAATTTCAGGGGAGCTGAAATTCTTGCATCAAACCTGTTTTATCCGTGAGCACCAGCGATGTGATTTTGTGCTGTTATCTCTGCCTGAATTTTTTTTTACCTCCTTTTGTAGAGCGTGCACCTGTGCAGAACGTTTAAATGCTGTTGGATGCTCAAGGCTTTTTGGAATTAATAGAAATTATTTTTTGAGAGGTATAATCTTATACACTCTAAAATGATGGTTATTTAAAGGTTCTTTACACATAATAACAATTCTTTTTAGTACCATATCATCCTGAAAGCCCTTGTATGATGAAGTTTAGGGTTATTTATTCCCATCTTTATTCCATTATTGCTGTTTGAACTGTCAAAACAATTATTTCAAAACTACCTCATTATTGATTTCCAAGAGCTCAGCGATCCAACTATACTTTCAACAGGTAACTTGAAATCCTTCTTAAAAAGTTGATAAATATTAACTTTCAAATTGTAACTGGTTTCCTATAGCAATTGTACTGTCCTTTTTTCTTTGTAGGTTTTTTCTAACAAAACAAGTGTGACTATGAGTTAATATTTTCCCATTCTCCACCAATCAACCAAGTTACAGAGATACTCAATTTATGATCCATATTGTTATGAGTTTTCAATTATAACTTGATGTTTATGCATAAGCACGCCCAGTCACAAAAACATTAAAGCTATACCATTTATATGACTTTATATCACTTTTTCCTTTTAACATTGTGAAGGGCTCATATAGTCAATTCACAACAGCTACGTTTGGTCTTTCAATGCATGTTTCTTTATATAGAACCTTATAAAAAGTATTTAATTTAGCACCAAAAAGAGTTCTATAGACTTTGTCGCCCCACCCCTTTTCAGCACTGCACTCGTTCTTGGTTTGTATTTCCACAGCAAAGTAAGATCTTACTGTTTTATGAATGAACCGTTCATTTTAATATCTTCCCAGTCTACTGACATTCGTTAAAAGTTGGGCTTTAAGCATTACAATGCTCATGATAACTTTCGTTAACTATACAACATTTTTGAGCGTCGTCCGACATAGTTTTTCCGATGTGTTCCGCATCGTTGGATCTAGTCAGATTTGGGCCGATTCAGCATGTAGAATCAGCGTCAGGCCGACAGTGAGAGAGAGAACTCTGATTGGCTGTTCAGCTTAGTAAATTAGTCAGTGCATGAGAATAATAGCAAAACAGCAAGCAAAGAAGTCAAAACGGTCAGAAGGCTGTTCTAATTGTATGTCATCTTACCTGAGCGTTCCTTTCAATATTAACATGAGCGGAGTAAATAAAGAAAGTGATCAGCAGGATTGATATTCAAAATGTTTACGATTTGTGTATCTACAGCCTCCAGTGTCAGTTTCCCCTTTTTGAATGACGAAGTGAGGTGACAACACAGGTCGCTTTCATCAGCGCTAGTTCTTTGGCATCGGTTTGGTGTCCCTACCTCAAGATCTATTGGCAGAAGAACCCAAAGCTATATCACGACCAATTCGTACAAATTTGTACGAGTGAGTAAAAGGTGGCTAATTCATACGAATTCGTACAACCTCACTCATACCAATTCGTACAATTTGTCTTAACCCCAGTTACGGGTAGGTTTAGGGGCTGGGGTAGGTCATTCATACAAATTCATAGGAATTGGGCAACTTGTAAAATACGTACGATTTAGCAAAAATCTTAAGAATTTGTACGAGTGAGGTCGTATGAATTCGTATGAATTAGCCACCTCATAAAATCCGTACGAATTGCCGTGAGATCGGGTTGGAGGAACCCTAATCTTGTACTTTTTAAAACCATTTTTTGGTAACACTTTATTTCAAAAGTCCCCACAGACATTCCTCTACTACAAGTAACTGTGCAACTACATTTTAGCTTCTAATATTAGTAGAATCTGCTTACAATTTATTTGGATGCTTCCCCAACAGACATCTGACTAGTAACTTTGCAAGCATTTCAACCTATTCTACTAACCATAGCCTAAGAGTCTACTAATGAGAGTCAGTAGACATGTAGTTGCAAATTAATGAGAGTTAGGTAACATGTAGTTGCATATAGTCAGTAGAATGTCTAAAGTTGACTTTCGAAATAAAGTGTAACTACATTTTTTAAGAGTCTACTACACAGCTGGACACAGACCTAAAATGGTTGCTCAAAATAGAGCGAGTGCTGTAAAAGAGGGCCAGATTATCAAAAAAGCTGCCCGAGGGGAAGTGGAGGACAGGGTCTGACTGTAACTATCTCTATTAGTTTTATTGGCTTGCCCCTGTAGTAACCACCCCCTCCTCTCCCCTCAGGCTTGCCATATGATGGGCGTCCAGGGGGCCTCTACCCCCACGGCCATCCATATAGGGTCACGTGGGGCCCTGTCAGCTGGGAAGCCTGACACCAGTTGCCCGGACAAATTGGGGAAACATAGACCATACTGGGGTGGTGTTTCTCCCCATCTAATTAGATGCTTAGCCTAGTCATTAGACTACAGTTGAGCTGACACAGAACAAAGTGTGTTGCTGTGTTTTGGGTCTCCTCTGAAAAGAACCTGTGTGAGAAGGGTAAAAAGGGTCAGCTGTGGAACAAGGAGTTTTTTTTGGCAAGTCCTGTTTCAACTTTGACCCCAGGCTCTCGCTTCTCAGCGGTGAGAACAGAGAGACAATAGGACCCATGGGCCACTGTCAGCAACTACAAGTGCAGAACAAATCTGCCACTGCAGGAGTCCATGTGGAGTTGTTATTCACGTTCACTGCACCGAAGCCTTTTATAGAGACATTTTATGGTAATCTGTCATCTGTATTTATAATTATGCATGCATATTTTTAGGTTTGGGTAGATGCAAACACAAAATGTCTTACCCTCACGAGTGGAGCTTCTAAAATGTAAACTTTTTAGAGTCATAAATATTGGACTATATAAAGAGAGAGAATTTGCAAGATAACAAACAGAGGTGAATGGCTTTAATATTCGGATATATATTCAGAGTTGTAATATCCCATAATGAAATGTGTAATTCTAAGCTTAACTAGTGAGCAAAACATCAGTGTTGTGCATAAGTACATGTAAATATTTTTTTTAAAGAAATTGTTGAAATCTATCCAATGGAATACATTAAAATATGTAATTGAATGTATTTATTATGATTTATACCACGGGCTGTTTAAATACTCAATTCTGATTGGCTGGAAGGTGTGCAGTAAAACCGTTTAATGCACAGGTAGTTCCAGTCAGTTTGATTACAGTTCGAAATTAATCCACTACTATAAACATTGGTAATCATAGTAACACAGTTCCACTTGCAACCAGCGTGAGAGACACCGTTTAACTTATTTAGATGATTTTTGCATATCGTTTAATTTGTATGGTGAATATGGCAATTTTGAGAAATGGGCACAAGACAAAATAGAACATTTAGAGACTTGGAGAAGACGTTGAATGACAAAAAGCGGCACAATGAACCAATGAACCAGCACGTTTTTCGTGAAGTTTATAGATTGTTCCTTCAACCCTATGATGCATGATTCAAGATACATGTAAAACACCTGTGAAAAAAAAAACAACAATACAGAAAATTCCTTCATATTAACACACTATATTTATAGACTTTACTTAGAGACAACATTTTCAAAAAGGTTGAAGTTATGCATACGTAAAAAGCTTTAAGTTTTAGAAGCTGTCCAATACACTGATTTTTATACATTACATACAGTAACAATGCACAATATGTGTTCCAGAACTACACTTTGCACACTTAACTGCCATGTATAAATTCTTACAAATATTAATATAAGTCATGTTGAATGTAGGAGTAACTTTATATTACATTCCTTTCATGGGTTGGATCAGATAAACTTTTGTATATATTCATTTTTTATATTTATTTAGCCATAATTTAAAACATGTAAATTTACTTTACTTTGCATACCCTCAAACCAACCAATACAAAAAAAGTTTTGGTTTTTATTTTGAAATGTTTCACTAATACATTTGTTGTACGACATAAACGTCATACAGTGTATTCAATAACTCCCAAAGTTCAAAAGTCTTGATCACCAATCCTTGAGTAGATCTGCAATATTTTTCTTCTCTATTCAAATTTCATATTTAATTTGCCTCAGGCAACTGCTTTCAAACGCTGTGGACAAAACAGTAAGAGTGCCACAATTACAGAGAATAGCAAATCGACGAGAAGACAAATTGATGAGCTCAGAAATGCCTAATCTCTCTGGTCAAGCAGCGGTTGCAGATGCATGAGCACTTTGAAGCCTGACAGTGAATGAAGAGAGTCATCTCCCTTTTCCTGCTGTTCTCGTCCTCTTTCTGTGTTTCTGTCACTCTTTGTGTGGGCAAACGGGCAGTGTGCAATGTTACACCCTCTATCTTTGCTGCGCGTGGCTTGCAGCATTGTCTTGGGTTTTCTTTTGTGAGGTAGACAAATCACTGACTGAAGCGTTGGTGGGCAATTTAAACTGCACTTTTCAAGGACTTGCCCTCTGTCTGTTTGCTTGTAAAGTCAGTCACATGCATTGTTCCACTATTGTTGAGCCCTCAGGGTGGGTTAACTGTTGGTCAACAGAAATAATGCTTTGGCAGAGAAGACAACATGACTCATGCGTCTCTTGAAGACACTCATTTTCTAAGAACTATCCTTTCGTATATGTCAGAGTTAATAAAACATTTATTACCAGGTTGTAAATTTCCTTCTATTGTAGATTGACACCACCGGTCAAAAGTTAAGAAGAATAATAACGATTTTTTTAAACATTCTCCTGTAGTATTCCTGTAGTATATAGTCAATAATTGTATTCCTTAAAACTCATCTCTGTTCACCAAAATGGCATATTTAAATGTTTTTTCCTTGAGAAAAAGTTTCCTCATGCCTTAAAATATGTAATTCTTCACCCTTGCCTCATTTAGTATACGCAGTTTTATGAAAGTGCAAATGAGCCCCGCCTCCACTCACTCACACCAGCTCAGAGATCCACTTGTTAACGATCACTCGTTGATCTGATTGGTTACAAGGGAGTTTGTGACGTCAGAAACACCAGCGATTTCAAACTGAAATTTTGAGACTGTCTTTGATTCACTGCAGTTTTAAAGGAGTAGTTCACTTTTAAAAAAAACTTTTGCTGATAATTTACTCACCCCCATGTCATCCAAGATGTCCACGTCTTTTTCAGTCGAAAAGAAATTAAGGTTTTTGATGAAACATTCCAGGATTTTCTCCATATAATGGACTTCATTGGCAGCCAAACGGTTCAAGGTCCAAATGACAGATTCAGTGCAGCTTCAAAGGGCTTTAAACGATACCAGACGATGAATAAGGGTCTTATCTAGGACCCTTCGAGTCATGACTCGAAAAAAGATTTGTTAATTTTGATGAACAAGTTCGAACAGGACAGTCACGAACGCTCATCACAGAACAGAGCAAGGCGAGCATTTGTGCTTAAAAAACTTAAACTTTGTTATTTATTTTTTAAATGAGCGATGGTTTCACTAGATAAGACCCTTATTCATCGTCTGGTGTCGTTTAAAGCCCTTTGAAGCTGCACTGAAACTGTCTTTTGGACCTTGAACCGTTTGGCTCCCAATGAAGTCCATTTTATGGAGAAAATCCTTAATTTCTTTTCGACTGAAGAAAGAAAGACGTGGACATCTTGGATGACATGGGGGTGAGTAAATTATCAGCAAAAGTTTTTTTAAAAGTGAACTACTCCTTTAAGGAGAAAATACTCAGCAACGGTGTTGACTTATGAATTTGCACATGATGTGTCTTAAAGCATAAAAGCAACACATTGACATATAAAGACTTTTTCACAACAGGGGTCTTTAAATGTTTGTCTTATGCTCACCAAGACTGCATTCCAAACTTTTGACTGGTACTGTATGTACAGTTTACAATAAAATACAATACAATACATTTTGTTACCAGCATAAAAATAATAATTTAAGAATTATTTAGCATTTGGTTTGTCTCCCTTGTGCTTCAATGCCTCAAAGCTAAATTTTGCACACAGAAATTCAATTTCAATATTATAACATTTGTTTGATTGTATTGGATCAGTAGCCTATAAATCAGAAATATTTCTTAATTTTTAAACTTTGTTTAAAATTGATCAAAATGACAAAACTTTGTTTGTTTTAAAGTTTAAATCAAAAGTGGTCTCAGACTTTTGTCGGATGCTGTCTTGTATGAGTTTATAGAAAACGTATATTAAAAAAAACAATTAGGTCTCATATTGTAATGGCCTCTTTATAGCCTATATTGCAGATTGTTTCGGCCTATTCCCAAATGCCCAGAGCTGTTGCCAGATTGGTTTAAATGCATCAAACTGTTAGCGAATGCATGGCTGATTAGCCAAGAACAAATGTGGTACCCCGCGGTCCATATCCGAAAGTGATCATTCATGTCATCCAGAGATTCAGCCAGTCAGTCTCTGATAAGAAAGACTGGCACTGGTCCTAACCTGTGGTTAGTGATAAAGCATGCTGATTAATGGCGGTATTTTATTTAAATCCACTCATGCAGGTTTATTGAAGCTTGTGTCAATAAGTACTTGTGCATCTAGATTATTTGTGACCGCTATCGACTGGCCATGTGTAATTTGTCCACTTTGCTTAGAAGGAATCCCGAGTCCTGACATGGGAAGAACATCCAGAAACCTTCCCCCAAGCGGCATGGCATTCCCCGTCGTCTCTGGGACAAGGAGAGTCATCTCTGGAGCCTTGTCGCCACGTGCTCTCGGTAAGAAATCTGTCAAGGAACAGCTTTCATGGGAGTTGCGCCTTTGCCGGATCAATACGTCTGTGGAGCACTTCCCAAGATGGATGACACAGTCCCCTCTTGTTAGCGAGACTCCGTCAGCCAGCCGTGATCTGGCATTACCTGGATCACAGAGCAAGATCCTTAGGGACCCTGATCCGACACCATCCCATAGCAGTCATTTAAGGCGTCTAATGAATGTTAGTGTTGACAATGATAGATCTAAACAACGCTGATTTGAGCAATATATGGGGTGGTGGAAGTGGTGGAGTTCACATTGTGGGTTAATGGGTCATAAAGGAATTCATGATTAAAATCGTGTCAGATTACTCTGAACCCCGTGTTTAATCAGGGCCGTTTTTTGGGCGGTGCAACTGGTGCGCCGGTATGGGACCCCGCGGCAAACGCGAACGGACCAAGCGGGACATCCCATAATACTTTCAATTCCATTCTTTCTTTCTTTCTTTCTTTCTTTCTTTCTTTCTTTCTTTCTTCTTTCTTTCTTTCTTTCTTTCTTTCTTTCTTAAAAACAATAATCAAATACAGTCACACTTTAGGTTAGGGTCCAATTCTATGAACTAAATATTAACTATGACTTTTTCTTCAATAAACTAATTACTGCTTATATGTAGTTAAAATGTAATTTATTCATGTGATCGAAGCTGAATTTTCACCATAAATACTCCAGTCTTCAGTGTCGCATGATTCTTCAGAAATCATTCTAATATGATGATTTGATGCTCAAAAAACATTAATTATTATTATCAATGTTGAAAAGAGTTTGATGAATAGAAAGTTCAAAAGAACAACATTTATTTGAAATAGAATCTATAACATTGTAATAACATTGATAACAATCTATAACATTGTAACATTGTAAATGTCTTTACTGTAACTTTTGATCAATTTACTGTATTTCATCCTTGATAAATAAAAAGTATTGATTTATTTTATTTTTCTTTCCCCCAAAATAATAAAATAAAAATTCTTATTGACCCAAAACTTTTGAACGGTAGTATTTATTGTTACAAAAGCTTTCTATTTCAGATAAATGCTGTTCTTTTGAACTTTCTATACATCAAAGCATCCTGAAATAAAAATGTATATAACTGTTTTCAACATTGATAATAATGAGAAATGTTTGTTGAGCATAAAATCATCATATTAAAATGATTTCTGATGAATCATGCAACACTGAAGGCTGGAGAAATTATGCTGAACATACAGCTTTGATCACAGGAATAAATTACACCTTACTATATATTCACATAGAAAACAGATATTTTAAATTGTAATAATATTTCACAATATTACTGTTTTTTATGTGTATTTTACTTATTTTAAAAACATTGTACCGATCCAAAACCTTTGAACGGCAGTTTATATTAAATTGAAATAAAAATTAATGATTGATGTCAAGACTGGCTGGAAGAGGTATCTAGATTAGTGCAGCTATATTTTACATTAAAAAAATCATCTTGCTTTGTGTCGCATGAACAAGCCATTGTATTCAGTGTGTCTTTTTTTTTTTAAAAGTGCCTTATAATAGACCAGTGACAGATTTTAAATGGGAGCTGTAATCTTATTGTTGTGCCTCACTGGAAAATAAAACAACATGCCACATTTTCATTGTCATTCCCACCACAGCAGATGTGTAATATAAAGTGAGTTCAGGGTGGCATGTTTAAGCCCTGAAGCCAGTCAATCCTACAGCACAACAACAGCGTGAGAGCTGCACGGTTCATTTGGCCATGTTAACTTAAGTTGGACAATGCTTGATAAAAAGTTGAGATTAACCTTGCAGAGGAACAAAAAGAGGAACTGCAACCACAAACCTGTCATTCCCCGGAACACCCTGACAGTTCAATAAGAGACCTCATGCAAATATGTTGGCCACTAACGGTTTTTGGGTTATAATTTATTTTGTCGTAGTTTGTTGAGGTGTAGCATATCTGATGTTTGAATTTTTAATTCAAAGTAAATCATCTGTGGAAGGTGCAACTTAAGACTTTTAAAAAAACGTTTTATTTGGGAGCTAAATAAATAGGAATGGAACTGGTCAAGAATGATTTGTTTTATAAAGCATTATTTTAGCTTAACGTAACACTAATTTTCAGCTACAAACATTTGTATTTACGTAAAAACCTATTTTCTTCCACAGAGATAATGAGAATGAGCTCCAGGCGTCAACACGGTTCATTTATTGATCATCTGATGGTTGGGTAACGACACTAGTGGCTTAATAATGATGGATTGATGGAGAGTCCTACTGAGTGTGTGTTCAAAAGGAACAGAATGGGGTGAAGTACGCAGCTCATGGGAGATGATGACTTCAGTGAACGCTCAGAACAGTTTGGGGCCGATGGAGCATATGCTGAGCTGCTGTCTGTCAGCTTTGTGTGGTTATCTGACACACCTTTTATTCATGTCTGTCCTTCTTTTTGCCAGTAACCGTTCCACCTCCGCCCAAACTCTCTATTATCGGTGTCAACGGTCTGTTTTGGCATATTGGTGGAAAACAACATTTAATCATTTGAAATCTCTGATGTCCTGAACATTCATGTCTGGCTTCAAATGAGAAGATGGACACGGAAACACACGGTTTCAACAAAATAAAGTTATTTATTTATTTTGCCTTAGGTGGATGTGATATTTTATATAGGCTTACCAGAAGTGATATTTGAAAAAATTTACAGCACAAAATCAATAAGGCATTAGCTAGAACACAAGCAAGACACAACAGGCAAAAACATTTATTTCATGCACTGGTCATTTTTTTTTTAATTTTGGACTGATAGGCTTTTAATAATGTGTTAATTTAGACAAGTGGACACCACTTTGTTTGTTAAATGTTCCTTATATTGCATTTTATCTTTTTGCGTCTGTAGATTTAAACAATAATGCATATGTTTGAAGACTATTTTCTCTAAATTAGTTTTTTTTCTTTTACTGGGCCACAAATTTCCACTTCATAGCTCTATACACCAGGCTTACCAGTTTTTCCTATTTACATGCTGATGTTTTTTGTTTGTTTTTTTACAGAGGAGTTTGTTAATATGTAATTTGTCTGATTTTATACAACATATTATTCCTAAAAAAAAATCTGTTTGTTGATAGTGATGAGATTCCCTTTAAATATGTCAACAACACAAACAGACAGACAGACAGACAGACAGACAGACAGACAGACAGACAGACAGACAGACAGACAGATAGATAGATAGATAGATAGATAGATAGATAGATAGATAGATAGATAGATAGATAGATAGATAGATAGATAGATAGATAGATAGATAGATAGATAGATCATATGCATATTCAAACATAACATTTCAGAAAAATTGTAATACAAAAAAGGTTTGCAATTTTTAATGTAATCAGTCAATTGGGGAAGTACTGTGATATTGGTTAATTTGTTTACCCTATTTATCTGGGCTGTCTTGCCTTAATTTCATTAAATATCCATATGTAATGTTATCGAAGTAATAACAAATAAAAAATTTAATATAATTACTGCATTCCACTCTCGTCTTCCACTTGTCGGAAAAACTGATAGTCCCGCTCTGTGATAGATGAAGCTTCTAACATTAACAACAATAATCACTTGTTTAAGAAACAAACTGATTTTTAAAAAATATCTAGTGCACTCAGAGAGAGAGAGAGAGAGAGAGAGAAAAGTATTATAGAGGTCAGGTTTGGCCTTCTAACGAGACCTGAGACCTGTGGCCCTGTGTGTGTGTTAATCGCAGGGCACACTGCAGAGAGAGTGAGGTGGAAATGATTCACTCTGCTGTCTATGCAATATTTAAGGCCCTTAGCCTGGGTCCCATTAATGGAGCCTTTCGCTGCTGTTTTCTGCCTCTCGCTCAAGTAAAAAAAAAAAAAAAAAACTTTCTCTGACATGAATTACATTTACATCTCTCCAGACTGGAGGGATCAGCAGCTTTTGCAGCTTCTTTGGTGAGGCAGAAAATGATTTTAGGCGTTATTAATAGTGAAACTGCTCGTTGAATGTGTATCATAAAGATAATCCATTAATTCCCATATGAAAGCAGTGCACTGACTTAGGGCAAAATAAAATTCCAGTGAAAAAAGTGTAGAAGGGTGTTTTGATTAGCTGATCTTAAGTCTCAATGGCGATTCCTACATGATATTCGGTTTAAGTATTTTATATATAAGTGGAGTTCTCCACACTATTCTGCTAAGCGGAAGTAAGCTGTTTTCTGTTAATGCGCGAGACTACCGATTCATTAGCCACTAAAGGTAAATAACAAATAATAAAAAAGTGCAGAAAACAATGAAAAACTATTTGCACTTCCAGACAGCAACATAGTGTCGGCCCAGATCCGGCCCACATCTGGTAAGTTTAGTACCAGTTGTGGCCCGGATCTGGGCCGACATTATTTTTGCTGTCCAGGTTCAAACCAGTGTGTTTACTATTTTGATAATAAATGAAAATAATATGACAACAAATACTAGTTTGCAGTATCAAGCAGCATAACAAACTGTTTTTGTCAAAATGCAAAGTTCTGTCATGAAACTCTAGATGGCGCAGGTTAAAAAATTATTTAACCTGCTTGCAATTGCATTATTCTCTATAAGGCACGGCTGATTGGTTCTTGTATTGGTAGCTTGCTTCTCTACATTTAAATTATTGCCAATTGTTTGCTGTTAGCAGTGCAGCGAGCTTTCAGTAACCCTCCACCTTCCCCAGCTCCACCTGTATAGATCTGCATACGGGATTCATTTATGCTTGTACAGCTGCTGCATGTCTTATTTGCTCATAGCAGCATTTCCAACCCGATCTCACGGCAATTCATACGTATTTTACGAGGTGGCTTCATTCGCACAAATTCATACAGTATGACCTCACTCGTATGAATTTATACGATTTTTGCTAAATCGTACATATTTTACGAGTTGCCCAATATGTATGAATTCGTACGAATGACCTACCCCTGACCCTGCCCTAAACCTAAACATCACTGAATTCGTACGAATTCGCCACCTCATACTCACTCAGAATTGGTCGTGAGATAGCGTTGGCATTTCATGTGTATTAGCAGTGGCAAGATCCATACTAACTTTGCAGCGGTAACAAAAGCAGCGTAGCAGATCTAAAACCCTAACTGTAAAAATATTAAGAATAACTTTACAGCTCAAATAATAGTTTAACAGAGATAAATTAATATAAGTGCTTTTATAAAACCTTTCAAAAAATTGGCCCATTTAACTTGTTGGTGCATTAAGTGCCTTGTTTGTAAGTTCTTTGATTTTTTTGTAAAGTTGTACTTTTGTACCGGCTGTACTCAACAATACGCCACAAATGCTGTCGATTGAGCTTAACTTTTAATGAACCCAGAATATTCCTTGTAGAAATAGTGAGAAATAGTCTAGATTTTATTAGTCAGTGTTACTACTTTGCGCAACAGGCCACAGTTTGAGCCCCATCTAGTGTTATGGGAGTGTGTGAAAATCCATGCGTTTGTGTGGCAGCATGTCAAGCTCACGCTGCAATTCATTTTTGATGATGCTCAGTGAGTCAGCTCACTATTTTGACATGCTGTTGTGTGTGATGTGACAAGCTACATTGGCCTCCATTTTCAATTCACCAGCATCAGCATGCCAAATTCACTACAGCACATGTTGATCCGTTCCATCCCAATAAGGCCTTTCGATATCCCGGTCCCGAACCGCAGAGAATAATGACATCGCAGGAGATCATTAGGCCTGGATTGACGGACAGGCCATGTGATTTTCTTCCTCCAAAAAGTCCACAAGGCAGTGACCCCGGCACCCACCCCTTGATCTTGGGGCTTCGGCCCCTTTCTTTTGAGACTGCCGAACAAGTGGCTCCTGGTGTTGTGGAAGAGTGAGACTTAAATATTTAATCTTTCCTTTTTTCGTCCTCCCTCTGCCCTCCCCTCATATAATCCTGTGGTTCCAATGCCCTGCAGCTGTGAGTGACAGAAAGGCACATGGTGCCCTATGAAAAATGTATCTTCAGAAGCTGACACTGTATGGGAATTTTACTACAGGGACAAGGCTTGATCTCGCGATGAAATAAATATGTTTCCTCGGCTTTGTGCCGTAGCAGGCTCTTCTTCGCGGGATGCCGGCACAGGTGTTGAGTCGAACTTATGTAACATCAGATACCCGCTGTGCTGGAACAAAGAGGCGATCCATCTCCATCTGTGTCTGCGGCCATATATTAGACAAGCTCTTGTTTTGAAGCGTTAGATCAGAGGATGGGAAGTTTTCAAACTCAATTCAATGCTTCGGGATGAGCCAATGTTGTCGTTTATAACCGACAAATCTATGATGTCTATCATGAAAGGGAGAACTTCTTGATAGGTTTTCCAAAAAAATTGACTTTTGCTTGTCGTTTCTGGTCTACAACTCTATTAAACCCAACCCGATCAGTTACTAGAGTAGTGTAACTCGACCAAGAACGGTGACACAAAATAAAACGTTGCGCTTTTCTGTAAAATACGATGTGTAAAATGGATAACTATGGCAGAATACCCTAGCAAGTGCTTGGGAGCACTTCGACTCGGCGCAGTAATATCATGTCTCGTGAAAAGTCCGCTCCCATTGAAATGAGAGGGAGGAGGAGAGGGAGCAGGGGGGAGTGGACTTTTCACGAGACATGATATTACTGCGCCGAGTCGAGCACTTGCTATGGTATTCTGCCATACAATATAGTTATCCATTTTACACGCTTAGAAAAGCGCAACGTTTTATTTTGTGTCACCGTTCTTGGTCGAGTTACACTACTCGAGTAACTGTATTTAAATAGGGAAAACGTGGAGCTGTTTGGTCGCTTCTCTTCTTGGCACGTTTTGAATGAACAGGGCTGAGATAAGATCTAACAAAGTTTCGCCGCAAGACAGCGATTTAGTGCACGCACTGAGACGAGAGGTATGTATCAACTCGTCTTAGTTAAGGGAATAACATAGTTTAATATGAAAAACCAGTAGAGTATCCTGCTATATCTGCTGTTGAATATACTGTATAATAATGCAATGAGGGAATATTTGTGGATCCTGATAATGCCAAATGTCTTACCAGTAAAAAGTTGCCTAAATTATTTTAAATATATGTTGTCAGTGACAGAGTGCAAAAATAAAATAAATAATTTATTAATAATTATTAATAAATAATAATTCTAAAATAATTCTGTATTTTTAACTACAGATCCATGAATATTTTTATTCTGTTGCCACTGTTGCATTGGGTTTCCAGCACCAAGTCCCTATTCATTTACAATATAATTATTACAATGTAATATCAAAATGTCTTGAACTATCGCAATAATATCGCATCGTGATATGATATGTATCGAATCGTGATGAGGGTATCGTTACACCCCTATCATCATACATTCATTCATTTTACAAACCGCTGGTCCAATGTGGCTACAGCATAATATCATACAGGTAAAAATTCCTTTTTAATTGATTATTAAATTGTTTGATTAAGGTTAATACATGACAGTTTCCATGGCAGAGATCAGGATAAATCCTTCCATTGCAACTGGAGCTGCCAGTTTGCTACGTTTGTTTCAAATGATTATTAAACAGCAAGCACAAATTATGCAAAAGCGGCAGTCCTTCCGGCGCACTCAGTGTCCGAATTCACTCACTCAATTTCATTCACTCCTTCAAGTGGATATTAGCGGAGTAATGGAAAAGTGAATGAGGGTATAGGGGGTGGTTTCCAATACAGCACATATCGAATACAGTTATGCAGATATTATTATAATGCATGTTATTTTTTTTTACTTTTTTTATAAATACTTAAATAGATTATATGCTGATAATAGAAGTTGCATAGTAACTTGTATAGTATACATTTTTTTATGAAATTAAAAAAACTGAATTTTTGGACAGACAAATCGCACGTGCAACAAAAAGAAAGCCACCCAAGCACCTGTTTGTATGCTGTGAGCTGCAGTGAGTGTCTCAGAGGTGCTCTAAAGAGAGGGGTGGAGGAAGATGGAGAATGAACGAGTGCTCTAATGGATCTGTGCTAATGGTGCCGGAGCGATTAGAGCAGGAAAGACTCTGGACTTCCAGCCCTTATGAACCCTCACTGACTGTGCCATGCGTGGAGTGAATTTCCGTGCATGCTCATATTTGTGTCTTTAAATGTATGATACAAATTTTCTTTTTCAAATCATCACACATGTGAAGGGAGGTAAATAAGGTAGTTCTAATCTGAATTTGGGCCATTTTTTTTTATAAAGCACACACAGTTCTAATGTATATTCACACAACACTAATTAATTAGGCCTGCCTCACCTCAATTAAGCAACAAGGCAAAGCAGCAATGTGACGTATTATGTGTTTGTTTGTTTGTCTATGTTTATACACACATGTGTGTGTTTGTGTATGTGTGTGGTGGGAGTTGGGGGGGGGCTCTTCATTAAGCAGCTCAGCATAATGTTGACAATCTGTAATGTGATGCAGAGTATCTCAGTGGGACTGCTTGAGTGATCTTAATGAAGAGAACATCAGGTGCTAATTAGCACACATTTAATGTCACTAATATAAAAATGGCTGTTTGCCAAACAAGAAGCAACTTTCTGCTTTCGGCCCAGCCACTGAATTCTGGTCATGTACTGCCACCTGGAGACGTTAGTCTGGTAATGCAACAAAAGAAGTTTGAATCTACTCTACTGTGAAAGTTTGGGGTCAGTAAGATGTATTGATTCATTCCTTTATTGATTGATTAAGTGATTTGGAAATTAATACTTTTATTCAGCAAGAATGCATTAAAAATTGATAAAACAATGACAGGGAAGACATTTAATGTTACAAAACATTCCTATTTCAAATAAATGCTGTTGAACTTGGAAAAAAAAGTTTCATGGTTTCCACAAAAACATTAAACAGCACAACTGTTTTCAGCATTGCTAATAATAGGACATGTACCAAATCAGCATTATAGAATGATCACGTGAGACTATAAAATAATTAAATGTATATGAAAAAGATAAATATTAAAACTTCAAAGTTAACTCCCAAAATGTCTAATAAAGCTGTCAGAGCTGTACTTGTTAGTGAAAAACTTGCTGCCACGTAGACCTTTGTCACAAGATCAGGTTAACTACTACACTGCAATTTTTTTTATGATCAATAAGTTATGACAACGTATGTTTTTACCTTGCTTTAAGTCATCAAAATAAGCAATTTTCAACCATTTTTTATAAGTTATACAAGGTTCGACTCATTTTAAGTCTTAACTTAGACTTAAACATCCAAGTTGAGTGTACTTAAAAATGTAAGGCAACAACTTTTTTTTATAGTGTACAACATGGTGAGTTATGAGTTATTTGTCAATTATGGCAAATATAATTTTTGTATTCCCGTTTGCTCAAACTGCAAAAGAAAAACTCCACTATTGCATTCCAAAAAATTTCAATAGAGGAAAAAACTGTACTAGAAACCCTTTTGCTGCAGCGTTAACAAGCATTTGTCATTTGATCCCAGGGTAATACAGCGCAAAAGTATATATAGACTATATAAGTTTGCTAAATGTACAAATGTAATCATTGTGCAAATACATCATCACAGTCTGTGAAAAGGATCCATTAAATATTGTGGGGTGCCAGGGTGTTGCTATTCTGTTTTCAACCCTTCTTTTTTCTTCTTCTTCTTATTTTTTTCTCTTTTTTTTTTTTTTTTTTTTTTTGCATGTGAAATGTGAGCATGTGAGTCACTAATGTACATTGTACAATTTTCATCTTTGTCATGCTCGATTGATGTTAATTATTATGGCATTCTTTATTTTAATATTATTATATTATGATACATCATTCTCATTTATTGGACCATCGTCATCTTGTATTTAATTCCTCAGTCTAAGCTGTAAACACAAAATCCAGACAGTGATATCAGATGACAGGCTTCCTCATCTGTCCAGGCCCCTGCTCTTTTTACCTGAACCCCATGGGGGTGAAGGGTGTCTAGAGAGGGAGGAGGCAGGTCATTGGATCTGTGGATAATCAGTGTGGGCTAATGACCCCTCCAGAGAAAATGTGTCTAATCCATTGAGCCTTAGGGAGCACTTCTCCCTACCCCCTCATTTCACAGACAACCACTGAATACTGAATCCAAAGCATGTTTGTCCCAGAGTGTGTGTGTGTGTGTGGGGGGGGGGGGGGTGGAACTTTCACAGCATCTACACTTTAACAGAGCAGCAAACCAATGTTGAACCAATATCATTAAAACCTACCCTGACAAGCCGAGTCTGGGATCTCACCATTGGAAGGGCTCAATCTGAGGCATGCAATAGGATAGCGCTATAACCAACCAGAGCAATGAATAAGGTGATGTAGTCAGAGCGACGGACTTAGACTTAGACTTAGACTTCCTTTATTGTCATTGTACAAAAAACACACAGTGAAATTTGACAACGAAATGTCGATTACTTGGCTGCCAGTATGACAGAGCTAAAACCTTATTCCTACACAATAAAAATAAATATACTTCCTATAACTAAGAGCTAGCTATATACAGGGTAAGAGCATATAGAGCATATATATACACATTATTGCACTGGGTTATTACAAAAAGAGTAATCAATAAAAATTGCACTGAGTTTAGCAAAAAGAGACATTAAGTTGGAGACACAATTAGGCTAAGCTGAGGTGCGTATCCATATGGGGAGTAGCATTAAGCAGTCTGATGGCCCGGGGGAAGAAACTGTTCAGAAATCTAGTCGTTCTGCAGAAGATGCTGCGGAACCTTCTGCCGGACGCCAGGTGGGAAAACATTCCATAGTTGGGATGGTTGGGGTCAGAGAGGATCTGGTGAGCCCGGGATAGGCAGCGCCTTTCCGCGACGTTCTTTATGCAGGGGAGCTTCGTCCCCGTGATCTTCTCCCCCGTCCTCACCACCCTCTGCAGAGACTTCCAGTCAGAGGCCTTGCAGCTCCCAGACCAGATGGAGATGTAACTGGTCAGCAGGCTCTCGATGGTCCCTCTGTAGAAGGTCTGAAGGATGGGGGGCGGGAGGGATGCTCTCTTCATCCGACGCAGGAAATGCAGGCGCTGCTGACCCCTCTTCACCAGTGAGGAGATGTGGACTGACCAGCTGAGGTTCTCAGTGATATGCACCCCCAGGAACTTGGTGCTGCTGACGACCTCCACAGCTGAGTCGTTAATGAAGAGGGGAGTGTGGGCAGGTCTGGATTTCCTGAAGTCGACGATAATCTCCTTGGTCTTTTTGACATTCAGGATCAGGTTGTTCCCTCTGCACCAGTCCAACAGATGCTGCACCTCCTCCCTGTAAGCCACCTCGTTATAGTCCGGATGAGGCCCACTACTGTGGTGTCGTCCGCGTACTTCAGGATGTGGTTGGACCTGTGGTGTGGGCGGCAGTCGTGGGTCATCAGGGTGAACAGCAGTGGGCTTAGGACACAGCCTTGAGGGGTGCCGGTGTTCAGTGTGATGACGTTGGAAGTGTTGTTCCCCACTCTGACAGTCTGGGTTCTGCCAGTAAGGAAGTCCAGCAGCCAGTTACGGAGGGGAGTATTTATTCCTAAGGAGCTTAGTTTGCCTACCAGATCCTGGGGTATGATCGTGTTGAATGCTGAACTAAAGTCCAAGAACAGCATCCGCACGTAGGTGTTCTTCTCCTCCAGGTGCTCCAGGCTCAGGTGGAGAGCAGTGGAGACTGCATCCTCTGCGCCGCGCTTGGGCTGGTATGCAAACTGGAACTGGTCATGTAATGGGGGGAGCATTGAGATAATGTGGTCCTTGACAAGTTTTTCGAAGCACTTCATGATGGAGGATGTGAGTGCGACGGGACGGTAGTCGTTAAGACACGTAATGGTGCTTGTCTTTGGGACTGGAACGACAATGGCAGACTTGAAACACCGTGGGACGACGGCCTGGTCCAGGGATGTGTTGAAGATGTCCGTGAGCACGTGGGTCAGCTGGTCCGAGCATTCTTTAATCAGCCGACCTGGAATGTTATCGGGACCTGCAGCTTTCGGTGCGTTGACCTTCCTCAGAACTATCCGCACTGCTGATGTTTCTAGTCTGAGCGCTTGTTCGTCGGGGTGTGGTGTCACTTTCCTCACAGGGTTGGAATTCAGCTCCTCAAATCTCCCAAAGAAGTTGTTGAGCTCATTGAGGAAGTCGATGTCGTTCTGGCAGGATGAAGGTGTGGGTTTGAAGTCTGTGACCGACTGGATGCCCTGCCACAGTTTCTTTGTGTCGTTGGAGTCTAAGAAGAGACCTTGGATTTTCCGGCTGTGGGCTCGCTTGGCGTCTCTGATGGCCCGGTTCAGGTTAGCCCTTTTAGACCTGAGAGCCTCAGCATCACCAGATTTGAATGCAGCATTCCGTTCTCTCAGCTTCGCTCGCACCTCCTTGGTCATCCAAGGTTTCTGGTTTGCCCGAGTGACTATTGTTTTTGTTGCTGTCTCATTCTCCATGCACCACCTGATGTAGTCAGACACCGTCGCCGCATACTCCTCCACATTGGTGCGCTGGTTGTCTGTTGCAGCCTCCTTGAAAATGCTCCATTCGGTGCACTCAAAACAGTCCTGCAGTGCAGACATCGCTCCCTCAGGCCATACCCGCACCTTCTTCACTGCAGGTTTTTCTCTGATGAGCCGAGGCTGGTATGCAGGAATTAGCATGACCGAGAGATGGTCTGAGGAGCCCAGGTGGGGGCGGGGGGCTGCTCTGTATGCCTTCTTTATATTAGTGTAAACAAGATCCAGCGTGTTCTCCCCTCTTGTAGCAAAGTCCACATGTTGGTAAAAGTTTGGAAGCACAGTCTTCATGTTGGCCTGGTTGAAATCGCCAGCAACAATGAAAACGCCTTCCGGCTGTGTGGCTTGCATGTCCGTGATGTTATGGTAGAGAACACTGAGGGCTAGCTTCGTATTGGCGCTAGGTGGGATGTAAACAGCAACAATGGTTACGCTGGTGAATTCGCGTGGCAGATAAAAAGGTCGGCATCTCACAGTCAGCAGTTCAATGTCTGCAGAGCAGTGACTGGAAACCCAGGAAGCGTTGTTACACCAGCTGTTCTTCATATAGATGCAAACGCCCCCCCCCTCTGCTTTTACCTGTGAGAGCGCTGCTTCTGTCGGCTCTGAATGTTGTTAGCCCGTCCAGGCTAACTGCGCTATCTGGGACCGATGCACTGAGCCATGTTTCAGTGAGGACAATGGCACAACAGTTTCCTATTTCCAGCTTTGAATGTAAATCCAGCTTAAGGTAGTCCATTTTATTTTCCAGGGAGCGTACGTTGGCGAGCAGCAGTGAGGGAAGTGGCGATCTGTACGGGTTAGCTTTTAGCTTAGCTGTTAGTCCTCCGCGGCAGCCGCGTTTCTGCTTCCTGTCGCACCGTCTCCGATGTCTCCATGGGCGGCCTCTGGTTGTAGGAGAGACCGCTGTTCCACTGGTCGCTCGGTCCGCTTGGCATAGCAGTCCGAGGCTAGCGAGTGCAGTCCGCGTCTCCGTGCAGAGAAAGTCATGAAGCCCTAAGTTCCTGAGATTAATTATAGTCTCACGGGTGTACACTGTTCCTATACCATGTCGCTGTGTTGTAGGTACGAGAATCGCAGTTTTAGCTGCCGAATGTAGCATAAGGTTTGCAATGCTGACCGGAGCCGAAGTAGCCGCAGCCGAGCAGGGCGCCGCCATTTTTGAATTTTCCGGCTGTGGCCGGAACTTTCACAAGTTCAAAGAACGGCACTTCAGTGCCGTTCTTTGTTCTTTTCTCAAACAAAAAGATTAACTCGAAGTCTACCAGAGTCGCGGCCACAGCCGATTCGAAAGACCGCTGTTCGCCAGGTCATCTTTGTTTTAAAGTAGCAGGAAATTCACACGGAACCATCGCAAATCTGCCGCCATTGTGTAAAGCCCGCCTACCGACTCTATACACGATGTGATTGGCCAGATTAGAGTTTGGTTTTTCGTACAGAAAATAAAGTAAATTCTGGGTTACTGTTAGCCTGGGTTTCCCCATACTGCCTTACCGCAGCGCGATTCAATTCACGCTGAAAGGCAGTCTGGATACCATGGCCAGATTTTTCGCCTCATTTAGGGAACCAATCACAAAACGGGGAGGGAGCAGCTAGACGATGACGACATCTATGCAACACACGGAAACATGTCTGTGGAGTGTCCATATATACCTTCTACCCTCATATTTATCTTGCACAAACTGCAATAATCGCTTAACGTCATTGTTTACAAAAAAGATCTTTCCCATCGTCTTCTTCCTTGTCTAATTTCTGTCGCTCTACATACGTCATCTGGTATTATCGAAACGATTGGCTATGAGCTACGTATAGGCATATTTGATAGACATTCTTAGCACCCAATAAACTGCGACGGGCATTCTGAAACCACGCCTCAAATACGAGAAATTGCGCATGTGGTTCCCAGACCCAATTCTCAACGAGATTGGGTCTGGCGTTAGCCAGGCTGGGTTACTGTAGTGATTATTTCTCTTTATAACAGACATACATTTAAAAAGGGTTATTTAGAGTGTACCTTTAAGAAATATTACAAACTTTGGTCACTGTGGTATATTTCATCACAGAACAGAACTCAAGAATTAAAATTGAAACTATTAAAATCGTCTAGTTCAAGTCAGATTTATTGAATAGAAAATGTTTGTCTATCTGTCACTGTGTGTGAAACTTACGTAAAGCCTCACAACAAGCCTAAGATTATATTGATAAATAGGTTTATAGTGCATTTTCATTACATTTTAGCACATTATTGGCCAGTTCCTCAGACAAGGCTTATCTAGTCTCAGACTAAAATGGACGTTTGAGCTGTTTTAACTGATAGCAACATGCACTCACATATCTTAAAATATGTCAGTTTCATTGTTTTGTCTCAAGATGCACACCAGTAGGCTACTGTTTTTTTCTTCTAAACCAATTTAATAAAAGCTACTTAAATGTTGTAATTGAAACTGGCTTAATCTAAGACCTGTCTGTGAAACCAGGCCTATGTCTATTAAATAATATAAACTTAATTACTTTTGGATGGACATAAGGTCTACAGACATTTTCCAGTAATTTTTATATTAATATTTTATTAGATTTATCTACCTAAACTGTCCCATAAAACACAACAAACAAACCATTAATAAAATAGTTTCACATGTCAGAATCAATCACTTTATACATTTGCATGTATAAGGAATATTTCTTGATGTTTGCTCAAACATACATTCAATACACACATCTTAGATAACAAAACAGAATCACACATATATTGCACCTGATATTGTTGTGAAAAAAGTCTTCTCCTCTTTGCAAAACATCACTTGAGTCACGGGTTCCAGATGCCAAAACTTAGACTTTATTATTGGAGACAACAAACCAGACAGCAGTGTTGGCCCAGATCCGGCCCACATCTGGTACGCGTTGAATCCACATGTAGCCTACCGGACCTGGGCCGACACTATGTTGCTGTCCGGGAAGCCGAGATGCCTGCAGAACAACTAACTTTCATTCTTATACAGTCTCTGACCCATGAGCATACATTTAGTTACTTTACATTTAGGTAACTCCATTTTTTCTTAAAGGTGCAATGTGTAATACTTTTGAGTATCTATTAACAGAAATGCAATATGACATCCATAACTATGTTTTCAGTGGTGTGTAAAGAACTTACTTAATAAACCGTAATGTTTTTATTACCTTAGAATGAGACATTTATATCTACATAACCGCGGGCACCCCCTTCTATGAAGGTCGACATATTGTGACGTCATGTTTCTACCGTACCCGACAGTGAGCAAACAGTGCTTCAGAGCGCGTTTCGTCACTCCCTTGAAAGAGAAGCCGCAGAAAGCTAGAAGCTAGACACCGTGAGTAGTGACTTTTCCCTTGTCAGTGGTGTAAAATATGTAGTTGGATTGTTTCATGTAACTTAGTTCTTCTCCCTCACTGTGTTATGGCTTTGCTATGTGGGGGTAAATGTGCTGGTTACGTTCGTGAGACAGCTGATTAGCATTCTTGTCATTGACCGTAAAACAGTATGTTACAGGAATCACCAACCCGTCGATCGCGGTCGACAAGTCGATCTTGGAAGCATTTTAAGTCGTTCCGCGAAGAGTTTTCAAAATCAGAGGGAAAAATGCCTATTGTGTGTAGTAAATGGTGTCTAGGGGATGCGGAGGCGCGCGCGCTGTTACAATCATGTCATTTTTGCCGTGCACACCTTTGGGCTCATGCGGACGCGTCGAGTTTAAACAAGGCTTTACGCTTTAACCAGCTCAGCCACAGTAACAGCTCATTAGCCAGCTAAGCTTTTACTACCCTGTTAGAAAAAAATATAGTTGCATAGTTTCATGTGGTTCTTCTCCCTTGCTGTGTTATGGGTTTGCTATGTGGGGAGAAATGTGCTGGTTACGTTCATGAGACAATCAGCTGATTACTATTATTATATTATATATTAAGACCCTTGATCCTCACCTGACTATGGCTTTGTAAACTTTATCCATGATGTGGTTTATAATGCACTGTGGTACAGAAACAGTGACAATGTTACACATTCTTTGGCTTACTCTGGCTATTCTCTGCTGTCTCAGACGACGATATGTTTGTCCCGTTTTAGCCACCGTAGCTTCTTCGAAATGGAGGGGCGAGCAGTGGGCGGAGCCATTAGTGCAACTCGCAACCGAACCGCTAGATGCCGCTAAAAATCACACACTGCACCTTTAAAGGTCCCGTTCTTCGCGATCCCATGTTTCAAACTTAAGTTAGTGTGTAATGTTGTTGTTAGAGTATAAATAATATCTGTAAAATTATAAAGCTCAAAGTTCAATGCCAAGCGAGATATTTTATTTAACAGAAGTCGCCTACAGCGAACGGCCCGTTTGGACTACATCCCTCTACTTCCTTCTTTAATGACGTCAGTAGAACAGTTTAACGTCCGCCCACAGGAATGCTCCATCAACTCGCACTTCTTATAACTTACTGTGTTTACTCAGCGGTGATTTTCTGAAGTAAAACTGACGCTTTATCTTTTGTGTGATGTACAATAAACTTTATTAAACTCATCAGTATATTTTTGATCATGATTCGGACCTGGTCCGACACAGCAGACTTGTAGCTAGGCTAACGTTACATTAATAAACAATGCTGGATCCATACAAGCAGATGACAAATACGTTATAAAAACCGCAATTAAACTACTAAACTATACCTGTTCCATCTCTATACAGCCCTCTGACTCTGTAGGCATTATTGTCCGACTCGAAATGAACACCGTTACTGAGAGTTTCTGATGTTATCATTATTCCATGAGATGAAATTGTCCTAAGAGTCTGAGTGCGAGCTCTTGAAGCTCCGCCCCCTGTGTCGTGCAGCAGCAGCTCATTTGCATTTAAAGGGCACACACTAAAACAGAGCGTTTGAGTCCTCAAAAAAGACAATTTAAACATGCTGTAAAAAATGATCTGTTGGGTATTTTGAGCTGAAACTTCACAGACACACTCTGGGGACATCAGAGACTTATTTTACATCTTGTAAAAAGGGGCATAGAACGGGACCTTTAAAGCCAATTTGCCCAATTTGTTTCAATTTCACTTGCCCAAATGAATTCTTGAATGTTTAAGGCTTCCTTTTAATTGTGGTGTGCTGATTGGTCTTTTTTTTTTTTTTAAAGAAACATTTATCTAGAGAACATATTGATGGACATGTAACCCAAAAGAACAGCTTAATGTAATTGTACAGGTGCAAGTTCATGGCAAGTTCAACTGAAGTGAGACATACAGTGTAAATAAATCACAGGAATGAAATCATGCTTTCATTCATATCATTGTGCAGGCAATTCTACCATCACATCTTAAATGTCTAATAAAATATATTATAATCTACAAGTATATCAAACAAACAAATATCCTGTATAAGTGGAAAGCTATTGTAAAGAATAAGCTGCAAAAGTGGACCAGACTTGATGCCAATAGTCTAAAGTCTGGTAATGTGAGAGTAACCCAATAATGTAATAGATTACACACAGTAACTTTTTCCTCACTTCCGACTGAAAGACGATGGCATAGCTTCCCACTAAAATATATTGAAAGAGACAGCAGATTTTTCTAAATTAACTGATTAACACACAATAGCTAATCAATACTCTCAAGTGTCCCATCAGCAGCACATTTTTTAGAAAATTCCACTCAATCCGAATTAGTCTTCTTAATGTTTTTGAGATCAGTTTATCTTATCATCATTACACTTTGTCTGGATGATAGATTTAGCGCCAGGTCAAAGTCCCTTCTTTAGACTTCCCTATTCTTACAGTACCTTCAGTCATTTACCACATTACAGAATATGATTCCTTCCTTATAAAGTAATCATTTATAACAGTTTTATTTAACTGTGAGTTATGTTTCTTCATTACTAAATCACTATCCTTTGCTAACTGAAATTAATGTTTGTCTTATTTTATTTTTATTTATTTGTGAAATGAAAACTTTTTGGACATCTCTCGCTTATGGACAGAGTGCAGAAAGTGCTGAATACATTTTCTGTATAAATTTAAAACAATATTGAGAAAGGATAGAGTTAAGTGCATATTGCTAACTTCTTGCTTTGTGGGTTTTAGTATAAAAGATTAATATAATGATTAAGTGTAAAACTTGCTGAGAGATATATGCTTTGAACCTTGGCCTGATATACAAACAAATAAACCAATTAAGCTCTTTAGATCACACAAAAATGATCTGGAAAACCACTTTAGATATTTCAGTAATAAAGTGTTGGCAGATGCGAATCAAAGATATTGAGGAAGTGAATGTTTTCCTGTGATGACTGTGAATGTCTGTCAACATTTTGTCAGGACTCTGACATTTTATCTGATTGAGTCATGCAGGACTTTTAGTTAGTGTTTAATGTGTGTATTCATCATAGCTGAACAGTTGAACATTTCAAGTTAGCCGAGTTTTTGAAATTATGAAATGTTTTGTTTCAGCTTACAGTGTTTTGATTCTGCTTTCAGCAAACCAGCAAAAGATAATGTGAAAATATGTTTTCTCTGTACAGCAGAGGGTAGTATCAACCTTGAAGAACAACATCTTGGACACTGTTGAGTTTTCTTTTGAGTTTTTCAGTTAAATCTAATATCTTAAATGAAATATAATGACTGGATATGAATAGAATGGCACAGTGCTATTGTAAGACATGATGTGCCAATAATGGAATAAGTAATGCTCTACTTTTCCCATCACTTGTAAACCACATACCATTTTAGGGATTAGTAGAAAAAAGAAAAAGACAAAAATATATATTTCCGATTAAAAACTTTTAAATATAATAAAACAACAACAACAAAAAAACGTACAAAAATGTCCATTTCCTGATGGGGGGTACGAGACTCTTGTGTCGAGACTGACACTAGGGGTCGCTCTTGGGAGCCCCCAAACACCTCTGACGTATTCAGAAAAGGCCAATGAGAATTGGCAAGTGGAATTTGCATTTCACCCACTTCCCCGGACATACGGCTGGAGGCTGGCGTGCATCACTCATTCAGGCTATAACAAATTCAGGAACCGAAACAGCATCTCTGACCATTTCAGTGGGCAGTTCAGAGTTGTGGCAGGAGGGACACAACTTCTCAATGCCCATCTCAGGCCTCGAGCCTGAAGCCAGTGCTAAAGCAGTCTCATATGCATCAACTTTTGTGCTTGAATATGTTCAAGCAGTTCAGCACTGACTGAGCAAAGTCTTGTAAAAGATGTGCTATCGTGGCAATCGAGTCTAAATCCACAACGAAAATAGAGATGCTCTGCACGGAGGAGAGCTTGCTCTTTTCCCGAAAGTCGGAGTCGGGATAGGTGCTCGAAGGCCAAGTCCCAGTGCCCACAAAGCAACTCTCGAGAGTGGGCTAGGAGTAGCCAATCGCTGAGGTAGTTGAGGATGTGATTGCCCACTTGGGGACATTTAATTTTGAATTTAACAATACTATTACAACATTATTTTCCTGTTATCTCCGTATAGCTGCTTTCAAACAATTTGTATTGTAAAAAGCGCTATATAAATAAAGGTGACTTGACTTCCCTTGAATGGGGCAAGGGTAGCCTCTGTGATTTTCGTGAACAGAATGCGTTGTATCTGGGCGGGTGCCTAAAGAATTGGATTGCATTGCCGAGTCGGATCATTATGATGACCCAGCATGACGGGTTGGTATGCGCTAGCTGGGCATCCTAGCTCTGCACCAGCGGCACCATTGGAACAATGTCCGGTGTACTGGTGTCCTGGTGGAACAGTGTCTGGAGTAGTTCGCAGCGAGGTGCAAGCAGAAGCTGCCACGTCAGGAGGCCTTGCTTCCCTTAAAACTCATGGCGATGGTGTAGACTAGAGGTCTACACGCGTCCAAAAATTCATACCCGAACCCAAAGGGACCTGTAATGTGCTACACGGAACCGACCCGGACCCGTCTATTATTTTAAAAGCTGTACCCGGACCCATGCAGATCCGAGAAATGCCATAAATGTACTACCCGGACCCGACCTGGACCCGTCTATTATTTGTAAGCTGGACCCGAACCCAGCAGGCAGACACAGACCCGACTGGACCCGATTGTCACATATTCCACACTAAATTGCTGTTAACAAGTCAATAAACCGGTTGCGAAAAATAAAACTTTTTGTCTTACCTATATTTATTAGCCGTCCTGAGGAGCTCTTTGTGTTTTTTTAACCTTATTTCCCAGCTCACACTTTTCTTATCCTAAATGTACAAGTTGCAAATTGCAAAAAACGCACAAGCAGTGCTGACTGACTCGGCCGGGTGTTCTTCAAATCCGATCGACTCGGGTGTTAAAACGGACCCGAAGTAATAGATTGGGACCTGACCCAGACCCGGCTGAAACTTTTAAAATATAGACCCAAACCCGTACGGGTCCCGGGTCCTCGGATCTCGGGACAATTCCTCCACGTGGTGGCTTTTTGACAAATGCACTGCAATCGCACGCTCCACCTGTGGAACCACAGATTAACCCCATTGAGGATAGTGACGGTGGAGGAGCCAGCAAAGAGTGATCTGGCAGAAAAACAAGCTTTCCATGACTTTGTGATCTTCCATGCATTTTCAGGAAGATATCTTGTGCTTCAAACCAGGAACCAATCGTCCAACCACAAGCTTTCAGGGCAGGGAAGAGAAGTCCACTCAAGCCTGATGCCTGCGACCTTCTGGGCAAGCATGGCTGCCAAATTGGCGTCAGCCTCAGACTGGACCATCACACCCGAGAGTGGAAGCCCAGGCGACTATTCCGCTTCAGAAGTCATAAGCCTGCACTCTGATGCTGTGATTGACCCTTGGGTAAAGCACCTTACTCATCTGGGGAACACGAGCATGCTGAGGAACGGTTACTCCAATTGTGACCCCTAGTTCGCCCTCACACAATTCTAGAATATTTAACATCAGCCAGCCAGGCTGAAAACTGTTGCCTGTTTTGTAATGTTTTTACATATTTATATCCTCATGTTTACTTTGATTGACAGTGATTATCTTCTTCAAGTGTTTCATTAATGTCTTAACTTTGCTGACTTCTTGAGATTATTGGGATTGAGGTTGTTATAAACTACATTATAATCGTACATTAAAACACAACTTTGATAAACAACATATTTAATACCAACTCTTGCCAGTTGCCAGATCAGATCAAATTAAATGGTGTGTAGAATTTGTACAGTATCTTGACTTGGGAAGAATTTATTATAGGTCTTTGTCACTATCAAGTTCCGTCCTTTTTCATCTAGAAGTCTTTTTTATAGTATTGGGCATTATCAACTTTCACTAATCTAAAGACTGAAGGTGTGGCTCTAATTTTTACTTGTTATTATACTTTTCATTGTTTCGCTGAATGGAAGCAGAATTATTTGTAGATGGGTACAACCCAAGGGTGTAGCAATCATGGACATGGAGTTCAGATTTTGTCGTTTTTACATATGAAATTATGCAACCATGGCAATTAATCACATAGTTTGGATGTTGAAAGTAAATATTTATAACTTTTATGTGCAATATATAATATTTACTTCTAGATATTTACTCAACTTAAGCAGTCAAAAAATATCCATTGCAATACATTTTTAAGAAAAAAAATTATTTATTTTTATTTTTAAAAAGTACATTATTACTTCATATCAGATATTGAAAAGTTGACATGAATGTTAGTAACTTAAAATCATGAATCTTATGATAAAATAACTAAATTTAATATAATATACTATAGTATAGTATAGTCAACACTATAACCATAAACCAATAAAATTATATTAATAACAAATTATTACATTGTATTATATCATATGAAAATTAAAGCGTTTCCAAATACATCAGCATTTCTGATTACTCACGAGAATGTTCTGAGTATTTACAGTACCGTTTTTTTTTCTTTGTTGTGCAATATTTTAAATATTTTTAACAACACTTCACACACACCACATAATTCATTTTTTGCAAAAGCATATTCTTTATTATCACATAGTTGTCAGTGCTTTATAAACTATTTGGAATGTTCACACATATATTTCAGTCTATTTGACTGATTTACCTCACAGCTATTTCCATACTGTGTCATAGTTACTGTGAAACAAAGAGAAACTGCTGAAATCCCTGCAATTATAGAATACAGAATATAATTAAATGACAACTGTGTAATAAAAGAATCGCAATGGAATGATGTCAGACTAGTATTTTGTGTGTGTGTGTGTGTGTGTGTGTGTGTGTGTGTGTGTGTGTGTGTGTGTGTGTGTGTGTGTGTGTGTGTCTGTGTGTGTGTGTGTGTGTGTGTGTGTGTGTGTGTGTGTGTGTAGAGAGAGAGAGAGAGAGAGAGAGAGAGAGAGAGAGAGAGAGAGAGAGAGAGAGAGAGAGAGAGAGAGAGAGAGAGAGAGAGAGAGAGAGAGAGTCTGTGCTGTCTTAGAAATTGATTGCATTTATAAGCTCCATCTTCACTGTGCATTCACCCCTGGGAGAGGCCAATGAAAGGCTATGCTGTGAGAACAGGCATTATCGGTGTGTTTTTTTTACATGTATGTCTGTATCTAGTTCATCTACATCTGTCACTGATGGAGCTTATGGCATAAAAGCATCAGTATAATTGTGCATGCCTGGACAGTCATCACAGTGAGGAACTGAAAGTGTGTGTGGGTCAGGATTAGATGAAAACTGATTCATTAATAGAAAAATTCTAATATAATGGAAAGGTTTAGATGTTTGTTTATAGCAATTGTTCAAATAAAATAATATTTAACAAAAATAATATAACAGTTTGAGTTATAGTTTTAGTTCTTTGTCGGCTATTCACATTGTTTACATAATCATTTTAGCTGCATAAACACAGAACAATGTTTCCACAGAGTTTAGCACAGCTCATCTTTCTCTAAAGTCGGCTCTATGATTTCCATGTTGGCTCTGTGTCAGCATCATTGTGTTAATCTTTGGCACAAAAAAAGTCCTCTTTACTGACAGCAGTCTTGGTGACCCAACCAAAACCACACCCTGAAATATCCTGCTGAGGATATTTTCATTACCTAAATATTCACTCTAGTCAAGTCAAGTCAAGTCACCTTCATTTATAGCGCTTTTAACAATATGGACTGTTTTAAAGCTGCTTTACAGTGATAATAGGGAATTAAAGTAACAGAGATTGTTTTGGCTTTATGACAGCTCTAGAATAAAGTTATTGTCCAGCTAAAGTTAGTTTTAATTGATTCACTTCCATTGCAATGATCATTAGTTATTAACTTAGGGGCCGCTTACACAACACAATTCTAACAGAAAACATTTAATGCGATCCGGCCGCTCATTTGCATGCAGTGCCTGGTGGCTCTGAGAATTTTTTATCACTTCCGCGTAATCACGTGAATCGAAATTATACCAACAACGTTTTATCAGTACAGAGGTAAAGGGAAGGAGGCCTTCACAGGGGAGAGACTAGTGGACACTTCAGGACTGCGTTGTCGTCATGTCCAGGCGCTGGTCCTTCATCAGATCCGGATACGGCCTAGATCCGGCGGACTGCAGTAAACCTCGGGATAAACAGAGAGACTAATTAGTGTAGACGCCAACCTTCTTATGATGTAACAAGTGCATCAGGATTTATGGGAAGTGTTCCCTGGTTCCGGCTGATCTAAACTATGCAGCCTAACATTGAATTATAATGTGTTATGTGTATGCTAAACCAAAGAGATGTGTTTTTAGTCTAGATTTGAACTGACAGACTGTGTCTGCTTCCCGGACAATGTGTGATTGTTATCTGGGTTTCACTTCATTATTGTCTTTAAGTGCTGATTTGTCTTTAAGTGCTGTAAACAGCTCAATAACCCTTTTATTTAAAGGCTTAGTTTATGTCCAGTAGACCGGTACGTTGGATTATGATTGAAAGCAGCAATAATGTCAAAAATGTGATGTGCAGGCAAATGTCCGGGTGTGTGTATGTGGTTTAAACGAGTGTTCTCACCGATACGCTTGTTGGGTTTTGCGGAGTTTTGACGAGTTTAATAGACTTAGATATTGTTTTTTATTCAAAAGTAAAAAATAAATAAATAAATAAAAAACAGCACCCCAAACCTAAAACATCTTCCCACGCCCCTGTATGAACTATAGATCCCAATGAAGAACCTTTATTTTTAAGAGTATGCTTGAGATGGTTATTGTTTATTTGAGATGGTTATATATTTTGTTACAATTACCCCAGTTACCCCACTCTGACATTTAAAGTCAATATTATAGCCTCTTATAACAAAAGGTTGCAGGTATACTTGCAGTAGTTAAAAAAAGAAGAAGATATATTGAATAAATTACCAAAATCTATAAATTATCCAATCAACTCTCAAAGAGTTATGCCTAATTTAAAAAACCTAACTATATTCATTGTTGCACAGTATTAAGTCTCTTGGCTAGTGTCAGGGTTTGTGCAGGTGCTGAAGACGAGGACACGAAAGCTTCAATATAAATGTTTTAATAACAAAATGAAAACTTTCCAAACTTAAACAGAAACAAAACTCCAGGAAATCAGAAGACACACAACCATACGAGGACGACGATCGACAAACACTGAGGGAAAACACAGGGCTTAAATACACTGAACCAAACAAGATAATTAACTGAAAACAGGTGTATAAAATTGGACACAAACGAGGAGCGGGAAAACTTAACAGGACTAAACCAAAAACCAAAAACCACAAAGACAGGGGGAAAACAAGATCTCAAAACATTAACAGAACACATCAAAACGTGACAGTACCTCCCCCCTCCCCGAAGGCGCGTCCTCGCGCCGTATAACATCCAAAGGGGTGGGAGGGTGGGCGCCCTGGAGGCTGACGAGGGCATGGTGTAGGTCCAGGAAGCCTCCAGGGCGGAGCAGGCTGTGGGCGTGGCCACGGCGGTGCAGGCTGTGGGCGTGGCCACGACGGTGCAGGCTGTGGGCGTGACCAAGGCGGAGCAGGCTGTGGGCGTGGCCAAGGCGGAGCAGGCTGTGGGCGTGGCCAAGGCGGAGCAGGCTGTGGGCGTGGCCACGACGGTGCAGGCTGTACCTCGGGCGTCCAGGGCGGAGCTGTGGGACCCTCGGGCGTCCAGGGCGGAGCTGTGGGACCCTCGGGCGTCCAGGGCGGAGCTGTGGGACCCTCGGGCGTCCAGGGCGGTGCTGTGGGACCCTCGGGTGGCCATGGCGGTGAGGACCCTTCGGGTGGCCATGGCGGTGAGGACCCTTTAGGTGGCCAGGGCGGTGCAGACCCTTCAGGTGGCCGTGGTGGTGAAGACCCTTCGGGTGGCCATGGCGGTGCAGACCCTTCAGGTGGCCATGGCGGTGCAGACCCTTCAGGTGGCCATGGCGGTGTTATCTTTTCGGGCCTCCGTGGATCTTTGGCCGGCCACGGCGAAGGCGTATGGCGCCCCCCCAAAATTTTCTTGGGGAGGACAGGCTCATGATCGGGAACTGACTTGACATCAACGGGCGCTGGGTCAACGGGTTCTGGGTCAACGGGCTCTGGGTCTGGGTCAACGGGCTCTGGGTCTGGGTCAACGGGCTCTGGGTCTGGCGCTGGGTCAACGGGCTCTGGCTCTGGCGCTGGGTCAATGGGCTCTGGCTCTGGCGCTGGGTCAATGGGCTCTGGCTCTGGGTCAACGGGCTCTGGCTCTGGCTCTGGGTCAACGGGCTCTGGCTCTGGCTCTGCCGCTTCATGGGACTCGGAACTGGACGGGGCCAGCACATCAGGGGACTCGGAACTGGACGGGACCAGCACATCAGGGGACTCGGAACTGGACGGAACCAGCATTTCGGGGAGCTTGGGGCTGGGCTCAGGTTCTGGCGGGCAGGCGACAGGCTCAGGCTCTGGCGGGCAGGCGACGGGCTCAGGCTCTGGCGGGCAGGCGACGGGCTCGGGATCTGGCTGGATGTGGTTAACGTGAACCCCAGCCTCGGCAGCCATCCTCCTGGCTAATCGCACTGACATCAGTGGGGGATCAGTCATACCGGATATCAGCCGGGGAAGTCCAGGGACCGATCTGGCGGCAGGGCTGATGCGGTGTGCAGGCTCTGGTGGGCAGACGATGGGCTCAGGTGTGAGCGTGCAGGTGATGGGCTCAGGCGTTGGCGTGCAGGTGATGGGCTCAGGCGTTGGCGGGCTGGCGACGGGCTCTGGTTGGATGGTCTCTGGCTGGAGTGGGAGATCCTCCAAGTGGTAGCTGGATCCACAGGCCCACAGCGTGTGATCCAAAAACTCCAGGAAGGATAGATTGAGGTCCCTTACCAAAATTATCTGGGCGAGAGGGTCTCTTAGTCCACCCCAGAAACTCTTTTTCAACTCCTCCTCATCCCATCTCACATCATCATACAGCTCAAGGTATAGACCAGCGTATTCCTCGAGTGAGCGCTCCTCTTGGAAAAGGATTGGGTTTTTGAAGGGGCTCACCTCTTTTTTCCTCCTTCTACCCATTTTTGCTTTTTAAAGGTCGATCGTTCTGTCAGGGTTTGTGCAGGTGCTGAAGACGAGGACACGAAAGCTTCAATATAAATGTTTTAATAACAAAATGAAAACTTTCCAAACTTAAACAGAAACAAAACTCCAGGAAATCAGAAGACACACAACCATACGAGGACGACGATCGACAAACACTGAGGGAAAACACAGGGCTTAAATACACTGAACCAAACAAGATAATTAACTGAAAACAGGTGCATAAAATTGGACACAAACGAGGAGCGGGAAAACTTAACAGGACTAAACCAAAAACCACAAAGACAGGGGGAAAACAAGATCTCAAAACATTAACAGAACACATCAAAACGTGACAGCTAGAGGGAAACCTGTTACTTGTACCAACGCATCCAATGTACCCAACAAAATTTCCTTAAGTCTACACAATGAAACAACAGAATCACAGACTGCTGCAGTTCCTTTGATCCAGAAAAGAAATAATTAACCTCATGTCCAAACTAGTAACAGCTCCTTCCTTCAGGAAAGTGCATTTTCATACAGCATGCCTGAATTATCTTTAACTCTCTTGCTCTCTTGTCAATAAACTTCTAATTACTGCTTATTACAGTTTTTCTTAATCGATTTGGTACATTTCTCCAAACTCAGGTAACTGCTCTCTAAACACACTCTTATGTTGGTGAAACAGTTAAGTATTCACTGCACAATGAAACACAGCATTTTATTCTAGTAATGCATTTATTAAAATTCAATATTAACATCAAAACTAAAAGTGTGTTCTCTGTTGATTCAATAACAAATTCAGCTGAAGATACACAAAGAAATAAATGCAAATACATGTTTTTCATTAAGTTCTTTAATGATGGGTTCAGGTGTATTACGATGAGATGTCACCCCACAAAAAAATATGCAAATAAATACATAGGTTAAAAAAAAATACTGCATTCATTGAATCAATTAATTTATTAATCATGCCTCTCAATTGACCCTTCGCAAAGACCCGCCCCCCTTAGTTACTGTCGTTATGTCCGACAAGCTACGCCGCTCTCATGCACACACCATGTTCTCACACAGTGAAAAATACATCGCGGAGCAGAGAGGAGACTGACATGCTTGTGCCCCAATATCTCCACAGACCTCTTCCATCGCTTGAAGAAGACTTAGTAGGTTGTAAGGGTTGCGGTCATGTGCTTTCCATCTCCAAGAGGAGAAGAATATCTCAATTGGATTCAGGAAGGGAGAATATGGTGGAAGGAACACCGTCCTGAAAAGTGGGTGATTCTCAAACCACTCTCGCACTAGTGCTGAATGGTGGAATTGGACATTTTCCCAAACAACTACAAAATTCCGCACCATTTGCTCCTGATCACCATGCGGAAAGAGGATTTCATTGAGGAGATTTAAAAAATTTAGGAGCCTTGCTGTGTTGTATGGTCCCAAGACAGCATTGTGTGCCGCAACACCAGTCGTAGAAATTGTGGCACAGAGTGATGTTGCCTCCTCGTTGTCCAGGGACATTGACTGTAGCACGATGGCCGATCACATTTCTCCCTCTTCTCCTTTTTTTGTGAAGATTGAAGCCTGCTTCATCAATCATAATGAGTTGCACTGCTATCCAACTCCACTAACAGTAAGTTAGTGTTTTACAGTAATGGCATTGATTGCAGTCAGTACTACTGTGAAACTGTTGCTGAAGTTTGAGTTCACACTTTGACGCGGCAGTATACATAGGTATGCCTAAATCTTTTCACTTACAGTAGCATGGAATAGTTTATGGACACATACTTAAAATTCAGAAAAAAATATATCTTTGTGTTGACAATAAAAGTGCAGTAATTGGGTTGCACATACTTGAACAAACTGGAATCGCAACTCCTTCACTCTAACGGAATTCCTCTTAAAGGGCACTTTGTATACTTGCTTAATTCGGATTGAATTTCTCCTTAGAACACGATCAATTGTGGAGAGACTGCATTGGTGGATATTGTGGAACAGTTGATTGTCCTGTGTTGTTCTTTGCTAAATTTCTTTCAGGCGGAGGGTGTTGTTCTGGACCATCATGTCAACAATGGCATGCTCTTGTTCAATTGAAAGAAGTCTTGTTCGTCCACCTGAATGTTCTCTAAGTTCAATTCTGAAAAATGTTTGGACAAGCAGGAACATTTACTGTAGAAATCTACCTATGTCAAACAAGACTACATGGATTCTCATTGTAGAAGTAGAATGATATAGTTACTTACCGGTTTTCCCTCTGAAATGTGCAGATAATTGATAATCTTTCCACTATACCATTGCCCTCCAATCTATCCATCTCTTCTCCCTCTACTCCTCTATCTTCTCCTCTTCCTACATCCTCAGCTCTTCTTTCTCTTTCTCTTACATCCTCAGCTCTTCTTTCTCTTTCTCCTACATCCTCAGCTCTTCTTTCTCTTTCTCTTACATCCTCAGGTCTTCTTTCTCTTTCTCCTACATCCTCAGGTCTTCTTTCTCTTTCTCTTACATCCTCAGGTCTTCTTTCTCTTTCTCCTACATCCTCAGCTCTTCTTTCTCTTTCTCCTACATCCTCAGCTCTTCTTTCTCTTTCTCTTACATCCTCAGCTCTTCTTGCTCCTTCTCCATCTCCTCTTCCTCTTCTTCTCCCTCTACCCTGTCCACCACCTCTTACTCTTACACCTCTTCCTTTTCCACTGCTCATTCTCCTTCTTTTTATTGTCTTTTCTCTTCATTCATCTTTGTTGTTTTTCTCTTCCCCTTTTGTAGTTGTTGTAATTAAGACAACTGTGTGAACAATTAGGAAATTGGCCTTTTCTGTGTTGAGTGGATTATTAACTCATCAGACATCAATTTGGGGTTAATTGAGGACATAAGGTGTGCAACTGACTATTTTACAATTCATAGAGTTTTGTTTGTTGTGTTTAGAAAATGGTACAAAAATGCTTGTGATCTTTGTGAAGACCAATGAAAAAGCTGCAAATGTTTTTCCTGATATATTAAAGATTTGGTTGGCTGTATAAACTGCTGTGATAACATTAGGGAATTTTGTGCACAGTGTTTTGAGAAAATTATGCTTTTGATTTGTAATTTGTATGAAATGAAGGAGAATTTACTATCTGTTTAGGACAATTACGAAGTGTACAGATCACTGTGTTAAATGTTTTGAGAGCAGTTACATGAGTTTGGAGAAATGTACCATAATAGTTTGTAAGGTAGTTGTTAAGTTTAGGTATTGGATAGGATTCAGGGATGTAGAATATGATCATGCAGAATGAGGCATTAATATGTGCTTTATAAGTACTAATAAACAGCCAATATCCAAGTAATATGCATGCTAACAAGCAACTAGTTAATAGTGAGAATTGGACCCTAAAGTTTCACCCAATTTAAATTATTTTTGAGGATTTGTGATCTGATTGTTTGCTAATGTTAGTTCACAGTGCATGAACTAATGTTAACAAATACAACCTTTGATTTTAATAATGTATTAGTAAATGTTGAAATTAATATTAACTAAGATCAATAAGTGCTGCAGAAGTATTGTTCATTCTTAGTTCATGTTAACTAAGGTAATTAACATAAACATAACTGTTAGCTAATGAACCATATTGTAAAGTGTTACCGAAATTATGAAAACAAGAGTGAACCAATTAAATATTAACTGATTATGTTTTTTAAAAATTCAGAATAATTCCCTCACAATCTTGTTCCTTTTTTTACTCACATTATTTTAATATTTAAAACATCCAAAATGTTTTCCTCATATTTTCATGTTTTAATTGATATCGTAGGGTTAATAAAAACAAATAATGCCTCTGGATAGATAGATAGATAGATAGATAGATAGATAGATAGTAGATAGATAGATAGATAGATAGATAGATAGATAGATAGATAGATAGATAGATAGATAGATAGATAGATAGATAGATAGATAAATAGATAGAGAGATAGATAGATAGATAGATAGATAGATAGATAGATAGATAGATAGATAGATAGATAGATAGATAGATAGATAGATAGATAGATAGATAGATAGATAGATAGATAGATAGATAGATTCTTACAAATATTAATCATAGACAAGATTTGGTAGGATTAACTGACATCTCGGTTCACCGTGATCCATTCAGTTCATTCATCTTGAAATCCCACCAAATCCCAAAGGTGAAAATTGATACCCCAAATCAAAAGCTAATTCAGACCCTTCTCCTTTTCAGTGTGCTTTTGTGTGGCATTCTGCCGTTAGAGCTTTTGTTTTACCGTGTTTTGTGTGGCACCGATGGGAAAGCTGACCCCACAGATGCAGGTGCCGAAATAATTTATCACTTCTGGCACCTTGTGGCAGAATCACAATGACCCGAGGCTCTAAGTGAGGAAACAGCATCTCGCCACTCGTGCTGCGAGACAAAAGCTCAGGTGAAATTCCACACTAGTTACCGCTTAGTTGACTATGTTACCACGCATGCATCTCCCAGAGGTCCTGCCGCTTGAGTAAACGCTGTTTGGCTGTCACACGTTGCCTGTCACCTCGGTTTACCTCACGTTTGGTGAGTTTCGTGTTCATTCGGATGTTCTTTGGCAGTGTAGCGTGATGTTACCATATCAAGATGTCGTAGGCAGCCATGTCCAAGCGGAAAGATGATGACATCATTGTGTTTGTCTTTGGATTACTTTTTTATAATTAAACAATTCATCAAATGTGCTGAGGCTTGTTTTAACATGTCTGTTGCAACCTTACAAATATTGTATAATTATAAAATTAGTTAATTTATTTATTTTATTTTGTTTCAAAGGCATTTCCAGCTGAATTTGACCAGAACAAACACCACATCAGTCTTCTCACGTCAAATAATTTTTCCATTTGCTCAGCAAGTCGTCTGTTGACACTGTCATTCAGCCTGTTTTTCTCACGTTGCTGGGCAACCATGAAAAAGGACATCCTAACATTTAAATCACACTCAAAACTAAAACCGCAAGAATGTACAACTGCTCCCGCCCACTGCTGTTAGGTCTGAATGGAGTCTCCTGACGTCAGTCTGTTCTGGGCAGAAAACCAGTAGGCGGACCATCATACCTCCAGCTGTGAGAAACTTCTGTGAAAAAAAGCTGTGATTGACACGAAAATCCTTCAATGAGAATGAGTCAGTGTATTGCACCACTGCTATGGCTACCTTGTAAAATAAAATAGAATTAAATAATGTGTTTGTTAAATGCTTTAAAATATAATTTGTGACCCTGGATGACAAAACCTGTGAAAAAAAGTCACATGGGTCATTTTTTTTAAAATTGAGATTTATACATCACATAAAAGCTGAATAAATAAGCTTTCCATTGATGTATGGTTTGTTAGGATAGGACAATATTTGGCCGAGATACAGCTATTAGAAAATCTGGATTCTGAGGGTGCAAATAAATCGAAATATTGAGAAAATCGCCTTTAAAGTTTTCTATTTATGTTTGTGACTGTGCAGCATTCACTCACAAAAATAAATGTTTTATACATTTACGGTAGGAAATTTACAAAATATCTTAATGGAACATGATCTTTACTTAATATCCTAATGATTTTTGGCATAAAAGAAAAATTGATCATTTTGACCCATACAATGTATTGTTGGCTATTCCCACAAATATACCTGTGCTTCTTAAGACTGGTTTTGTGATCCAGGGTCACATTTATCTCACCTTTAAATACAGTCATAACAGGTTTGGTTAATACTTAATATTGCAGCCTTACTATGTGACAGTCAACAAAAATATGTTGATTGCAAATCTGTATCACTCCATTAAGAAAGTCTCGTTAATCGTGTTCTTTAAACCATAATCAATTTCCATCTTCACACTAATGCACTGACACCATTGGATGAGAACTAAACTTAGCTGGACAATGACATCACAGTTTTTGCAGAAAGGCTTTATAGAGTAAATGAACTTATTTAAAAGGCCCCCTGAAATCAAAATAATTTTTTGTAGATTTTAGTATGAAAATGCTAGCCTTAATGAATAAGCTGGTGTGTTCCATAACAATGACAATGACGCTCAAGTTTTATTCCATTTTCCAACTGTATGTTGGTTAAAGGTGGGGTATGTGATTTGGAAAACGACCGGCAGATTTTGAAAATATACAATTCAAATGGTCCTACCTTCTTTCCTCCAACGCTGGCCCTGACTCCACCCATTCAAAGAACATAGACGCGCAATCATGCACAAGCGAAAACTCAGATGCACGAGAGATTGTAATGACGATTTACTACTAATCATGGAACCGGCTTTACTGACGAGATGCGCATCCGTCACAAGCTTTGAGTATGCGCACGACGGGGGTCACGCGCGCTGGGGGGAGGGGGTGTGGTACAACCAATCGTTGATTGACGAACTTACTGTCCAATGATTCTAGGTGGTCTTGGAAATGATTGGCTGGAGTTTTTTGAGTCCTACACCCACAGATTATTAAATTGCTTAATTTTCATTTCAGTGCTTCTAACTCAGTGGCTGTAAGTGGGTTAGGAAAAGGATTTCAAGTTATTTTGAAAAAATGGACAAAAAAGAGAATCACATACCCCACCTTTAAGAATGAAATGGCTAGAATTTATTAATATCTCTACTATTGAATCCAACGTATAATCAGCGCTCGGATTCGCTTCCATGGTGCTGTCAAGTACGACTTGCAGTCTGTGAGATAAACCAAACGCTATTGGCTATTTGAAAAGGGGGAGGATCCATTCAATACGTCCCACCTTAGCTTCCTGTTTCAGTGGAAATAACGTCAACGCATCATACAACGCTGCGCATTCCAAGGCACTTCAGTGGACCTTTAATAACTGATGATCTTAACAACGGAGATGAATCAACACTGAACTGACTTCAGCTGAACAATGACACTATTTTCACTTAGAGCTGCTTTACAGCCGGAATGAACTCTGTTTCATCATTGATCCATTTCCTTGTCATCACTGTAAAGCTGCTTTGAAACAAACTGCATTGTATAAAGCACTGTATAAATAAAGGTGATGTGACTTGATTGTCATTATAATAAACATTGCTTTCATTGAATCATTTTAAGGGACATTCTTTAAGTGCCATCACTCAACTTAAAGATAGTTTCTAATACGAGGACTAAAGTCAATATTTGGGCTGTATGGTTGCTGTGTAGTGATATACACAGTAACGTGGAGAAAAGGAGTTTGCGTCATACCTGTTACAATTATGTGTGTTTTAGCAAGACTAACACTAGTGTGTCTTGTGTTCATCGTCATTAACACTAGTGTTAGTCTTGCTAAAACACACATAATTGTAACAGGTATGACGCAGAGTCCAACTGGCACCAGAACTGTATGGTTTACTGTTTTATAATGCTTATTGTTCTTATACTGTAATATCATATCACAAAAATTCTATCACCAGTTCTGATTTGTCCCATGAAAAAAAAAAAAAAAGATTCATTGATTTCTCAGGTACTGGAGATCTGGTCGAATGACTCTTACTGTAATCGTTTACCTTCAGTCATGATTCATACTTAAACAACAGACCGCTCTTTGTTCAGTGGAAAGTCCACATGTCCTGTCATTTTTCAAGAACTTTCTATCTAGACCCTTTAATTCCAAGTCTCAACAGGAATCAAAAGGAAATATTTTCATATGGTCATTTGCGTGACGTCCGCCTGCACTGCAATTTTCTTAATCAGTATTTGTTTTATTATAAACTGCATGAGATTTTTAGAGAATAGTTCATATGTGAAAATATATATATATATATATATTTTTTTTAATGCATAAACCTAACTATATTTTGTGAAAAGAAAATACAAATAAAAAAAAATCTATACCAAAATGTATTTAAATTTCATGCTAAGTATACTATAAATCCATTAACATATTTACTGACATATCGCTTAAGACTTACTGATTTATTTGGAGCACTTCTTTATTGCACAATGCACATTTCTTAATATTAAAGGTACAATGTGTATTTTGCAGTAAAATATCCAAAAATCACTAGGCCAATGTTATATATTTTGTTTAGTTGATTACGTACAATATCCCAAATGTTTCCAACTATTTGTAAATCGTGAGAAAATTGCGATTTTAACCAAGGAAACGGGGCGTGTGAGCATGAGTGAGGAGTCGCCAGTCAATGGCGTCATACCCGTGTTACCCTCGGTTTCCGCTCGTGGTGCAATAGTAACCATGGCGACAGAAGTTGAACTGGGTTATGCCCGTTATGCCTAGGAGGATGCTCACGCTGTTGTTGTTTTGTTTAAACATTATGGACCATGGCATGCAGACTTTGAGACAAAAAGAGACTAAAACGAAGATCAACATCTTTCGAGATGCCAAGAGATCCACGTCCACGACTAACTTTGACTTGACAGAGACGCGAGTGTTGCATGTACTTTATTAGACAGGTGAGCAAATGTACATAAAACTAATCAATGTTTTTTAGTTCAACATGATGAAATGTTAGAATATGATCTGTATGTTATTCTAATGTTGATCTAGCTTAACGTTACTTAGTCTCATACAGCCAATAAACAACCCAACTAACAACATTCAACACACTCAAATGCCGTTTAGTGTGATAGTGTAGTCATTAGAGAAAGTGAAACAGCGCTGCGTTACCACAAGTTTCATTCGTCTAATAAACTGACCTGTGTAAGTATTCAGCACTTGCGTGTAGTTCGGTAGAATTAAATGTCCTTATTGCTTTATATCCGTGTTTAGTATACTAAAAGTACAATTGCTGGGTATTTATATTACGTACATAAATATGTAAATGTATTTGAATAGTCTAGTCTTTTTTAATTCAGATTTTGGTTAATTAATTCGGGTCAACACTATTTATTACTGTCATTGTGTCATTATTCTTGCTGGCACTTCCTTTTAGAAATCTTAGAAAAGATCTTGTGGATGTGTTGACGCGATTAATCTTTTGACTGACATGACCACATTTCTTTTCTTATTTCTGGAAGCTCTAAAAATTTTGTTATTGACTTTGGGCAAGAAATTCAACTTTTAAATGAAAAAATAGATTGTCTTGATTAAAATCTATTAATGTCATGTGACTAGTGTGAAAGGCCAGATGACCAGATCAGTTTACTTCCTGCTTACACATCTAGAAGATGTCTTCCTCAGACTATTACAAAAAGTAGTATGTAAAACATCTTAATTAACAGATAGAACTATCATATTTTGTACATATATTCTTTAAAAGGTCTGATATATTTTGAGAATTATACTCCTGTATATATATTTTGCTCGTAAGACGTGTACATTTGTGACCGGTATTATAACACAGTGCTTCAATTGAAAACGAAGCCAGGTTTTGGCTGTTAATCCTACACTGAACAAAATTATAAACGCAACATTTTTCTTTTTCCCCCATTTTTCATGAGCTGAACATGAGAAGTGCTCACTAACACAGATTTACACAGATTTGTGAACAATATTTGAGAGAAATAGGCCTTTTGTGTACATAGAAAAAGTCTTAGATCTTTGAGTTCAGCTCATGAAAAATGGGGGAAAAAACAAGTGTTGAGTTTATAATTTTGTTCAGTGTAGTTATCAGTGACCCCCCATCAATATATACTATTGAATGGCGATGCAGATGTGAACTATCTGGAGGATTAGGCAGATGTTCATGAGAACCAATTGGTGTGCCCCACACATGACCACAAACAACCCTTTCCACAACATACGGCCCATCTTCAGTGCACTGAATGAGTGCACACACATCTCCCTGAAACTGGCCTAGGACAGGGCCCAAGTGTAGTCATGGTCTAGCCCATAGGGGTCTAGCCAAACAAGCAGAAGATCCTCCAGGGTGTAACTTTGTACATGACAACCTTTTCACCTCACTAAGCCTCCTTAATGAAATGACAAAACGAGGTATTGGATGTCTTAGAATGTGTTGTGTAAATAGGTTTAATTGAAGAATTTGTATGAATTCTGACTATGGTGTTTCCCACCGGTCACTTTTGTATAAAAACTTAATATTTCTCTAACTTAACCAACATAAAATCAAAGAGGGCATAACATTTGAGTGTAAGGGATGTCTGGAGTAAAATGCATGTACTCAAATTGCAAGAAAAAAATTGGGATTAAACAGGTTAAAGATTGATTAACGCTAAGCGGACCAGGACTAAATTTGTTATTTTTTGGGGGGTCAAGACCAAATAAACCAAGCAAACCGAACTACAAATGTGAAGTCAAGTCAAGTCACCTTTATTTATATAGTGCTTTTTACAATACAGATTGTTTCAAAGCAGCTTTACAGAGATAACAGGAAAATAATGTTAAAAGTAATGTTAAAAATAAACGTAATGTCAAAATTAAATGTTAAATGTCCCCAACTAAGCAAGCCAAAAGCCAATGGTGACAAAGGCGAAGAAAGGCGAAAAAGGCGACAGTGGCAAGGAACCAAAACTCCATCAGTGACAGAATGGAGAGAAAACCTTGGGAGAACCCCCAGGCTCAGTCCAACGAACGAACAGTGTATGAGTTCTCCTCATGAAAGTCTTCATTAAAAGTGAGGGTGAACACACTCTCAGAGGTCTCGGTCTGCTTGTTTGGGGCACACCAGGGTTCGGATGGCAGCATTCATACTTATTCAAATGAACAGAGCAATCGCAACAGATTGTTTGGGTTTAATCAACCCAAACATGCCAAGTGTGAACAAACCCTTAATCCCACTACTTTAATGAAGAACGATTGTGTGTCACCGATCTTTTAGTTTCTTTTGTGGCAGTTTGCTACTCATCTGCAGTGGGCCATATAGTATGATTTCAAGATTTCCTTGAAATTTTAACATGCAGTGTGCAATTCAAACCAACCAAGCATGAAGACAATAAACCTCACTCATAACAGTTAGAGATATTGTTCTTTTCTGTTGGTGCGATTCAGAACTGGTCTGGATCCAGAGAAATTGAATGTTGTCCAAATGATGTGGGAGGAAAGATAATGCAGGTGAAAAGGGAAATAAAATAGACTCAGAGTGTGGGAATCTCCTGGTACAATTGTTATTAGTTTATGGAGTAACAATAGAGAGTTGATCCCAGCCTTCTCTGAGACTGGACTTAAGGTAACCTGACACTGTGGGACCAAAAAAAAAAAGCACACACACACACACACACACACACACACACACACACACACACACACACACACACACACACACACACACACACACACACACACACACACACACACACACACACACACACACACACACACACACACACACACACACACACACACACACACACACACACAATAGGTTTTCATGTTTTATGGGGACTAGACATAATGATTTGTATACTGTACAAACTGTATATTCTATCCCCTTACCATAAACCTACCCATCACTGAAAACGTTATATTTTTATATTTTCAAAAACACATATGTAACCTAATGATGTCCCCATATAACTTAGTGTTTACCAGGGCAATGTCTTTTTAAGAAAGTGAATATAAGAATCATAACCTACCACCGTTTTTATTCGCAAACAGACACTTGAGATGAGATTGTAACTGATTACTTTCTGATGAAAATATAGTTATCACATCAGACAATCAATATGACAAACTTCACCTTCCTGTTGTGCTCCATTTTCACAAACCAACTGTAAAATCTAAATATATGTTATTTATAGGTTTTACAGCAGCATTGTAAAACATTTAACTGTTCTCCTTTTGTCCTTGCAAAGCAGGTTTTTAGTTTAAGTATCAGAATATTGATACATACGGCTACATACAACAGATATAGCTGTGCAGGAACACAACACTATTTTAAAAACCTCAGCAAACAAGGCTGTCGCTAAAAAGTAAAATAATTGTTTTAAGTGACCTGGAAATATTGAAGATTACAGAATATTAACAATATTAATAATATAAGTTTATAAAGTTAAAAATATATGCCTTTTTTCAAAGGTTTTGGGGTTGGTAACTGAAAACTGATATTTTTGTGGAAACCGTTATACTTTTTCATGTTTCTTTGAATAGAAGTTCTTGATGAATAAAAGAATTTATTTATTTTGAAAAAATAATTAAATCTTACTGACCCAAACGTGTTAATGGTATAGTGTACATATAATTAGTAATGGAAAAAATATTACATTTGAATTATGCAAAATTGAAGCATTAGTTTTCTCACATTTTTACACCCCATATACAATTAAGTTGCTTAGGCTCCAAAAAAGGGTGCTTTGCAAAAACATAAAAGCACAAAACATACATTACATCATCCAATATCAAAAGTCTACATTGCTTAAGATATTCGTTTTTGAAACATGTCGTCAGTAACGTTTCCTTTTTCTCACGCAAGGTCATTGTGACTTTGCGTACCTGAGACAGGTGTATCAACAGTGAATGACTTCAAATTGCATATTTTATTGATAGTACGCAGAAATGGTTTAACTCCGTGTTCTCTGACCTCATTCCGCTGAAACGTCATTCTCTATCTCACCTGAAGGAATTCCAGCATTTCCTGAGCCCATATATGGTCACTTCCCACTGAATTCCGGTGCTCAGAATTGTGCAACTACACTCTAAAAGTTACATGCAACATCCTGCTCGATCTCAAACACGTTTTAATGGACATGCATACGTAATTTTGTTATAAAGTAAACAATACAGATGTCACCTTTAACCCGTTGGTTTCCTTAGTGATTCATATAGCAGGTATTAATATATGTAAGGTCTGTGGATAGTTGATAGATTTCTGTGCGATTCTGCCTTTGTCATTCAAACAACAGGATCTTTGACAGGTTTTTTTTATAATAGATCTTGGGTAGAAAAGTCTGTTTAAAAATCACTTTGGTATCATGAAAGTCTGACAATAAAACATTTTTTTAAAGATAATCAATGTTTAAAACTAAATTTCTTGACTTTTATGTCACAATAAATGCCTTCATTTCAAGCTTCACAACAGCTCACATTGTTCGCAGTGTATTTGTGAAGTTTCAAATGACCCATGTGAAGTTTTGCCTTCTGCACTATTGTGATTTTGTCCGTTTTGTTTATCCAGGTGTCTCTTTTCAGAACTGCACATTATGTGAAAACTTGTCTGTGTTCTTACTGAAGAATTTTTGATGAAATCAGAGATTTCTGTCCCGCTATTGACAGTCTACCACTTTGACGTTTCAAAAAATTCATAAAGAGATGAATCCATAAGATTGAGCGGTTTAGTCCTAAATGTTCTGGAGACATGCTCACTTTAAATGGAGAACAAATTAAATGTGGGCTTTTTTTCACATATAAAAAATATATTTTTAAATAAATATATTTTTCACATTGATCAGTGACCATATAGAAGACATATATCAACCGTACTTTTTTTTATAAAAAAAGAATAAGTTGCCAGCCACTGTCAGCATTTTTGCATTAATTTTAACAGAATTTTTTGTTGCATGAATATCTGAACATACACTGTAAAAAATAAGTTTAAAATGGATTCACTTATTCTGATGAGTAATGTGAAAACATATGTTGTCATATGACTTATTAATCATGTAATTGTTACAGTGTAGCAATAAATCTAAAGAAAGAACTGGGCCTCTACTTTTAATTACTTTTAAAACATTTTATTCTAACTTTGTGCATTCTTTTTTATCAACACTTGAATGTAGGTTATGAATTGAAGCCATGAATTGAAGTTAGGAACTGAGCCTTTAAATCTCCTTTGCAAAATATATATTTTTAAACACATTACAGATATGCTTATAAATCAAGAATAAAGCAGTTATAGCTGTATTTATAAACTGCTTACTAATGTCTATTAATGTTGGCACAATGCTTTATAAATGATGAATTAACTATGCTTAACTTATGCTTAACTAATTATTCATAGCATGCAATTATTATAAATTGTTACCAACATTTTGAACAAAAAGCTGAGAAAATTGTTTTTTTCTTTCTTTCAAATACTATAACGTGCAGAACTCCTATCTCTTGTTTCTGCTTCTTCTTCACCTGTGTTTTGATCTGGAGATTCTGTACTCTTTCAGAAGATGCATAATAGCGCCTGCCACCGTACAACAGTGAAAACATGGATTGCCGGAAAATTCGGTCAATAAAAGAGTTAATAATGTTCTCAAAACGTCAGCGCAAAAACATAATTTATAGATCGTTTGTGATTCGCTTTTCCTGATATCTTTTAATCGGATGTTCGTCTAAGGTTTTTTAAATTTCAAAACATTTAGAGAACATTCAAAAGTAATGTTCTCATTATGTTAGAAGAATGATAAATGATCACATAACGTTAAAAAAAACGTTCATAGAACATTCTGAAATAATATTTTCAAAACTTGGAACGGTGCCAAGAACATATTGATCACAGAGGTGTTGTTAGCTTTCACGCTAGCTGTTTTGGCTCTAAATCCGGTCACTCAGGACCTTTAAAGCCAGAAGCAATAAGAAGTCATATTTTAAATTTGTATAAGCATGTATTTACATGAGACAGCATGAAAGAGAGAGAGAGCCATACAGCTTATGTGCTGATAACTTCTCTAAATGCTCTTAGCAGACAGTATAATAACCCAACAGTGAGTTATAGAGTACTGTGATGTTTTTTTTTTTTACGTATGAGCATTGTGTTTTAGAAAGTGACCATAGTTTGTATTCACTGGAAGAACAAAAAAAATCAATTTTTCACCTTTTGTCACACTACTCATTCTGTCATTTCACAATGAGAGTCTAGGCGTGTACACTGTTGGTTGGCGCTGCATGGTTTGCTTAGATCAATGCTGATTCTTACCGTATTGAAAAGTACACATTTTAGCTGCAGTGCTGTAATAGCGGAGAACAATCAGGGCCTATTCAGGGCTGAAGGACACCCTCCCTCAGTCAACATTTGGCTCTCAAATCCATAGCCGGCACTGGCTCTCTGGCCCCCGGAATGCATCAGTTACTTTCAATGCTCAGATATTCATTTACAGAGTTGTTGTGGGGCCACTTTAAGCTGTTCACTGTGAAAGTGTACTGAGAAAAGTTTTCCAGCAGTGAAATACAAGATGCTAAATGTTAGCAAATCTGTCATACCGTCTGACACGGCGATTGAACAATGAAGCAAAATGGCATCGAAACACAGCGTGAGTGGATAGGTGTGTATTGCCCCATAGCACACGTGTTCAGGAGTGTGTGCAAGAGCTGCTGCTGTAATTTGACCTCAGGAAGGTGAGCAATTGCAGGCAGAGCGCTAGTAACCACACACTGAAACTCACCGCAATCCATCAACCAATTGCCCATGCAAATCTGATACGAAGACAGGTCTGTTGATTACACAAGCGCTCATGCCGCTCTCAAGGTGCTCAGGTGAGATTCTTTAATAGTTAGTGTGTCTTGATTAACTTCTCAAACAATAATCAGAAATTACAATACTTTTTGAAGTTATATGAATATCTTTTCATTTTGATTCATTTCAATACTTTTATAAAATTTAAAGGGGACCTTACGCCCCTTTTTACAAGATGTAATATAAGTCTCAGGTGTCCCCAGAATGTGTCTGGGAAGTTTCAGCTCAAAATATCCCACAGATCATGTTGTAAATGACCATTTTTGAGTGGAAGGAAAAACATGCTGTTTCCGTGCATGTATCTTTAAATGCAAATGAGTTGCTTCTCCCCACCCAGCTTTCCAGAAGAGGGAGGAGCCTTTACATCTGGTGCATCAGTTACTCTGCCAAAAACCAAAACATTTGTTTGGTTTTGATTATCATCTCTATCACGGTCACGCTCACGTGATATTGCAGTTCTTCATCATCATGAAAGTTTATTATCTGCATGTGTTTTACAGCCATATCAATGCTATCTCACGACCAATTTGTACGAATTCATACGAGTGATTAAAAGGTGGCTAATTCGTACGAATTCGTACGACCTCACTGGTGTGAACTTGTACGATTTGTCTAAACCCACGTCAGGGGTAGGTCATTAGTACGAATTCATACGAATTGGGCAACTCGTAATAATATGTACGATTTTGCAAAAATCGTACAAATTCATATGAGTGAGGTCGTATGAACTCATACAAATTAGCCACCTTGTAAAATTGGCTTGTAAATAACAGAAAATAACTCATTGCTCTTGATTGAATAACTTTAGTAGCTTTAATAAAAATACATTTCTTACTCGAATGCTGCTGGTAAATGCTCTGGCGAGGAGATAAACATGGCAGACTGTTTACAGCTCACTCAGGGCAGGAGTCTATGCAAATAGGACAGAGTCGTCAGCAGTCGTGGGCGGGGCCTAGGCATGTGTGATGTCACTATGCTAAAATCTCCAAACTGCTTGTTTTGAGACACTGATTATGATTTATAGGGATTAAAAAAGGTGTGGGTGGATTTTTACCATTATAGGGTGGTTGTGGACACACATTTATATTCAAACACCATGTAAAAGTGAATTTTGCATAATAGGTCCCCTTTAAACTGGAACTGCATCATGTTTATTACCCCAAATTGAATTCAAATGAAAGAACCAGAGAAATACTGATCACGCACATTAAGTAGCTTACTCTATATACCTTCTTCTCCAAAGATAAGTTCAAATCGTGTAAAGATCTCCAGAATGCTCTTGAATGTTTGAAGTGATGTAAGATTGATGGACGAGGAATACTTTATGTTCTGAACTGGGAGGTGTTGACTCCTAACAACCATAATTTTGCTGCAGATTATTATAATTAAAGTCTATCACAGCCTGTACTGTCACCAAGGTCATTCCTTTCCTCACTTTAACATCCATGAACAAAGATCATTCAAATAAAACAAAGAGTCTTTAAAGAAGCAGAGGTTTGTTGTACTAGCACTCGTGTGTTCTCTGAACAAGATTTGAAATCAAAGTAAGCATTAATTTACATTTTAACATGCATATTATAATATGCACATTACACAAAGCATTGTGGGTTGTGTCATTCGGCACTAAGCTCAGTGAATCTTTCCATGATATAACATTTGTAAGGTAGCAACCCGATTTAAATCCATGAACAGGTGTTTTCACCTTGTCTGACCTTTCTCATAGCGGCAGTTCCCTCCGAATTGGCCCTAAACAGTAACACCTGCAGTGGCCACATCTGTTTCTAACTGACCCCGTCTGTCTTCAGGCTCTTTGATAAAACAGGAGGAATGCAGATGATCCAGTTTCCGCCCAATCACTTTTTCTCATCCTCCGTCCACGTTGCTGCGTTAAGTCTAGAAAATTCATGGAGCAATGGAATGACTGCTCTAAATCTTTACATCAAGATAAATAATAAAAACTTAATTGGTTTGGTGCTTCCTGTGAGGTATCTGCTGGAAACAGATTCATGTTCAGATGTGTTTGAGTCCGAGATATGCTTCAGACAAAACAATAACAGCTTAACAGGTGAAGTGGGATTTACAGAGTTTCACTTGTAATAAATGGGCATGTTACAATATGCACTAATGCCTTATGTAATGTCTGTGTGGGTTCCACACAGCACAAGAGCTATGGAATTATGTTGTTATAATGATTGAGAGAGCTAGACATTGTAGACTGAGACTGTGGCAAATCACAATAGTTTGGTTCATAAACTAAACAGGGTTCCACCTCAAATACAAATCGTTTATATAGATAGATGTAATGAGGGGGGGGGGGGGGGGGGGGGTATTGTTTACAACACGAAAGCATAGGTGTCATTTTCTTGATGGATAATGCCTCCATGTTATACACATCTCAGGTGAGCTACGCCCTCCTGCACTGTGATTGGAGAACGCGCTCTTTCCTTCGCTCTGAATGGCTGAGGCAGCTGTCACTCATGTCTTACGTGTTCTCAGTGTGATACTTTACAACAGGTAAGGCTACCTGAGGGACACAGGGAGGGATTTTGGATACACCGAGCGTCTGGATGTATCGACAAGGACGTTTATAATAACCCTATATATGTGTATTCGTAATTGAGAATAAGTTTTTAATATAATATTCGTCATTTGCATATAGAAATGGCAAGTGTAGGACTGGTCGTTAGCGCTCCGAATACAGAAGAGAGAGCCGTTTTCACGCAGCTTAAACCCGTGCGGATGTGTGGCGCGGATGGGCCGGAGGACTCGTCAGTATTCGAGGACATCAAACCCGCGGTGAGAATCGCAACAAACGCTGTTGAAATGGCTCAGGTATGACATGCGCTCTGTGGTGTCAATACTTTCAATATTTCAATATATAAACATCCCAGTAAAGATAGAGCAGATGAGTAAGAGAAAGCACCTGATCAGTAATATTTTCTTTATGAAAGGCTTCCTGCAATGGTTCATTTTTAAAAAAATATATATAGCCTATATATAATGAAACATTGTTGATAAAATATTGAATGTTTTACAAGCATCTTTTTGAGGCTGTGTAACCTGTGTTCTCGTTGCAGTGTGCATGTTACATCCTCACATTAGAGGCCACTAAAATACTGTTTATTTGTCTCGCATTGCTTTTACATTTTCATTGAGCAGGATTTGTATAAAAAGTTGATTACAAACAATAACATTATTATTATTAATAATAACACATATAACAATTAATCTCGTATTTTTAATCTTATGATATATATTTTATTACTACAGTGAGGTTGTAGATGCACTTAATGTTTTAGTTTAAACACATTTCTCTTTAAATTTGTGTCTAGATTTTGCAATAAACATTGACATCATATTATTCTCATAAATGGTGTAGCTTATACTTGACTGTGACTTGGAATATACTTGGTCATGAATATATTATTCCAGATAAATGGGAGCTCAACCTGCTTTACAAGGGCACTATGACATTAATACTTAACTTGCTAGTAAATGCACAAGTTTGGCCCTTAACATAACCTTCTTTATAAAAGTGAAATCTAAGTATTGTAAAGTGTATTGAAAAGCAAAATAAATAATCAAAATAGAAACATGTACCTTGATGTTAAAAGAATACACAAATGCTCAGCAACTTATTTGAAGTTATGTATAAAATCATGGTTACAATTTAACACTGGGACAGTTTTAGTTTTAGTTTCCCCACAGAGAAAATTCAAATTAATCCACAAGTTTATTTCAGATTTCTGTTTCTCTATAGTTTGCTCTTTGGCTTTGGTCATGGCCATCCGTATCTTCAACGTATTTTCTGTTTTGATGATCGTATTCGGAGCCCACAATGACACCTGAACATGGATGGGTCTGAATGGCAAACCAAATGTGCTCTGTTGGGTCGTATTTGATCCTAGCTGGAACATGACTGGTTTAGCCAATGACTGATGACCTCGTTGCACTCCTTCAAAAGCTGAAATGGCCACAGGGCTCATGTAGGTTGTCAGCTTCACTGAAGGAAACCGCCTGGGCCTTCGCTTTGGCCTTGTTAACTTGTTGACGCCTGTATTGTGTTGGTGATGAGAAGCACATGCTGACCTTGTGTGCTTTCAAGAATCAAAGTAATTGTTGGAAAAAAGTACCTGCTATTAAAGGAGTCATAATTACCCATAATCATACTCTAAAGTTAATAAAATGTATTAAATAATCCAAAAAATAATCCTTTTAAGTTAAGGTTATCTTAATTACTGATTGATTTTTCACATATAATCAAAAGATCCGTCCATCTCTGAGTGATACGTCCATCTGCAGCTTTCTTGCAGTAATTTATTTTAATTTCAGTCTGGTTTCTTTACAGCGTTTAACAAATCCAGAAAGTCACTTGTCATATCCACTGTAGTGAAGAGCAGTCAAGATGGTTCCTTCACTATTCATTGGCCTAAAAAGCCAAAACAACTGTTATCTATTTCCCCCAAAGCCTATAAAACATAATTTTTGTCTCAAAGGTTTTGTTTTCTCTTGCTTCTGCCCTCGAATGATTTGTGCTGTTATGGCTCTAGTAAACAGACAAGAAGCCTATCAGTTCTGGTTTATTGGGATCTGTGGAAATCTCCATCTTTTTGAATTCTTTTGGGCCATAAAAGGCAATTATTGTAATTCGGAAAAAGGTCTTTGGGCTAACCGGCTACTTGGACCCTGAAATAGGCTGGGAAACTTTGAGAACGACACATACCAGTGTGCGTTTCCCAAAAGCAATCTTTAGCCAACTATGATCGCAATTTCCATTGAACTCTATTGGTTATGACGGAACTTGCGA